>NC_059586.1:20549673-20839034 GCF_020424385.1 Procambarus clarkii
TCCAATGTGGTGTGTGTGAGGCAGGGTCCAATGTGGTGTGTGTGTGGCAGGGTCCAGGGTGGTGTGTGTGGCCGGGTCCAGGGTGGTGTGTGTGACAGGGTCCAATGTGGTGTGTGTGTGTGACAGGGTCCAGGGTGGTGTGTATAGCGAGGTTTGTGACTTCCGCCCAAAGGATGTGTATGGCGTCCACTATACCACCCACAGGATGGGTATGGGGTCCACAATCACCCACAGGATGGAAATTGCCTCTGTTATCGCCCACAGGATGGGTATGTCCTCCATTGCCAACACGAGTAGCAACATTTTCAAATTTGCCGATGGTACAAAAATCGGTAGGGAAATTAATACGGAAGAAGACTCACTATCACTTCATGTTGATCTAAATAGGGTTTTGAGATAAGAACATAGGAACCTAAGAATAAAAGTAACTGCAGAAAGCCTATTTGCCCATACGAGGCATCTCCTATTTATAACCACCCAATCCCACTCATATACATGTCCAACCCGCGCTTGAAGCAATCGAGGGACCCCACCTCCACAATGTTACGCAGCAATAAGAACATAAGAACAAAGGTAACTGCAGAAGGCCTATTGGCTCATACGAGGCAGCTCCTATTCTATAACCACCCAATCCCACTCATATACTTGTCCAACCCGCGCTTGAAACAATCGAGGGACACCACCTCCACCACGTTACGCGGCAATTGGTTCCACAAATCAACAACCCTGTTACTGAACCAGTATTTACCCAAGTCTTTCCTAAATCTAAACTTATCCAATTTATACCCATTGTTTCGTGTTCTGTCTTGTGTTGATATTTTTAATACCCTATTAATATCCCCCCTGTTATGTCCATTCACCCACTTGTAAACCTCTATCATGTCACCCCTAACTCTTCGCCTTTCCAGTGAATGCAACTTAAGCTTTGTTAATCTTTCTTCATATGAAAGATTTCTAATTTGGGGAATTAACTTAGTCATCCTACGTTGGACACGTTCAAGTGAATTTATATCCATTCTATAATACGGCGACCAAAACTGAACTGCATAATCTAAATGGGGCCTAACCAGAGCAAGATATAGCTTAAGAACCACACCAGGTGTCTTGTTACTAACGCTTCGATTAATAAATCCCAGTGTCCTATTCGCCTTATTACGAACATTCATGCATTGATCCTTTTGTTTAAATTCTTACTAATCATAACTCTCATTTGACCATTTCAAAACCCTATCTAGATCAACTTGAAGTGATAGTGAGTCCTCCTCCGAATTAATTTCCCTACCGATTTTCGTATCATCGGCAAATTTGCAAATGTTGCTACTCAAACCTGAATCTAAATCATTTATATATATTATAAACAACAGAGGTCCCAGGACAGAGCCCTGAGGTACTGCACTAACAACATTATCCCACTCTGACTTAACCCCATTTATACTAACTCTCTGTTTCCTTTGGAATAGCCATGCCCTAATCCAAGTTAATATAGCACCCCCAATACCATGAGCCTCTATTCTTTTTAATTAGTCTTTCATGTGGCACTTTATCAAAAGCTTTGCTAAAATCAAGGTACACAACATCACAATCCTTACCACTATCCACTGCCTCAACTATGCTGGAATAAAAAGTTAGCAAAGAGCCGCAAGGAGCCGGTCGGCCGAGCGGACAGCACGCTGGACTTGTGATGCTGTGGTCCTGGGTTCGATCCCAGGCGCCGGCGAGAAACATTGGGCAGAGTTTCTTTCATCCTATGCCCCTGTTACCTAGCAGTAAAATAGGTACCTGGGTATTAGTCAGCTGTCACTGGCTGCTTCCTGGGGGTGGAGGCCTGGTCGAGGACCGGGCCGCGGGGACACTAAAAAGCCCCGAAATCATCTCAAGATAACCTCAAGATGAACGGCCATTTGTAAAACCATGTTGCGACTCATTTATTAATTTATGTTTTTCAAGATGGAGACGAATTGTATTTGCAATTATTGAATCAAGTAACTTTCCCACAATACACGTTAGGCTAATTGGCCGATAGTTTGACGCAAGTGATCTATCTCCTTTCTTAAAAATTGGTACCACATTAGCTACCTTCCATGACTCTGGCACTCTGCCTGACTCTATTGATTTATTAAATATGGTAGACAGTGGCTCCGAAAGCTCCTCTTTGCATTCTTTAAGCACCCTGGCAAACACTTCATCCGGCCCTGGGGATTTGTTTGGTTTTAGTTTTTCTAATTGTTTAATTACATCCTCCCTGGTAACTGCTAAACTAGTCAACCTGTCCTCATCCCCACCCACATAGACTTGTTCGGCTGAAGGCATTTTGTTAAGTTCTTCTTTAGTAAATACAGATATAAAATATTTGTTAAAAATACTACTCATCTACTTGTCATTATCCGTTATTTGACCTGTCTCAGATTTTAATGGACCTATCCTTTCCCTAGTCTTAGTTCGATATAACTGAAAAAACCCTTTAGGATTTGACTTTGCTTGCTCTGCTATGCGAACTTCATAGTTTCTTTTTGCTTTCCTAATCTCTTTTTTAACATTTCTAACCAGTTGTTTGAATTCCTGTTCTAACCTGACTTCCCCATTCTTAATCCTTTTGTACCAAGCTCTCTTTTTACCTATAAGGTTTTTTAAATTATTTGTTATCCACTTTGCGTCATTAGTATTCGACCTATTCAATTTGTATGGTATACTACGTTCCTGTGCTTTGTTTAGAATATTCTTAAATAAGTTATATATTAAATCCACATCGAAATCCCCTTTTACGTCACCTATCGCTGGGTTCATGTCTCGCTCTAAGACCGGCCCACACCCCATACCCAAGAGTTTCCAATCTATTTGACCCAAAAAATTTCTTAGGCTATTAAAATCAGCTTTTCGAAAATCTGGCTCTTTAACAGAATTTTCTCCTACAGGTCTATTCCATTCTATGCTAAATCTGATTACTTTGTGATCACTGTTCCCTAGCTCACTCCCTATTTCGATGTCATTAATTTGTGTTTCCCTGTTAGTTAACACTAAATCTAAAATATTATTTTCCCGCGTTGGTTCCTTAATGTGTTGCGTAAGAAAGCAATCGTCAATTAATTCTAGAAAATCTTCTGCTTCACTATTCCCTGTTTTGTTCACCCAGTTTATTCTACTAAAATTAAAGTCACCCATGACATAAATACTGTTAGATCTAGATGCTCTTGATATTTCATTCCATAGATGCTTTGCTTCCATTCTGTCTAAATTTGGTGGCCTATATATAACTCCTATTATAATATTATTTGCTTTTTCGTTTAATTCTATCCAAATAATTTCTGTGTGTGGCTCAGTTTTGATTCCCTCTTTGAGACTACATTTCAAATTGTCCCTAACATATATGGCTACTCCCCCTCCTCGTCTAATATATCTATCTGTTTGAAATAGTTTAAATCCATTTATCTGATATTCAGCTAATAGTTCTCTATTTTCTACGTTCATCCACGTTTCGGTAAGTGCAATAATATCTATGTTTTCTGTGCAGACAAGAGCATTTAATTCATTAATTTTATTTCTTAGACTTCTACTGTTAGTGTAATATATCCTAAGTGAATTGTTATTTTGAGGCCCTTTTCTTTCCCTGATCATTTTGCCAATTCTTTTCTTCCACGAACACATACTTTTATTACCTCCTTCCTCCAAATCAATTCCCATACCACTATCTACTAACAGTTTAAACCCAAACAAACACCTCTAACCACTGGTTCCAACGAGTTCGCAACAGCAACAACCCCAGCCCTCGATAGATGTACCCCATCACGACGATACATTTCATTTCTTCCATAGAAGCGTTCCCAGTTGTCTATGAAAGATATTGCATTTGATTTGCAATATCTTTCCAGCCGGCAATTGATACCAAGTGCCCTCGACATCCATTCATTTCCCACTCCCTTTCTTGGAAGAATGCCACATATGATCGGGATTCCTCCCTTGCTCCTAACTAATTCAATGGCTGTCCTAAATCTCTGTATTAGTGCCTCACTCCTAACTCGCCCAACAACATCATCAATTGGTTCCACAAATCAACAACCCTCTTACTGAACCAGTATTTACCCAAGTCTTTCCTAAATCTAAACTTATCCAATTTATACCTATTGTTTCGTGTTCTGTCTTGTGTTGATACTTTTAATACCCTATTAATATCCCCTTTGTTATGTCCATTCACCCACTTATAAACCTCTATCATGTCACCCCTAACTCTTCGCCTTTCCAGTGAATGCAACTTAAGCTTTGTTAATCTTTCTTCATATGAAAGATTTCTAATTTGGGGAATTAACTTAGTCATCCTACGCTGGACACGTTCAAGTGAATTTATATCCATTCTATAATATGGCGACCAAAACTGAACTGCATAATCTAAATGGGGCCTAACTAGAGCAAGATATAGCTTGAGAACCACACGAGGTGTCTTGTTACTAACGCTGCGATTAATAAATCCAAGTGTCCGATTTGCCTTATTACGAACATTCATGCATTGATCCTTTTGTTTTAAATTCTTATTAATCATAACTCCCAGATCCCTTTCGCAATTCGACTTCACAATCTCAACACCATCTAGCTCGTATCTTGTAACCCTATCATCATTACCTAACCTCAGAACTTTACATTTATCAGCATTAAACTGCATCTGCCAATCCTTCGACCATTTCAAAACCCTATCTAGATCAACTTGAAGTGATAGTGAGTCCTCCTCCGAATTGATTTCCTTACCGATTTTCGTATCATCGGCAAATTTGCAAATGTTGCTACTGAAACCTGAATCTAAATCATTTATATATATTATAAACAACAGAGGTCCCAGGACAGAGCCATGAGGCACCCCACTTACAACATTTTCCCACTCTGACTTGACTCCATTTATACTAACTCTCCGTTTCCTTTTGGTATAGCCATGCTCTAATCCAGCTTAATATAGCACCCCCAATACCATGAGACTCTATCTTTTTAATCAGTCTTTCATGAGGCACTGTATCAAAAGCTTTGCTAAAGTCAAGGTACACAACATCACAATCCTTACCACTATCAACTGCCTCAACAATGCTAGAATAAAAAGATAACAAATTTGTTAAACATGAATGGCCGTTTATAAAACCTGTTATACTCGATTCAATTACATCACTCTGTAACATTTCTTCTACAAGTCTATCTGCTTCTGCTCTCTGAGAATGGGGAAGACGGTAAGCTGGTACATAAATAGGCGTAGTTCCTTGTTCAAGGGGAATTTTATGTGTAATGAGAGGAGTGAGACCTAATTTTTCTCCTGGTAGAGCAACAACAGCTCTATTCCTGTTCAAAATTTCCAAAAGCTGAGCCACAGAGTCAGGAAAATCAGTAGGACTGAGGTGTTGCGCTTGCACCTCTGGCTGAGATCCCTGTTCTCCTGGTGTGAGTGTACAAACAGTATGATCCATGGAGACATCATCCACAACTCGCACCGGTAACGAGTAATGGGCAAAATCTACAACATGGGTACCAGACTGGAGATGGATATCGGCATTACTTGTGTTTGCGATAAAAAGTGTGACAGTACCATCCTGCACTGTGTGCCAGGAGGGTTCAACAAATGTACCATTCACTTTACATGTTTCACTTTCCGCAATCACATCCGACAACTCAGGCACTCCCTGAACCTTAACTCTTATTCTGGTGAGAGAATGAGGGTGTAACACAGTGTCAGTAGCCGTGGAACCACTGACTTCAGAGATGGAAGCTGCCAGGCGAGCGAGACAACGAGAATCCGTTAGGGCGTCCCCTTCCAGAAAGTCCCGATACTCATTCTCCTTAACAACTGCACAACTACTATGCTTCAATCGAGTGCCTGTTTTCTCGGGTATGCTACCACGACAATGATCTGACAAACCTACGCTTGCAAGGCGGGTGTCAACAAAATTAACATAATCTGATTGAAGATTGAACTCGTGGCCCTGTCGATACATGCTACACAAGGGTATGACATGGTCTTTGATACTTATGTTCCAACGATGGGGAAACAATGCAATATTTTCATCAATCATGGTGTACAGACCTAAGAGAATGTCTCCAGGAAAATGAATAATGTCAACAACTAAACATGTTATAGACAATGTGACATCATTGAACTTGAGTGGGAGGTCAATTTCACCCTGAACTTTTACTTTATTTCCTGAAATACCACTTAGAAAAGGTATGTGTGACTGTTTTAAAATAGTAGGGTGCTTACTTTCAATGTCTCTAAGAGCTGAGGGCTTGACAATATTAATTTTTGCACCTGAGTCAAGAAAAACTTTTAAAACTCTACCATGTACAATGGCTGATACAAGGGGACCATCACTTGAGACTGGACAAGTTACTACTTTTGACTTATGTTGTCTGGGATATCTGCGTCTTGTTTGTGTCAAATTTACTGTGGATCCGTCAACATCTACAACTGGTCTAGAGTCAGTGTCCTCCTCTGTCAAGTGTCCAAATCTATTTTGGGTAGCTACTGAATACACAGGGAGGGCACTAGGATTGGCTAGCTTGAATTGGTTAGCGGATGGCCTTGGGGGTTTCCCGACGACATGGAGTGAACATTCTGAGCTCCAGCATTCTGTGACTGAGCATTATAATTTGAAGTTGCATTATAGCTGGGCTGGGAGTTGTAATTACGAGAGTTCTGATAATGTCTTGGACGCTGTGAGCCTCGCCAAGACTGACCATGGGAGTTACGAGGTGGAGAAGTCCTTTGCCTAGCTCTACAATCCGCAGTGTGGTGACCAACTTGTTTATGGTACGTGCAATATGGAAGCCCAGAATGATTAGATTGATGAGGGGGCCGAGAGAATTGTCTAGGAGGTGATGATCTAGGGGCGGACCAACAGTCCCTTGCAAGGTGGTTACTCTTACCACAATGCCAACATGAGGGAGTGGATGGTTGTGGACTATGGCGTTTCGGCATTTTATGAGGCGGCGAATTTAACTGGGGGCTACGAGCATGGGTACGCTTCTGCGACCAAGAGTTTTGAGAATTTGTGGGAGGATGCTGAGAGCTTGTGACTACATTTACAGCATCAGAGGGTGGCAACAGTTGAGCACTTCGGGGAGCTAGTTTACCTGCGGCATTGTTAATAGCCTCAAACACTTCACCAATTTCATGTTTAACTCCAAAATTTTGTTGCTCAACGATTGGTTTTGTATGCTCGGGGGCAAAATGCATTAAAGTACCAAATGCTATCATTTTGGCCATAGCCTCAGGGGACAGATTATTGTCTTTATCTAACCAAGTCGAATTATTCATAGCAGAAACTAAGGCATACAGATACTGATCGAGACGGCTAGTAAACGCATTAAACGATTCACCAGGCTGCATGGTGGCATTGGCAATTTTCTTGACTAACCTATATGGGTCAAGGTCTCCTTTATTAACAAAGCGACGGCGAAAGAAATCCTTAAATTCAGGCCAAGACTGGAGGCTAACAATGGCTTTCTCATCAACAACAAAACGTGCATCACCTTTGGTTGTGTCCACAGCTGACCGTGCAATTGCTAAGTATTCGGCATCAGTAGGCTTAGAAAAACGTGCAACAGTTTTCGCTTCAACCTTACTAAACCATGACTCTAATAAGCGGGATTCACCGGCAAAAAGAGGAATAGCCATTTCCTGAGCTGATCTCTGGCCATTGGGACGAGCAACTGTTCCCATTGATTCTGAAGGGGTTTCAACAGTGGTAGGCATTGTCACAGCTGTGGAAGTAATATTTGAACGCAGATTATAATTAAGTGCACCTGGCATCAGAAATAGTATACACAAAAATAAACACAAAAAAATATCAACTTGGCTAAAGTAAAAATGGCAGAAATAATATTATTAAATTGGGCTAGGCAAGAAAATAATTAAGAACAAGCAAATTGTAAACTAATTTTAGCAATCTTTCATTAAAAAATGACTGGAATTAGATGTATGTAAATTAATTAAACCAGACTAAGCACAGCAATTGAGAATATAAAAACTGGAAGTGCAATTGCAAAATTTCACATGTAAGCCATTATTGTATGCCACCGAGGTCCTTTCAGTATCATTGTAACTATATAGCTAGCCAGAGCTTGTCGACAAGGGACGTCGACTTGGTAGCGTGTCCGAGCGGTGTTATACTCAAATTCTGTCAGTTGAAATGTAACCAATCACAGGCGAGTAGGCCTCTGACGTCATGCCAGACAGAGGAGCATCAGCGATGCTCCCAGCAGCCTCAGTTATCCTCACAGACCCAGAGTAGAAGGACCTCGGCTAGGGAGATATATACCTTGCTATCTCAGTCAATAAATATATACAGAAGCGACTACTGTGTCTACCTTCTACCCCGAAAAAGGCAAACGAATAAACCATGTTGCGACTCAATTATTAATTTATGTTTTTCAAGATGAAGACGAATATTATTTGCTATTATAGATTCGAGTAACTTTCCCACAATAGACTTTAGGCTAATTGGTCAATAGTTAGACGCAAGTGATCTATCTCCTTTCTTAAAAACTGATATCACATTTGCAACTTTCCAAAACTCTGGCACTCTGCCTGACTCTATTGATTTATTAAATATGGTTGACAGTGGGTCACAAAGCTCCTCTTTGCATTCTTTAAGCACCCTGGCAAACACTTCATCCGGCCCTGGGGATTTGTTTGGTTTGAGTTTTACTATTTGTTTAAGAACATCCTCCCTGGTAACTGCTAAACTAGTCAACCTGTCCTCGTCCCCACCCACATAGACTTGTTCGGCTGAAGGCATATTGTTAAGTTCCTCTTTAGTAAATACAGATACAAAATATTTTTTAAAAATACTACTCATCTCTTCATCACTATCTGTTATTTGACCTGTCTCAGTTTTTAATGGACCTATCCTTTCCCTAGTCTTAGTACGATATAACTGAAAAAACCCTTTAGGATTTGTCTTTGCTTGCCCTGCTATGCGAACTTCATAGTTTCTTTTTGCTTTCCTTATCTCTTTTTTAACATTTCTAACCAGTTGTACGAATTCCTGTTCTAAAGTGACCTCCCCATTTTTAATCCTTTTGTACCAAGCTCTCTTTTTACCTATAAGGTTCTTCAATTTCTTTGTTATCCACTTTGGGTCATTAGTATTCGATCTATTCAATTTGTATGGTATACTACGTTCCTGTGCTTTGTTTAGAATATTTTTAAATAAGTTATATATTGAATCCACATCGAAATCCCCATTTACGTCACCTATCGCTGGGTTCATGTCTCGCTCCAAGACCGGCCCCCACCCCATACCCAAGACTTTCCAATCAATTTGACCCAAAAAATTTCTTAGGCTATTAAAATCAGCTTTTCGAAAATCTGGCACTTTAACAGAATTTTCTCCTACAGGTCTATTCCATTCTATGCTAAATCTGATTTCTTTGTGATCACTGTTCCCTAGCTCACTCCCTATTTCGATGTCATTAATTTGTGTTTCCCTGTTAGTTAACACTAAATCTAAAATATTATTTTCCCGTGTTGGTTCCTTAATGTGTTGCGCAAGAAAGCAATCGTCAATTAATTCTAGAAAATCTTCTTCTTCACTATTCCCTGTTTTGTTCAACCAGTTTATTCTACTAAAATTAAAGTCACCCATGACGTAAATACTGTTTGATCTAGATGCCCTAGATATTTCATCCCATAGATGCTTTGCTTCCATTCTGTCTAAATTTGGTGGCCTATATATAACTCCTATTATAATATTATTTGCTTTTTCGTTTAATTCTATCCAAATAGTTTCTGTGCGTGGCTCAGTTTTGATTCCCTCTTTGAGACTACATTTCAAATTGTCCCTAACATATATGGCTACTCCCCCTCCTCGTCTAATATATCTATCTGTGTGAAATAGTTTAAATCCATTTATTTGATATTCAGCTAATAGTTCTCTATTTTCTACATTCATCCATGTTTCGGTAAGTGCAATAATATCTATTTTATCTGTGCAGACAAGAGCATTTAATTCGTTAATTTTATTTCTTAGACTTCTACTGTTAGTGTAATATACCTTAAGTGAATTGTTATTTTGAGGCCCTTCTCTTTCCCTTATCATTTTGCCAATTCCTTTCTCCCACAAACACATACTTTTATTATCTCCTTCCTCCAAATCAATTCCCATACCTCTATCTACTAACAGTTTAAACCCAAACAAACACCTCTAACCACTTCTTCCAACGAGTTCGCAACAGCAACAACCCCAGCTCTCGATAGATGCACCCCATCACGAGCATACATTTCATTTCTTCCATAGAAGTGTTCCCAGTTGTCTATGAAAGATATTGCATTTGATTTGCAATATCTTTCCAGCCGGCAATTGACACCAATTGCCCTTGACATCCATTCATTTCCCACTCCCTTTCTTGGAAGAATGTCACATATGATCGGGATTCCTCCCTTGCTCCTAACTAATTCAATGGCTGTCCTGAATCTCTGTATTAGTTCCTCACTCCTAACTCGTCCAACATCATTACCCCCTGCACTAATACAAATAATGCGTTTGTTCCCATTTCCTGTCATAATATCATTCATGTTTCCAACAATATCACCAATTCCAGCTCCCGGATAGCAAACCCTTAATCTGTTCCCCCTATCTCTGGCACAAAACGTTCTGTCTAAATACCTCACCTGGGAATCTCCCATAACCAAAATTCGCTTCGATTCTCCCTTTACCTTTCGAGCAGTTTGAGGGACCTGCACTTCAATGCTCCTCGTTACTTTGTCTTTGCCACCTCGTTGAACAACAGGTTCAACACAGCACTCGTCCTCTAATACGTCAAATGCGTTAAAGGTCCTTAGGTGTAGGCTATTAGTTGTCGTTTTGCCAAGGTCTTCTTAAGACCCCTGTCTTTCACAACTTGCCAAGACGAGGACTTCTTAATACTGGTCCCGTCAGTCCTTCTTAATGAGGTCCCGTCAACACTGGCCTCCTCCTTCGTTTCCTCCCGAAGTCTCAGCCGTCGTACCTCCTCCCGCAGGGAATCCATGTCTGCTCTCAGAGCTCCAACCACACTCACCAAATCCTTCACTAATCCTTCCATTATTGCAATCTTCCATTATTGCAATCAAAGACTTCGCAATCTCAACACCATCTAGCTCGTATCTTGTAACTCGATCATCATTACCTAGCCTCAGAACTACATTTATCAGCATTAAACTGCATCTGCCAATCCTTTGACCTTTTCAAAACCCTATTTAGATCAACTTGAAGTGATAGTGAATCTTCTTCTGTATTAATTTCCCTACCGTTTTTTGTATCCTCGGCAAATTTGCAAATGTTGCTACTCAAACCTGAATCTAAATCATTTATATATATTATAAACAACAGAGGTCCCCGGACAGAGCCTTGAGGCTCTCCACTTACAACATATTCCCACTCTGACTTGACTCCATTTATACTTACTCTCTGTTTTCTTTGGTATAGCTAATCCCTAATACAGCTTAATATAGCACCCCAATACCATGAGCCTCTGTCGTTTTAATCAGTCTTTCATGTGTCACTGCATCAAAAGCTTTGCTTAAGTCAAGGTTCACAACATCACAATCCTTACCACTATCAACTGCCTCAACTATGCTAGAATAAAAAGATAACAAATTTGTTAAACATTAACGGCCATTTATAAAACCATGTTGCGACTCAATTATTAATTTATGTTTTCAAGATGAAAACGAATTTTATTTGCAATTATCGATTAGCGTAACTTTCCCACAATAGACGTTAGGCTAATTGGCCGATATTTTGACGCAAGTGATCTATCTCCTTTCATAAAAACTGGTATCACATTAGCAACTTTCCATAACTCTGGCACTCTGCCTGACTCTATTGATTTATTAAATATGGTAGACAGTGGGTCGCTAAGCTCCTCTTTGCATTCTTTAAGCACCCTGGCAAACACTTCATCCGGCCCTGGGGATTTGTTTGGTTTGAGTTTTGCTATTTGTTTAATTACATCCTCCCTGGTAACTGCTAAACTAGTCAACCTGTCCTCGTCCCCACCCACAAAGACTTGTTCGGCTGAAGGCATATTGTAAAGTTCCTCTTTAGTAAATACACATATATAAAATATTTATTAAAAATACTACTCATCTCTTCATCACTATCTGTTATTTGACCTGTCTCAGTTTTTAATGGACCTATCCTTTCCCTAGTCTTAGTACGATATAACTGGGAAAAACACTTTAGGGTTTTCGCTTGCTCTCCTATGCAAACTTCATAGTTTCTTTTTGCTTTCCTTTTCTCTTTTTTATTATTTATAACCAGTTGTACGAATTCCTGTTCTAAACTGACTTTCCCATTCTTAATCCTTTTGTACCAAGCTCTCTTTTTACCTATAAGGTTCTTCAGATCCTTTGTTATCCACATTGGATCATTAGTATTCGATCTTTTCAATTTATATGGTATACTACATTCCTGTCACTTTAACAGAATTTTCTCCTACAGGTCTATTCCATTCTATGCTAAATCTGATTTCTTTATGATCACTGTTCCCTAGCTCACTCCCTATTTCGATGTCCTTAATTTGTGTTTCCCTGTTAGTTAACACTAAATCTAAAATATTATTTTCCCGCGTTGGTTCTTTAATGTGTTGCGTAAGAAAGCAATCGTCAATTAATTCTAGAAAATCTTCTGCTTCATTATTCCCTGTTTTGTTCAACCAGTTTATTCCACTAAAATTAAAGTCACCCATGACATTAATTCTGTTAGATCTAGATGCTCTAGATATTTCCTCCCATAGATGCTTTGCTTCCATTCTGTCTAAATTTGGTGGCCTATATATATAACTCCTATTATAATATTATATGCTTTTTCGTTTAATTCTATCCAAATAGTTTCTGTATGTGGCTCAGTTTTGATTCCCTCTTTGAGACTACATTTTATATTGTCCCTAACATATATGGCTACTCCCTCTCCTCGTCTAATATATCTATCTGTGTGAAATAGTTTAATCCATTTATTTGATATTCAGCTAATAGCTCTCTATTTTCTACATTCATCCACGTTTCGGTAAGAGCAATAATATCTATTTTTTCTGTGCAGACAAGAGCATTTAAATCGTTTATTTTATTTCTTAGACTTCTAGTGTTAGTGTAATATACCCTAAGTGAATTGTTATTTTGAGGCCCTTCTCTTTCCCTGATCATTTTGCAATTCTTTTCTCCCAAAAACACATACTTTTATTACCTCCTTCCTCCAAATCAATTCCCATACCACTATCTACTAACAGTTTAAACCCAAACAAACGCCTCTAACCACTGGTTCCAACGAGTTCGCGACAGCAACAACCCCAGCCCTCGATAGATGCACCCCATCGCGAGCATACATTTCATTTCTTCCATGGAAGTGCTCCCAGTTGTCTATGAAAGATATTGCATTTGATTTGCAATATCTTTCCACTCGGCAATTGACACCAAGTGCCCTCGACATGCATTCATTTCCCACTCCCTTTCTTGGAAGAATGCCACATATGATCGGGATTACTCCCTTGCTTCTAACTAGATATATGGCTGTTTTATACCTCTGAATCAGTTCCTCACTCCTAACTCGTCCAACATCATTTCCTCCCGCGCTGATGCAAATGGCGGGAATGCTCCCACTTCCAGCCATAATATCATTCATGTTGTTTATAATATCACCAATACCAGCTCCAGGATAGCAAACCCTTAACTTGTTCCCCCCCTATCTCTAGCACAAAACGTTCTATCCAAATACCTTATCTGGGAATCTCCCACAACTAAAGTTTGCTTAGGTACTTCCTTTACTCTCTGAGTGGCCATATTCCAAAATGTTACATGCAACCCGAATTTAATCTGGAGAATTCCATGTAAAAGTGTGCCAATTCGGTACCTCCAGAATTCTAGTGGGTTGAATCGGACTCCAGGTTGTATAAACTTTGCAAATCACGAACTATGCAGCCTAAGTACATAGTGTCCTTTCATAATACTCAAATCACAATAGCGTGATGCATCAAATGAACAAATCCCCAAGGGCCGTGACGAGGATTCGAACCGAAGTTCGAATCACAGTTGAAACCGAAGTTCTACTGAACTGGATCCTGCAGCCTCTGCCTTAATCTCAATAAGGCAGCATCTGGGATGCTCTCGGACGTGGTTCGAATCCTCGTCACGGTCCTTGTGGAATTGTTCATTTTATGCAGCCCATCCTCTTAAGGTTTCCCAACATCAAGCAAACGGTCAATGTAAAGTGTCCTCTTCTAAATCAGACGACCCAAAACAGGACCGTACAGCACTTTCGCCACTCTCGCCAAGTTGGAAAATTTTTGGTCTTCTGTAACATACGAGCGAAAAGAAACGTTCTTTGTAGTAGGCCACGTCTATAGGTAAAAACAAAAGAATCAAGGTAACTGCAGAAAGCCTATTGACCCATACGATGCAGCTCTGATGCAGTCTAACCTTCATCAATAAAAATCAAGGGATCCTACTTTTATTATTTTAGTCGGTAATTGGTTTCACATAAGGTTCCACAAATCAACAAACCTGTTACCGAACCAGTATTTAGCTAGGTCTTTCCTAAATCTAAACTTATCCAATTTATACCCATTGTTTCGTTTTCTGTCTTGTGTTGATACCTTTAATACCTTATTAATATTCCTTTTGTTATGTTCATTCATCCACTTGTACACCTCTATCATATCACCCCTAATTCGTGACCTGTCTAGAGAATGTAATCTAAGCTTTATCAATCTTTTTTCAGATGACAGGTTTCTAATTAGGGGGATTAAGTTGACCAAACCACAAATTAGAAAGTGAAGGGACGACGACGACGTTTCGTCTTCAATCGACTTGAGAATGGTCCAGTGGTGGACCATTTGGTGGCGGATATAGATGTACAGGCCTACAACCACTTGAAGGCCACTTGTAGAAAAAAAACATTTTCCCACTCTGATTTAACCATATTTATACTTGATTTAGAATGAGACACTAGTGTGTCTCATTCTTTAACCACTTTTTTAACCTCTTTTTTAACATTGAAAGTGTATTCGCCGAGGGTTTTGCATCTAATGCAGCTGCTCTTTTTGGATGAATGTTGAGTTTGATGCGCAGGGCTTCAGTTGCTTCACATTCCAGTAAATAATGCAATAGTGGCGCCTCTGCATCTGTTCCACAGATATGGCACTCTTTAACTAATGGGTTTATCACTTGTACCCAAGTCTGAGTCTGTGTATGGCTACTGCAATGCCTCTGGATATCTTTTTACCAGGCTTGAAAGAGTAGTACCCAGTGGCTTGTTCGTACCACATCGCAGTTGATCGTCCTTCCGCTACTTTGGCTCTGTGGCGTCTTTTGATAGTTGGGAGTATTTTCTTCTTGAATTGCTCCGTAATCTGTGAAAAACTTGGAGTTAAAATACGTAGAGCAGTGACAGTTTTTGCTAGAGAGTCTACCTTTTCATTACCTTCTATGCCAATGTGAGTTGTACCCAATTTAGGGAAATTGACAGCCCTAGATTGTGTGTTTCTGTTCCTATATGTAGGATTTCTGTGATGAGTTATGTGTTGTATATATATATCCAGCCAAATCTGTGGTAGCTGGATAACAATGCCTGGAGCGAAGATTTAGAGTCGGTATGAATGATGATATCATATAAATTATTCTCAATTGCATAATATATGGCCACTTTCAGGGCATATAATTCAGCTTGCAATGTTGAGCACGCACTCCAGTAAGCTTCATGGTAATTGGTGTAGTCTGCTGCTCCAGCAGAATCTCTTCTAGTGTGATCTATGCTGCAAATATATGCAGAGACATGGCTACACATGGTAAGATGAAGAGCCAGTCTCTTTTCTTCCTAGAATTGCAACCAGTTAGCCAGACGACTTAATTTTAGCTGAGGATGTCTTTATCTCCAATTGACTTCTTCTGAGAAGTAGTTAGTGAATCAACAACTAGGTTGTATATGCAACAAGAAGTGTGAGGGGTGTATAATAACACTTTACCGTACAAACACGTGACTTAGGGCACAAGTGGCATATTCTGTCATGCCCTGAAGACCAGAGAAAATATATCACTGTTAATAATAGCAATAAGTAAAATAATTACTGGGAGAAGCCTGCAATAATCAGGAGTAACGGAGGAATAATGGATTGACAACACAATCGGCTACTTGTCCCAGGTCGAGGGGCTACTTGAAATGGTGGGCTCCCTCAGGTATATATGCAATATATAATGCCCTCGTTTGTCTTCATCAATCAATCATCAGTCTCATGTCTCCCTGCAGTGTACCTGAGTTACACGCCTGAGCACTGGTGTCGGGTCCCTGGCCTGGACGACGCTGTAGGAGACCTGTGGAACGCCTCTCTTCCCTTTCTGAACGTCTCCAGCCCCTGGAAAGCACAAACAAGTTCCTTCGTATCGGGGCTCCTGTCGGTGTTGTCTTTGTAACTTGTTGGAATATTTCAGAGTTCAGTGTTATTAATATTCTAGTTACAGAATATGTTTCATATGTTTAATATGGCTGGACATTAGACACCCATCCCACTCGTCGGTAACAAAGGAACTGGCGACGTTTCGGTCCGTCCTGTGGACCAATTATATGACTTGAACAGTCCAGGACGGTCCGAAATCTCGTCACTACCTTTATTTTAGAGATAAGTGACTTGGATGTCTTTTATTATTACGATTTATTTAAATATTACTCTTTTAAATATATATATATATATATATATATATATATATATATATATATATATATATATATATATATATATATAAATATATATATATATTAAATATGACCGAAAAAGTAAGATTAATAATTCTAACACGAATTTTCTCAATATTTCTTATGTTTCTTTTCACTGTCGATGGTAATTGAAAAATCAGTTCTCCAAAATTCATTTTTATTTCTAGTCTGACGCGACACTTGAACACGTTTCGTAATAACTTATTACATTTTCAAAGACTTTAGTTTACACACACACAACTATAACCTGCAAACACTAAACAGAGTTCTACTATGCTATAATTTAAACGGCTTTCATTTTATATGCCTGCATTTGGGTGAGGTGATATGTTACAACAGTTTTGGATGAGGTGAAAACATACTTTCAACAAGAGACAGAACACAAAACAATGGGTATAATATTGGGTAAGTTAAAGGGAAGAATGGAAGTAACTGCAGAGGGCCTATTGGCCCATATTTCTTGATGCTTCTATATTGGTGCGGAGTCTTGAAGTGGGTAGAATATAGTTGTGCATTAATTTGCTGTTGATTGCTGATGTTGACTTCTTGATGTGTTGTGCCTCGCAGATATGAAGCCGCCTGCTATCGCTTTATCTATCGATGATTTCTGTGTTTTTTGTTAAGACCTCTCTGGTGATGGTCTGGTTGTGGGAAGAGATTATATGTTCCTTAATGGAGCCCTGTTGCTTATGCATCGTTAATCGCCTGGAAAGAGATGTTGTTGTCTTGCCTATATACTGAGTTCTTTGAGGCAAGAGTCCCCAAGTGGGCATTTGAAGGCATAGACGACATTGGTCTCTTAAAGCGTTCTGCTTTGTGTCTGGAGAGTTTCTCATGAGTAGGTTGGCCGTTTTTTGGTTTTATAGTAAATCGTCAATTGTATCTTCTGATTTTTATCTGTAGGGATAACATTCCTATTAACAATATCTTTCTCTTTTAAAGCGTTCTGCTTTGTGTCTGGAGAGTTTCTCATGAGTAGGTTGGCCGTTTTTTTGGTTTTCTAGTAAATCGTCAATTGTATCTTCTGATTTTTGTCTGTAGGGATAACATTCCTATTAACAATATCTTTCCGGACCCTTTCCTCCATTTTATGAGCTGTGGAAAAGAAGTTCCTGTAAAATAGTCTAATAGGGGGTACAGGTGTTGTGTTAGTTGTCTCTTCAAAGGTTGCATGGCGTTTCACCTTCCTTCTTATGATGTCTTCAACGAAACCATTGGAGAAGCCGTTGTTGACTAGGACCTGCCTTACCCTACTACAGAGTTCTTCATCGACTTGCTTCCATCCTAAGCTGTGGCTGAGAGCACGGTCGATATAAGCGTTAACGACACTCCTCTTGTACCTGTCTGGGCAGTCACTGTTGGCATTGAGGCACATTTCTATGTTTGTTTCCTTAGTGTAGACTACAGTGTGGAAACCTCCGCTCCTTTCCATGACTGTTACATCTAGAAAGGGCAGCTTCCCATCCTTCTCCATCTCGTCAGTGAAACGCAACACAGAATTCCGCTCAAATGCCTCCTTCAGCTCCTGCAGAAGTCTAATATCAGGTACCTGTGTAAAAATGTTGTCAACATACCTGCATCAAGGTTTCGTATGGGGGGGATACGCAAATGGAAATGTCAAGACACACAAGCCTGGAAACCCACTTCGGCCAATCATCAGCCAGATACCCATACCCACGTACAGACTGGCGAAGCGACTCAACTGCTTGCTGACTCCTTATGTCCCTTGCGCCTTCAGCCTGAAGTCTCCAAAGGAATTTGTTGACTTACTGTGGGGATCACGGGCCACAGGGATAAGAGCCTCGTTGGATGTAGAATCACTGTTTACCAACGTACCTGTGGCTGAAACAATCGAGATGATAGCGGACAGAGTGTATCGTGATCCGGCCTGTACTCCTCTTGACATACCAGAGAACATTCTAAGGAAACTACTCCAAGCTTGTACTAAAGAGGCACCCTATTTGAGCCCGGATGGGCACATGTATAAGCAAGTAGATGGGGTCGCCATGGGTTCTCCACTAGGTGTCCTGTTTGCGAACTTCTACATGGGTACCATCGAACAAAAGGTCTTAGTCGACATGAACTTGAAACCGGCCATATACTGCAGGTATGTTGACGACATTGTTACCTGATGTTAGACATCTGCAGGATGTCTAACATCAGGAGATAGGGAAATAACATGTCTGTGTGCAGGAGATAGGGAAATAACATGTCTGTGTGAAGAAGATAGGGAAATAACACTGCAGGTGGAGTGTGTTCTTTTTCACACTTGACACTGTGTAAACCAGGCCTGGTCATGACACACTGTAACCTACAGTCAACACACTGTCTGTAACTAAGAATCAACACACTGTACCCGCAGAGTCAGCACACAGACCATACCCTAGAAGTGACTGTTGTACAAGCTAAGCAAGTTTCATGCTTCACACTCAGAACTGATAGATTATGTGCAGCAGAGGATGCACTTATTCATAAGCAAGATATTGACTATAAACAGTTGCGAGAACGGGTTGCTCTCGCACAAGACAACACATATATGACTTATTGCTTATAGTCACTATTTTGCATATGAGTATGTACATATGTGACTTGTTCCAAGCCATATTTTTTCCAAGGCACTAACTTTTCCTCTCAATTTTATTAAACAATAGAGATTTTATACAAAGTTTGACAGTGTCCTGAGTTACTTTACAATTTATTTAAATATTTTAGTTTTGTTTTATTATTTTTATAAAACTGCAATATCAATATAGGTATAGGTTCAGTACTAATTGTAATATCTTAACATACTAAGAAGGTTAGGTAAGGTAAGGTTTTCTATTCAGCTTTTCAAGGTAAACTCAAGTATTCACAATAAATTAGTATGTCACATATGCACTTATTCATAATCAAGATATTAACTATAAGCAGGTGCGAGAACCAACCCGCTCTTACACAAGACAGCACATATATGACTTATTGCTTATAGTCAATATTTTGCTTATGAATTAGTACATATGTGGTATATTCCCAGTTATATTTTTTTCAAGGGCCAAACTCTTCCTCACGTACCAATTTACGTCTCCCAGTACCCGTCCATCACCGTAGACAGCAGAATAGTCGTGATTAATTCAATTATAATGAAAATTGTAGTTTTCAGGTCCCACATGGGATGTGAAATTTACCTACTATTGTCCATGCTCTTAGACTATTACAGATCAGCTACATCTTATTGAAGGCTCAAGGTTTTCTTGAGGTTATCTTGAGATGATTTCGGGGCTTTTTAGTGTCCCCGCAGCCCGGTCCTCGATCCTCGACCAGACCTCCATCCCCAGGAAGCAGCCCGTGACAGCTGACTAACACCCAGGTACCTATTTTACTGCTAGGTAACAGGGGCATAGGGTGAAAGAAACTCTGCCCATTGTTTCTCGCCGGTGCCTGGGATCGAACCCAGGAGTGTTTTGTTTTGAGAAATATTAGTTCTTCTTAGTAAATTATATTAAGCACTTGTTACGAATCTTACTAGGATTCTAACATTACTCTTGATGCTTATATACTTTATTGTCTTGTTCTATAATTAGTATAGTATCCAGTTGTATGATGATAGCATGTTATATAGTGTAGCATGCTGTAGTGTGCCTGAGTTGCATTATTTTGTATGAGGCTTTTGCAAGTAATTCCTGTTGGTTTCTCTGTGTGGGGGGATGACCATATTTGGATGTGGCCAGTGTGGGAACTTGATGTCAAGTGAGTGTTTATAGTTCAACCTTGATTAATTCTTATTATTGTTTGCCAGTAAATTATATTGAGCAATGTAATAGTATTAAATAATATTAAGATAAATAATGATTGGAATATTAGTACTACATTTTGTTAGTAGAATTTCCACAATAGTTTATGTGGATGTTTAGTTGATATTGTGGTAGGACGCCTGCCCTGGGAACCGATGCTTGGTCAGAGGCGTGACAGCATTGGTCGAGAGGAGGCATGTTTTAAGTTAAGTCAGTGGTTACTGTTATTTTAGCTAAATACTCGGTTAATTCTCTGGTTAGATGATTGTGTATTATCCCATTGATTAATTCATGTGCTGGTGATATTGGTCATTGCTCAATAAGGATTTTTATTTATATTAATGCATGCTAAAGAATATTTCTGGCTATAATATTTACAATTTAATTGTAATGTTTGTCACCCTTAGCGTAGATACGTTGTTTTCCAAATGTATGCAGTGTTTTTTCTTTACCCCTAGACACTTGTTGGCAAGGCCAATATAATATATATTGATCACTGCGGGAAAAGAACCGTACTAAGTTTCAAAGGTTGTAACAAATGGGGGCCTGTCCGGGATCTTGAACCTTAATTCCCTGTAATGTATGTACAATGACAGTGCTAATTGTTATTAGCAATTGCCTTCCTAGGTACTCTGTGATTATCTAGTGACACCTAATCAAGCCATGTGCAAAATTTCCATGTCAATCTGAGCTGCTGTGAAAACTTCTCAACGCTTCACGATTTGAGGTAAGTGTTCAGCTTGTGCCAGGGGCCAAGCATAATTTTCAGTGTTGTTACAAGTGTTAAGTTGTGATAATTGAGCCAAACATGGAGGATTAGGTTGCTGTGCTAGTAAAGCAACCAAATTTTGGTAAAATTAAAGACTTGAGGAAGTCTGGTTTGTTATTGCTGGCTGATAAATTGAACCTAGCAGTTTCCAATAAAATGTTGAAGGCTCAAGTGTTAAGAGTAATTGTCATACACTTGGTGGAGGAGGAGAGACTTGACGAGGAGTGTTTAGGAGAGTTAGAAGAAGAGTCAAGTGACAAGGTGGCAATCTTAAAGTTGGAGTTGGAGACTAAATTAGAAATGGCTAGGCTGGAAGCAGACAAGCAGAGGTTGGAGTTGCAGAACCAGCAAAAACACCTTGAGTTGGAGGTTCAGTTACGACTAGCAGAGCAACAAACTAAACAAACCGAGCAGCAGACTAAACAATTAGAAATTCAGCAAAGTGTGGCTGAAAATAATAACAGGTTGGAACAGCAGAGAATTGCGGCAGGTTTGGGTAACACTAGTAATAATCCAGGGAGTACAAATAGTTCTTCCAAGTACAGAAAACATGTAGATTTACCTAAGTTTAATGAAGAAGATCCAGAAATATTTTTCTTGCATTTTAAGAAATTAGCAGTCAGCATGAACTGGCTTGTAGATCAATGAGTTGCTTTTTACAAGGACAATTTAAGGGTAAAGCTCAAGAGGTATTTGCATCTTTGCCTGCTGAGAATTCTTTCGATTTTAAATTTGTTCAACAAAGTATTTTAAATGCCTACCAACAGATCCCAGAGGCACATAGAATAAAATTCAGAAGCTTAAAAAGAGCACATGACCAGACTATTTCTGACTTTGTACGAGTTAAATTAAATCACTTTAATAGATGGATTAAAGCACTTAATATTACAGAGTTTGTGACTTTGAGACCTCATAGTAACTGAGGAAGTGTTGGGATGTCTTCCAGAGAAATTAGCTTTGTTTATGGCTGAAAATAAACAAACCACTGATCTTATAAAACTAGCCAAGCTAGCTGATGAGCATGAATTACTAACTAAAGTGCCTTTTTGAGCACCAATTAATCATTTTAATGCTAAAACTAATCATTATGCTCCTAAAAATCATGTTTTCCAGACTCGACCAGCTACTTCACCTTCTCCCCTTAACCCTTCTCCTGTAAAGCCTAAATCTGAGAAACAACAGACTGGGTTGTCAACCTCAAGTAAAGTAGTGATTAAGCCTGCAGTGGGTACGGCTGTTCCGACCACTAGCAGATATTGCACGCATTGCAGGAGAAGAGGTCATGTGGTAAATTCCTGTTATGCTTTGCACCCTGAGTTAAGACCAACTGGTCTGATTATGAGTAGGGGTTTGCAAACCTTTAATGCCAATGTTGCTCCAGTCATGCCCAAGTGGATGACTAATTTTGATCCATACCTACATTCGGGAACCCTATTATGTACCAGTGGAACCTGGAAACCAGTTCAGTTGTTAAGGGACACTGGTGCTTCCCAGTCTTTAATTTTCCCAGTCTTCCCAGTCCTTACCATCCTCAGAGTCAGGGGGGAATCGAGCGGTTCCACCAAACTCTCAAGAAAATGTTGAAAGCAACTGGGGAAGATTCACCCAGACATTGGGATGATAATTTACCATTTGTTTTGTTTGCGGCTAGAGATGGATTGCACAGTGCTCTAGGCTGCTCTCCATTCGAGCTTGTATTCGGACATCTGGTGAGAGGACCTTTAAAAATGTTACATGAGAAAATGTTAGGAGATGTTACAGCCAGGCAGAGTGAGCGTTATCTGACGGATGTAAAGAGCAAGCTGTCCAGAACGAGGGAGTTGGCCTTTCGACATCTAAGTGAACAACAACAGGTAATGAAGCAGAAACATGACCAGAGGTTCAAGGCCAATCTCAGAGTTTTTGAGCCAGGAGATTTGGTTTTGGTCTTGAAGCCTCGTATGGGTACGTCTATGTCTCATAAATTTGCAGGACCGTATCAAGTAGTAAAACGTCTTGGGGAAGTTACTTACAAAGTTTGCCATCCCAAACAGAAACGTCAGACCATGAGTGTACATGTAAACCGGTTGAAGGCTTATTGTGGGCCTAGTATTGTGGCTTGTTGTATTGCTGAGGAGATAAATCCTGAAGAGTCGAGTGTTGCAGAGGAAGATGGTAATTCTTGTTTGTCTAATTCCAGCAGTTCCGGGGAAGAATTGTTGTGTCATTTGCAGGATGAGGAGAGAGCAGAGTTCCAGGACCTTTTGGAGATGTCTTCTAACTTGTTTGGGGAGGTCCCCACTCAGACTTCTTTCATTACTCACGACATTAACCTGACAAATGTAACTCCAATTCGGCTACACCCTTATCGAGTGACACCCGAGAAACGTCGTATCATCTAGGAGGAGGTTGATTATCTTCTTCGACATGGGTTCATTAGACCCAGTCAGAGTTCCTGGAGTTCACCATGTCTATTAGTACCAAAACCAGAAGATAAGTAGAGATTAGTAGTGGATTATAGAAAACTCAACAAGGTAACTGTAGTTGACGTATATCCTTTACCGTTATTGGAGGACTGTATAGATACTATAGGTCATGCTAAGTTTGTATCGAAATTGACTTATCTAAGGGATATCACCAGATACCTCTTACAGATTTTGCAAGGGAAGTGACTGCATTTATCACTCCTGATGGAGCTTACGAGTTTAATGTAATGCCTTTTGGATTAGGGAATGATCCAACCACTTTTCAGAAGTTAATGAATTCTTTGTTGAAGGATGTGCCAGATTGTAGGGCATATTTGGATGACATTGTGATTTTCAGTAAGAATTTCGTAGATCATATGTCTAGTTGAAAGAAATTGTTTAATGTGTTACAACATGCAAATTTGACTGTGAATATGAAGAAATGTAGTTGGGCTAAAGGAACTATAGTGTATTTAGGACATGAGGTCGGACAAGGAAGGATAGTCCCATTGCAAGACAAGATCCTGGCAATTGTGGAGTACCCAGTCCTAACAAATAAGAAGTCTGTGCAGAGATTTATTGGAATGAGTGCGTATTATAGGAGATATTGTAAAAACTTTTCCATTGTTGCTGCACCCATAACAAATCTTCTAAGGAAACAGGTAAAATTTAAGTGGACGCAGGAATGTCAGAACTTTTTTCAGAAGTTGAATGGAATTCTCTCTACTTCATCTGTGCTAGCTAGTCCACAGTATGATAAACCTTTTATTCTGCACATAGACGCTTCAGATCTAGGAGCAGGTGCATTTTTGTTCCATGTAGGACCAGATGAGTTAGAACATCCTGTTTATTATTTCTCTCGTAAGTTTGACAGGACACAAATTAATTACTCTGTAGTTGAGAAAGAAGCACTTTGTTTAATATTGGCAGTGAAGAAATTTGAGACATATTTGTCAGGAAATCAAGTGGTAGTGTATGCAGATCATAATCCATTGACATTTATCAACACTATGAAGTGTAAAAACAAGAGAATACTTAGATGGTCATTGATTCTGCAAGAATTCAATATTGTAATTCGTCATATTCCTGGGAGGCAAAATGTTATGCTGATGCCTTATCCAGAGGACTTCCTGTTGCAGTGCCATAATGTGTAGTTCCTTATTCATAAGAAGTATGTAAATTTTGTATTTTTTTTACTGTGAGAAATTTCATTGTTTTGTACTTTGATTTTAGTTGAAGTATTTTCATGTTGCATTTTCATGTTATATTTCATGCAGTCAAAAAAATGAAATCAACCTTCAGTTAATTTCATTTTTTTTTTAGGGGACGGGAGGGATGTTCCGAATCTTACTAGGATTCTAACATTACTCTTGATGCTTATATACTTTATTGTCTTATTCTATAATTAGTATAGTATCCAGTTGTATGATGATAGTATGTTATATAGTGTAGCATGCTGTAGTGCCTGAGTTGCATTATTTTCTATGAGGCTTTTGCAAGTAATTCCTGTTGGTTTCTCCGTGTGGGGGGATGACCATATTTGGATGTGGCCAGTGTGGGAACATGATGTCAAGTGAGTGTTTATAGTTCAACCTTGAATAATTCTTATTGTTGTTTGCCAGTAAATTATATTGAGCAATGTAACAGTATTAAATAATATTAAGATAAATAATGATTGGAATATTAGTACTACATTTTGTTAGTAGAATTTCCACAATAGTTTATGTGGATGTTTAGTTGATATTGTGGTAGGACGCCTGCCCTGGGAACCAACGCTTGGTCAGAGGCGTGACAGCATTGGTCGAGAGGAGACATGTTTTAAGTTAAGTCAGTGGTTACTGTTATTTTAGCTAAATACTCGGTTAATTCTCTGGTTAGATGATTGTGTATTATACCATTGATTAATTCATGTGCTGGTGATATTGGTCATTGCTCAATAAGGATTTTTATTTATATTAATGGATGCTAAAGAATATTTCTGGCTATTATATTTACCATTTAATTGTTATGTTGTCACCCTTAACGTAGATACGTTGTTTTCCAAATTTATGCAGTGTTTTTTCTTTACCCCTAGACACTTGATGGCAAGGCCGATATAATATATATTGATCACTGTTGGAAAAGAACCGTACTAAGTCTCAAAGGTTGTAACAGCACTATAATTTATTACATAAAATAAAAGTGCTTCACCAATCAATATTATATACACTTGTTTGTGCTTTAAAAATCTTTAATTGTAGGAATGTCAACAGAAAACGATGTTACGTTGGAATGTCTGTGGGTAAACTATTGCAAACAATGGTATAGTGTCTACTACCTACTGTAGGATGGATATAGGGACACTACCACCTGTTAGGTGGGTAAGGGGCCCATACAACTTGTAGGATGGGTCTGGGCCCAACAACTGCCTATAAGATGAGTACAGGGACCACTACCGCCTACTGGATGGGTACATAGTCCTCTACCACCCACAGGATGAGTATGGCGTCCACTACCCCCTGCAGGATGGGTATGGGTCCACTACTGCCCACGTGATGGGGTTGAGGACCACTATCATCTACAGGATGGGTATGGGGTCCACAATCACCCACAGGATGGAAATTGTGTCTACTACCGCCCACAGGATGGGTATGGCCTCCATTGCCGCCCACAGCATGAGAATGCTGTCCAGTACCGACCACGGAATGGGTATATGCATAACTACCACCGACAGGATGAGTATCTACCGCCGACAGGATGGGTATGGGGTCCAATACTGTCTACAGGATGGCTATGGAGTCACTACCACCCACAGGATGGCTATAGGGTTCACTTCCGTCCGCAGGATGGGTATGGGGTCCACTACCGTTTACAGGATGGGTATGGCGTCCATTACCGCCCATAGGATGGGCATGGGGTCCACTACCACCAACAGGATGATTATATTGGGTCCACTACCACCCACAAGATGGGGATTGGGTCCACTACCACCTACAACATGGGTATGGGGTCCACTACGACCCACAGGATGGATATGGGGTCCGCTACCGCAATATAAACAATTGGAACGAACAAATATGGACTGGAGACGCAGATGTACTAGCTTAAAGCTTGAGAGTCCATTAACAATGCTGGAATATTGTACCAAAAAAGAGACTATATAGTAGCTAATAATAATGTGAAAATATATAAGTGAATAAATTAATGATTAATTGATAATTAACCAAGTTATAAGTTTATGAAACAGATTGAAAAATTTTAAGTTCCAAGTTTATACAATATTGTGAAATTGAGAGTCTATGTAGTAACATAAATTGGTAAATCATAAATATTGTAAGTTAAAAATCTGATTCATTTGTGTGTGCGTACTCACCTAGTTGTTCTCACCTAGTTGTGTTTGCGAGGGTTGAGCTCTGGCTCTTTGGTCCCACCTTTCAACCGTCAATCAACTGATGTACAGATTACTGAGCCTACTGGGCTCTGTCATATCTACATTTGAAACTGTGTATGGAGTCAGCTTCCACCACATCACTTCCTAGTGCATTCCATTTACTAACTACTCTGACACTGAAAAAGTTCTTTCTAATGTCTCTGTGGCTCATTTGGGTACTCAGCTTCCACCTGTGTCCCCTTGTTCGCGTCCCTCCAGTGTTGAATAGTTCATCCTTGTTTACCCTGTCGATTCCCCTGAGGATTTTGTAGGTTGAGATCATGTCCCGCCTTACTCTTCTGTCTTCCAGTGTCGTAAGGTGCATTTCCTGCAGCCTTTCCTCATAACTCATGCCTCTTAGTTCTGGGACTAGTCTAGTAGCATACCTTTGTACTTTTTCCAGCTTCGTCTTTTGCTTGTCAAGATACGGGCTCCATGCTGGGGCCGCATACTCCAGGATTGGTCTTACATATGTAGTGTACAAGATTCTGAATGATTCCTTACACAGGTTCCTGAACGCCGTTCTGATGTTAGCCAGCCTCGCATATGCCGCTGACGTTATTCTCTTTATGTGGGCTTCAGGAGACAGGTTTGGTGTGATATCAACTCCTAGATCTTTCTCTCTGTAGAAAGTGTGTGTGTATGTGTGTGTGATACCCTTGGTAAGCGAGAGAGGCAGGTGACCTTAGATGTTCTGTGGTCAACATTCTGCTGTCATATCTACATTTGAATCTGTGAATGGAGTCAGCCTCCACCACATTATTTCCTAGTGCATTCTATTTACTAACTACTCTGATATTCAAAAAGTTCTTTCTAAAGTTTCTGTGGCTCATTTGGGTACTCAGCTTCCACCTGTGTCTCCTTGTGCGTGTGCCACCCGTGTTAAATAGTCCATCCTTGTCCACCCTGTCAATTCCTCTGAGAATTTTGCATGTGGTGATCATGTCTCCTCTAGCCCTTCTGTCTTCCAGCGAAGTGAGGTGCAGGTCACGTAGTCTGTCCTCATAACTCATGGCTCTTAGTTCTGGGACTAGCCTAGTGACATACCTCTGAGCTTTTTCCAGCTTCGTATGTATATATGTATGTATGTATGCATGTATGTATGTATGTATGTATGTATGTATGTATGTATGTATGTATGTATGTATGTATGTATGTATGTATGTATGTATGTATTGTGACGGTGTTCCCCCCCTTATATTTCTCCCACGCCTGCAGTAAGAGTCATGTCCACTTTACCCGAGCGTTCTCTACGTCGCAGGCATCAGTTTGATATATGTAGGAGAATGTAGTGTTCTCGGAGTGCCGAGGAATTTGTAAAAGAAGAGCATTTTGGCCTGTGGTTTAGGCCCTTTAGGAAGCCAATATGGCGCTGGCTCTTCTGTTTTGCCGCCAAAACTGTGTAACGTCAGTGACACCAGATTGGTCACCGACAGCGATGTGGCACAGGGAGCCAATGAAAACCTCCCGTGGCGAATATGACGTCACGAAAGAAGGGGGTCCGGTCATCGCGCCGCGCTGGCGCCATCAGTCTAAGACAGCACGTCAAGGAGGTCGGACGTGCGCTGGGGGGTCC
This sequence comes from Procambarus clarkii, assembly GCF_020424385.1. Taxonomy (NCBI): domain Eukaryota; kingdom Metazoa; phylum Arthropoda; class Malacostraca; order Decapoda; family Cambaridae; genus Procambarus; species Procambarus clarkii. Next base: position 20,578,351 of record NC_059586.1, read on the forward strand.
TGTCAGTTGGACAGTTTACCCCGTCTCCGGAGGATTTACGCATCACCCGTGGTCTGCCATCACCTGTGGGATCTTCCTTTGTTCATGTGTTGGACCAGAGAAGGAATTGACAAAGTATTGAGCAACAAGTGCTCCAGGAACAGGTGTTGTGCAAGAGTGGAGTCAAGGCAGCAACGTATGCGACGGCTGATAGCTCCACAGTGATGACGTTGTGCCTGGGCCAATCCTCCGGAGGGAATCAGTCTGACACGACTCGTCAAGGTGGTTGGACGTGCAAAGATTGGTCCTGTCAGTTTGACATTTGTTTCCCGCTCCCGTGGATTTTACGCGTCACCCGAAGTCTGCAAGTACTCTGTGAGGTCTTCCTTCGTTCATGTGTTGGACCAGAGAGGGAATCGACGGGATATCGAGCAACAAGTGCTCCAGGACAGGTACTGTGCAAGAAGAAGTGAAGTCTGTGCAGTGACGTATACGACGTCTGAGGCAGTTCACCCGTTTGTGACGGCGTAGTGGCTGGACTGAGCCACCGGGAAGCAGTGGAAGAGGAAAACTGTTCGAGAATCCGAACGACTGCAGCCAAGACGTAGGCGGGCAGCCGTAGCTGGGAGGAGAAGTCGACGGCCGGGAGACCAACTCCAGCCCTACAAGAAGTCGAGGAGGAGCACGGACCTGCAGTGAAAAGGCACGGAGACGACGCGCTTACGGTGGGACGTTGATTGAGTTCCTGGAGGACACGACAGTGTGTGTGTGGGGGCGTTCCCTACACGAGGCAGGAGCCAGGACCAGGAGCTACAACTCAACTCTCATCGGAGGATAGGTGGAAGTAGGTGATTCTAGTTTCCCTCCCAATTCCCCTTTAGTCAGCTATATTATTTAGCCTGAGTATTTTGTATGTCGTGAGCAAGGCTCACCTATGTCACAGTAAGGCACAAGTGTGCAGTGGGACTATAAAGAGTACTCACGATATTTATGATTATTATTGGTGTGTGCAGGCACCCGGAGTAATTGTTGAATTTACTGTGTTGATAATGTCTTTAATGAGACTTTAATATGATCATTTAGCGAGAAGAATATATATATATATAAATATGCCAGTGTTTGGAGTTAGGCTATGTGCCCAGTAACTATGTTATTACCATTATTGATGTCTGACTCATCCATATATATATATATGTCTATGCTCGTGTATTGAATAATCATTCATGTGTGCAGTGATTTATTGTGTTATCGCCCACGAAAGGATTTACTGAGAACTCCAGTAATATATACTTGCATATGTTATCATTAAATGAAGGGCAGTGTGTAATACCATGACAGTGAATTATTGTCACATTTAATATAGAAATGTTTGATTGAGCTCAAGATTAGTGTAGCGAAGTATTTACGTGCTATGGTCGCAAATATTGTGTGTTCGAACGTCTAGTGATCTTTGAGAACTTAAAGAAACTGGCGCGTCACGCCACAAGCAAACAGATAAAATAACATTCGCGTGGTGGTAGTCGCCCAGCTGATTTTAACATTGACGTGAGGGGGAGTGTTGCCGGCTTGGCGAGTTCACGATTATATGCGTGGGAACGAGCGGCTTCTACCTGAAACAGCTGTTTGCTTATTGATATAATCTTGTGATGTCTTTGAATGAGTTTTAAGTAAAATACAAAGTACATTGGTGTTTATATCATCCCCTCCATATTTCTTGTGGCTATATAATACCTGAAAGCAGAGAGTGATATAAGTAAATACCTGCCTGATATCAGACATATTGAGTGTGCTCTTGCCACTGTTACCACAATTCAACAAAACCACTGACGTGTTACTGGACACCGAAACCACCAGTTGGCGACCTTGTGGTTAGTAGCAGAGCCCTATGTTGGGGCGGGCATACAACAGTTAAGAGAACAAGTTGTGTTCCCACTCCTTCTCGATCAGAGGCCGGTTGGGATTGACTGGGATACTCTCCTGGCGTACAGTGGCGCCGCGAGGATAGAGTGAAGACCCGCAGGGCTACGGTGAGTGACCTTGAGTGTACTGTTGCTCACCGAGGAACCCCGACATTGGCGACCTCGCCAGGATCACGATCGAAATAAAGGTTGCAGTTGTGGTACTTGGCAGTGGTATTAGGTATCAGGTGCAGGTTATCACTCATAGCACAAGATGGAGGATGATAAAGTAACAAGGTTCATTGACACTAGAGATGAGCAGGTGCTGGAGGAGTGCACCAAGGCACAGTTACAGTCATTAGCAGACCATTTTGGGATAAAGTTGAGATCTTCCAGAGTGGGAGAGAGAAGACTGGAGATAATGGCACAGCTCAGAGCACGAGATGAAGCTTTGGGGGAGGAACGGCCACAAACATCTGCCAGTATGGGAGAACACCTGAGCATTGGTGGGAGCAGCGGAGGATCCAGCGGCAGCAGGCACAACGTTAAGCTGGAGATAATGAAGCTGCTGCTGGAAGCACAGCAGCGCAGAGAAGAGCGAGAAGCACAGCTGCGCCTGGAAGAACAGGAGCGAGAAGCACAGCTGAAGCGTGAGGAGCGAGAGGCACAGCAGCGCAAAGAAGAGCGAGAAGCAGAAGCACAGCTGAAGCGTGAGGAGCGAGAAGCACAGCTGAAGCGTGAGGAGCGAGAAGCACAGCTGAAGCGTGAGGAGCGAGAAAAACAGCTGCGCAGGGAAGAACAAGAGCGAGAAGCACAGCTGAGGAGAGAAGAAGCGCAACTAAAGCATGAAGAGCACGAGCGAGACGCTAGGCTGAAACAGCAGGAGATAGAAGCTAACAAGGATGTGGAGCTGAAGCGAGCTGAGCTAGGACTAGCTCCACCTGCTCCGCCACAGCAGGAAGACCGCCGAGTGAGGGAGCGAGATCTGCCGGTCTTTATACCAAATGAAGCTGAAGGTTTCTTCGACCACTTTGAGAGGGTCGCCACCTTGAAGAAGTGGCCGAGGGCGGAGTGGGCAGAGCTGGTTCAGGGTAGGCTCACTGGTGAAGCTCGTGAAGCCTACAATATGCTCGACCTCCAAGAGTGCACCAACTACGATGCTGTAAAGAGAGCTGTGCTCCATTCTTTCAAGCTCACGCCAGAATGTTACAGGAAGAGATTCAGGGAATGTACCCGTTCGCCAGGAAAATCTTATGGGGAGACGGCGAGGGACATGGAGAGAAAGTTCCTTAAGTGGCTGGAGTCTTGTTACGGCCCTCTCGGGTCGCAACAGGGTTCTTACTCTGATGTTGTTAGAGGAAGGGTATCCGGCCCCAAGCCAGTAGTGGCTTTCAAGGGATGTGATCCGTAACGCAAGTAAACTAAAAGGGGAAGGGAAAGAAAGGCAAAAACTTAATATTATAATTAGCACCTTTACCAATAAATATATATAAGAAGATTACTCCGGGGAGGGTATAAACACAACACAGGGGTATTATCTACACTGTCGTCTTCTTCCGAAGACTCTGGATCTTCTCGATGCCAAGTTCTCGGTGCTCTCGTGGCCTCACGACGAATCCTTCGAAAAGCTGAGTCTACCCCCGGCCACAGGCCAGCCAAAACACAGTTCCACTGGGGGCACCGCCGTGGAGGCCGTCAACCACAAGTCCAGCAGACTGCTGGCAGGTTCCGGATCAGCAACACTGGTCAGGCCACTCCACGAGCGATACTAGGGTAGCGCCCTAGTCAGGAGCCTCGTGTGATACCACAGATCACTCTCCTGTCCACAATACCCCAGTGGTTAATCGTCTCCACCAGTCAGTCCCGGGTATGACAATCCTCAACTGCCGCTTCACAGGCAGGGTAACACTACAGTGTTCATCCGGGAGGCGACTCACAGCTGCTGCAGCAAAACACTTGGTGTCGAGACGGCTGCCTTGGGTAGACTGACTCAACTTCCCTTACACCAGTCCCAGGTCGACTCTGTAAGCAGACACGTCATCAATAACAGGGACACACTAAAGCACCTCACTTACAGGCTCAGACACAAACGCCCACCTATCCACTCCATAGATGGCGTTGTCGTCTGAGCACCACCTCACCAGAGGTCAGCAGCGGCTGTGTTGTGAGCTGAATAGGACTGGAAACTGGCCCTGGTGGCCAGTACACCTCGTCCTCACCAGGTGTCGTCGTCCATTTGGAGGGGGTTTCGGGAGCTGACCCACAGATGGCGTGGTCGTCACTGCTCCAGGCCCGGAAGCTGGATTCGGGTTTGTAACAAGTCTGAAGGAGCGAGGTCGGCTGAGGAGGTCAAGAGGCTTATGGTCATGGAGAAGTTTATGTCCGTGCTCTCTCCTGAGATCAGGGTGAGAGTAAAGGAGGCGGACATAAGGGACCTGAGGGCCACAGCCGACAGAGCCGACATGCTGGAAGAAGCCTTACGCCCACGCAGAGAGGGACAGCACCGACCGCCCGTATACTCCGGAAATGGTAGAAATTATAGGAGGACGGACGGATGGAGGACAGGAGCGAGTTCTCCTGAGTCCCACCTCTCGAGTGGAGACAGGAGAGGCTCAAAGAGTGCTGTGGAGCCGGTAGAGAAGTCCCAAGCTGAGAGCTCAAGAGTTGTTGCCGAAATGGAGGAGTCGATGAATGGCGCGAGGAGGATCCACAGAAGAAGAAGGATCTGCTGCCACAACTGCAGAATATTCGGACACGTCGCGCGGGAATGCAGACACCCTGAGTAGCGGTGGAACGTTGCTTTCGTGAGGGTCGAGGACCAGATGGCCGAGAGGGTGCGGGATGAACCCGTACTGAGTGGGGAGAAAAGAGTTCACCCATTCGTGAGTGAGGGAACTGTAAGGATGGGGGACGCAGACCCCATCCCGGTGAAGATATTAAGAGACACTCGGGCAGATTTTACCCTGGTGAGTGAAACCCTGTTCCCCGAGGGTTACGAGAGTACCAGTGTGGGGGTGGCAAGTGTGACCACTGTGGGAGGCCCAGTGAGAATGCCCCTACACCAGGTGACTCTGAATTCTGATTATGGCTGCCAGACCCTTGTGGTGGGGGTCTGTGCATCAATGCCCAAGATGGAGGCACAAGTCATCTTGGGAAATGACGCATGTGGAGGATATGTCCTCCCGAATCTCGTGAAGGGCGAGGAGTGCCTAGAGCGTTATAAGGAGACGGGCGGAGTGTTAGACGCCTGTGGGGACGAGAAAGGAATCGCCACGGTGGCGTTCCTGGTTTGTGCTGTGATGCCGAGACAGCGCAACGGACACGGAGGGTGTGGATCTGATAGAGCTGACGAGGAGACGTCCGACAGTCTGAAAATCGATCACCTCTTCGTGGGACCCGGAGAACGAGTGGAGGGCGAAGGCAGCCCGGATGGCGAGTTACAGGTGACCCTCGCCAGTTCTCTCGGAGTGGACCGCACTCGTCTTGGGGAGTTGCAGCAGATAGAATTCCCCGAATTGATTCATGAGGCCAATGGAGGACGTGTTGGTCCTGAGAGGGCCACTCATTGTTACGTACAGGACGGCATGCTGTTGAGAGTGTTCTACACAGAGCAGGGAACTGAGTGGGATGAAGCAGTATGTCCTGCGTTGTTTGCCATGCGTAACGCAGTGGTAGAACCGTTAGGTTTCTCACCTTTCCAGCTGGTGTATGGACAAGGGGTGCAAGGTCCTCTGTCCATGCTGAAGGAACAATGGACATCTGGAGTGACCGTGGGAACGGTCAACGGATATGTAAGGAGCGTTTCGCATTGGCGGCAGGAATACTGGTTGGAAATTAAACTCATCCGATGGGAAGACAACGTAGTGGCAGATGCCCTGTCCTGTATGCACTAACCAGACATGACTCTTATTTTAAGGGGAGGGGTATGTGACGGTGTTCCCCCCTTATATTTCTCCCACGCCTGCAGTAAGAGTCATGTCCACTTTACCCGAGCGTTCCCTACGTCGCAGGCATCAGTTTGATATATGTAGGAGAATGTAGTGTTCTCGGAGTGCCAAGAAATTTGTAAAAGAAGAGCATTTTGGACTGTGGTTTAGGCCCTTTAGGAAGCCAATATGGCGCTGGCTCTTCTGTTTTGCCGCCAAAACTGTGTGACGTCAGTGACACCAGATTGGTCACCGACAGCGATGTGGCACAGGGAGCCAATGAAAACCTCCCGTGGCGAATATGACGTCACGAAGGAAGGGGGTCCGGTCATCGCGCCGCGCCATCAGTCTAAGACAGCACGTCAAGGAGGTCGGACATGCGCTGGGGGGTTCTGTCAGTTGGGCAGTTTACCCCGTCTCCGGAGGATTTACGCATCACCCGTGGTCTGCCATCACCTGTGGGGTCTTCCTTTGTTCATGTGTTGGACCAGAGAAGGAATTGACAGAGTATTGAGCAACAAGTGCTCCAGGAACAGGTGTTGTGCAAGAGTGGAGTCTAGGCAGCGACGTATGCGACGGCTGATAGCTCCACAGTAATGACGTAGTGGCTGGGCCAATCCTCCGGAGGGAATCAGTCTGACACGACACGTCAAGGTGGTTGGACGTGCGAAGATTGGTCCTGTCAGTTTGATATTTGTTTCCCGTTCCCGTGGATTTTACGCGTCACCCGAAGTCTGCAAGTACTCTGTGAGGTCTTCCTTCGTTCATGTGTTGGACCAGAGAGGGAATCGACGGGATATCGAGCAACAAGTGCTCCAGGACAGGTACTGTGCAAGAAGAAGTGAAGTCTGTGCAGTGACGTATACGACGTCTGAGGCAGTTCACCCGTTTGTGACAGCGTAGTGGCTGGACCGAGCCACCGGGAAGCAGTGGAAGAGGAAAACTGTTCTGGAATCCGAACAACTGCAGCCGAGACGTAGGCGGGCAGCCGTAGCTGGGAGGAGAAGTCGACGGCCGGGAGACCGACTCCAACCCTACAAGAAGTCGAGGAGGAGCACGGACCTGCAGTGAAAAGGCACGGAGACGACGCGCTTACGGTGGGACGTTGATTGAGTTCCTGGAGGACACGACAGTGTGTGTGTGGGGGCGTTCCCTACACGAGGCAGGAGCCAGGACCAGGAGCTACAACTCAACTCTCATCGGAGGATAGGTGGAAGTAGGTGATTCTAGTTTCCCTCCCAATTCCCCTTTAGTCAGCTATATTATTTAGCCTGAGTATTTTGTATGTCGTGAGCAAGGCTCACCTATGTCACAGTAAGGCACAAGTGTGCAGTGGGACTATAAAGAGTACTCACGATATTTATGATTATTATTGGTGTGTGCAGGCACCCGGAGTAATTGTTGAATTTACTGTGTTGATAATGTCTTTAATGAGACTTTAATATGATCATTTAGCGAGAAGAATATATATATATAAATATGCCAGTGTTTGGAGTTAGGCTATGTGCCCAGTAACTATGTTATTACCATTATTGATGTCTGACTCATCCATATATATATATATGTCTATGCTCGTGTATTGAATAATCATTCATGTGTGCAGTGATTAATTGTGTTATCGCCCACGAAAGGAATTACTGAGAACTCCAGTAATATATACTTGCATACGTTATCATTAAATGAAGGGCAGTGTGTAATGCCATGACAGTGAATTATTGTCACATTTAATATAGAAATGTTTGATTGAGCTCAAGATCAGTGTAGCGAAGTATTTACGTGCTATGGTCGCAAATATTGTGTGTTCGAACGTCTAGTGATCTTTGAGAACTTAAAGAAACTGGCGCGTCACGCCACAAGCAAACAGATAAAATAACATTCGCGTGGTGGTAGTCGCCCAGCTGATTTTGACATTGACGTGAGGGGGAGTGTTGCCGGCTTGGCGAGTTCACGATTATATGCGTGGGAACGAGCGGCTTCTACCTGAAACAGCTGTTTGCTTATTGATATAATCTTGTGATGTCTTTGAATGAGTTTTAAGTAAAATACAAAGTACATTGGTGTTTATATCATCCCCTCCATATTTCTTGTGGCTATATAATACCTGAAAGCAGAGAGTGATATAAGTAAATACCTGCCTGATATCAGACATATTGAGTGTGCTCTTGCCACTGTTACCACAATTCAACAAAACCACTGACGTGTTACTGGACACCGAAAACACCAGTTGGCGACCTTGTGGTTAGTAGTAGAGCCCTATGTTGGGGCGGGCATACAACAGTTAAGAGAACAAGTTGTGTTCCCACTCCTTCTCGATCAGAGGCCGGTTGGGATTGACTGGGATACCCTCCTGGCGTACAGTGGTGTCGCGAGGATAGAGTGAAGAACCTGCAGGGCTACGGTGAGTGACCTTGAGTGTACTGTTGCTCACCGAGGAACCCCGACAGTATGTATGTTGGTATGAATGTATGTATGTATGAATGTTGGTATATATGTATGTAAGTATGTATATGAGTATGTATTCCCAATCACGTTAAAGACTCCCCCTCTATCATCCAGTTTAAGATAAAAGCCACTAAGTTTTACATAATCAAATCCTTGTAACTTACCTTATCTCCTAAATGTCAACATATGTCAGTTCAGTTCACGCTATTAATCTCAATTAGTCTTAGGTCTTAGTTTTTAAGGTTTTTCCCAGAACTTGCCCAAAACGTTGTGCGTATTAGTGCTTTAGGCATAGAATATACTTGTTCTGTCTTGAAATCCAACATTTTACTTGTAACTCCCAACCACTCCTAACACCACCACCACTCCCAACACCACCACCAATCCTAACACCACCACCACTCCCAACACCACCACCACTCCCAACACCACCACCACTCCCAACACCACCACCACTCCCAACACCACCACCACTCCCAACACCACCACCACTCCCAACACCACCACCACTCCCAACACCACCACCACTCCCAACACCACCACCAATCCTAACACCAACCACTCCCAACACCAACCACTCCCAACACCACTACCACTCCTAACACCACCACCACTCCCAACACCACCACCACTCCCAACACCACCACCACTCCCAACACCACCACCACTCCCAACACCACCACCACTCCCAACACCACCACCACTCCCAACACCACCACCACTCCCAACACCAACCACTCCCAACACCACCACCACTCCCAACACCACCACCACTCCCAACACCACCACCAATCCTAACACCAACCACTCCCAACACCAACCACTCCCAACACCACTACCACTCCTAACACCACCACCACTCCCAACACCACCACCACTCCCAACACCACCACCACTCCCAACACCACCACCACTCCCAACACCAACACCACTCCCAACACCACCACCACTCCCAACACCACCACCACTCCCAACACCACCACCACCACTCCCAACACCACCACCACTCCCAACACCACCACCACTCCCAACACCACCACCACGACTCCCAACACCACCACCACCTCTCCCAACACCACCACCACTCCCAACACCACCACCACTCCCAACACCAACACAACTCCCAACACCACCACCACCACTCCCAACACCACCACAACTCCCAACACCACCACCACTCCCAACACCAACACCACCACCACTCCCAACACCACCACCACCACTCCCAACACCACCACAACTCCCAATACCACCACCACTCCCAACACCAACACCACTCCCAACACCACCACCACTCCCAACACCACCACCACTCCCAACACCACCACCACTCCCAACACCACCACCACTCCTAACACCACCACCACTCCCAACACGAACCACTCCCAACACCACCACCACTCCCAACACCACCACCACTCCCAACACCACCACCACTCCCAACACCACCAACACTCCCAACACCAACCACTCCCAACACCACCACCACTCCCAACACCAACCACTCCCAACACCACCACCACTCCCAACACCACCACCACTCCCAACACCACCACCACCACTCCCAACACCACCACCACTCCCAACACCACCACCACTCCCAACACCACCACCACTTCCAACACCACCACCACTCCCAACACCACCACCACTCCCAACACCACCAACACTCCCAACACCAACCACTCCCAACACCACCACCACTCCCAACACCAACCACTCCCAACACCACCACCACTCCCAACACCACCACCACTCCCAACACCACCACCACCACTCCCAACACCACCACCACTCCCAACACCACAACCACTCCCAACACCACCACCACCACTCCCAGCACCACCACCACTCCCAACACCACCACCACTCCCAACACCAACACCACTCCCAACACCACCACCACTCCCAACACCACCACCACCACCACTCCCAACACCACAACCACTCCCAACACCACCACCACTCCCAACAACAACACCACCACCAATCCCAACACCACCACCACTCCCAACACCACCACCACCACTCCTAACACCACCACCACTCCCAACACCACCACCACTCCCAACACCACCACCACTCCCAACACCACCACCACTCCCAACACCACAACCACTCCCAACACCACCACCACTCCTAACACCACCACCACTCCCAACACCACCACCACTCCCAACACTACCACCACTCCCAACACCACCACCACTCCCAACACCACCACCACTCCCAACACCACCACCACTCCTAACACCACAACCACTCCCAACACCACCACCTCCACTCCCAACACCACAACCACTCCCAACACCACCATTCCCAACACCACCACCACTCCCAACACCACCACCACTCCTAACACCACCACCACTCCCAACACCACCACCACTCCCAACACCACCACCACTCCCAACACCACCACCACTCCCAACACCATCACCACCACTCCCAACACCACCACCACTCCCAACACCACCACAACCACTCCCAACACCACCACCACCACTCCCAACACCAACACCACTCCCAACACCACCACCACTCCCAACACCACCACCACTCCCAACACCACCACCAGTCCCAACACCACCACCAATCCTAAAACCAACCACTCCCAACACCAACCACTCCCAACACCACCACCACTCCTAACACCACCACCACTCCCATCACCACCACCACTCCCAACACCACCACCACTCCCAACACCACCACCACTCCCAACACCAACACCACTCCCAACACCACCACCACTCCCAACACCACCACCACTCCCAACACCAACCACTCCCAACACCACCACCACTCCTAACACCACCACCAGTCCCAACACCACCACCACTCCCAACACCACCACCAATCCTAACACCACCACTACTCCCAACACCACCACCGCTCCCAACACCACCACCACTCCCAACACCACCACCACTCCCAACACCACCACCACTCCCAACACCACCACCACCCCCAACAACAACCACTCCCAACACCACCACCACTCCCAACACCACCACCACTCCCAACACCACCACCACTCCCAACACCACCACCACTCCCAACACCAACCCACTCCCAACACCACCACCACTCCCAACACCACCACCACTCCCAACACCACCACCACTCCCAACACCACCACCACTCCCAACACCACCACCACTCCCAACACCACCACCACTCCCAACACCACCACCACTCCCAACACCACCACCACCACTCCCAACACCACCACCACCACTTCCAACACGACCACCACTCCCAACACCACCACCACCACTCCCAACACCACCTCCACCACTCCCAACACCACCACCACTCCCAACACCACCACCACTCCCAACATTAACACCACTACCAACACCACCACCACCACTCCCAACACCACCACAACTCCCAACACCACCACCACTCCCAACACCACCACCACTCCCAACACCACCACCATCACTCCCAACACCACCACAACTCCCAACACCACCACCACTCCCAACACCACCACCACTCCCAACACCACCACCACTCCCAACACCACCACCACTCCCAACACCACCACCACTCCCAACACCACCACCACTCCTAACACCACAACCACTCCCAACACGAACCACTCCCAACACCACCACCACTCCCAACACCACCACCACTCCCATCACCACCACCACTCCCAACACCAACCACTCCCAACACCACCACCACCACTCCCAACACCACCACCACTCCCAACACCACCACCACTCCCAACACCACCACCACCACTCCCAGCACCACCACCACTCCCAACACCACCACCATTCCCAACACCAACACCACTCCCAACACCACCACCACTCCCAACACCACCACCACCACCACTTCCAACATCACAACCACTCCCAACACCACCACCACTCCCAACACCAACACCACCACCAATCCCAACACCACCACCACTCCCAACACCACCACCACCACTCCTAACACCACCACCACTCCCAACACCACCACCACTCCCAACACCACAACCAATCCCAACACCACAACCACTCCCAACACCACCACCACTCCCAACACCAACACCACTCCCAACACCACCACCACTCCCAACACCACCACCACTCCTAACACCACCACCACTCCCAACACCACAACCACTCCCAACACCACCACCACTCCCAACACCAACACCACTCCTAACACCACCACCACTCCCAACACCACAACCACTCCCAACACCACCACCACTCCCAATACCAACACCACCACCACTCCTAACACCACCACCACTCCCAACACCACCACCACTCCCAACACCACCACCACTCCCAACACCACCACCACCACTCCCAGCACCACCACCACTCCCAACACCACCACCACTCCCAACACCACCACCACTCCCAACACCACCACCACTCCCAACACCACCACCACCACCACTTCCAACATCACAACCACTCCCAACACCACCACCACTCCCAACACCAACACCACCACCAATCCCAACACCACCACCACTCCCAACACCACCACCACCACTCCTAACACCACCACCACTCCCAACACCACCACCACTCCCAACACCACCACAACCACTCCCAACACCACCACCACCACTCCCAACACCAACACCACTCCCAACACCACCACCACTCCCAACACCACCACCACTCCCAACACCACCACCACTCCCAACACCACCACCACCCTAAAACCAACCACTCCCAACACCAACCACTCCCAACACCACCACCACTCCCAACACCACCACCACTCCCAACACCACACACCACTCCCAACACCACCACCACTCCCAACCCCACCACAACTCCCAACACCACCACCACTCCCAACACCACCACCACTCCCAACACCACCACCACTCCCAACACCACCACCACTCCCAACACCACCACCACTCCCAACACCACCACCACTCCCAACACCACCACCACTCCCAACACCACCACCACTCCCAACACCACCACCACTCCCAACACCACCACCACTCCCAACACCACCACCACTCCCAACACCACCACCACTCCCAACACCACCACCACTCCCAACACCACCACCACTCCCAACACCACCACCACTCCCAACACCACCACCACTCCCAACACCACCACCACTCCCAACACCACCACCACTCCCACACCACCACCACCACTCCCAACACCACCACCACTCCCAACACCACCACCACTCCCAACACCACCACCACTCCCAACACCACCACCACTCCCAACACCACCACCACTCCCAACACCACCACCACTCCCAACACCACCACCACTCCCAACACCACCACCACCCCACTCCCAACACCACCACCACCACCCAACACCACCACCACTCCCAACACCACCACCACCACTCCCAACACCACCACCACTCCCAACACCACCACCACCACTCCCAACACCACCACCACCACTCCCAACACCACCACCACTCCCAACACCACCACCACTCCCAACACCACCACCACTCCCAACACAACACCACCACCACCCACTCCCAACACCACCACCACTCCCAACACCACCACCACCACTCCCAACACCACCACCACTCCCAACACCACCACCACTCCCAACACCACCACCACTCCCAACACCACCACCACTCCCAACACCACCACCACTCCCAACACCACCACCACTCCCAACACCACCACCACTCCCAACACCACCACCACTCCCAACACCACCACCACTCCCAACACCACCACCACTCCCAACACCACCACCACCACTCCCAACACCACCACCACTCCCAACACCACCACCACTCCCAACACCACCACCACTCCCAACACCACCACCACCACACCACCACCACCCACCACCACTCCCACCACCACCACCACTCCCAACACCACCACCACTCCCAACACCACCACCACCACTCCCAACACCACCACCACCACTCCCAACACCACCACCACTCCCAACACCACCACCACTCCCAACACCACCACCACCACCACTCCCAACACCACCACCACCACCACTCCCAACACCACCACCACTCCCAACACCAACACCACTCCCAACACCACCACCACCACCACTCCCAACAACACCACCACCACCACTCCCAACACCACCACCACTCCCAACACCACCACCACTCCCAACACCACCACCACTCCCAACACCACCACCACTCCCAACACCACCACCACTCCCAACACCACCACCACTCCCAACACCACCACCACTCCCAACACCACCACCACTCCCACCACCACCACTCCCAACACCACCACCACTCCCAACACCCCACCACCACCACTCCCAACACCACCACCACTCCCAACACCACCACCACTCCCAACACCACCACCACTCCACCACACCACCACCACTCCCAACACCACCACCACTCCCAACACCACAACCACTCCCAACACCACCACCACTCCCAACACCACCACCACCACCACTCCCAACACCTCCACCACTCCCAACACCACCACCACTCCCAACACCACCACCACTCCCCAACACCACCACCACCACTCCCAGCACCACCACCACTCCCAACACCACCACCATTCTCCCAACACCACCACCACTCCCAACACCACCACCACTCCCAACCACCACCACCACCACCACTTCCCACACACACAACCACTCCCAACACCACCACCACTCCCAACACCAACACCACCACCAATCCCAACACCACCACCACACCCAACACCACCACCACCACTCCAAACACAACAACCACACCCAACACCACCACCACTCCACCAACACCACACCAATCCCAACACCACAACCACTCCCAACACCACCACCACTCCCAACACCACACCACTCCCAACACCACCACCACTCCCAACACCACCACCACTCCTAACACCACCACCACTCCCAACACCACAACCACTCCCAACACCACCACCACTCCCAACACCAACACCACTCCCAACACCACCACCACTCCCAACACCACAACCACTCCCAACACCACCACCACTCCCAATACCAACACCACCACCACTCCTAACACCACCACCACTCCCAACACCACCACCACTCCCAACACCACCACCACTCCCAACACCACACCACTCCCAACACCACCACCACTCCCAACACCACCACCACTCCCAACACCACCACCACTCCCAACACCACCACCACTCCCAACACCACACCCCCACTCCCAACACCACCACCACTCCCAACACCACCACCACTCCCAACACCACCACCACTCCCAACACCACCACCACTCCCAACACCACCACCACTCCCAACACCACCACCACTCCCAACACCACCACCACTCCCAACACCACACTCCCAACCCACTCCCAACACCACCACCACTCCCAACAACCCACCACCACTCCCAACACCACCACCACTCCCAACACCACCACCACTCCCAACACCACCACCACTCCCAACACCACAACCACTCCCAACACCACAACCACTCCCAACACCACCACCACTCCTAACACCACCACCACTCCCAACACCACCACCCACTCCCAACACCACACCACCACTCCCACACCACCACCACTCCCAACACCACCACCACTCCCAACTCCACTACCACTCCCAACACCAACACCACTCCCAACACCACCACCACTTCCAACACCACTATTACTCCCAACACCACCACCTCTCCCAACACCACCACCACTCTCAACACCACAACCACTCCCAACACCACAACCACTCCCAACACCACCACCACTCCCAACACCACCACCACTCCCAACACCACCAACCACTCCCAACACCACCACCACTCCCAACACCACCACCACTCCCAACACCACCACCACTCCCAACACCACCACCACTCCCAACACCACCACCACTCCCAACACCACAACCACTCCCAACACCACCACCACTCCCAACACCACCACCACTCCCAACACCACCACCACCACTCCCAACACCACCACCACTCCCAACACCACCACCACTCCCAACACCAACCACCACTCCCAACACCACCACCACTCCCAACACCACCACCACCACCACTCCCAACACCACAACCACTCCCAACACCACCACCACTCCCAACACCAACACCACCACCAATCCCAACACCACCACCACTCCCAACACCACCACCACCACTCCCAACACCACCACCACTCCCAACACCACCACCACCACTCCCAACACCACCACCCACTCCCAACACCACCACCACTCCCAACACCACCACCACTCCCAACACCACCACCACTCCCAACACCACCACCACTCCCAACACCACCACCACTCCCAACACCACACCACTCCCAACACCACCACCACTCCCAACACCACCACCACTCCCAACACCACCACCACTCCCAACACCACAACCACTCCCAACACCACCACCACTCCCAATACCAACACCACCACCACTCCTAACACCACCACCACTCCCAACACCACCACCACTCCAAACACCACCACCACTCCCAACACCACAACCACTCCCAACACCACAACCACTCCCAACACCACCACCACTCCCAACACCACCACCACTCCCAACACCACCACCACTCCCAACACCACCACCACTCCCAACACCAACACCATCACCACTCCTAACACCACCACCACTCCCAACACCACCACCACTCCCAACACCACCACCACTCACAACACCACAACCACTCCCAACACCACCACCACTCCCAACACCACAACCACTCCCAACACCACCACCACTCCCAACACCACCACCACTCCCAACACCACCACCACTCCCAACACCACCACCACTCCCAACACCACCACCACTCCCAACACCACAACCACTCCCAACACCACAACCACTCCCAACACCACCACCACTCCCAACACCACCACCACTCCCAACACCACAACCACTCCCAACACCACAACCACTCCCAACACCACCACCACTCCCACCACCAACACCACCACCACTCCCAACACCACCACCACTCCCAACACCACCACCACTCCCAACACCACCACCACTCCCAACACCACCACCACTCCCAACACCACCACCACTCCCAACACCACACCACCACTCCCAACACCACCACCACTCCCAACACCACCACCACTCCCAACACCACCACCACTCCCAACACCACCACCACTCCCAACACCACAACCACTCCCAACACCACCACCACTCCCAACACCACCACCACTCCCAACACCACCACCACTCCCAACACCACAACCACTCCCAACACCACCACCACCCCCAACACCACCACCACTCCCAACACCACCACCACTCCCAACACCACCACCACTCCCAACACCACCACCACTCCCAACACCACCACCACTCCCAACACCACCACCACTCCCAACACCACCACCACTCCCAACACCACCACCACTCCCAACACCACCACCACTCCCAACACCACCACCACTCCCAACACCACCACCACTCCCAACACCACCACCACTCCCAACACCACCACCACTCCCAACACCACCACCACTCCCAACACCACCACCACTCCCAACACCACCACCACTCCCAACACCACCACCACTCCCAACACCACCACCACTCCCAACACCACCACCACTCCCAACACCACCACCACTCCCAACACCACCACCACTCCCAACACCACCACCACTCCCAACACCACCACCACTCCCAACACCACCACCACTCCCAACACCACCACCACTCCCAACACCACCACCACTCCCAACACCACCACCACTCCCAACACCACCACCACTCCCAACACCACCACCACTCCCAACACCACCACCACCACTCCCAACACCACCACCACCACCACTCCCAACACCACCACCACTCCCAACACCACCACCACCACCCAACACCACCACCACTCCCAACAACACCACCACCACTCCCAACACCACCACCACTCCCAACACCACCACCACTCCCAACACCACCACCACTCCCAACACCACCACCACTCCCAACACCACCACCACTCCCAACACCACCACCACTCCCAACACCACCACCACTCCCAACACCACCACCACTCCCAACACCACCACCACTCCCAACACCACCACCACTCCCAACACCACCACCACTCCCAACACCACCACCACTCCAACACCACCACCACTCCCAACACCACCACCACTCCCAACACCACCACCACTCCCAACACCACCACCACTCCCAACACCACCACCACTCCCAACACCACCACCACTCCCAACACCAACACCACTCCCAACACCACCACCACTCCCAACACCACCACCACTCCCAACACCACCACCACTCCCAACACCACCACCACTCCCAACACACACCACCACTCCCAACACCACCACCACTCCCAACACCACCACCACTCCCAACACCACCACCACTCCCAACACCACCACCACTCCCAACACCACCACCACTCCCAACACCACCACCACTCCCAACACCACCACCACTCCCAACACCACCACCACTCCCAACACCACCACCACTCCCAACACCACCACCACTCCCAACACCACCACCACTCCCAACACCACCACCACTCCCAACACCACCACCACTCCCAACACCACCACCACTCCCAACACCACCACCACTCCCAACACCACCACCACTCCCAACACCACCACCACTCCCAACACCACAACCACTCCCAACACCACCACCACTCCCAACACCACCACCACTCCCAACACCACCACCACTCCACAACACCACCACCACCACTCCCAACACCACCACCACTCCCAACACCACAACCACTCCCAACACCAACACCACTCCCCAACACCACCACCACTCTCAACACCACCACCACTCCCAACACCACCACCACTCCCAACACCACCACCACTCCCAACACCACCACCACTCCCAACACCACACCACCACTCCCAACACCACCACCACTCCCAACACCACAACCACTCCCAACACCACAACCACTCCACAACACCACCACACCACTCCCAACACCACCACCACTCCCAACACCACCACCACTCCCAACACCACCACCACTTCCAACACCACCACCACTCCCAACACCACCACCACTCTTAACACCACAACCACTCCCAACACCACCACCGCACCACTCCCAACACCACCACCACTCCCAACACCACCACCACTCCCAACACCACCACCACTCCCAACACCACCACCACTCCCAACACCACCACCACTCCCAACACCACCACCACTCCCAACACCACCACCACTCCCAACACCACAACCACTCCCAACACCACAACCACCACTCCCAACACCACCACCACTGCTAACACCACAACCACTCCCAACACCACCACCACCACTCCCAACACCAACACCACTAACAACACCACCACCACTCCCAACACCACCACCACTCCCAACACCACCACCACTCTCAACACCACCACCACTCCCAACACCACCACCACTCCCAACACCACCACCACCACTCCCAACACCACCACCACTCCCAACACCACCACCACTCTCAACCCCACCACCACTCCCAACACCACCACCACTCCCAACACCACCACCACTCCCAACACCACCACCACTCTCAACACCACCACCACTCCCAACACCACCACCACTCCCAACACCACCACCACTCCCAACACCAACACTTCGTGGTAAGTAGTGGAATTTATATCAATTCTTGAGCTGTAGTTGACCCCATACCCATCTTGTAAGTGGTAGTGGACACCATACCCATCCTGTGGGCGTTAGTGGACCCCATACAAATCCTGTGGGTGGTACTGGACCCCATACCCATCTTGCAGGTAGTTTTGGACCCCATGCTCATCTTGTAGGTGGTAGTGGACCCCATACTTATTCTGTGGGTGGTAGTGGACCCCCATACTTATCCTGTGGAGTGGTAGTGGACCCCATGCCCATCCTGTGGGTGGTAGTGGACCCCATACCCATCGTATGGATGGTACTGGACTCCATACCCATCTTGTAGGTGGTAGTGGACCCCACACCCATTCTGTGGGTGGTGGTGACCCCATACCCATCCTGTAGGTGGTAGTGGACCCCTTACCCATTCTGTGGGTGGTAGTGATCCCATACCCATCCTGTAGGTGGTAGTGGACCCCATACCTATCTTGTTGGCGGTAATGGACCCCATAAGAATTCTGTGGATGGTAGTAGACCCCATAAACATCCTGCGGGTTGTAGTGGACCCCCATACCTATCCAAAAGGTGGTAGTGGACCCCCATACCTATCCAAAAGGTGGTAGTGGACCCTATACCTGTCCAAAAGGTGGTAGATGGCCCAATGCCTATCCTTTTAGGTGGTATAGTGGATCCCATAAGCATCGTGTGACTTGTTTTGGACCGTATATCCATCCTGTTTGCAGTATCATTACTCTATTACTCTCTCATCTATCCTTATCTTAATTATGATATTTGTGATTTGGGTTCTACTACCCAAAATCATCTACGTCCTCTAATTACTCAACACAAAGCTGCAGTTAGAGCAATATCTAACTCTGACCCCAGACAGCACTCGGTACCCTTACTCGAATCTTTGAACATGTTAGATATTAAGTCACTGCACATCCTCTCACGTGTACTCAATATATTTAAGACTCAGAACTGTAATGCCAATCCTGACCTTAACAGTTTCCTAGAAGGTTGTAACAGAACCCATGAGCACCACACCAGAAACAAATTCCTATTTGATATTCCAAGAGAGCGCCTTAACCAAACTAGAAATGCTCTACAAATCAAGGGACCCAGAATGTGGAGTGTCCTTCCCAATCATGTCAAAGGCTGTACCTCTCTCAACCAGTTTAAGAGAAAAACTAAGTACTATTCATAATAAACTCCATGTAACTTACCTTACCCCCTAAATGTCAACCTATGTCTTGCTATTAAATGAACAAATCCACAAGGGCCGTGACGGGGATTCGAACCTGCGTCCGGGAGCATTTGTGGATTTGTTGATTTGATGCATCACGTTAGTGTGATCTCTGTGTGTGGTATGTCTTGCTATTTTCAAATAATACTGTTTGTTGACCAGGTTGTATAATTGCTGATTTCTGCCATGTTCCCCCCTCCCCCCACTTTTTTTCCCTATTTCAACACAATCTTTACTTTAATCTCAGTTATTTTTTTTGAGATATATACAAGAGTTGTTACATTCTTGTACAGCCACTAGTACGCGTAGCGTTTCGGGCAGGTCTCTGGAATACGATCCCCGCCGCGAAGATTCGTTTTTTTCATCCAAGTACACATTGTACTGTTGCGTTAAACAGAGGCTACAGTTAAGGAATTGCGCCCAGTAAATCCTCCCCGGCCAGGATACGAACATATGACATAGCGCTCGCGGAACGCCAGGCGGGTGTCTTACCACTACACCACGGAGACTGTAACGTGTAGTGGTGTAGTGTAGTGTAGTGGTAACATATTGCTAGCACATATAAGAAGACAGCAATGATCTCAATAGTAAAGTTGATTAGATTAAGTACATAAAGATTGGGAGATTGGATAACATTAGATACAGAGCAATTTTAAAGCACAGAGTAGAAAACTGTGAAGATGAAATTAGATACTTAATTATAATAATTAAATTTTAAATGTTTTCCATCCCGGAACGCTTTGTGTAATAGTGGCTTTAGGCATTGTATGTACTAGCTCTATCTATAAATTCATCAATATTTGTATCACACCTTGTATGTATGTACTTTACCTGAATAAACATTTGATTTTTTTGAATTTGAAGTAGTAATAATAAACTTTTAAAAATTAATATACTTAATAAACTAATAGTGCTTATTATAATTATAAATCCCATACCCAACCTGTTGGCAATAGTGGACCCAGTATACTCATTCTGTTGGTAATAGTGGTCCCCCATGCCCATCTTGTGGGCGGTAATGGACCCCATACCCATCCTGTGGACGGTATTGGACCCCATACCCATTCTATGGGCGATATTGAACCCAATACCCCATCATGTGGGCGGTATTGAACCCAATACCCATCCTGAGGGCGGTATTGGACCCAATACCTATCCTGTGGGTGGTAGTGGACCCCATACCCATCCTGTGGGCGGTAGTGTACCCCATGCAAATCCTGTGGGCGGAAGTGGACCCCGTACGCGTTCTGTGGGTGGTAGTGACCCCATACCCATCCTGTGGGTAGTAGTGGACCCCCCCCCCCCAATACCCATCTTGTGAGTGGTTGTCGACCCAATACCCATCATGTAGGCGGTAGTGGACCCCATACTCATTTTGTGGGTGGTAGTGGCGCATATACCCATCCTGTGGATGGACATGACCCTCATACCCACCCAGTAGACGGTAGTGGACCCCCATACCAATCCTATGGATGATAGTGGTCCCCATCCTGTCGGCGGTAGTAGACCTTCCTGTGGATGATAATGGTCCCTAAACCCATTCTGTGGGCGGTAGTGGACCCCATACCTATCCTGTGGGCGGTACTGGACCTCATAAACATATTGTGGGCGGTAATGAACCCATGCCCATCCCGTGGGTGGTACAGGATTCTATACACATCCTGTATGAGGCAGTGGAGGATTTACCCATCCTTTTGGCGAAAGTGGACCCACTACCCACCCAGAGGGCGGTAGAGGACCCCAGACGCGTCCTATGGGTGGTAGTTAACCCCATACCCATCCTGTAGGCGGTAGTAGACGATATTCTCATCCTGTCGGTGGTAGTTAAGTATATACTTATTCCGTGGACGGTACTGTACCCTATTCACATGCTGTGGGCGGCAATGGAGGCCATACCCATCCTGTGGGTGGTAGTAGAGGCAATTTCCATCCTGTGGGTGATTGTGGTCCCCATACCCATCCTGTGGATTGTATAGTGGACGCCATACACATCCTTTGGGCGGAAGTGGAACATATACTGTTATGATCTCAGCCTGCAGGAGAAACGAGTCTCCCTCCTTGAGAGTTATTCATCAAGCCTGACCTGATTAGAAGGTCTAGCAAATATTGAGGTGATAACACATATGTAAAATAGTTGCTTGGATATATATAACAATTTGAGATTATGGGCAATGAAGAAGAAAACAGATAAATGACTGGCTAGGAGATGTGAACATTTTGCTGGAGGCGTGAGGCTCGTTACCGGAGGGCTTTGACCTCACTTGAGTGCCAGACATCGCAGGGGAAAGCCGCGCTCCGTTGAGCTCCCGTCAGAAGGGAACCCCTAGTGATATATCTCGAAGAGAAGAGAAGTGTGCAGACGTACCAGCTGTGGAATCGAGCTGGGAACGTTGTGGTCTCATGTCCTGGTCGACGAAGTGTTTATTAAACCGCCCCAAGGCATTATCGTGGGCCGTGGAAGTGCCCTGACCAAGCTTCGTCAGAGGGAGGAGCGCCCTCGACCAGACAATCTGTGGTAAGCATGATATACGCCAGTTCATAGTGATTGCGTGTAGTTGGTCGTGTGCCCAGCGATAGTAGCAATGTTTATTGATAAGTTAGACATGTTTTCATAAGGCAGAAGGCCTGAAATAAGAGAGTGGAGAGGGAGGAACACGGAGCGACATCCATCCCCTCTGAGCGCTGGCAGGCAACTGAGGGAGCCCGGCTCCTGCCGGTGGAAGACCCTCCCAGCGTGAGTGAGGACCGCCGCCAGGCGAGGTGGAGTATGGACCCGCCCAAAACGGGGGAGTCCACTCTCACTGTATGTAGAGGACAGATAGAGGTTTGAGGCAAACATATTGTGTGATTATTTTTCTTTATGTGTTAAAGGGGAAACATTTTTATTGGAGTGTCGATGGGTTGCAGGTTTGTCTTTGGGAAAGAAGTTGCTGAGAACTTCGAAGCCAGCACAGAGGGAGTAGTTGATGAGACTCCAAGGTAGTGGAACAGAGCACCTCGAGCTGTGAGAAGCAGTTAAGAGGAGTGCCACGTGCTTCTGTAGAGGTGGTGAAGCACCATAGTTGCTCGAGGAAACTGCATGGTGTAGCAGCCAAGAGAGCTGTGGAGGACCCTAGCAGAAGGGTGAAGCACCGTAGTTGCTCAAGGAAACTTCATGATAGCAGCCTGGAGGAGCTGCAGAGGATCCTGGTAGTGAAGCCCGGAAGAACCTGAAGATATCAGGGTAGTGAACTTCCAGAGGTGGAAGGGAAGTTCTGGTGGATTACTTGTAGGGAGTTGATAGTATTTGGTTGTCATTAGCGTGCATGATGCAGCGAGAGGTGAGTGACTGTTTGCATTCTTATGTCAAGGAGTGTTTTATACTGAAGTTTAGAGTTGCAGGCGTAGGCTGGATTACCGACAGATGTATGCGTTCTAGGACTGATAGAGTGATCGATTGATCATTGCGGTGTAGCAAGGAACATTTATGCTGATATATGTTATTGCATTCACATGCTGATTTTCATTGTACACATTTATAGATATATATATATATATATATATATATATATATATATATATATATATATATATATATATATATATATATATATATATTCCTCTTGTTGATAGTGCAACAGTGTATGTAGACTTGATCTACTTGAGGAGGGTGATAATATCAGGTGGTGAACCAGGAGATAGGATACCACTTGATAAGCTGATGATAGAGTTCTGATGGTGTTGGAGTGCAACCTGATTGTAATAATATAGAGTATAGGATTCATTATTATTATATGTGTGTATGTACTGTGTATGTGCTTTGTCCAGAAAATGTATTCCAATTTACTGGTGTTTGCCCTTGTCTTAGTGAGGCTTCCCATGAAATAGTACAGAAGAAGAGAGAGAGAGAGAAAGAACCAAGAACCACTGCTGTGGACAGGGTAGAAGGTAATACTAGTAAGTCATAGGGGATTCAGGAAATCATATCTCATAAGGAGAGAGTGGGGAGTCACAGCGGCTCGAGTGGGTGTGTACATGTGACAACGAGGCTAAGTGTTGGAGCTGCATCCCCTAAACGTGTGACGTTGAGCCCCTCTCCAAGAGCCAGAAGCGCCAAGGGTGATCTCCTAGTGAGGTATAAGCACTCTACTGAGTTGTGGGTTGGGTTGTCCGTAGAGAAGGATCAACGACGACAACACCACCAACAAACAGTACTATAATAATACCCATCCATTGGGCAGTAGTGGACCCCATACTCATTCTGCATGCAGTAGTGGACGCTATACTCATCCTGTGGGAGCTAGAGGACGATTAACCCATCTAGTAGGTGGTAGTGAACCCCATACCCATCCTATGGGTAGTTGTTGGGCCCAGACCCATCCTACAAGTGGTATGCACCCCTTACCCACCTAACAGGTGGAAGTGGGCCCTATACCCATCCTAAAGTAGAGAGTAGACACTATACCATCCTAAAGTAGGTAATAGACACTATACCATCCTAAAGTAGGTAGTAGACACTATACCATCCTAAAGTAGGTAGTAGACACTATACCATCCTGTTTGCAATAGTTTACCCCAGAGATATTCCAACGGAACATCGTTTTCTGTTGACGTTCCTACACCTATTCTTTAAAGATTTTTAAAGCACAAACTAGTATATATAATATTGATTGGCGAAGCACTTTTATTTTATGTAATAAATTATAGTGCTTATTATAATTTACTAAGAAGAACTAATATTTCTCAAAACAAAACTACGAGCCTTCAATAGGATGTAGCTGATCTGTAATATTATAAGAGCATGGGCAATAGTAGGTCAATTCCACTACACATGTGGGACATGAAAACTACAATTTTCATTATAATTGAACCAATCACGACTATTCTGCTGTCTACGGCGATGGACGGGTACTGTGAGACGTAAATTGGTACGTGAGGAAGAGTTTGGGCCTTGAAAATAATATAACTGGGAATATACCACATATGTACTAATTCATCAGCAAAATATTTCCTATAAGCAATAAGTCATTTATGCGCGGTCTTGTGCGAGAGCGTGAAGCAGGGTCCAGAGTGGTGTGAGTAGCGGATCCAGGGTGGTGTGTGTGGTGGGGTCCAGGGTGGTGTGTGGCAGAGTCCAGGGTGATGTGTGACTAGCAGGGTCCAGGGTGGTGTGTGTGTCGGGGTCCAGGGTGGTGTGTGTGGTGGGGTCCAGGGTGGTGTGTGTGGTGGGGTCCAGGGTGGTGTGTGTGGTGGGGTCCAGGGTGGTGAGTGGCAGAGTCCAGGGTGATGTGTGACTAGCAGGGTCCAGGGTGGTGTGTGTGTCGGGGTCCAGGGTGGTGAGTGTGGCAGGGTCCAGGGTGGTGTGTGTGTGTCGGGGTCTAGGGTGGTGTGTGGCAGGGTCCAGGTGTATGTGGCAGGGTCTAGCGCGGTGTATGAGGCAGGGTCCAGGGTTATCTTGAGATGATTTCGAGGCTTTAGTGTCCCGCGGCCCGGTCCTCGACCAGGCCTCCACCCCCAGGAAGCAGCACGTGACAGCTGACTAACACCCAGGTACCTATTTTACTGCTAGGTAACAGGGGCATAAGATGAAAGAAACTGTCCAATGATTCTCGCCGGCGCGTGGGATCAAACCCGGGACCAAAGGATCACAAGTCCAGCGTGCTGTCCGCTCGGCCGACCGGCTCCCCATAAAGTGGTGAGTGTGGCGGGGTCCAGGGTGGTGAATGTGTCGGTGTCCAGGGTGGTGTGTGTGGCAGGGTCCAGGGTGGAGTGTGTGACAGGGGCCAGGGTGGTGTGTGTGGCAGAGTTCAGGGTGGTGAATGTGGCAAGGTCCAGGGTGGTGAGTGTGGTGGGGTCCAGGGGTGGTGTGGTTGGCAGGGTCTAAGGTGGTGTGTGTGGCAGGGTCCAGGGTGGTGTGTGTGGCAGGGTCAAGGGTGGTGTGTGTGACAGGGTCCAGGGTGATGTGTGTGGCAAGGTCCAGGGTGATGTGTGTGGCAGGGTCCAGGGTTGTGTGTGGCACGGTTAAGGGTAGTGTGTGTGGCAGGGTCCAGTGTGGTGTGTGGCAGGGTCCAGGATGGTGTGTGACTGGCAGGGTCCAGGGTGGTGTGTGTGGCAGGGTCTAGGGTGGTGTAAGTGTGGAATCGTCCAGGGTGGTGTGTGTGGCAGGGTCCAGGGTGGTGTGTGTCGCATCGTCCAGGGTGGTGAGTGTGGCAGGGTCCAGGGTGGTGTGTGTGGCAGGGTCCAGGGTGGTGTGTGTGGCATCGTCCAGGGTTGTGAGTGTGGCAGGGTCAAGGGTGGTGTGTGTGGCAGGGTCCAGGGTGGTGTGTGTGGCAGGGTCCAGGGTGGTGTGTGTGGCAGGGTCCAGGGTGTGGTGTGTAGCAGGGTCCAGGGTGGTGTGTGTGGCAGGGTCAAGGGAGGTGTGTGTGTGGCGGGGTAATGGGTGGTGTGTGTGGCAGGGTCCAGGGGGATGTGTGTGTGTGTATCAGGGTCCAGAGAATTGCGTGTGACAGGGTCCAGGGTGGAGTGTGTGGCGGGGTCCAGGGTGGTGTGTGTGGCAGGGTCCACGGTGGTGTGTGTGTGTGGCAGGGTCCAAGGTGGTGTGTGTGGCGGGGTCCAGGGTGGTGTGTGTGGCGGGATCCAAGGTGGTGTGTACTAGGGTCCAGGATGGTGTGTGTGGCAGGGTCCAGGTGTGTGCGGCAGGGTGTGGCAGGGTCCAGGGTGGAGTGTGTGGCAGTGGCCAGGGTGGTGTGTGTGACAGGGGCCAGGGTGGTGTGTGTGGCAGAGTCCAGGGTGGTGAGAGTGGCAGGGTCCAGGGTGGTGTGTTTGACAGGGTCCAGGGTGTTGTGTGTGGCGGGGTCCAGGGTGGTGTGTTTGACAGGGTCCAGGGTGGTGTGTGTGACAGGGGCCAGGGTGGTGTGTGTGTGGCAGAGTCCAGGGTGGTGAGTGTGGCAGGGTCCAGGGTGGTGAGTATGGTGGAGCCCAGGGTGGTGTGTTTGGCAGTGTCCAAGGGTGGTGTGTGTGGCAGGGTCTAGGGTGGTGTGTGCGGCAGGGTCAAGGGTGGAGTGTGTGACAGGGTCCAGGGTGATGTGTGTGGCAAGGTGCAGGGTGGTGTGTGTGGCAGGATCCAGAGTGGTGTGTGTGGCAGGGTCCAGGGTAGTGTGTTTGACAGGGTCCAGGGTGTTGTGTGTGTGGCAGGGTCCAGGGTCAGTTGTGTGTGGAGGGGTCCAGGGTGTTGTGTGTGGAGGGGTCCAGGGTGGTGTGTGTGAGGCTGGGTCCAGGGTGGTGTGTGTGGCAGGGTCCAGGGTCAGTTGTGTAGCAGGGTACAGGGTGGTGTGTGTGGCAGGGTCCAAGGTGGTGTGTGTAGCAGGGTCCAGGGTGGTGTGTGACTGGCAGGGTCCAGGGTGGTGTGTGTGGCAGGGTCCAAGGTGGTGTGTGTAGCAGGGTCCTGGGTGGTGTGTGACTGGCAGGGTCCAGGGTGGTGTGTGACTGGGAGGGTCCAGGGTGGTGTGTGTGGCAGGGTCCAGGGTCAGTTGTGTAGCAGGGTACAGGGTGGAGTGTGTGGCAGCGTCCAGGGTGGTGTGAGTAGCGGATCCAGGGTGGTGTGTGTAGCAGGGTCAAGGGTGGGGTGTGTGGCGGGGTCCAGGGTGGTGTGTGTAGCGGGGTCCAGGGTGGTGTGTGTGTGGCGGTGTCCAGGGTGGTGTGTGTGTGTGGCGGGGTCCAGGGTGGTGTGTGTGGCAGGGTCCAGGGTGGTGTGTGTGTGGCGGGGTCCAGGGTGGTGTGTGTGGCAGGGTCCAGGGTGGTGTGTGTGTTGGGGTCCAGGGAGGTGTGTGGCAGAGTCCAGGGTGATGTTTGACTAGCAGGGTCCAGGGTGGTGTGTGTGTCGGGGTCCAGGGTGGTGTGTGTGGTGGGGTCCAGGGTGGTGTGTGTGGCGGGGTCCAGGGTGGTGTGTGTGGTGGGGTCCAGGGTGGTGAGTGGCAGAGTCCAGGGTGATGTGTGACTAGCAGGGTCCAGGGTGGTGTGTGTGTCGGGGTCCAGGGTGGTGAGTGTGGCAGGGTCCAGGGTGGTGTGTGTGTGTGTGTCGGGGTCCAGGGTGGTGTGTGGCAGGGTCCATGTGTATTTGGCAGGGTCTAGCGCGGTGTATGAGGCAGGGTCCAGGGTTATCTTGAGGTTATATTGAGATGATTTCGGGGCTTTAGTGTCCCGCGGCCCGGTCCTCGACCAGGCCTCCACCCCCAGGAAGCAGCCCGTGACAGCTGACTAACACCCAGGTACCTATTTTACTGCTAGGTAACAGGGGCATAAGATGAAAGAAACTGTCCAATGATTCTCGCCGGCGCGTGGGATCAAACCCGGGACTACAGGATCACAAGTCCAGCGTGCTGTCCGCTCGGCCGACCGGCTCCCCATAAAGTGGTGAGTGTGGCGGGGTCCAGGGTGGTGAATGTGTCGGTGTCCAGGGTGGTGTGTGTGGCAGGGCCCAGGGTGGAGTGTGTGACAGGGGCCAGGGTGGTGTGTGTGGCAGGGTCCAGGGTTGTGTGTGGCACGGTTAAGGGTAGTGTGTGTGGCAGGGTCCAGTGTGGTGTGTGGCAGGGTCCAGGATGGTGTGTGACTGGCAGGGTCCAGGGTGGTGTGTGTGGCAGGGTCTAGGGTGGTGTAAGTGTGGAATCGTCCAGGGTGGTGTGTGAGGCAGGGTCCAGGGTGGTGTGTGTCGCATCGTCCAGGGTGGTGAGTGTGGCATGGTCAAGGGTGGTGTGTGACTGGCAGGGTCCAGGGTGGTGTGTGTGGCAGGGTCCAGGGTTGTGTGTGGCACGGTTAAGGGTAGTGTGTGTGGCAGGGTCCAGTGTGGTGTGTGGCAGGGTCCAGGATGGTGTGTGACTGGCAGGGTCCAGGGTGGTGTGTGTGGCAGGGTCTAGGGTGGTGTAAGTGTGGAATCGTCCAGGGTGGTGTGTGTGGCAGCGTCCAGGGTGGTGTGTGTCGCATCGTCCAGGGTGGTGAGTGTGGCAGGGTCCAGGGTGGTGTGTGTGGCAGGGTCCAGGGTGGTGTGTGTGGCATCGTCCAGGGTTGTGAGTGTGGCAGGGTCAAGGGTGGTGTGTGTGGCAGGGTCCAGGGTGGTGTGTGTGGCAGGATCCAGGGTGGTGTGTGTGGCAGGGTCCAGGGTGTGGTGTGTAGCAGGGTCCAGGGTGGTGTGTGTGGCAGGGTCAAGGGAGGTGTGTGTGTGGCGGGGTAATGGGTGGTGTGTGTGGCAGGGTCCAGGGGGATGTGTGTGTGTATCAGGGTCCAGAGAATTGCGTGTGACAGGGTCCAGGGTGGAGTGTGTGGCGGGGTCCAGGGTGGTGTGTGTGGCAGGGTCCACGGTGGTGTGTGTGTATGGCAGGGTCCAAGGTGGTGTGTGGCGGGGTCCAGGGTGGTTTGTGTGTGGCGGGGTCCAAGGTGGTGTGTACTAGGGTCCAGGATGGTGTGTGTGGCAGGGTCCAGGTGTGTGCGGCAGGGTGTGGCAGGGTCCAGGGTGGAGTGTGTGGCAGTGGCCAGGGTGGTGTGTGTGGCAGGGTCCAGGGTGGTGTGTGTGGCAGGGTCTAGGGTGGTGTGTGTGACAGGGGCCAGGGTGGTGTGTGTGTGGCAGAGTCCAGGGTGGTGAGTGTGGCAGGGTCCAGGGTGGTGTGTTTGACAGGGTCCAGGGTGTTGTGTGTGGCGGGGTCCAGGGTGGTGTGTTTGACAGGGTCCAGGGTGGTGTGTGTGACAGGGGCCAGGGTGGTGTGTGTGGCAGAGTCCAGGGTGGTGAGTGTGGCAGGGTCCAGGGTGGTGAGTATGGTGGAGCCCAGGGTTGTGTGTTTGGCAGTGTCCAAGGGTGGTGTGTGTGGCAGGGTCTAGGGTGGTGTGTGCGGCAGGGTCAAGGGTGGCGTGTGTGGCAGGGTCCAGGGTGATGTGTGTGGCAAGGTGCAGGGTGGTGTGTGTGGCAGGATCCAGAGTGGTGTGTGTGGCAGGGTCCAGGGTAGTGTGTTTGACAGGGTCCAGGGTGTTGTGTGTGAGGCAGGGTCCAGGGTCAGTTGTGTGTGGAGGGGTCCAGGGTGTTGTGTGTGGAGGGGTCCAGGGTGGTGTGTGTGAGGCTGGGTCCAGGGTGGTGTGTGTGGCAGGGTCCAGGGTCAGTTGTGTAGCAGGGTACAGGGTGGTGTGTGTGGCAGGGTCCAAGGTGGTGTGTGTAGCAGGGTCCAGGGTGGTGTGTGACTGACAGGGTCCAGGGTGGTGTGTGTGGCAGGGTCCAAGGTGGTGTGTGTAGCAGGGTCCAGGGTGGTGTGTGACAGGCAGGGTCCAGGGTGGTGTGTGACTGGCAGGGTCCAGGTTGGCCGTTTTTCTGGTTTTATAGTAAATCGTCAGTTGTATCCTCTGATTTTTGTCTGTAGGGATAACGTTTCTATTAACAATATCTTTCAGGACCCTTTCCTCCGTTTTATGAGCTGTGGAAAAGAAGTTCCTGTAAAATAGTCTAATAGGGGGTATAGGTGTTGTGTTGGTTGTCTCTTCAGAGGTTGAATGGCGTTTCACTTTCCTTCTTATGATGTCTTCGATGAAACCATTGGAGAAGCCGTTGTTGACTAGGACCTGCCTTACCCTACAGAGTTCTTCGTCGACTTGCTTCCATTCTGAGCTGTGGCTGAGAGCACGGTCGACATATGCGTTAACAACACTCCTCTTGTACCTATCTGGGCATTAACGATGCATAAGCAACAGGGCTCCATTAAGGAACATATAATCTCTTCCCACAACCAAACCATCGCCAGAGAAATCCTAGTAAACAACACAGAAATCATCGATAGATACAGCGATAGCAGGCGGCTTGACGTTTGCGAGGCATTACACATCAAGAAGTCAACACTAGCAATCAACAGCCAATTAATGCACAACTATATTCTACCCACCTCAAGACTCCGCTCCAATATAGAAGCATCAAGAAATATGGACCAATAGGCTTTCTACAATCACTTCAATTCAATACCCATTGTTTCATGTTCTGGCTTGTGTTGATGAAATTAATACCTTATTAAATACCACCTCACTCAAATGTAGATATAAACAAAATCGGAGATGTGTAAGTTCTATTCAGTTGCGTATGTGTTAACTAAAGTCTTTGAAAATGTAATAAGTTTTACGAAACGCGCCCAAGTGTCGCGTCAGACTAGAAATAATGAATTTTGGAGAATTTATTTTTGAATTACCTCCAACAGTGAAAAGAAATGTACGAAAGATTGAGAAAATTTGTGTTAGAATTATTAATCTTACTTTTCGGTCATATTTAATAATATATGTCTACAGGAAAGACTGCTGCCAAAATATACTAATATATATATATATATATATATATATATATATATATATATATATATATATATATATATATATATATATATATATATATCATTCTCTCAATTCAGGTGGTTGTCTAGGGTCTAGGCGCCTGCCCCGGGGCAATGACGATGGACAACCTGCTGCAGGAGCGAGGAACAATACCTCCCTCAACTTCATTTCAGCAGATAATCTGCTTGAAGCAATCAAAGCGACGTCCACCCGGACCTTGCCCCACATCCCCAAGGCTGCCCGTCATCAAGCAGCAGCCAAACTCACCAGTCTGCTGACAAAGGTCAACAATGCTCCTAGAACCATTGGAGCATGGCACAATCTCCTTCTATTTGGGAATGCATGCCTAGCATTACCGCCCAGGAGAGACAAGTCATTAGCAACCTCTGTAATCAGAGCTCTTAATGAATTCCCCAGAGCAGACAACCTGGTCCGCCTCCCCCCTCGTGCCAAGGACACCAGCCGCAGGACGACCAACAATAACTCATCTGAGAACCACAAAATGAGAGCACAGATCACCAGGAAAATAGAAGAGGGCAATACCACAGGTGCCATCAGAATCATGACCAGCGATGACACTATTGCCCCCAGGAACGCCACGACAGCAGAGGCTCTTCAAGACAAACACCCACCCAGAGCCCCCGACAGCAGCAGGGATCCCCAGGAAAACAATGCTGGCATAGAACCCTTGACTGTTCGAGAATCTGAGGTGTACAAAGCAGCCATGTCTTTCCCAACAGGTTCAGCAGGGGGCTTTACAGGCCTAAGACCCCAGCACATCAAACAAATGCTGAACCCGGTGCTTGGAGATGCTGCAAAGGATCTTCTAGTGGAACTTACCAGATTCTCCAACATGTGTTTGGCTGGCGGCATCCCTGAGGACATCAGGCCTGTCTTTTATGGAGCAGCACTCTGTGCTCTAAAGAAGAAGGATAGGGGTATCAGGCCCATTGCCGTTGGCAACACCCTCCGACGCCTTGTAGCTAAGGCTGCAGTGAGATCTATCAGCCAGGAAGCAGCCACCTTGCTGAAACCTCATCAGCTCGGGTTTGGGATTCCCCTAGGTTGTGAAGCTGCAGCACATGCAGCGCGGGCTTACATTGTTGATCTCCCGGACCAGAAGGCACTAGTAAAGCTTGACTTCAAAAATGCCTTCAATCAAGTCAGACGAGACGCTGTCCTCAGGGCTGTACACAACCATTTCCGTCCCCTTTACCCATTCATCCGATCGTGCTACAGTGGGGACTCTAAGCTTCTTTTTGGGGAGCATGAAATAAACTCCTGTGAAGGTGTCCAACAAGGTGACCCCTTAGCCCCCCTCCTTTTCTGCCTAGCTATCAAAGAGGTCACTGATAGTCTGACAAGCGAGCTAAACATCTGGTACCTGGATGATGGCACTCTAGCTGGAACTCCGGAAACCATTTTGGGGGATATAAGGAAAATCCAGGAGCAGGGAGCAGCCTTAGGCCTCATTCTCAATGCATCCAAATGTGAAATAATCTCCCGCAACCCAGACATCACTGGGCAAATACAAAATGCTCTTCCAGACATTCTCGTTGTCGAACCACCGGACTGCACTCTCCTGGGTGCCCCCATTGGCCCACGAGCAATCGAGGAGGTCCTGGCTGCAAAAATCACTGACCTAAAGAGAATGCAGGACAGGATTGACAAGATTGATGCCCATGATGCTCTCTTTCTCCTTACAAGATGCCTGTCTCTCCCTAAGTTGACCTACTTTCTGAGATGTTCTCCATCCTACAGCAGCCCTAAGTTAAATGTGTATGACACCCTTCTGAGGTCCATGCTGGTGAAAGTCCTGAACCTGCCATTGGACGACTCTCAGTGGGAGCAAGCAACCCTTCCTGTAAGACTCGGTGGCCTTGGTGTCCGCACAGCCTCCCAAATTGCTCTACCAGCCTTCCTTTCCTCCTCTCATGCATCGCACGACCTCGTCAGAGATATTTTACCTGCAACCCTGAGAGATTCAGCAGGAATACACGATCCTGCTTTCACTGAATGTTCAAATCAGTGGAATGTTCTTGCAGCCCCAGCAACCATTATAGAGCCAACAAAACAACACAAACAGTCCGGCTGGGACCACCCTCTAGTGGAAAAAGTAGCTGATGCCATGCTAAGCGTCGCAACATCAGACAAGGAGAAAGCCCGCCCCAGAGCAGTGCGTGCCCCCCATGCAGGAGACTTCCTCCTGGCAGTACCCATGTCTGCAATGGGCACGCACCTAGATCCAGAATCCCTTCGTGTAGCAGTGGCCCTCCGCCTTGGTGCCCCAATTCACACTGAATACAAGTGTATTTGCAACAGGGTGGAAGCAGACCAATACGGACTGCATGGGTTGCATTGCGGAAGCACAAAGGGCTGGCATGCAAGACACAACGAGGTCAATGACATCATCAAGAGAAGCCTCGTCTCAGCTGGGTGCCCAGCGGAGAGAGAACCTCGCATCCTAGGGGTCCAAAACCCGGATTTCCCAGCACTTCGCCCTGATGGCATCACCATATACTCATGGAAGGAGGGTAGACAGTTGGTGTGGGACTACACATGTGTATCCACCCTGGCTGACACCTATGTACACTTCGGAGCTGATCAAGCAGGTGGGGCGGCCAACCACAGGGAAACAGCAAAATCACTCAAGTACAGGCGACTGGAAGGTCAATACCTCTTTGTTCCTATAGCGTCTGAGACGCATGGCCCCTGGGGCAAGAGTGCCTTGGGATTTCTCAAGGAATTGGGGTCCAAGCTCATTGACGTCACCGGAGACCCAAGGGCTTCCAGTTTTTTATTTCAGCGTCTCGGTGTGGCGATCCAGAGGGGAAATGCTTGCTGCGTCCTCGGTTCCTGTCCAGAAGCGGAGGAGCTTCAAGAGATCCATAACCTTTAGGCATTTGTCTTGTATGTTTTGTAACCTTTAAATACACAATAAAGGTATATATATATATATATATATATATATATATATATATATATATATATATATATATATATATATATATATATATGTATATATATATATATATATATATATATATATATATATATATATATATATATATATATATATATATATATATATATATATATATATATATATATATATAATCTTTGGACAACACCCACCAGTGGGACTCGAACCCAGAAAGCACAACTACCTTCCAGTAGCTGGCATAACTAGTATGCTTTAACCCACTACGCCATCAGACCTTACAAAAGAAGTAGATAGTTCGAGATATATATCTCAAACATCTCCACCTCCCGAAGGCACCAGATGAGTGAGGGGTCAGTCTGCTTTTTCGTCAAGCCACTGTCAATGTGAGAGAACTCGTGTCCAGCTTATAAGCCTATAAGGCTTATAAGCTGGACACGAGTTCTCTCACATTGACAGTGGCTTGACGAAAAATGCAGACTGACCCCTCACTCATCTGGTGCCTTCGGGAGGTGGAGATGTTTGAGATATATATCTCGAACTATCTACTTCTTTTGTAAGGTCTGATGACGTAGTGGGTTAAAGCATACTAGTTATGCCAGCTACTGGAAGGTAGTTGTGCTTTCTGGGTTCGAGTCCCACTGGTGGGTGTTGTCCAAAGATTATTGATCTTCACTTGTGGTTTATGCAAGTATAGGCTTATATATATATATATATATATATATATATATATATATATATATATATATATATATATATATATATATATATATATATATATATATATATATATATATATATATTAGTATATTTTGGTAGCAGTCTTTCCTGTAGACATATATTATTAAATATGACCGAAAAAGTAAGATTAATAATTCTAACACGAATTTTCTCAATCTTTCGTACATTACGCTTCACTGTTGGAGGTAAATCAAAAATCACTTCTCCAAAATTCATTTTTATTTCTAGTCTGACGCGACACGGGCGCGTTTCGTAAAACTTATTACATTTTCAAAGACTTCACAAATACACAACTGATTAGAACTTACGTCTCTCTGATATTATATCTACATTTGAGTGAGGTGGGAAGGGTGATGTGGCATTAACACAAGACAGAACAGGAGGGGATATTAATAGGGTATTAAAAGTATCAACACAAGACAGAACAGAAACAATGGGTATTGAATAGAAGTGTTTGTAGAAAGCCTATTGGTCCATATTTCTTGATGCTTCTATATTGGAGCGGAGTCTTGAGGTGGGTAGAATATAGTTGTGCAATAATTGGCTGTTGATTGCTGGTGTTGACTTCTTGATGTGTAGTGCCTCGCAAACGTCAAGCCGCCTGCTATCGCTGTATCTATCGATGATTTCTGTGTTGTTTACTAGGATTTCTCTGGCGATGGTTTGGTTATGGGAAGAGATTATATGTTCCTTAATGGAGCCCTGTTGCTTATGCATCGTTAAACGCCTAGAAAGAGATGTTGTTGTCTTGCCTATATACTGGGTTTTTTGGAGCTTACAGTCCCCAAGTGGGCATTTGAAGGCATAGACGACGTTAGTCTCTTTTAAAGCGTTCTGTTTTGTGTCTGGAGAGTTTCTCATGAGTAGGCTGGCCGTTTTTCTGGTTTTATAGTAAATCGTCAGTTGTATCCTCTGATTTTTGTCTGTAGGGATAACGTTTCTATTAACAATATCTTTCAGGACCCTTTCCTCCGTTTTATGAGCTGTGGAAAAGAAGTTCCTGTAAAATAGTCTAATAGGGGGTATAGGTGTTGTGTTAGTTGTCTCTTCAGAGGTTGCATGGCTTTTCACTTTCCTTCTTATGATGTCTTCGATGAAACCATTGGAGAAGCCGTTATTGACTAGGACCTGCCTTACCCTACAGAGTTCTTCGTCGACTTGCTTCCATTCTGAGCTGTGGCTGAGAGCACGGTCGACGTATGCGTTAACAACACTCCTCTTGTACCTGTCGGGGCAGTCGCTGTTGGCATTTAGGCACATTCCTATGTTTGTTTCCTTAGTGTAGACTGCAGTGTGGAAACCTCCGCCCTTTTCCATGACTGTTACATCTAGAAAAGGCAGCTTCCCATCCTTTTCCGTCTCGTAAGTGAAACGCAGCACGGAACTCTGCTCAAATGCCTCCTTCAGCTCCTGCAGATGTCTGACATCAGGTACCTGTGTAAAAATGTCGTCAACATACCTGCAGTATATGGCCGGTTTCAAGTTCATGTCGACTAAGACTTTTTGCTCGATGGTACCCATGTAGAAGTTTGCAAACAGGACACCTAGGGGAGAACCCATGGCGACCCCATCTACTTGCTTATACATGTGCCCATCCGGGCTCAAGAAGGGTGCCTCTTTAGTACAAGCTTGGAGTAGTTTCCTCAGAATACTTTCTGGCATGTCAAGAGGAGTACAGGCTGGATCACGATACACTCTGTCGGCTATCATTCCGATTGTCTCGTCCACAGGTACGTTGGTAAACAGCGATTCTACGTCCAACGAGGCTCTTATCCCTGTGGCCCGTGTGCCCCGCAGTAAGTCCACAAATTCCTTTGGAGACTTCAGGCTGAAGGCGCAAGGAACATAAGGAGTCAGCAGGCCGTTGAGTCGCTTCGCCAGTCTGTACGTGGGTGTGGGTATCTGGCTAATGATTGGCCGAAGTGGGTTTCCAGGCTTGTGCGTCTTGACATTTCCATACGCATATCCAGGTTTATATTCCCCAATGATCTTTGGCAGGTGGAGTCCGGATTTCTTGGCGTTCACAGTTTCGATCAGTTTGTTGACCTTTGCTTTTAATTCGGCTGTAGTGTCCTTCGTTACCCTTTGGAACTTAGTTTGGTCAGAGAGTATGACTACAGAAGCACCATACTGTCCCCCGAGCTTAAAGCGGCAGCTAAAAGCCTTCGTGAGAACAAGGAGATAGTTGTCAGGAGAGGTGACAAGTCGCCAATATATGTCATTCTTAAAAAAGACGAATATCTGGCGAAAATGAACATCATACTCTCTGACCAAACTAAGTTCCAAAGGGTAACGAAGGACACTACAGCCGAATTAAAAGCAAAGGTCAACAAACTGATCGAAACTGTGAACGCCAAGAAATCCGGACTCCACCTGCCAAAGATCATTGGGGAATATAAACCTGGATATGCGTATGGAAATGTCAAGACGCACAAGCCTGGAAACCCACTTCGGCCAATCATTAGCCAGATACCCACACCCACGTACAGACTGGCGAAGCGACTCAACGGCCTGCTGACTCCTTATGTTCCTTGCGCCTTCAGCCTGAAGTCTCCAAAGGAATTTGTGGACTTACTGCGGGGCACACGGGCCACAGGGATAAGAGCCTCGTTGGACGTAGAATCGCTGTTTACCAACGTACCTGTGGACGAGACAATCGGAATGATAGCCGACAGAGTGTATCGTGATCCAGCCTGTACTCCTCTTGACATGCCAGAAAGTATTCTGAGGAAACTACTCCAAGCTTGTACTAAAGAGGCACCCTTCTTGAGCCCGGATGGGCACATGTATAAGCAAGTAGATGGGGTCGCCATGGGTTCTCCCCTAGGTGTCCTGTTTGCAAACTTCTACATGGGTACCATCGAGCAAAAAGTCTTAGTCGACATGAACTTGAAACCGGCCATATACTGCAGGTATGTTGACGACATTTTTACACAGGTACCTGATGTCAGACATCTGCAGGAGCTGAAGGAGGCATTTGAGCAGAGTTCCGTGCTGCGTTTCACTTACGAGACGGAAAAGGATGGGAAGCTGCCTTTTCTAGATGTAACAGTCAT
The DNA here is from genome assembly GCF_020424385.1 of Procambarus clarkii. Classification (NCBI taxonomy): domain Eukaryota; kingdom Metazoa; phylum Arthropoda; class Malacostraca; order Decapoda; family Cambaridae; genus Procambarus; species Procambarus clarkii. Next base: position 20,617,491 of record NC_059586.1, read on the forward strand.
GGTAAAGGGCGGAGGTTTCCACACTGCAGTCTACACTAAGGAAACAAACATAGGAATGTGCCTAAATGCCAACAGCGACTGCCCCGACAGGTACAAGAGGAGTGTTGTTAACGCATACGTCGACCGTGCTCTCAGCCACAGCTCAGAATGGAAGCAAGTCGACGAAGAACTCTGTAGGGTAAGGCAGGTCCTAGTCAATAACGGCTTCTCCAATGGTTTCATCGAAGACATCATAAGAAGGAAAGTGAAAAGCCATGCAACCTCTGAAGAGACAACTAACACAACACCTATACCCCCTATTAGACTATTTTACAGGAACTTCTTTTCCACAGCTCATAAAACGGAGGAAAGGGTCCTGAAAGATATTGTTAATAGAAACGTTATCCCTACAGACAAAAATCAGAGGATACAACTGACGATTTACTATAAAACCAGAAAAACGGCCAGCCTACTCATGAGAAACTCTCCAGACACAAAACAGAACGTTTTAAAAGAGACAAACGTCGTCTATGCCTTCAAATGCCCACTTGGGGACTGTAAGCTCCAAAAAACCCAGTATATAGGCAAGACAACAACATCTCTTTCTAGGCGTTTAACGATGCATAAGCAACAGGGCTCCATTAAGGAACATATAATCTCTTCCCATAACCAAACCATCGCCAGAGAAATCCTAGTAAACAACACAGAAATCATCGATAGATACAGCGATAGCAGGCGGCTTGACGTTTGCGAGGCACTACACATCAAGAAGTCAACACCAGCAATCAACAGCCAATTATTGCACAACTATATTCTACCCACCTCAAGACTCCGCTCCAATATAGAAGCATCAAGAAATATGGACCAATAGGCTTTCTACAAACACTTCTATTCAATACCCATTGTTTCTGTTCTGTCTTGTGTTGATACTTTTAATACCCTATTAATATCCCCTCCTGTTCTGTCTTGTGTTAATGCCACATCACCCTTCCCACCTCACTCAAATGTAGATATAATATCAGAGAGACGTAAGTTCTAATCAGTTGTGTATTTGTGAAGTCTTTGAAAATGTAATAAGTTTTACGAAACGCGCCCATGTCGCGTCAGACTAGAAATAAAAATGAATTTTGGAGAAGTGATTTTTGATTTACCTCCAACAGTGAAGCGTAATGTACGAAAGATTGAGAAAATTCGTGTTAGAATTATTAATCTTACTTTTTCGGTCATATTTAATAATATATATATATATATATATATATATATATATATATATATATGTGTGTATATATTTCATTGAATATGACCGCATATTCTGTGTTTATTATTTTCTGGTTTAGGGCTTCTATCCCTCTAACTATTTTCTTAGCATCAAGGCTTAATTGAAATAGGAGTTCTCCAAAACTCATTTTCGTACTTTTGAGGTGAAGAAAAGAAGTGATTTACTATAGAGTGTATTACACTTATTTATATAATTTGCACAACATTTCAAACCTCCATGGTTCATTCTCAAGTGAACAGATCTTACAATACTAGTTGATTTTATACCTGCACTGGGTCAGGTCATAATACAATAAAGGTGAAAACATGGGGGGATACATAAGGGATAAATGTGAGGTGAAACATAGAGGCTGCAGAAGGCTTATTGGCCCATACGAGGCAGCTCCTATCTAAACACAAAGATTAATCCAGTGTAATTGGCCTATTATGTTGGACATTGTCTTCTGTGTTGGCATCGATATGTTCTTGTCTTGTCCTTACTCTCATGGTGGGTAGAGTAAATAGTTCCGTGATTTGGGTGTTCATGGTAGGTCGCTCTATTCTTATGTGAATTGCCTCAAGAATTTGTAATCTTCTTGCATCTTGGGTTTTGTCTATTATGCAGGTATTCTTGTTCAACATTTCTCTGGTTAGAGTAATGTCATGGGCTTGTCTCATGTGATTCCTAGGGGCACCAGATTGAAGATGGCATGTCAAACGCCTCGTCAGCTTGGTCGACGTCATACCTATGTACTTACATTGAAGGTTACATCCTTCGTGGGGGCAAGTGTACATGTATACAACGCTTGACTCTGATTTTTGTCTGTAGGGATAACGTTTCAATTAACAATATCTTTCAGGACCCTTTCCTCCGTTTTATGAGCTGTGGAAAAGAAGTTCATGCAAATAGTCTAATAAGGGGTATAGGTGTTGTCCATCGAGCAAAATGTCTTAGTCGACATGAACTTGAAACCGGCCATATACTGCAGGTATGTTGACGACATTTTTACATAGGTACCTGATGTCAGACATCTGCAGGAGCTGAAGGAGGCATTTGAGCAGAGTTCCGTGCTGCGTTTCACTTACGAGATGGAAAAGGATGGGAAGCTGCCCTTTCTAGATGTAACAGTCATGGAAAAGAGCAGAGGTTTCCACACTGCAGTCTACACTAAGGAAACGAACATAGGAATGTGCCTAAATGCCAACAGCGACTGCCCAGACAGGTACAAGAGGAGTGTTGTTAACGCATATGTCGACCATGCTCTCAGCCACAGCTCAGAATGGAAGCAAGGCGACGAAGAACTCTGAAGGGTAAGGCAGGTCCTAGTCAACAACGGCTTCTCCAATGGTTTCGTCGAAGACATCATAAGAAGGAAAGTGAAACGCCATGCAACCTATGAAGAGACAACTAACACAACACCTATACCCCCCTATTAGACTATTTTACAGGAACTTCTTTTCCACAGCTCATAGAACGGAGGAAAGGGTCCTGAAAGATATTGTTAATAGAAACGTTATCCCCTACAGACAAAAATCAGAGGATACAACTGACGATTTACTATAAAACCAGAAAAACGGCCAGCCTACTCATGAGAAACTCTCCAGACACAAAGCAGAACGCTTTAAAAGAGACCAACGTCGTCTATGCCTTCAAATGCCCACTTGGGGACTGTAAGCTCCAAAAAACCCAGTATATAGGCAAGACAACAACATCTCTTTCTAGGCGTTTAACGATGCATAAGCAACAGGGCTCCATTAAGGAACATATAATCTCTTCCCACAACCAAACCATCGTCAGAGAAATCCTAGTAAACAACACAGAAATCATCGATAGATACAGCGATAGCAGACGGCTTGACGTTTGCGAGGCACTGCACATTAAGAAGTCAACACCAGCAATCAACAGCCAATTAATGCACAACTATATTCTACCCACCTCAAGACTCCGCTCCAATATAGAAGCATCAAGAAATATGGACCAATAGGCTTTCTACAATCATTTCTATTTCAATACCCTTTGTTTCGTGTTCTGTCTTGTGCTGATGAAATTAATACCCTATTAAATACCACCTCACCCCATCCACCTCACTCAAATGTCCATATTTTGAGCTCAAATGCCTCCTTCAACTCCTGCAGATGTCTGACATCAGGTACCTGTGTAAAAATGTCGTCAACATACCTGCAGTATATTACCGGTTTCATGTTCATGTCGACTAAGACTTTTTGCTCGATGGTACCCATGTAGAAGTTTGCAAACAGGACACCTAGGGGAGAACCCATGGCGACCCCATCTACTTGCTTATACATGTGCCCATCCGGGCTCAAGAAGGGTGCCTCTTTAGTACAAGCTTGGAGTAGTTTCCTTAGGATATTTTCTGGTATGTCAAGAGGAGTACAGGCTGGATCACGATACACTCTGTCGGCTATCATCCCGATTGTCTCGTCCACTGGTACGTTAGTGAACAGCGATTCTACGTCCAACGAGGCTCTTATTCCTGTGGCCTGTGTGCCCCGCAGTAAGTCAACAAATTCCTTTGGCGACTTCAGGCTGAAGGCGCAAGGGACATAAAGAGTCAGCAGGCCGTTGAGTCGCTTCGCTAGTCTGTACGTGGGTGTGGGTATCTGGCTAATGATTGGCCGAAGTGGGTTTCCAGGCTTGTGTGTCTTGACATTTCCATACGCATATCCAGGTTTATATTCCCCAATAATCTTTGGCAGGTGGAGTCCTGATTTCTTGGCGTTCACAGTTTCGATTAGTCTGTTGACCTTTGCTTTCAATTCGGCTGTAGTGTCCTTCGTTACCCTTTGGAATTTAGTTTGGTCAGAGAGTATGAGGTTCATTTTCGCCAGATATTCGTCTTTTTTAAGAATGACGTATATTGGCGACTTGTCACCTCTCCTGACAACTATCTCCTTGTTCTCACGAAGGCTTTTGGCTGCCGCTTTGAGCTCGGGGGACAGTATGGTGCTTCTGTAATTGCCTCGATTCTTTCCTCCTTCCGCAATAAGTTCTGCTTGTAAGGTATCTTTGGTAGTGACCTTCTTTTGTGTCTCGAGGTAGAATATGTCGTCCAACAGAATTTCCAACTCCACTTTCCGGGCCATCTCACTCGGTCTGGACATAACGTGACAGTTTATGCCCAGATTTAGGAGAGTGACTTGGTCCTCAGTGAGGTTAATTCCTGCAAGGTTCAGGAAGCCATCTCTTGGTCGTGGAATTGCCATAGGTCCTCCATATAACGTTGTTAGTTTCTTGATAATCCTTGTTTCAGTGCTGAGGTGATGTCGGTCTGTGAGGATGTCGAGGTGTTGTTCAATGCGGGTACGGAATAATATATATATATATATATATATATATATATATATATATATATATATATATATATATATATATATATATATATATTAATAGGGAAGGGAGTACCACCTCTGGCTGGAAGAAGGGGGACCCATAGCCTCGGAGGAAACCACACATAACGCATTGGAGGGAATGTAGGTCCCCTCCAATACAGTTTCTGTGTGCTTTTCTCCTACCACCCCCTTCCCTTTTTTTTTTTGTTCTTTATTGTGTATTTAAAGGTTACAAAACATACAAGACAAATGCCTAAAGGTTATGGATCTCTTGAAGCTCCTCCGCTTCTGGACAGGAACCGAGGACGCAGCAAGCATTTCCCCTCTGGATCGCCACACTGAGACGCTGAAACAAAAAACTGGAAGCCCTTGGGTCTCTGGTGACGTCAATGAGCTTGGAACCCAATTCCTTGAGAAATCCCAAGGCACTCTTGCCCCAGGGGCCATGCGTCTCAGACGCTATGGGAACAAAGAGGTATTGACCTTCCAGTCTCCTGTACTTGAGTGATTTTGCTGTTTCCCTGTGGTTGGCCGCCCCACCTGCTTGATCAGCTCCGAAGTGTACATAGGTGTCAGCCAGGGTGGATACACATGTGTAGTCCCACACCAACTGTCTACCCTCCTTCCATGAGTATATGGTGATGCCATCAGGGCGAAGTGCGGGGAAATCCGGGTTTTGGACCCCTAGGATGCGAGGTTCTCTCTCCGCTGGGCACCCAGCTGAGACGAGGCTTCTCTTGATGATGTCATTGACCTCGCTGTGTCTTGCATGCCAGCCCTTTGTGCTTCCGCAATGCAACCCATGCAGTCCGTATTGGTCTGCTTCCACCCTGTTGCAAATACACTTGTATTCAGTGTGAATTGGGGCACCAAGGCGGAGGGCCACTGCTACACGAAGGGATTCTGGATCTAGGCGCGTGCCCATTGCTGACATGGGTACTGCCAGGAGGAAGTCTCCTGCATGGGGGGCACGCACTGCTCTGAGGCGGGCTTTCTCCTTGTCTGATGTTGCGACGCTGAGCATGGCATCAGCTACTTTTTCCACTAGAGGGTGGTCCCAGCCGGACTGTTTGTGTTGTTTTGTTGGCTCTATAATGGTTGCTGGGGCTGCAAGAACATCCCACTGATTTGAACATTCAGTGAAAGCAGGATCGTGTATTCCTGCTGAATCTCTCAGGGTTGCAGGTAAAATATCTCTGACGAGGTCATGCGATGCATGAGAGGAGGAAAGGAAGGCTGGTAGAGCAATTTGGGAGGCTGTGCGGACACCAAGGCCGCCGAATCTTACAGGAAGGGTTGCTTGCTCCCACTGAGAGTCGTCCAATGGCAGGTTCAGGACTTTCACCAGCATGGACCTCAGAAGGGTGTCATACACATATAACTTAGGGCTGCTGTAGGATGGAGAACATCTCAGAAAGTAGGTCAACTTAGGGAGAGACAGGCATCTTGTAAGGAGAAAGAGAGCATCATGGGCATCAATCTTGTCAATCCTGTCCTGCATTCTCTTTAGGTCAGTGATTTTTGCAGCCAGGACCTCCTCGATTGCTCGTGGGCCAATGGGGGCACCCAGGAGAGTGCAGTCCGGTGGTTCGACAACGAGAATGTCTGGAAGAACATTTTGTATTTGCCCAGTGATGTCTGGGTTGCGGGAGATTATTTCACATTTGGATGCATTGAGAATGAGGCCTAAGGCTGCTCCCTGCTCCTGGATTTTCCTTATATCCCCCAAAATGGTTTCCGGAGTTCCAGCTAGAGTGCCATCATCCAGGTACCAGATGTTTAGCTCGCTTGTCAGACTATCAGTGACCTCTTTGATAGCTAGGCAGAAAAGGAGGGGGGCTAAGGGGTCACCTTGTTGGACACCTTCACAGGAGTTTATTTCATGCTCCCCAAAAAGAAGCTTAGAGTCCCCACTGTAGCACGATCGGATGAATGGGTAAAGGGGACGGAAATGGTTGTGTACAGCCCTGAGGACAGCGTCTCGTCTGACTTGATTGAAGGCATTTTTGAAGTCAAGCTTTACTAGTGCCTTCTGGTCCGGGAGATCAGCAATGTAAGCCCGCGCTGCATGTGCTGCAGCTTCACAACCTAGGGGAATCCCAAACCCGAGCTGATGAGGTTTCAGCAAGGTGGCTGCTTCCTGGCTGATAGATCTCACTGCAGCCTTAGCTACAAGGCGTCGGAGGGTGTTGCCAACGGCAATGGGCCTGATACCCCTATCCTTCTTCTTTAGAGCACAGAGTGCTGCTCCATAAAAGACAGGCCTGATGTCCTCAGGGATGCCGCCAGCCAAACACATGTTGGAGAATCTGGTAAGTTCCACTAGAAGATCCTTTGCAGCATCTCCAAGCACCGGGTTCAGCATTTGTTTGATGTGCTGGGGTCTTAGGCCTGTAAAGCCCCCTGCTGAACCTGTTGGGAAAGACATGGCTGCTTTGTACACCTCAGATTCTCGAACAGTCAAGGGTTCTATGCCAGCATTGTTTTCCTGGGGATCCCTGCTGCTGTCGGGGGCTCTGGGTGGGTGTTTGTCTTGAAGAGCCTCTGCTGTCGTGGCGTTCCTGGGGGCAATAGTGTCATCGCTGGTCATGATTCTGATGGCACCTGTGGTATTGCCCTCTTCTATTTTCCTGGTGATCTGTGCTCTCATTTTGTGGTTCTCAGATGAGTTATTGTTGGTCGTCCTGCGGCTGGTGTCCTTGGCACGAGGGGGGAGGCGGACCAGGTTGTCTGCTCTGGGGAATTCATTAAGAGCTCTGATTACAGAGGTTGCTAATGACTTGTCTCTCCTGGGCGGTAATGCTAGGCATGCATTCCCAAATAGAAGGAGATTGTGCCATGCTCCAATGGTTCTAGGAGCATTGTTGACCTTTGTCAGCAGACTGGTGAGTTTGGCTGCTGCTTGATGACGGGCAGCCTTGGGGATGTGGGGCAAGGTCCTGGTGGACGTCGCTTTGATTGCTTCAAGCAGATTATCTGCTGAAATGAAGTTGAGGGAGGTATTGTTCCTCGCTCCTGCAGCAGGTTGTCAATCGTCATTGCCCCGGGGCAGGCGCCTAGACCCTAGACAACCACCTGAATTGAGAGAATGATATATATATATATATTAGTATATTTTGGCAGCAGTCTTTCCTGTAGACATATATTATTAAATATGACCGAAAAGTAAGATTAATAATTCTAACACAAATTTTCTCAATCTTTCGTACATTTCTTTTCACTGTTGGAGGTAATTCAAAAATAAATTCTCCAAAATTCATTATTTCTAGTCTGACGCGACACTTGGGCGCGTTTCGTAAAACTTATTACATTTTCAAAGACTTTAGTTAACACATACGCAACTGAATAGAACTTACACATCTCCGATTTTGTTTATATCTACATTTGAGTGAGGTGGTATTTAATAAGGTATTAATTTCATCAACACAAGCCAGAACATGAAACAATGGGTATTGAATTGAAGTGATTGTAGAAAGCCTATTGGTCCATATTTCTTGATGCTTCTATATTGGAGCGGAGTCTTGAGGTGGGTAGAATATAGTTGTGCATTAATTGGCTGTTGATTGCTAGTGTTGACTTCTTGATGTGTAATGCCTCGCAAACGTCAAGCCGCCTGCTATCGCTGTATCTATCGATGATTTCTGTGTTGTTTACTAGGATTTCTCTGGCGATGGTTTGGTTGTGGGAAGAGATTATATGTTCCTTAATGGAGCCCTGTTGCTTATGCATCGTTAATGCCCAGATAGGTACAAGAGGAGTGTTGTTAACGCATATGTCGACCGTGCTCTCAGCCACAGCTCAGAATGGAAGCAAGTCGACGAAGAACTCTGTAGGGTAAGGCAGGTCCTAGTCAACAACGGCTTCTCCAATGGTTTCATCGAAGACATCATAAGGAGGAAAGTGAAACGCCATTCAACCTCTGAAGAGACAACCAACACAACACCTATACCCCCTATTAGACTATTTTACAGGAACTTCTTTTCCACAGCTCATAAAACGGAGGAAAGGGTCCTGAAAGATATTGTTAATAGAAACGTTATCCCTACAGACAAAAATCAGAGGATACAACTGACGATTTACTATAAAACCAGAAAAACGGCCAACCTACTCATGAGAAACTCTCCAGACACAAAACAGAACGCTTTAAAAGAGACTAACGTCGTCTATGCCTTCAAATGCCCTCTTGGGGACTGTACACTCCAAAAAACCCAGTATATAGGCAAGACAACAACATCTCTTTCTAGGCGTTTAACGATGCATAAGCAACAGGGCCACAGTAAGGAACATATAATCTCTTCCCACAACCAAACCATCGCCAGAGAAATCCTAGTAAACAACACAGAAATCATCGATAGATACAGCGATAGCAGGCGGCTTGACGTTTGCGAGGCGTTACACATCAAGAAGTCAACACCAGCAATCAACAGCCAAATAATGCACAACTATATTCTACCCACCTCAAGACTCCACTCCAATATAGAAGCATCAAGAAATATGGACCAATAGGCTTTCTACAATCACTTCCATTTCAATACCCATTGTTTCGTGTTCTGTCTTGTGTTGATGAAATTAATACCCTATTAAACACCACCTCACCCCATACACCTCACTCAAATGTAGATATAAACAAATCTGAGATGTGAAACACTTCTATTCAATATCCATTGTTTCGTGTTCTGTCTTGTGTTGATGAAATTAATACCCTATTAATACCCTTGTTCTGTCTTGTGTTGATGAAATTAATACCCTATTAATACCACATTTTGTTCTGTCTTGTGTTAATGCCACATCACCCCTTCCACCTCACTCAAATGTAGATATAAAATCGGAGACACGTAAGTTCTATTCAGTTGTGTATTTGCGAACTAAAGTCTTTGAAAATGTAATAAGTTTTACGAAACGCGCCCGTGTCGCGTCAGACTAGAAATAAAAATGAATTTTGGAGAATTGATTTTCAATTTACCTCCAACAGTGAAGCGTAATGTACGAAAGATTGAGAAAATTCGTGTTAGAATTATTAATCTTACTTTTTCGGTCATATTTAATAATATATGTCTACAGGAAAGACTGCTACCAAAATATACTAATATATATATATATATATATATATATATATATATATATATATATATATATATATATATACACACACGTATACATATACATGTACTATTATATTGTGGGTTGGGTGTTGTGTCGTTGATCCTTCTTTATGGACAACCCAACCCACAACTCGGTAGAGTGCTTATACGTTACCAGGAGATCACCCTGGGCGCTTCTGGCTCTTGGAGAGGGGCTCAACATCACACATTTAGGGGATGCGGCTCCAACACTTAGCCTCATTGTCATGTGCACACACCCACTCGAGCCGCTGTGACTCCCAACTCTCTCCTTATATGATGGGATCTCCTGAATCCCCTTTGTTTTACTGATTATTCTGTTCTACCCTGTCCACAGCAGTGGTTCCTTTCTATCTCTCTCCTTTTTTTCTACTGCCTGGGAAGCCTCACTAAGACAAGGGTAAACACCAGCAAATTTGAATACATTTACTGGACAAAGCACATACACAATACATACACACATATGATAATAATAATAATAATGAATCCTACACTCTATACTATTTCAGTCAGGTTGCACTCCAACACCATCAGAACTCTATCATCTGCTTATCAAGTGGTATCCTATCTCCTGATTCACCACCTGATACTACCAACCTCCACAAGTAGGTCAAGTCTTATCACACAATGTTGCACTATCAGCAAGAGAATACATATCTATAAACACATACAAGGAAAACCAGCGTATGGCTGCAATAACATAAATATTTGTATAAATGTTCCTTGATATACAACAATGATCAATCAATCCCCCTATCAGTCCTAGAACACATGTATGTCTCTCCAGGCAATCCAGCCTACGACTGTGTTACGGCCCTCTCGGGACGCAACTGGGTCCTTACTCTGTTGTTGTTAGAGGAAGATTTATATATCCGTTCCCAAGCCAGTAGTGGCTATCAAGGGATGAGATCCGTGACGCAAGTAACTTAAAGGGAGTAGGGAAAGAAAGCTAAGAACTTAATATTATAATTATTACCATCACCGATTAAATATATAAAATAAAAGAGTGCACAAGGGGGAGGGGTATTAACACTTTACAAGGGGATTAATCCACAATCGATGTCTTCTGCTGAAGACGCTGGTGCCATAACTCTCGGTGCCGAATCCTTGGTGCTCTCTTCGTGGCCTCACAATTAATTCTCCAAAGAAGTTGAGCCTACCCTGGCCACAGGTCAGCCAAAACACAGGTCCACTGGGGGCACCGCCGTGGAGGCCGTCAACCACACGTCCAGCTGGTCTGCTGGCAGGTTCTGAGCCAACAAGGCTGGTACGGCCACTCCACGAACGATAAAAGGGGAACGCCCTAGACAGGAGCCTCGTGTGACACCACAAATCACTCTCCTGTCTTCAGTACCCCAGTGGATGATCGTCTCCAACAGTCGGTCCCGGGTAAATCCTTTTACTGCCACTCCACTGGCAGGCTTAACACACCACAGTGTTCTTCCGGGGGGGACGACGTCACAACAGCTGCAGCAAGGTTCAAGGTATGGAGACTGGCTGCCTCGGGTAGACTGACTCCACTTCCATCACAGCAGTCCCAGGTCGGCTCTGTAAGCAGACACGTCATCAATAACTGGGACACTAAAACACCTCACTTTCGGGCTCGGGCGCAAACACCTGACGTATCCAGTCCATAGATGGCGCTGTCGTCGGAGCACCACCTCACCAGAGGTCAGCAGCGGCTGTGTTGAGCGCTGAACCAGACTGGAAACTGGCCCTCGTAGCTAGTACACGGCATCCTCACCAGGTGTCGTCGTCGTTTGGCGGGGGTTTTTGGGAGCTGACCCACAGATGGCGTGGTCGTTACTACTCCGTGCTCGGACGCTGGATCCGGGTTCGTAACAGACTGTAACCTTATACTTCAGTATAAGTACTCCTTGTTACGGCCCTCTCGGGACGCAACGGGGTTCTTACTCTGATGTAGTTAGAGGAAGATATATATCCGGCCCCAAGCCAGTAGAGGCTATCAAGGGATGCGATCCGTGACGCAAGTAACTTAAAGGGAGTAGGGAAAGAAAGGTAAGAACTTAATATAATATAATATAACCATCACCATTTAAATATATAAAAGTAAAACGTACACAAGGGGGAGGGGTATTAATGCTATGCAAGGGGATTATTCACTGTAGTCTTCTGCTGAAGACTCTGGTGCCACACCACTTTCGGTGCCGATTCCTTGGTGCTTTCTTCGTGGCCTCAAGACGTGTCCTCTGAGAACGCCGAGCCTACCCTGGCCACAGGTCAGCCACAACACAGGTCCACTGGGGGCACCGTCGTGGAGGCCGTCAACCACACGTCCAGCAGGTCTGCTGGCAGGTACTGAGCCACCAAGGCTGGTACGGCCACTCCACGAACGATAAAAGGGGTACGCCCTAGACAGGAGTCTCGTGTGATATCACCAATCACCCTCCTGTCCTCAATACCCCAGTGGATTATCGTCTCCAACCGTCGGTCCCGGGTAAATCCTTCCACTGCCACTCCACTGGCAGGCTTAACACACCACAGTGTTCTTCCGGGGGGACGACGTCACAACAGCTGCAGCAAACTTCACAGTATGGAGACTGGCTGCCTCGGGTAGACTGACTACACCTTCAACACAGTGGTCCCAGGTCGGCTCTGTAAGCAGACACGTCATTAATAACCGGGACACTAATACACCACACTCACAGGCTCAGATACAAACGCCTGACATATCCACTCCATAGATGGCGCTGTCGTCGGAGCACCACCTCACCAGAGGTCAGGAGCGGCGGTGTTGAGCGCTGAACCAGACTGGAAACTGGTCCTCGAGGCCAGTACACGCTGTCCTCACTAGGTGTCGTCGTTCGTTTGGCGGGGGTTTCGGGAGCTGACCCACAGATGGCGTGTTTGTCACTGCTCCAGGCTAGGACGCTGGATCCGGGTTCGTAACACCTCCCCACCAAAAAGAATTTGGTTTGGGGTTCTATAAAAAACACAAACCAAATTAGCAGGGCGACACAACTCCAAATGGACTTACTTATACTATGAACTGGAGAGATGAGGCTGTCTTGTCCACGGAACTTTTCTACTGAGAAACCCTGGCACAAAGGGAGCTTGAAAATGGCAGACGATGACCTGCCTGACGTAATCTTCCACACCTCCTCTGCGATGGCAAGCAGGGGCATCTTCTCACATCTCTCGAGTACGGATTGGTTTCGACACGATCTGGGGTGACTCGACACTTTCCTATGTCGTGGCACCGATGATGGCTGACCACAGACGGCATTTCTGGTGCCGGTCCGATGGTCCTTCAGGGAGACAGGAACCTGGAATACAGGGGTCTGATAATTCAGAGTGATAGCGACCGCGAGTAAAACAGTACTTACAGCATACTCTACTAGGTCCACACCTAGTCCCAACGGGGCTGTTCGTACGTCGCAGGTGGCATTCGCTCTGCCACCGTCAGGTCGACCAACGTTCCACATAACGCTGCATTGAGGCTCAGCAGTCACGCGGGGGGTGTCAACCTGTCGGAAACAGTCACTCACATTATCACATGTCGTACCTCCTGTATCATCTATTACCTCCCAGGTCCCTTCTTCAACTGCAACACTTGCAGTACAACTCTCCAATCCCTGGGACCTCTTCTCGATGTTCATGGGAGCCATCATTCGTCGGGTCGTCCACCGGTCCTCACTGAGAGCACAAACAAGAACACATACGAAAAACAAACAAAATACCGATAGGAAACATTTGGTAAGTCGAGGGATAAGTTTCCTGAGCTTGTCATGTCCATAGCCGGCACCATCCACTAGCCTGGCTTGGACCAAAGAGGGCACTAGACCTTTAGAACATACCTCTGACGTCTGGGGAATCTCTGGCTGGTCCACTACACACTGTAACTTGCCATACCGCAAGCACACCTCAGCCTTCGCTCCAGACTCGTTGGTATCCGTGGGTGTCTGCACACAAGGCCTCTTTTCTAGCTCAGGTACTTCTGCCATCGTAACCTCATGTTCCTTGTCGAGAGAATCAGGAGACACTGCTAAATAACTGTCGATCTGCGGGGGAGAGGACAAATTAGACATGTTCAAATCCGGGTATGTCTTTACCTGGACATTACCATTGCCTGTTATCACCTCCGACCTTGCTGTTCTGGTAGACTCGTCCGCAACCTTGGGACGATTGGTGCTCCAATCGGTCACCAAGTCGTTGGCTAGTACCACGTCAATCCCAGCCACAGGGAGGGTATCGACTACTGCCAACGCACATGTGCCGCTGAAATAAGGCGAGTTGAGATGTACTGGCACTAAGGGGGCGATGTACTGCGTCCTTGGAAACCCAACCAGGATAACCTCTGGTCTCCCATCCACACTTACTCCCTCGGGTAACGAGCTCTTCACGATCAGGGACTGGGCTGCTCCACTATCTCTGAGCACTACAACTGATCTACCAGTATGATCACTCGTTACATACCCGGTTGAAGTGTGAGGGGCCAACAAACTTGGTCCTTCCTGCGTCGTCGTAGCCTGGTTTCCTACTGGTGATGTAACACAGCTCACCAACATCACCTCCCTTCGTGCGCTGTCACCTCTTCTACCTCGGCACCTAGCAGCTATGTGCCCTTTCTGCCCACAAGTCCAGCACACCACATTCCTCCTTGGACTACGGTGTTTCGGACTACTAGGACTTGTTCTTCGGGGGCTACTTGGGGGCGTCTTCTTAGCACTTTGTGGGACGGGTCTTTCTTCTTCTACGTCGTGAGGTCTGTCAAACCGGCGCTGGTAATTCCTCGGGACGTACTTAGCAGACGGCCTATGAGTCAGGATATACTCTTCAGCCATGGTGGCTGCTGCACTCAAGGTCTCTACCTGCTGTTCCTCCAAGTACGTCTTGAGGTCTCCAGACAAACAATCCTTGAAGTCCTCGAGCAGAATCAGCTGTTCGAGGTCTTCCCTGGTCTCCACCTTCCGAGAGGCACACCATTCTTGAAAAAGTCGCTCCTTGATCGTGGCGAATTCGGTAAAAGTGTGCTCTGAGGTCTTCTTCAGGTTTCTGAACTTTTGCCTATAAGCCTCAGGTACCAATTGGTACGCCATGAGCACAACTTTCTTCACCTTGTCATAATCGCTGGAGTCGTCAAGGGATAACGTAGAGTAGGCGATTTGGGCCTTCCCAGTCAAGACTGACTGTATCATGATGGCCCAATTCTCCCTTGGCCACTCCAAAGAGGCAGCGACTTTCTCGAAGGCTGCAAAGAATTTTGACACTTCCTTCTCATGGAATTTGGGGACCATTTTGATGTTTCTTACCGGATCGAAACTACTGGTGTCCGTCGTTTGCCTCCGACCACCGCCTAATCGCAAAACTTCTAGTTCATGTTGTCTCTCTCTTTCCTCTTTCCTGTCTCGTTCTCGTTCTTCTCTCTCTCTTCTCTCTTCTCTTTCTCGTTCTTCTCTCTCTCGTCTTCTCGTTCTTCTCTTTCTCGTCTCTCTTCTCTTTCTCGTTCTTCTCTTTCTCGTTTCTCTTCTCTTTCTCGTTCTTCTCTCTCTCGTTTCTCTTCTCTTTCTCTCTCTGCTTTCCTTTCTTCTAATTCTAAACGTCTCATCTCTAATTCTTTATCTTGTCTCTCTCGTTTCTCTTCTCTTTCTAATTCTAAACGCCTCATCGCCAATTCTTTTTCTTTCATCTCCATTTCTTTATCTTTTAATTCTCGTTCCATTTCTAACTTCTTCCATTCAATTTCCCGATTAATTTCCAGGGCACGCATCTTGACTGTTAGGAAGCTGATATTAAGCTCACCTGCATCACTGTCAACGTCACTGCCCTTATCTTCCTTTTCCGTGGAAGCTATGTCTGCACTTTCCTTTGTACTAGGAGTCTCGCCTTCCTGTTTCTCTTCTGCCTTCAGGTGCCGGTGTACCTTGGACAAGATCTCCACACGGGAATCACTGGCACGGATCTTGATCTCCAGGTAGGCGCTCACTAGTACAAGCTCTGGTTTACTCAGATATTTTAATCTGGCAAGACAATCTTCTCTGTTCAGAAAAGCCTGAACCTCGTCCAGATCATCGATGGTAGCTTTGTCTGCCATTGTCACAGATGGAACACTTTGCGCTTAACACACTGCTTACACGTTAGCACTTAACACACCGAGCACTGTTCTACGCCAATATTGCACTTTATCGCACCAAACACTGCACTTGCCAATATTGCACGTAATCACTTCGGGCACCACACTACCCAATATTGCACTGAGTCCAAGCGAACACTTCGCTCTACAATATTGCACTAAATCACTGAGCACCGCACTAGTCAATATTGCACTTAATCGCTTAATCACAGCGAGCACCGCACTGCACAATATCGCACTTAGTCACTCTGAGCACCGCACAGGACGTATAACGTCACAATCGTCACACAGGGGGAATTATATACAGGGATTACGCCACTTCACCACCCCTGTCAAACATACTTAACAAGGGGACGGATCCCGCTGGGGATGCCAATTATGTTACGGCCCTCTCGGGACGCAACGGGGTTCTTACTCTGATGTAGTTAGAGGAAGATATATATCCGGCCCCAAGCCAGTAGAGGCTATCAAGGGATGCGATCCGTGACGCAAGTAACTTAAAGGGAGTAGGGAAAGAAAGGTAAGAACTTAATATAATATAATCTTCACCATCACCATTTAAATATATAAAATAATAGAGTACACAAGGGGGAGGGGTATTAATGCTATGCAAGGGGATTATTCACTGTAGTCTTCTGCTGAAGACTCTGGTGCCACACCACTTTCGGTGCCGATTCCTTGGTGCTTTCTTCGTGGCCTTAAGACGTGTCCTCTGAGAACGCCGAGCCTACCCTGGCCACAGGTCAGCCACAACACAGGTCCACTGGGGGCACCGTCGTGGAGGCCGTCAACCACACGTCCAGCAGGTCTGCTGGCAGGTACTGAGCCACCAAGGCTGGTACGGCCACTCCACGAACGATAAAAGGGGTATGCCCTAGACAGGAGTCTCGTGTGATATCACCAATCACCCTCCTGTCCTCAATACCCCAGTGGATTATCGTCTCCAACCGTCGGTCCCGGGTAAATCCTTTCACTGCCACTCCACTGGCAGGTTTAACACACCACAGTGTTCTTCCGGGGGGGGACGACGTCACAACAGCTGCAGCAAACTTCACAGTATGGAGACTGGCTGCCTCGGGTAGACTGACTACACCTTCAACACAGTGGGCCCAGGTCGGCTCTGTAAGCAGACACGTCATTAATAACCGGGACACTAATACACCACACTCACAGGCTCAGATACAAACGCCCGACATATCCACTCCCTAGATGGCGCTGTCGTCGGAGCACCACCTCACCAGAGGTCAGGAGCGGCGGTGTTGAGCGCTGAACCAGACTGGAAACTGGTCCTCGAGGCCAGTACACGCTGTCCTCACTAGGTGTCGTCGTTCGTTTGGCGGGGGTTTCGGGAGCTGACCCACAGATGGCGTGTTTGTCACTGCTCCAGGCTCGGACGTTGGATCCGGGTTCGTAACACTCCTTGGCACAAAAATGGCAAACAATCACTCACTTTAACCAGAATCCCTTCCCCTTCACATCTGGAAGTTCACTACCCTGACATATTCAGGTTCTTCCGGGTTTAACTACCAGGATCCTCCGCAGTTCTTCCCGGCTGCTACATCATGAAGTTTTCCTTGAGCAACTATGGTGCTTCATCAGTACTACTAGGGTCCTCCACAGCTCTCCTGGCTGCTACACCATGAAGTCCTCCTTGATCAATAATGATGCTTCACCATTGGCATCACAGAAGCATGCAAAACTTCATTCCACTACTCCTCTTCTCACAGCTTGAGATCCTCTTCCTCACTGTATGGCTGCTCTCCCACAGAGCTCAGCATTTTCCATACCTTGGAGTCTCATCAACTACTCCCTCTGTACTGGCTTCGAAGTTCTCAGCAACTTCTTCCCCCAAGACAAACCTGCAACCCATTGACACGCCAATAAAAATGTTTCCTTATAAACACATAGGCAAAATAATCCACACAATATGTTTGCATCCAATATCTATCTGCTCTCTACCTGCTGTGAGAGTGGACTCCCTCGTTTGGGCTGGTCCATGCTCCGCCTTGCCCGGCGGTCCTCCTCACTCTAGGAGGGTCCTCCGCCGCCAGTCAGTTGGCTTCAGGCGGTCGACGGGAGAGGACGTGCTGCTCGTCCCTCCAACTGCCTCTCTCATCTCCGTCCTCTTATTTAGGCTTTCTGCCTTACCAAAACATGTCTAACTTATCAATAAACCTTCGCTACTGTCGCTGGGCACACGACCAACTACAAGTAATCACTATAAACTGGCTTAAATCGCGCTTACCACAGATTGTCTAGTCGAGGGCGCTCTCCCCTCTGACAGAGTCTGATCAGGGCGCTCCCAAGGCCCACGATAATGTCTCTGGGTGGCTTAATAAACTCTACTCGCCGTCCAGGACTTGAGACCACAACGTTCCCAGCTCGATTCCACAGCTGGAACGTCTACACACTTCCCTTCTCTTGGAGATACATCACTAGGGGTCCCTCTCTGACAGGAGCTCACACAGCGCAGCTTCCCCTCGTGATGTCTGGTACTCAAGTGGGGTTCAAAGCCCTCCAGAAGCGAGCCTCATGCCTCCAGCAAATTATCCACATCTCCTAACCAGTCATTTATCTATTTTCTTATTCACTACTTATAATCTCAAATTATTTATAAAATCCAACCAACTATTTTACATCTGTGTCTTCACCTCTATATTTCCTAGACCTTCTAGTCAGGTCAGGCCTGATAGAATAATTCTCAAATGGGAGACTCGTTTTTTGGCTGCCTGGGATCATAACTGTACATATATATAAGTACATGTATATAAGTATATATACATATACATATATACATACAATACTCAGATTAGTCGCTGAAGCTTCAGCGTTCAAGCAAGCTTGGCATCTCACCCATTTAAAGTTTGAGAATAGGTTGAGGACGTTTCGTCCCCATATATATATATATATATATATATATATATATATATATATATATATATATATATATATATATATATATATATATATATATATATATATATATATATATATATATATATATATATATATATATATATATATATATATATATATATATATATATATATATATATATATAAATTTGTGAGGGTACCACCTCTGGTGCCAATGTGGGGACCCATAGCCTCGGAGAAGAAAATAAAAAGTATTCAGAGGAGACCTTGTGGTCTCTCACTGAACACTAATATTATCTTCTCCTACCACCCCCATTCTTGTGTATGTACACATACATATTTACTTTATTTGAACCTTGTTACAAAAAAGGAGTTACATATAGGTTACAAAGATGGTTATCATAGGTTGTCGAGTTCCTCCAGCTCCTCAGATGGCGGGCAGGAACCCTGGATGCAGTGCGCATTTCCCCTCTGTATCGCCACGCTGAGGCGCTGGAAAAGAATGCTGGCAGCTCTAGGGTCCCTTGTTGTTTCAATGAGCCTAGAACCCAGTTCCTTCAAAAAACTGGTAGCACTTTTACCCCAGGCGCCGAGTGTCTCAGAAGCAATGGGGATAAAATTGTAGTGGTGATCCAGTTCTCTATACTTACGGAATTTGGCTGCTTCCCTGTGGGTGGCAGCGCCACCTGGTTGTGCAACACTGAGGTTAATGTAGGTGTTAGCCAGGGTTGATACACACGTGTAGTCCCATACCAACTGCTTGCCATTCTTCCAGGGGTTCCCTGTGATACCATCCAGGCGACCAATAAGAGCATCAGAGTTACAGGGCGTTAGGTAACGGGGCTCTCTTTCAGCTGGGCATCCAGCTGTGGTGAGACTCCTCTTGATGATGTCGTTAACTTCACTGTGCCTCGAGTGCCATCCCCCTGTGCTTTGGCAGAGTAGGCCATGGTGGCCGTACCTGTCAGCCACCACCTCGCCGCAAATACACCTATATCTGGTGTGGATTGGGGCAGCAAGGCGAAGGGCCACAGCAATTCGGAGGGCATGTGGTGTGAGACGCGTGCCAGTTGCCGACATTGGGGTTGCTAACAGGAAATCCCCTGCATGTGGGGCTGCTACTGCTGTGAGGCGAGTAATGTCGTGTTGTGTTGTTACAGCACCCAGGCACTCTGCAGCAACTTGGTCTACAATGGGGCCATCCCAGCTGGATTGCTTGTGGGCTTTTGGGGATGGTGGTTGAGGATGGTGGTATATATATATATATATATATATATATATATATATATATATATATATATATATATATATATATATATATATATATATATATATATATATATATATATATAATATATATATATATATATATATATATATATATATATATATATATATATATATATATATATATATATATATATATATATATATATATATACATATGGTAATCTTGGGCATGGTATTTTATCAAATCACCTCATTCGTTGAGGCACACGTGAGGAACACAAATGCGAACAAGCCTGAATGGTCCCCAGGCATATATGCAACTGAAAACTCACACCCCAGAAGTTACTCGTAAACAAAAATACTATGAAATACTATGTCCAAGATTATCATCAGAGTGCCGGCGGGATGATGGGGAATTAGTCTCGGCTACTATCATCTTTTGACCAGTCGTGATGATCGAGTGATTAAGGTGTACTATACACCACTTGCAGAGTGCTCCTGGCAGAATGGGTTCGAGTCACTTCTGGGGTGTGAGTTTTCAGTTGTATATATGCCTGGAGACCATTCAGGCTTGTTCACATTTGTGTTCCTCACATGTGCCCTAAAGAATGAGGTAATTTGATAAAATACTATGCCCAAGATTACCATCAGAGTGCCGGCAAAATGATGGGGAATTAGCCTCGGCTACCATCATCTTTTGTCTGGTCTTGATGGTCGAGTGGTTAAGGAGTCCTGTACACCAGTTGCAGAGTGCTCCTGGCTTTGATATATAGTAGATTTTTGTACTATTCACTTTATATTCCAAAAAGTGGCCAAAAAACAAACATAAGTATTCCTAGGCCTAGTAGAGCACACATATGTACTATACAAGGTCTCATACAGATATCGTGTATTAGGCCTAGGAAGGTTAGGTTAGGTTAGTTTAATTTGTTCTTTGCAACATAAATATGAAATCTTTTCCCGTTTGTCCAATTTCAATAGTACCAATTTCAACTTTCTAATTGAGTTGTTGGTCGGAATATGTACTAATCTCCTCATCGTTACTATAAGTACTACCAAAACATGAGTAAAAGCTGGTAAAAAAACACTATATAGTCATGTTTTATCGATCTGTTTTTTCCTGGGTTTTAAACAATTATGACCAAGTAAAAGAAAAATCTTAGTCTGATCTACATGTCAAATATAGTGACGAATCTCATTTTTCTAATAATTCAGTTAGAATTACTATCATTGCAATCATTAATAAAACAAACATGAACATTCCAAAATCAGCTTAGAGTGTCAGTAATGCTTAAGCTATATACAAGATGAAAGACTGATTATTAGAATGAGAGCATCTAAGTGAGCATATCCAAGTGAGCACATAAAGGAGGAAACATTTAGGTGAACACATCTACGGGAGCACATTTAGGTGAACATTTATGCCTATAACCCTGCGAAAAATTCTAAATTTATTAGATAAATATCAAGTTCAACAACTAATTATATACTATGAAGAACTGGGGGAGAACAACTGTGTAGACTTCAGTTTGCTTAAATTTATTAAATTTGTGCCGCTTGTAAAATACGTTTGTGATTGATCACCGATGGTGCAAGTGCTTGGGCACCGTTAATCCACTCCGTCCTCTCGCTTCTTGCGGTGTCCACTTTCGATCCCCGATGATCTAAGTGGTATCTTTCCATTCCTTCCCTATATATTCCAGATGAGCCTAATATCCCTTCCAAGTATTATATAATCATAATGACCTTGTAGTTTCACTTCCTAATTACCTTACCTTACCTTACCTCGTTTCCTTACAGAGAATCTTTTCCTTCCTGATTTTTTCTTCTCATGCCTCATATGTCAATTGATGAAACTTGAAACTTGAAAACGTCCATAGAGCTGGCAAGCAGGGGATGGAAGAACGGGGCGAGGCTGCAGAAATCTTGAGCAAGGATCCGGGGATGAGGTGAAGAGGGGAGATGAAAGATCGGTGGCCCAACCACCGCGGATTTGAACTTGATCAGATGGAAGTAGAAATGAGTGGGGTGTCATTTGCAGTACACACAGAGGCCGGGAACGCAAGCAGCTGGTAGTGGAGGTTTGATGTCAGATGTTGATGTTAAGTCAGTTCGTTAGTAGTCTTCTTCCTTGTTGATTTCACCAAACTTTGATCATTGGTCTTCTTTTTGGACTTGTCGGACTTGGTGGTCACGTTTCGTGTTGATGCTTGGAGGTGATCTTTCCGTGGAGGTGATGGTGTTCCAACAGATACGTCTTCATCCGATTCATCAGATGAGTGAAGAGCAGGGGTGTTGACATGCTGGGGTAGAGTTCTTGAAGGTTGAGTTCTTGAAGGTTGATGTCGTGAAGGTTGAGTAGCAGTGGTAGGTACTGCAGCAGAAGGTGCTGCATAGTTGGTACCCTCTATAGGGTCACACCAAGGGTCGATTGCAGCGGAATTCGTCACTGAGACGGGTGAAGGGACAGCAGCAGCTGGAGAAGCGTGTGGAGCAGGAGCCGACAGTAAGTCTGAAAGCGTGGCTGCGTTGACAGTGATGTCATGGTTGGTAACTGGAACTGTTGCAGAAGTGGGGATCACAGGAGGCAGAGTCTTGTGAGCTGTAGGTACCCGAACAGGATCTGAAGTCTGCATTGCAGTGGCGGAATCGTCGTCGTCGGATGTAGAGTCGTCATCCTCTACAGGGTCAGATGTTGGAGGTGAACCTGGAGCGTTGAAGACTTCTTCAGGTATAATGAAGGTAGGGAGACCATTCGCCTTGTAAAGAATTTTCAAAAGCCTCACAAATTCTCGGGGGTTATTGCCAGCAGTCATTCTGGCTGTTGATATCAAAGCTTTTACTGTGCTCTACCCAATCAGCTTCGTCTTTGGTTGGGCGGGTTGGGATGGAGGCGGCGGTGTCTGGCTCGATGAGTGGCTGGGTGACTGGGAACTAGGTCCCCATTGGCTAGTAGAGACAATACCAGGATGGTGTGCAGTGGCGATAGTTCCTCCTCCCTGAAGCTTCGGGAAGGTGGCTGCTTGGATGTTGAATGTAGAGGCTGAGGTGGTAGTTGTAGAGTTGGAGCTGGTGCCTACTGCAGAGGTCGAGGAAGTTTTGGATTTCTCCTGGGTCTCCAAGTTTTTGATGACTTCTTGTCTGCGTGGACATTGATGGGAGATTGCGATATGTTCGCCGTTGCAGAGCAGGCAGCATGGTTTTTTGGAGGTGCAGATCGAATAGTAGTGGTCTTTCGCGCAAATGCTGCATTTCTGGAAGGTCTGTTGGCACTTGTTGGTTTGGTGAGAGTAGTCATAGCATCGGAAGCATTGGGTGATATTGTAGATTCTTTCCATCTTCACTCGGAATGACGGGACGTGGACTCCATAGCAGAAGAAGCCATCTGTGAAAACTTGGGTAGCCTGATTCACAGTGCAGAAGGTGACCTTCAAGGTGCGGCTGTTTCACAAAGAGGTTTCGAGTACCAACAAGCCCGGGTTCTCGTTTTCGATGTTCTCTGCAAGTTCTCCAGTGTAAGGAGCCTCATCAATCCGTTCCTTGATCCAGTGGCTGAGCTCACTGATAATGACAGACCGGGCACGAAGCAACTGGCGTGGGAAGTGGAGATTGAGGTGGTGATCTAAACGAAATAGATGTTCACGTTTCAACAGTTTGTCTATGTCCTGTTCGTTGGTGAAACGAAAAACGAAGTTGGTGCCTTCTTGTTCGATGTCGTCAGGTGTTACTGCAGCTACATCCTTGAATAGCTTCAGTAGGGTTGGCTTGGTGAATGCTTGATCGTCAAGGGGCGTACCCCTGACCTTGAAGTGCTTGTGATGCATGGTGGACGAAGGTTCTCTCTCAAAGACTGCACGTCACTGAAGATGGCCTCCCGTCTCTACCCGGCATAAAATACCAAGTTAGGAGTGGGGTCTGACCATCTAGAGAGACGCAAGTCTGCTGCCAATTGTTTATCCACCCTGCAGTAATAGGTGCGAGAGAGAAGAGCTGGAGCAACGCGAGCACGTCCGACCGCGACGGTTGCTAGTTGCTGAGTCCTGTCGTCAATTGATGATGAATGATGAAGTGGATGAATGTATGAGTGATGACACTACACACTGAAATCACAATAGTGTGATGCATCAAATGAACAAATCAACAAGGGCCGTGACGAGGATTCAAACCTGCGTCCGGAAGCATGCCAGACGCTGCCTTAATCGACTGAGCTACGACATGGTCAAAAGAGTTGAAACCGAAGTTCTACTGAACTTATTGGATCCTGCAGCCTCTCTGATACACAAACCAGGGTTTTACACAACTCCCCCATGCACTCGAGCTATGTCAATAGGCCGTTCTCCCTCTTCGCCCTTACTTCATTACACCCAGAAATCACCATAGCTTGATGCATCAAATGAACAAATCAACAAGGACTGTGATGAGGATTCGAACCAGCGTCCGGGAGCCTCCCAGACGCTGGGATGCTCGTCGTCAATCCTCGTCACGGCCCCTTGTTGATTTGTTCGTATGAGTGGTGAGTACTTTATTAAGCAGGAAGCGTCGTGGTCAGATTAGGAGGTCGGACCCGGTGTTTAGCGGTCACCAGTTCGAACTCTACTTTGTTCGTCCAAGATTCCCTTTTTCCATCTATTGGCCAAAAAATACTTTAGTGTTAATTCATTACTATTTTTCATCTAATTAATCAAATTTAACATTTTCAATCACGTTTTATTTTCGAACTCTAGAAAATTTTATATATTACGTAATTTATTATTATTATTATATATTACAAAAAAGGGATAACATGTTGTGAGTGTTGCAACACGGTAAGGATGTATTGTGAGTGTTGCGTAATATAAATAACGTGTTGTGATCCTTGCCATTCAGAAATAATGTGTTGTGAGTATTTAAGGGTAGTGATATCGTATTGTGAGTACCGTAAAATATTAATAAGTGTTGTCGGTGTTGCAACGTGACAACACAGGAATTACGTAATGTGAGTGTTGTACCAGTCAGGAATAACTTATTGCAACATATAATTGCCGTGTTAAGAATGAGTGCTCCAACATTTTTTTTCTCTTTCAACACTCGCAACACATCAACCCTGTGAAATAACACTCACAACATCTCATTCATGTGTTGCAGCACTCAAAAAATGCTATTCCTATACATTGCCAAACTCACAACACGTGTGTATGCATTTTTGTTATGAACAAATGCAAATGGGCCATAATCAGGGTTCGAACGTACGCACGGGATGTTCCCAGATGCGTCTTAGTCAACTGTGCCATGACATGGTATAAGAATTGCAACCTGGAGTGCAACTGCCTTCACGAGGATTCCGAAGCTTCTCCGAAGCACAATCTGGGTTTCACACAATTTCCCATGTACTCAGGCTCGGTCAACCAGATATTCTACCTCTATGCCCTTACTTCAATACACACAGAAATTGTAATAGTGGATTTGTTCATTTGATATATCACTATTGTGATTTCTGTGTGTATTGAAGTAAGCGCGTATAGGTAGTATATCTGGGTGGCAGAGCCCGCGTGCAAGGGGGACTTGTGTGAAACCCCGATTGTGCTTCGGAATCCTAGTGAGGGCAGTAGCACGACATGGCAATTCTAATACCATGTCGAAGCACAGTTGACTAAGGCGCATCTGGGAACATACCGTGCATAGATTAGAATCCTCATCACGACTCTAGGGGATTTGTTCATTTGAGATTTCACGCTATTGTGATTTCTAAGTACATTAGTGTTATGTGTGTATAATTTTTTTCCTCTATATGTAGACTATTATATAATTAAATTTTTCAACCAAAATTCTTTTCTCTCTAGAATCAATAAAGAATTATAATAAAAAATATATTGAAAGGAATTTACCATAATTACCTTATCTATTGTTATCATAAATTTTTACTGAAACACGTAATTTCTATGTCATTAGGAATCAATTCATAAAGTCTTCAATGTAGAGAGATAACTTCAAGAAAATAATTTGACAAGGTCTAGGGCAAGAATTTGAAACTTATGATTTGAAACATTTCATAAAGTTAAGTTCCATCGATCTGTTTTCGTTCTGGGTTTTAAACACGTGTGGCGAACTAAAAGAAAATTCTTAATAAAATCAATTCGTCAAATATACCAATGTTTCTATTTTTTCTCTAGTCACTGAACTGGGATTTCTACATTGCGACCTTTACTAAAGAAACATGAACAGTACAAAATCGACTTAAGGTGTCAGTAATACTTAAGCTTTAAAAAAGATGAAAGACTGATTATTAGAATGAGAACAATAAGTGAGCATAAAGGTAAGTACATCTATGTGATCACGTCTAGGTGAGTACATCTAAAGGACCATCTATGCCTATAAACAGCCTGTGCAAAGAATAATATTTATTAGATAAATACCAAGTTAAATGACTAATTATATACCAAAAAGAACTGGTGAGAAAAACTGTGTACACTTCTGTTTGCTTAAATTTATTAGATCTGTGTTGCTTATGAAATACGTTTGTGTTCGATCCCCGATGGTTCAAGTGTTTGGACACCTTTACTCCACTCCGTCCTCACCCTTTTTACAGTGTCCTCGTTTGATCCACGATGATCCAAGTGGTAGCTTTCCATTCCTTTACTTCGTCCTTATATATCCCAGATGATCTAAATATCCCTTCCAAGTCCTATATAATCATACTGGCCGAGTAAGTTCACCTCATAATTACCATACCTTACCTCGCTTCCTTGCAGAATTTTTTTTTTTATATTTTTTTCTTCTTATGCCTCAAATGTCAATTAATGTATGATGAAGTGCATGAATGTTTGACTGCTGAGTTCTTCATTAAGCAGGAAGCGTGATGGTCAGACTGGGAGGTCGGATCCGGTGTTCACACGGTCACCAGTTTGAACTTTTTCTAGATAATCAGCTTCCCTTTTCCATATATTGGAAACAAAATACTTAAGTTTTAATTCAATAATATTTGTCGCCTATTTAATCATATTTTAAATATTCAATCACGTTTTATATGTCGAGTCTAGCAACTTTTATATATTAAATTATTTATTATTATTATTGTTGTTATTATATTTCTAAACAGTAATAACGTGTTGTGAGTGTTGCAATACAGCAACACTCATATCACATATAACACATTGTGAGTGTTGCAAAATATAAATAATGTGTTGTCAGCAATACAACTCAAAAATAGTGTATAGTATTTCAGAACAGAAATAACATGTTATGAGTGTTGGAACACAATTTTTTTTTTTTGCAACACTCACTCACAACGCAGTAATTATGTGTTACAACAAATGTATTCCTGACCGGTGCAACACCTTCAGCATGTATTTACTGTATTTTCATTAATCACAACACGTTATTCTGGGTTACATCACTCACTATATGTTATTTTCAGTGTTCCAAAAATAAAAACACTATTTATGCATTTGAACAATCACAACAATTTATTTCTGTGTTGCATCACTCACAACACGCTATTTGTATTGTGCATCACTCACAATATGTTATTGCTGTATTGCAACACTTCATTCCTGTGATGTAACACTCACAACACGATATTCTTACTCGTGTCAACACTCATATGCACTCGTGTTACATCTGTGTATTTTTCGTTCTCTATATGTACACTTTCATTTAAAGCAAGGGTTTCATACAGGATTTTTTCCTGTCTAGCATCGCTAAAGAATTATAATGAAAAATATGTTCAATGCCGCACATTTTGAAAGGAATTGACCATAATTACCTTAACTATAACTTTAAAATTACCATAATTACCTTAACTATTGCTATATTAAATAATTTAATAAAAATACGTAATGTGTATGCCATTGAGAATCTATATCACCAAAGTCTTCATTGTAGAGAGATAACTTCAAGAAAATCATTGAAAAAGTTTAGTGCAAGAATTTAAAACTTGTAAGTTTGTACAACCCATCCTCCTATTTAGATAGTATTTTTTTTGTAACAATATGAACAATAGTACAAAGATTGACGCACTAAGCAGTTGGATGGTAGAGTTTTATACTATTCACTTTATAGAGTCCGATAAAAGAGGAAAAAGAAAACATATATATATATTCCTAAATAATATATGAATGTATGACTGCCGAGTTTTTAATTAAGCAGAAAGAGTAGTGGCCATACAGGGAGGTTGGACTCGCTGTTCACTTGGTCATCATATATATATATATATATATATATATATATATATATATATATATATATGTCGTACCTAGTAGCCAGAACGCACTTCTCAGCCTAATATGCAAGGCCCGATTTGCCTAATAAGCCAAGTTTTCATGAATTAATATATTTTCTCTAATTTTTTTCTTATGAAATGATAAAGCTACTCATTTCATTATGAATGAGGTCAATTTTTTTTTATTGGAGTTAAAATTAACATAGATATATGACCGAACCTAACCCACCCTACCTAACCTAACCTAACCTATCTTCATAGGTTAGGTTAGGTTAGGTAGCTGAATAAGTTAGGTTAGGTTAGGTAGGTTAGGTAGTCGAAAAAACATTTAATTCATGAAAACTTGGCATATTAGGCAAATCGGGCCTTGCATAGTAGGCCGAAAAGTGCGTTCTGGCTACTAGGTACGACATATATATATATATATATATATATATATATATATATATATATATATATATATATATATATATATATATATATATATATATATATATATATATATATATCCACAATTACATGTCATACATATTTGATACAGACTTAATATAGACTTGGAAATATATGTCACACATTGACAATATATAAAATAAGAATTATATACGGTAACATGAGAATACCTCATATACACAATATTCGTGATTCGAGGCTATCAACCAAGATGCCACTGTATAGTTTGAGCACACTCATACACCAATGTCAGTGTAATCATTGTGGTGTATGCGTGATCATAACATCCCTCCATCACAAGAAATGAGTACAATATGAGACACAGTGTACACATTCTTACAGACATGGACAGCAAAAACACATCATGAATAACATAAATATTCATAATAATCTTCATAAGCTGCATAAATATAGGGTGCAAGCACAATTACAGCATCAACTACAACAATATATAAACCATATAATAAGAATATCACATCATCAAGTTTTAAATCAATTACAAGTAACTCAGTACTTACAAGTAATTATAATCATTATCTCATCAAGTAAATCAGGAAATTTAGGGTGGTTCTTCACATAGGTTTTTTCAGGGAAAACATCTAGATAAGGCATCAGCCAGAACATTTAACTTGCCAGGAATATGATGAATATGGAGATTGAATTCCTGTAAATACAAAAACCACTTAAAAAATTTTTGATTATGGATTTTCATTCTGTCAATAAAGGTTAAAGGGTTATGGTCGATATATACATCACCCTTATTTTCATGTAAATATATCTCAAACTTCTTGCATGCCAATATCAGAGCATAAGCCTCCTTCTCAACAACAGAGTAATTTCTCTCTATACTAGAGAACTTTCTCGAAAAATAGTATACAGGATGCTCAACATTATCACATCCAATCTGAGTAGGACAGCACCTGCACCCAAATCAGAAGCATCGATATACATGATAAAAGGCTTAGTAAAATCAGGACTAGCGAGGACTGGGGATGAAGATAAGATACTTTTTAAACCATCAAAGGGTTCTTGACGCTGGGTAGTCCACTTAAATCTAACTCTCTGCTGCAACAATTCAGGCAGAGGTGAAGCTACCATAGAAAAGTTCTTACAGTACCTACGATAATAGGTACACATCCCTAAAAATCGCTGAACCTCTTTTTTGTTAGTCAAGATAGGATAATTTACAATGGCCTTAATTTTATCAGATAGTGGAAACACCCTACCTTGACCAACCTCGTGCCTGAGATAAACAATTGTACCTCTAGCAAAATTACATTTCTTTGGGTTAACAGTAAGATTGGCCTCTTGCAACTTAGGAAACAACAAATTTAAACCCTGCAAATGGTCTTGCCAAGAATCACTAAATAAACAATGTCATCTAAATAAGCACGGGAATTTGGAATATCCTGCAGCAACAAATTCATTATTCTCTGGAAGGTTGCTGAGGCATTCTTAAGACCAAAAGGCATAACGTTATACTGAAAACAACCATCAGGTGTTACAAACGCTGAATACTCACTGGCTCGACTT
Organism: Procambarus clarkii; assembly: GCF_020424385.1. Lineage (NCBI taxonomy): Eukaryota > Metazoa > Arthropoda > Malacostraca > Decapoda > Cambaridae > Procambarus > Procambarus clarkii. The sequence continues at coordinate 20,647,578 of NC_059586.1, forward strand.
GTCGAAGGCACTTGATGATATCCCTTGGACAAATCGAAATTGACAGTGACGAAGTTGGTCGATGCAATCCTCAAGCAAAGGCAATGGGAAAGTGTCTACTTCAGTTACCTTATTTAACCACCTGTAGTCAGTACACAGGCGCCATCCGGTTTAGGAACTAACAAACATGGTGAACACCAGGAACTTTGACCGGGTGTAACTATACCATTTTCAGGAGGAACTCCACTTCCCTCCAGATAATATCTCTCTTTTCTGGATATACTCTATAATGATGCATACGAACTGGGGTGGTGTCTGTGAGCTGAATATCATGGCTCAAAACAGAGGTCTGGGTAGGAACTTCTCCAAACAGATTAGAATACTGGTGTAGTAACATTCTCAACTCTCGCTGTTTAACCTCATCCAAATGTCCCATCACCTCCTCCAAACTAGAATTACAAGAAATATGATTAGACAATCATCAGGTATATGGTTCTCAGGGGTGACTGTGTCCTGTACCACACAGGACTTGTGTAAGGAATCTTTCAGAACCCTGTATACCACTTATGTAGGACCAATCCTGGAGTATGCAGCTCCAGCCTGGAGTCCATACCTAGTTAAACACAAGACAAAGTTAGAGAAGATTCAGCGGCATGCCACCAGGCTCGTCCCGGAACTGAGAGGATTGAGCTACGAGGAAAGGCTAAAGGAGCTGAACCTCACATCTTTGGAAAACAGAAGAGTAAGGGGAGACATGATAACCACCTACAAAATTCTCAGAGGAATTGACAGGGTGGACAAAGACAAACTATTCAGCACGGGTGGGACACGGACAAGGGGACACAGGTGGAAACTTAGTACCCAGATGAGCCACAGAGACGTTAGAAAGAATTTTTTCAGTGTCAGAGTAGTTAATAAATGGAATGCACTAGGAAGTGATGTGGTGGAGGCTGACTCCATACACAATTTCAAATGTAGATATGATAGAGCTCAGTAGGCTCAGGAATCTGTACACCAGTTGATTGACAGTTGAGAGGAGGGACCAAAGAGCCACTGCTCAACCCCCGCAAGCACAATTAGGTGAGTGCAATTAGGTGAGTACACATGACACTGGCCTGGAGTCTTGAAAAGCTTTTAACCTATTAATGTGTACTAACAAAATCTTGGAAGGGTTCTGCAGGCTTTTAATTTTATATTTTAACTCCTAACGTCTGCAAACAACTTCAAACGGACCTTCAAAATGATGAGCTAAAGCTGTTTCCACTCTGGACTTTAAAACAAGAACAAGATCACCTGGCTGAAAACATCCTAACTTCACCCTGAACTTCTTGTCGTGGTGTTGTTTCATCTTCAACTGTAACTTCTTCAGGTGCTCGCTTGTCACGTCTTGGTACTTCTTCAACTTCGACTTGATCTCACTCAACAGACGACTTCCATCAGGGAGAGAGACGTTTCCCAACAACCTTTCACTCAGCAACTGGATTGGGCCTCTCACTCTGTGTCCGAAAACTAATTGGAACGGGGAACAACCCAAGGAATGCTGTAAACCGTTTCGAGCTGCAAACAAGATAAAAGGCATGTCCTCATCTCAAGTACGTCTGGAGTCTTCACCAACAGTTCGTATCATCTGCTTCATAGTCTGGTGAAATCTCTCCAAAGCACCTTGACTTTGTGGATGATAAGCACTGGACAAGCAATGTTCTATTTGATACTTCTCACAATATATTTGAACTCTGCAGACCGAATATTGCTACCGTTGTCAGTCTGGATAACTCGAGGTAGTCCAAACAAAGTACAGAATTTTGTCAAGTGATGGATAACTGTCTTTGCTCTTATGTTTCTTACAGGAAAAGCTTCTGGAAACTTGGACGTGGCACACATTAAGGTTATTAAAAATACATGACTAGACTTTGTCCTATTCAAAGGGTCTACACAATCGATAATGATGTGGGAAAAAGGTTCACTTGGAACTACAATTGGATGCAGGGGAGCTTAAGGTACACTCTGATTTGGTTTACCCACTATTTGACAGGTTACACACTGTCTACAATATTTACCAATATCTTTTTTAAGACTAGGCCAATAAAAATATTTTGATACCTTGTATAACATTCGACTAATCCCTTGGTGACCGCTTAATGGATCGTCGTGGGCAGCTGAGAGAACTTGTTCACGGTATGCTTTGGGGACCACAAGCTGGGTAACACTCTCACAGTCCTCTGAAGAGGGAGATAACTTAGTTCTCCATCGTCTCATCAGCATCTGATCTCGAAGGAAGTATCCAACATCATCTGCCAAAGCATCCTCCTCCTTTACAGCTTCAGAAAAACAGGCATTTAAACTAGGATCACTCTGTTGAAGTTGGGTTAAGGTGTTGGATTTTACATCAAAATTATGGGGAGAGGTAGTAACAGGAGGTACAACTTCCTTACTTGCCACAACTCCCTCAACTGTACTAACTTCATCCAACCTAGACATAAAAGTGTCAACCAAATAAATTTCCAGTTTAAACGTTGAAGGTTTTCCAGCCATCCCTCCGGTTGTAGGTTTGGGAACATCACTCTGGGACTTGGTGACTTGAGATCTGGTGACTGCGCAGGCTGGATACACTTCATGAGCAATCTCACTCGTTTCTAAAAGAACTCTACCTGGGTCATTGAACATGATGGAAAGATGACTGTTTATCATAGTGACGGCAATGTCATTTCCAAGAATTATATCGACACCAGGAATAGGTAAGGTATCATACACACCTACAGTACATAGTCCACGAGGATAGGGGGATTTAATATAAACTTGCATGAGGGGAACACGCTGCACTACCCCAACTATACCCAGTATAAGCATTACTTCGTCCAGGTCAATCTTCTTGACCTTGGACAACATACTGGAAGTAATCAAGGTTAACGATGCACCAGTGTCTCTAAACATAACTACAGGAATCCACTTGTCTACAACTCCAACCATTTTAGCATGAATCATGTAAGGGTCAAAATCAGCAAGACACTGTGGCTTACCCTTACAAAATGTCTCAAAATTATGACCCTGCCTACTTTTACTCACCACCAAAGCATTTGGTCGTATTTCCGGATGTAACCTGAAACAATGACGAACAACATGCCCTTTCTTGTGACAATAATTACATTGTTTCACATCAGTCAAACTTGTCGAAACTGATGTAGCTTTACTAAGGTTGACAGCACCCTTAGATCGAACAGAGGCTTAGTCTGCCCTAGTTGAAAGAACAGACTTTGCATGATAATCACTATTCTTTGACCTCTCAGGATTTGCATGCCAAGAAGTGAATGTTTTAGGTGCCATGTTAAAATTGTTATACGGTATCTTAAAAAAAGTCTCATGCTCATTTGCCAACATAGCTAACTCATGAACATCCTTGTAAGAACGTCTACCTGTGGTTAGTGCCATGGTCAACTTTACAGGCAAACAAGACAAAAGTTCTTCAACTAGGATGAGCTGCTTAAGGGACAAAAAATCATGAGTATTATTTCGGTTTAGCCACCTGTCAAAAAATTGACTATTTTATTCGAGCAAAATCTGTAACTGTCTGATGAGGTGCACGCTTGAGACCTCTTAACTTTTGTTTTAATGCTTCTGCATTGAATTCATATGCTTGCAAGATCCTCTTTTTTACTGTGGCGTATTGAAAGCTGTCTTCGAAAGGAAGCGAAGCGAAAATCTCTAGTGCCTTCCCGCACAACCGACGTTTTCATAATGGTCACCCAAGAATCTTCTGGCCATTTTAAACTATAGCTAGCTTGGAAAAATGTAAGAAAAACAATTCAGGGTCCCTCTCATCTTGGGTAATTCAAACCCTTTAGGGAAGTAAAGTCCACTACTGTGACTACTACTAGAACTTCCCTTAGAGCCCTTACTACTGGCAGCGGCTGCAGCTTCTAACTTTCTCTCCTTAAGCCTAATCTGCACCTCAGCCATCTGCTGTTTAATTCTCACTGTCTCTAACTCTGCTTAGTTTCCTCTTCTCTTTGTTTAGTTTCTTCTTCTCATTGTTTAGTTTCTTCTTCTTTTTGTTTAGTTTATTCTATACACTTAAACGTTTCAAACTCAACTTGCTTTAGCTGAAGTTCTAATTCCTGCCTTCTTAGTCAGGCAGTACTCTCAAACTCATCAGGGTATTCTTCTAATACCTCATCACTTAACAAGCCATCTTCTACTAGATTCAGAAAAATAAGTCTCAGTAACATAGCTTTACTCATTCTGGGTGCCACTTCTAACTTAGTGGGCCAGCCAGAGGCTTAGGGGCCGCGCAGGATAATCCCTGCAAAAAAAAAAAAAAAAAAAAAATTCTAACTCTAGGTTTTTTCCCGTACAAATCAACACTGATTTTGTTAAGGTCTTAATCCTATCTACTGATGGATTTTGCAAAATTTATTTTACTAATTGCTCCATAAAAATTACTTAATCAGACACTTTCAAAAAAGATTATTATGCCACAATAAGAATATACTCGATAAGCATATGACTCTGCAACAAAAATGTAATGCTTACCTCTGTCGTGCAGCGTTGCAAGTGCAGTAATAACTAGGGCACAACAAGCTAGAAAATAATCATGGATCAGTTCTACTGTCATATATAATTATTAATCCTCAACACAAGGATTTCAACATGCTTCACAATGATGCCTCTCGCTGCTTCACAATGGTGCCTCTCACTGCGGGTGCTGCTCGCTGCCTCACAGTGGTGCCTCTCACTGCTGGTGCTGCTCGCTGCCTCACAATGGTGCCTCTCACTGCGGGTGCTGCTCGCTGCCTCACAATGGTGCCTCTCACTGCTGGTGCTGCTCGCTGCCTCACAATGGTGCCTCTCGCTGCTGGTGCTGCTCGCTGCTTCACAGTGATGCCTCTCGCTGCTGGTGCTGCTCGCTGCTTCACAATGATGCCTCTTGCTGCTGGTGCTGTTCGCTGCTTCACAATGATGCCTCTCGTTGCTGGTGCTGCTCGCTGCTTCACAATGATGCCTCTCGTTGCTGGTGCTGCTCGCTGCTTCACAATGATGCCTCTCGTTGCTGGTGCTGCTCGCTGCTTCACAATGGTGCCTCTCACTGCTGGTGCTGCTCGCTGCTTCACAATGGTGCCTCTCACTGCTGGTGCTGCTCGCTGCTTCACAATGATGCCTCTCGCTGCTGGTGCTGCTCGCTGCTTCACAATGATGCCTCTCGTTGCTGGTGCTGTTCGCTGCTTCACAATGATGCCTCTCGTTGCTGGTGCTGCTCGCTGCTTCACAATGATGCCTCTCGTTGCTGGTGCTGTTCGCTGCTTCACAATGATGCCTCTCGTTGCTGGTGCTGCTCGCTGCTTCACAATGATGCCTCTCGTTGCTGGTGCTGCTCGCTGCTTCACAATGATGCCTCTCGTTGCTGGTGCTGCTCGCTGCTTCACAATGATGCCTCTCGTTGCTGGTGCTGCTCGCTGCTTCACAATGATGCCTCTCGTTGCTGGTGCTGCTCGCTGCTTCACAATGATGCCTCTCGTTGCTGGTGCTGCTCGCTGCTTCACAATGATGCCTCTCGCTGCTGGTGCTGCTCGCTGCTTCACAATGATGCCTCTTGCTGCTGGTGCTGTTCGCTGCTTCACAATGATGCCTCTCGTTGCTGGTGCTGCTCGCTGCTTCACAATGATGCCTCTCACTGCTGGTGCTGCTCGCTGCTTCACAATGGTGCCTCTCACTGCTGGTGCTGCTCGCTGCTTCACAATGGTGCCTCTCACTGCTGGTGCTGCTCGCTGCCTCACAATGGTGCCTCTCACTGCTGGTGCTGCTCGCTGCCTCACAATGGTGCCTCTCACTGCTGGTGCTGCTCGCTGCCTTACAATGGTGCCTCTCACTGCTGGTGCTGCTCGCTGCCTCACAATGGTGCCACTCACTGCGGGTGCTGCTCGCTGCCTCACAGTGGTGCCTCTCACTGCTGGTGCTGCTCGCTGCCTCATAATGGTGCCTCTCACTGCTGGTGCTGCTCGCTGCCTCATAATGGTGCCTCTCACTGCTGGTGCTGCTCGCTGCCTCACAATGGTGCCTCTCACTGCTGGTGCTGCTCGCTGCCTCATAATGGTGCCTCTCACTGCTGGTGCTGCTCGCTGCCTCACAATGGTGCCTCTCACTGCTGGTGCTGCTTGCTGCCTCATAATGGTGCCTCTCACTGCTGGTGCTGCTTGCTGCCTCACAATGGTGCCTCTCACTGCTGGTGCTGCTCGCTGCCTCACAATGGTGCCTCTCACTGCGGGTGCTGCTCGCTGCCTCACAATGGTGCCTCTCACTGCTGGTGCTGCTCGCTGCCTCATAATGGTGCCTCTCACTGCTGGTGCTGCTCGCTGCCTCATAATGGTGCCTCTCACTGCTGGTGCTGCTCGCTGCCTCATAATGGTGCCTCTCACTGCGGGTGCTGCTCGCTGCCTCACAATGGTGCCTCTCACTGCTGGTGCTGCTCGCCGCCTCATAATGGTGCCTCTCGCTGCTGGTGCTGCTCGCTGCCTCATAATGGTGCCTCTCACTGCTGGTGCTACTCGCTGCCTCACAATAGCCCACAATCACAGATTCTGTGATAATCACCGGTGATTATCAGGGACGACTGAGGGAACAGTGCCACGCTGCATGACAATTATCTCGCCGAACGTTACAAGCTCTCTTTCTGTATTTCTCTAAGCGCACTTTACACAGACTCTATAGAGGCAGGAATATATCATCAATTACCACTTTACACAGACTCTATAGAGGCAGGAATATATCATCAATTACCACTTTACACAGACTCTATAGAGGCAGGAATATATCATCAATTACCACTTTACACAGGCTGTATAGTGTTAGCAATATATCATGAATTACCACTTTACACAGACTCTATAGAGGCAGGAATATATCATCAATTACCACTTTACACAGGCTGTATAGTGTTAGCAATATATCATCAATTACCACTTTACACAGACTCTATAGAGGCAGGAATATATCATCAATTACCACTTTACACAGGCTGTATAGTGTTAGCAATATATCATCAATTATCACTTTACACAGGCTCTATAGTGGTAGCAATATACCATCAATTACCACCTTACACAGGCTCTATAGTGGTAGCAATATATCATCAATTACCACTTTACACTGACTCTATAAAGCGAGTAATGACTGCTCAACCAGGACTTTACACAGGACATATATAGAGAGCAGTGTCCGCCCTTTCACCACGTTAAACAAGCTGTATGATGGGTTCAATATTTGTTCAATCACTATATACTTCTGGATCGCGTTCTGCTGAACATTCCGGGACTTCAACCCCTCTTACAGGCTTTTGACACTAGCCTGTAAGTGTCACTACAGGCAGGTGTCACTTAAGTGTCACTTACATTCAACCATACAAATTCTTAATTTATTAAATAAAAATGCAGATTTGTGAAGAAGGCAATAATTCAAATGATATGAAAATTGTCTAACATGGGAGGGATCAAGTGTAACGTGTTCACTGTGGGAGGGGACTGTGAGGTGCTTACTGTGGGATGGGGCTGTGAGGGGCTCACTGTGGGAGGGGACTGTGAGGTGCTTACTGTGGGAGGGGACTGTGAGGGGCTCACTGTGGGAGGGGACTGTGAGGGGCTCACTGTGGGAGGGGACTGTGAGGGGCTCACTGTGGGAGGGGACTGTGAGGGGCTCACTGTGGGAGGGGACTGTGAGGGGCTCACTGTGGGAGGGGACTGTGAGGGGCTCACTGTGGGAGGGGACTGTGAGGGGCTCACTGTGGGAGGGGACTGTGAGGTGCTTACTGTGGGATGGGGCTGTGAGGGGCTCACTGTGGGAGGGGACTGTGAGGTACTTACTGTGGGATGGGGCTGTGAGGGGCTCACTGTGGGAGGGGACTGTGAGGTGCTTACTGTGGGATAGGGCTGTGAGGGGCTCACTGTGGGAGGGGACTGTGAGGGGCTCACTGTGGGAGGGGACTGTGAGGGGCTCACTGTGGGTGGGGACTGTGAGGTGCTTACTGTGGGAGGGGACTGTGAGGGGCTCACTGTGGGAGGGGACTGTGAGGGGCTCACTGTGGGTGGGGACTGTGAGGTGCTTACTGTGGGAGGGGACTGTGAGGGGCTCACTGTGGGAGGGGACTGTGAGGTGCTCACTGTGGGTGGGGACTGTGAGGTGCTTACTGTGGGAGGGGACTGTGAGGGGCTCACTGTGGGAGGGGACTGTGAGGTGCTCACTGTGGGAGGGGACTGTGAGGTGCTCACTGTGGGAGGGGACTGTGAGGGGCTCACTGTGGGAGGGGACTGTGAGGGGCTCACTGTGGGAGGGGACTGTGAGGTGCTCACTGTGGGAGGGGACTGTGAGGGGCTCACTGTGGGAGGGGGACTGTACTCACCTAGTTGTGCTTGCGGGGGTTGGAGTTTACAGTCCCCAAGAGGGCATTTGAAGGCATAGACGACGTTAGTCTCTTTTAAAGCGTTCTGTTATGTGTCTGGAGAGTTTCTCATGAGTAGGCTGGCCGTTTTTCTGGTTTTATAGTAAATCGTCAGTTGTATCCTCTGATTTTTGTCTGTAGGGATAACGTTTCTATTAACAATATCTTTCAGGACCCTTTCCTCCGTTTTATGAGCTGTGGAAAAGAAGTTCCTGTAAAATAGTCTAATAGGGGGTATAGGTGTTGTGTTAGTTGTCTCTTCAGAGGTTGCATGGCGTTTCACTTTCCTTCTTATGATGTCTTCGACGAAACCATTGGAGAAGCCGTTGTTGACTAGGACCTGCCTTACCCTACAGAGTTCTTCGTCGACTTGCTTCCATTCTGAGCTGTGGCTGAGAGCACGGTCGACATATGCGTTAACACTCCTCTTGTACCTGTCTGGGCAGTCGCTGTTGGCACTTAAGGCACATTCCTATGTTCGTTTCCTTAGTGTAGACTGCAGTGTGGAAACCTCCGCTCTTTTCCATGACTGTTACATCTAGAAAGGGCAGCTTCCCATCCTTTTCCATCTCATAAGTGAAACGCAGCACGGAACTCTGCTCAAATGCCTCCTTCAGCTCCTGCAGATGTCTGACATCAGGTACCTGTGTAAAAATGTCGTCAACATACCTGCAGTATATGGCCGGTTTCAAGTTCATGTCGACTTTTTGCTCGATGGAGATGCGTAAGTTCTATTCAGTTGTGTATTTGTAAACTAAAGTCTTTGAAAATGTAATAAGTTTTACGAAACGCGCTCGTGTCGCGTCAGACTGGAAATAAAAATGAATTTTGGAGAATTGATTTTTGATTTACCTCCAACAGTGAAAAGAAATGTACGAAAGATTGAGAAAATTCGTGTTAGAATTATTAATCTTACTTTTTCGGTCATATTTAATAATATATATATATATATATATATATATATATATATATATATATATATATATATATATATATATATATATATATATATATAAATATATATATATATATATATATATATATATATATATATATATATATATATATATATATATATATATATATATATATATATATGTCGTACCTAGTAGCCAGAACGCACTTATCGGCCTACTATGCAATGCCTGATTTGCCTAATAAGCCAAGTTTTCCTGAAATAATATATTTTCTCTAATTTTTTTCTTATGAAATGATAAATCTACCAATTTCATTATGTATGAGGTCAATTTTTTTTATTGGAGTTTAAATTAACGAAGATATATGACCAAACCTAACCAACCCTACCTAACCTTACCTAACCTATCTTTATAGGTTAGGTTAGGTTAGGTAGCAGAAAAAGTTAGGTTAGGTTAGGTTAGGTAGGTTAGGTAGTCGAAAAACAATTAATTCATGAAAACTTGGCTATGCGACTGAAAATGCCCAAGATTACCATCCGAGTGCCGGCGGGGGAGTGGTTCAAATAGCCTCGGCTATCACTTCCTTTTGTCTGGTCGTGATGGTCAAGCGGATTAAGGCGTCCCTGTACATACCAGTTGCGTTGTTCCTGGCAGTATGGGTTCGAGTCACTTCTGGGGTGTGAGTTTTCAGTCGCATATAGTCCTGGGGACCATTCAGGCTTGTTTGCATTTGTGTTCCTCACGTGTTGCCCCAAAGAATGAGGTGATTTGATAAAATGCTATGCCCAAGATTACCATCCGAGTGCCGGCGGGGGAGTGGTTCAAATAGCCTCGGCTATCACTTCCTTTTGTCCGGTCATGATGGTCAAGCGGATTAAGGCGTCCCTGTACATACCAGTTGCGTTGTTCCTGGCAGTATGGGTTCGAGTCACTTCTGGGGTGTGAGTTTTCAGTCGCATATAGTCCTGGGGACCATTCAGGCTTGTTTGCATTTGTGTTCCTCACGTGTTGCCCCAAAGAATGAGGTGATTTGATAAAATGCTATGCCCAAGATTACCATCCGAGTGCCGGCGGGGGAGTGGTTCAAATAGCCTCGGCTATCACTTCCTTTTGTCCGGTCGTGATGGTCAAGCGGATTAAGGCGTCCCTGTACATACCAGTTGCGTTGTTCCTGGCAGTATGGGTTCGAGTCACTTCTGGGGTGTGAGTTTTCAGTCATATATATATATATGGTACAAAAGTTTTGGGTGAGGTGATTGACATTTACACAAGATAGAACACGAACTACTGTAATATTTGTATTTCATTTTTTCAAGATTTCATATTTCAGGATTATTTGTATTTCATTTATATTTTGCTTACTTTTTTAATGTAAGAGAGTGGGAGGAGCCTCGTCAGTTCCGGACAGTGGCGCCTGTGCCACACTATATATTTACATTTGGGACACTTTTGTCTGGGAGAATCAGACGTGTGGCCCTACTTTTACCTTACAATGGTCTGGTTCTTTGTGTGTTACGTGATGGTTTGGTCGCCTGTGTGTAACGTGATGGTTTGGTCGCCTGTGTGTTACGTGATGGTTTGGTCGCCTGTGTGTTACGTGATGGTTTGGTCGCCTGTGTGTAACGTGATGGTTTGGTCGCCTGTGTGTTACGTGATGGTTTGGTCGCCTGTGTGTTACGTGATGGTTTGGTCGCCTGTGTGTAACGTGATGGTTTGGTCGCCTGTGTGTAACGTGATGGTTTGGTCGCCTGTGTGTTACGTGATGGTTTGGTCGCCTGTGTGTAACGTGATGGTTTGGTCGCCTGTGTGTTACGTGATGGTTTGGTCGCCTGTGTGTTACGTGATGGTTTGGTCGCCTGTGTGTTACGTGATGGTTTGGTCGCCGGTGTGTTACGTGATGGTTTGGTCGCCTGTGTGTTACGTGATGGTTTGGTCGCCTGTGTGTAACGTGATGGTTTGGTCGCCTGTGTGTAACGTGATGGTTTGGTCGCCTGTGTGTTACCTGACGGTCAGGTTCTAAGCTAGTAATACAAACGGCGACCAGAGGATAATATCAGACAGCTTCAAGATGGTAATATCAGACAGCTTCAAGACGGTAATATCAGACAGCTTCAAGACGGTAATATCAGACAGCTTCAAGACGGTAATATCAGACAGCTTCAAGACGGTAATATCAGACAGCTTTACGACGGTAATATCAGACAGCTTCAAGACGGTAATATCAGACAGCTACAGGACGGTAATATCAGACAGCTTCAAGACTGTAACATATCAGACGGCATCAAGACGGTAATATGAGACGGGGACCGCCTCACATGAAAGAACACAGGTCATATATTACACTTCACTTCAACCTTAATAAATCTTATATCACACCAACTCAACAATTTACGACCTCCAGTTATATTTAATCTAAAGAATAAAGCTTAAATAATGAAAGTTATTTCTCCTGGCGAGTATGGAACTGCGTCGTCCAGCTGGGAATGTCTCACTCTGTGCCATGTCTGCTGAACGATTTGGGAGTCTTTTTCTTAAACTTTTTGTTTTATTTTGGTCAGCTAATATTGCACTTTGTATCATTTTCTTGCTCATCTTGGTTAATCTTGCGTTGTGCAACTGTTTCCTCAGGCTGTTGTGGTAGTTTAGCAACTATTTCCTCAGGCTGGTGTGGTAGTTGAGCCTCTCTTTACTCATGCTGAAGCTCAGCATGTCTTTCCCCCATGCTGAAGGAGACCCTGGGCCCTATCTCTCCTCACACTGCACTTGCAGCTCAAGTTGCAACATCTCTAACTTGAGAGATGTTCCTGTGCCTGCTCCCCCCTCGACCTGTGCTGCTGTGGACACCATTACCCACGACGCTGGTCCCCTCAACACGTTCCTGTAGCAGACCGCTCTCTTCCTCCTCCTCCTCCTGGGCTGTCATGTTGGCCAAAAACTCCAGTCGCAGCTTTGCAACCTTGATGGACGTCAAGGAAATGCCAAATGGTCAGTTGCTGAACTCAGCTGCTGACCTTAGTTGCTGACCTCAGCTGCTGACCTCAGTTGCTGCCTTATGCAACTGTTTAACGCCTCATGCAGATGATGAGTCAACATAACGGTGCTGAAGATATGTTGACCAAACCACACACCAGAATATGAAGAGATGACGACGTTTTGGTTCGTCGTGAACCACAATCGACTTGATAATAGTCCAGGACGGACCGAAACGTCGTAGTCTCTTCATCTTGTGGAGTGTGGTTTAATCCACTAGCTCCTCCACGCCACTTGTTTATATAAATGACTCGACTCTGACGCCGTTTTGTGCCTTGTCCCCTCGGCCGAACCCAGAGCTGAATGTGTGTGTTAGTGCGCTCTCACTCCCGTTAATGTTACGTTACAAATTAATTATAAGTAGGCATTGCAGAAGCGCTTAGCAGCCTCCTAACTGCAGGCAATTAGAGTACTTTCATCCTAGAAACTTTTCTCGCTTATTGGATTGTCCGGCGAGACAAGGCTTCAATACAGCTAATTTTTCTCTTTGCCAATTACTTTAGTTTCATCATGAAGTAACTTTAGTGAGACAGTTGAACGGTAAATCAGTAAGCACTTTAATTGTCAAGATTTGTTCATATTGATGTTTGTTGGAAATTTGAATACATTAATTGTAATATCGAAAATGATAAGAACTTTTCCATCGTGGGAAAATGTTACATGATAGAATCTGAGAGAATATGTGATATTAAATATAAAATACTATCAAGTATTTGTTTCAACAAAGCACTTATTTTATCACATATTTCCCTTACTTTCAATGCAGCTAACACCTATATAGTCCTGGAAATAAATTTAATTGCAATAAGCAATTTCTTGATATAAAGAGACTCAATAAAAAATACCTTATCACTCTACTTATTTACAGTTTGTGTGGAATGGACTCTAATGGGTTGCTTTACAACTTTACGAGCAGGTGATGAAAATAAAGTTGGAGAGCTTATATGCCCCGTGGCTTCACAGAGGCTAAAGTAGGAACCTCCAATTTATGACTGTTATAACCCCCACTTGCCACGTCCTGCCAATCTGGGATGGCGGGGTCTGAAGGGGGGGTCATCAGCCTTTATTTGTAAAACAAACTGATGTTCTCAACTGCATAAAAACTGAAAATCGATATTAGAAAAAAAAGTGGAATCGAATCTGGGGGTCAAAGATATATTTGGCGAGCATGATACCACTGCACACGTACTGGGAGCTAATATTCCCGAATCGTTATATCTTGTTCCTGGTGCAGTGGTTGCGAGACGGCTTTGTACATCGTAGACACAGGATCGACTCCAACATTATTCATCACATTTCAAGTTTCCTGCAATTTAGAACATTAGTGTGATTGAGAGAATAGGATGGGACAATTTGGACCACTCGATCGTTATTCATGAGTGCCAATGTGGACCACGTCAAGGGTAAGTTGTGGCGGTATCGAGGATGGGGAGAGGATGCTGGATGTAGGGGAGAGTATGAGGGAGAGGGAGGCTGTGGGAATGGGACTGTAGGGAGTGTGAGAGTTAAGGATGTGGAGAGTGTGAGTGAGAGGCTATAAGGAATAATGACGAGAGGTAGTGCAAGAGAGGTTGTTGGAAATATGGAAGAGAGGCTGTGTGGAGTCTAGGAGAGAGGCTCTGGGAAATATTGAAGAGATGCTGTGTGGAGTCTAGGAGAGAGGCTGTGGGGAAATATTGAAGAGAGGCTGTGGGAGAGAGATTGTGGAGAATATAGGAGAGGCTGTGGGAGTGAGGTTGTGATGAATATGAAAGAGCGGCTGTAGGAATATGGGACAGGGGTGTGGAATAGAGGTTGTGGGGAATATCGAAGAGAGGCTGTGTGGGAGAGAGGACCTGTGGAAGAACGTGAAAGAAAGACTGTAAAAGCAAAAATAGACTTGGCAGGATATCTGCTTTTATCCTGGCAGCATCACAGGAGAAAAATGAGATCAATTGATCCCCGTCGCAGATGTTGTAATGGACAGGAAGCGGAATGTGTCCTCAGAGCCTTCAGAGACCCACCAGCTCCTTCCACCACGCAGCCAAGCTCGTGTGGAGCACTAAACTTCCACATTATTCGATTCGAAGTCACGGGATGAATCTGTGCAGTTATGGAAACTAATATCCCTGCTCGTATTTCATTAGATGATAAATGTATTATCAGAATAGGTGATATTATATGATATCAAATATATTATCAGATTAGATGATACCATTGGAGCTAATGGTATCATTAGATTATATCTAATGATATCATCAGATGCTATCTAATGATATCATTAGATGATATCTAATGATCATATCACTAGATATTATCAATTATATTATTAAACTAGCTGTAACTGGCAATGCGTTGCTGAGCCACAGCAACCTTCCCGTCCCCCAGTCCTCCCCACCATTTCACCCCTCCTTTATCCCCTCGTCCTCCCAAGATTCCCCATTCGATCCCCCCGTCCCCTCGTCCTCCCAACCATTCCTCCCTTCCCCGTTCCCTTGTCCGCCCCACCATCCCCCCACTCCCCTGTCCCCATGTCCTACCCGCCATTCTCCATTTCCCCGTCCCCTCGTCCTCCCCAGTCCCGTTGTCCATCATCCCCCACTCCCGTCCCCTCGTCATCCCCACCCTCACTCCCTCGTCAGATGCATTCCCAAATGATCTGATGTTCCCATAAAGAGAATTGGGAGCATGAAATGATCTCATGTTCCCATCACTGAAAAATAAAAACAGTTAAAACAACGAAATGAAAAAATGAAAATATAAAATATACTCACAAAACGAACAGTATGGTATACAACACTGCTCAATTCAAACGCAATGTCATACAAATTTTATAAGCAATTGGTAAAAAGGTCTCGTAGATTTCCCTCACATGAAAAACGGTTTTTCAAAAAAGCATGCTTTTACCTGTCACAAATGTGACATCTATATAATAGGTACATAAAAACATGTTCGTATGCGAATAGAACGTTGCACCAAAATTTCAAAGCAATCCGTGAAGAACTTTCGGAGATTAGCTATTTTGAACAAACGAACATTTATATTTTTATTTATATAGATTAGATACACAGAGAGTAATCACCCTAACGTGATGCATCAATGAGAAAATCCGTAGGAGCCGTGATGAGGATTTGAACCTATGCCTTTGGGTGTTCCCAGGCACACGCCTCAAACAACCAGGCCACGACATGGTCAAAACAGATTGCAACTTGGAGTGTTGAACAACGGAGGATTTCCCCGTGTGTTCTGGGGCATGTGGGTTGAAATACCCACCGCATAGAGTATTGGACCTTTAATTACAACTGAAGGTACGTTCATAAAGGACATCAAAGAAATTAGTGAAATTCTAAGAAGCCATTATGAGGCTATGTTTAGCACCCCAATAAACTACACGAAACGTGAAGATCCAGACAGCTTCTTTATGCACGACTTCCAAGCTGCAGGTAATAAAATATCTTTTTAAGTGTCCCCTTTCACCTCGAATTTCCCCCATAAGAAACCTTTAAGAACTCAGCGGCCCTTTTCACCTTGAATTTCCCAATAAGAAACCTTTAAGACATTAGCGTCCTCTTTAAAAAAAAAAGGAGGCTGTTAAGCCGCCATCCCAGCTAAAAAAAATTATGATAACCTACCATAAAACTACTACTAAAATTAAACTTACATTACAGATAAAATTTTCATGCTGATTTTGTTATCATTTACAAAAGATGACACGAAGCAGTAACTAGTTTTTCTATCTATATCCGAAAAAGGAATGAAAAACAGTAGCGGTGCAAGGACTGTGCCCTGGGGTACAAAGTTTTTCACTGCACTTGGGCTTGATCTTATTTGATTGACCGTGACTTTCCCCATTCTGATTGACAGAAAGTTGAAAATCTAATGCCCCATTTTACCTATTGATCTAATTTTATGCGCTATCCCTCCATGGTCACGTTTGTCGAATGCCTTTTCAAAGTCTGTGTATACAACATCTGCATTTTGCTTTTCTTCTAAGGCTTCTGCGATTTTGTCATAGTGGTTGAGTAACTGTGACAGACAGGATCTTCCCGCTCTAAATCCATGTTGTATTGGGTCGTGTAGTTCATTATTTTCCAAACAACTAAAAATTTGATTCTTAATCACTCTTTCAAAAACTTTTATTATGTGTGATGTTAGTGCAACTGGTCTATAATTTTTTACCAAAGCTTTACTACCTCCCTTCTGCAGAGGAGCTATTCCTGCTGATTTACCTGCTGCTAGTATCTCTCCTGTGTTCAGGCACTTTCTCCATATTACAGTGAGCGCTCAGGCTACTGACACTGTACATTTCTTTATGAATATTGAATTCCCTAAGTCAGGACCAAGGGCTGAGTGGATGGGCATGTTGTCAATTTCTCTTTCAAAGTCTTCAGAGTTCGTGTTAATATCCGCTATATTACCTGCAGCTTGGATATCGTGCATAAAGAAGCTGTCTGGATCTTCACGTTTCATGTTGTTTATTGGGGTGCTAAACATAGCCTCATAATGGCTTCTTAGAATTTCATAAATTACTTTGATGTCCTCTGTGTACGTACCTTCAGTTGAAATTAAAGGTCCAATACTCTATGTGGTGGGTATTTCGACGCACATGCCCCAGAACACACGAGGAAACGTGATCACACGTTTCCTCGTATGGTCAAAACTGCAGTTTGCAATACTTTTGACCATGTCGTGGCCTGGTTGTCTGAGGCGTGTGTCAGGGAACACCCAAAGGCATAGGTTCGAATCCTCATCACGGCTCCTACGAATTTTCTCATAGATGCATCACGTTAGTGTGATTACTCTGTGTATCTAATCTATATAAATTAAAATGTAAATGTTCGTTTGCTCAAAATTGCTGATCGAAAGTTCTTCACCGATTGCTTTGAAATTTTCACACAACGTTCCATCCGCATCCAAGCGGGTTTTTATATACCTACTATATAGATGTTGCATGTGTGACAGAAAAACATGCTTCTTTGAAAAACTGTCTTTTTCATGTGTTTCTAATTTGAGGAAAATCTTCAAAACCTCTTTACCGACTGCTTTGAAATTTTGACACAACACTGCATTCGAAAAGGCGTGTGTTTTTATATACGTATTATATACATGCCTCATCTGTGACAGGAAAAAAATATGTTTTTTTTTTTAAACAGCGCCATCTGTTGGACATAAGAGCAACACAAGCTATAATCTCTGCAAGTTCTTCACCGATTGCTTTGAAATTTTTGAATTGCTTCTGTGCTAGGTAAGTCCGCTACGGGCTCATTGTAGCTACTTGGAACTTGTTTTTTTGAGTAGCTGAATTTTAAACAACAACAACAGCTGCTACCCTATTCTATATGAAAGATTACACAGTGTAGATCAAAGCTAGCTATAAGCTCATCTAATATTTCCATCACACAGGATTGTTAGTTAAACAATGAATCAGGGTAGAAAACCCAAGCCTCAATAAAAAAACAAATCAAGTTTGACTAAAAATCAGGAGAGAACATTAAGTGCAAGGCTGATCTATTAGCCTCCACTAGCACACTCTGGTACAGCGCAAGAATATCTTCCAGTTTTCCTGAGTGTATGAAGTGATTACAGAGTTCAAAGCTACCTCATACCACTTGGTCTGAAGTCACTTATAACGGGGCAATTACAGATACAGTGTTGGAGAGTATGTCCCAGCTCTTGTTTACATAGTTTATAATAGGAATGTTCAGCATTGGGGATTCATTACCTGCAACCACCTGCCATAGATATCGATATCCCAGTACCTAATTTCTAGTGCAGTGCAATCTAGTGCAACCCAATCCCCTAATATATGAACCTAAGCCATACAGTCTGTACCATAGATTTATTAAGTTGCATTAGGGCATGGCTATGCCAAAGGAAACAGAGTTAGTATAAATGGGGTTAAGTCAGATTGGGAAAATGTTGTAAGTTGAGTGCCTCAAGGCTCTGTCCTGGGACCTCTGTTGTTTATAATATATATAAAAATTTTAGATTCAGGTTTGAGTAACAACATTTGCAAATTTGCCGATGATACAAAAATCGGTAGGAAATAACACAGAAGAAGACTCACTATCAGTTCAAGTCGATCTAAATAGAGTTTTGAAATGGTCAAAAGATTGGCAGATGCAGTTCAATGCTGATAAATATAAAGTTTTGAGGTTAGGTCATGATGATAGAGTTACAAGATACGAGCTAGATGGTATGGAGATTGCAAAAGGGATCTTGGAGTTATGATTAGTAAGAATTTAAAACCAAAAGATCAATGCATGAATGTTCGTAATAAGGCAAATAGGACACTGGGATTTATTAATTGAAGGGTTAATAACAAGACACCTGGTGTTGTACTTCAGCTATATCTTGCTCTTTAAAGCTATTCATTCCCGTGCCGTCTCTTGGGTGGCTTAATCCTTATCAATCAATCAATTTGTTGCTCTAGTTAGGCCCCATTTTGATTATGCAGTTCAGTTTTGGTCGCCGTACTATAGAATAGATATAAATTCACTTGAAGGTATCCAGCATAGAATGACAAAGTTAATTCCTCAAATTAGAAACCTGTCATATAAGGAGAGATTAACAAAGCTTAAATTGCATTCACTGGAAAGGCGAAGAGTTAGGTGTGACATGATAGAGGTTTACAAATTGATGAATGGACATAACAAATGGGATATTAAAAGTATCAGCACCAGACAGAACACGAAATAATGGGTGTAAATTGCATAAGTTTAGATTTAGGAAGGACTAGGGAAAATACTGGTTCGGTAACAGGGTTGTTGATTTGTGAGTGACCTCCAGTTTGAGTACCCAGGTGAGTGACTTTGGTGTGAGTACCCAGGCGAGTGACCCTTGTGTGAGTACGCAGATTCGTGAGCCTTGGTGTGAGTACCCAGTTGAGTAACCCTGGTGTTAGTACTTAGGTGCATGACCCTGGTGTGAGTACTCAGGTGAGAGTATCCAGTTGAGTAACCCTGGTGTGAGTACCCAGGTGCATGACCCTGGTGTGAGTACCCAGGTGTGAGACCCTAGAGTGAGTACCCAGGTGAGTAACCCTGGTGTGAGTACCCAGGTGAGTAACCCTGGTGTGAGTACCCAGGTGAGGAACCCTGGTGTGAGTACCCAGGTGAGGAACCCTGGTGTGAGTACTGTCACGCGTCGCTCACCTTGGCCTTGTGTTACGTGAGGTTACAGCCAAACAGCAAGGGATCAATGCTACTGATCCAGCAACTTCACGCATGTGGGTCTCTGCTCCCTCCACTAGGGTATCATATATCACCCCCAGGGAGCTCTCCTAGTCATACCTCGAAACCGGTCACCACCATTTGACCTTGGACCCAAGGGGGAGAGGAGAAGGCCCAGCCCACACTGCTAAGCCCAATCCTGCAGTATGTGACTCCCCTACCGAGCCTGCCTACTTGTGCATGGCAAAGTTTTCCCAGACTTCCGGCCGTAACCTCAATTCCACCTCTTCCTTTCTGGTCGCCGGCTGGGTAATTCTCACTGCATCCCAGCAACGCTGTTGGTTCGAATATGATGTACCTACATCTTCCCAGGGGCCTCTTTCTATGTACTGTCAGCCTTAGAATTCAAATATGTTGTCGTGTTGCCAACCCAGGGTCACTCTGGGTTAGACTCTAAGGATAAAATCCTTAGAGTCGCTAAGGTGACCAGGAGAGATTTGCCGTTTAGAATATAAAGTTTCCATATAGCAATTTGTCTTAACCGGAGCCTTATGCATGTTTGTGTGGGATTGTGTTGTTACGTTCCATGCATTGTTACGTTCCTTGCACTGACACAGTCTCTCATTGCGTTAGTGTGAGTCTGACACAGTGAAAGGACAAACGTAAGTAATATTTTTGTGGAAGTATTTCGTGTGTAAATATTACTATATGGAGTGAATGTTTAGGTTGTATATTGATGGATATTCAATGTCTTTGACTGTTATGTTGATTGGTATCAAGTAACATTGTTGGGCACACTCAAGTATGGCTGCCAGGCCGTCAGAAAGGGTCCAGCGGCTTCAGACTAAGTGCCGGTTATAAGGAGAGTATTTAGGTGGTCAAGCAGAGACAGTATCATAGTAAGGGTCGCATAAACTGGGAAGAGAAGCGTGTGAACTTCGTGCACAAGGCTACGAGGTGGCGTACCTGCTGGAATTAAGAATATTGCATCATGTTATTATCATATCTCAAGGATAAGGTTTTGTGAAAGTTAGATGTATACTTTCCTGCACGAGGATTAACTAGTATTGCTACATAGCAAAAGTCACTTGCATATTAATGATATGGGAAATCCCACATCAAATATAAAACTCTAATGTAACAGCCATTAAATGCTGTTAATTTGCATTAGCTTAAGTAACTAATAAATACATCTGTTAATTTGCATTAGTTTAAGTAACTAATAAATACATTAGTCATAAAATATTAGAGAATGGGATAAATGTACCGTGAGTTGACTACAAAACGTTCTTCCACCTTATATACAAGAGTTCTTACATTATTGTTCAGCCACTAGCACTCATAGCGTTTCGAACAGGTCCTTAATCCTAATTCCCCCACCCCCTCCCCCCCACACACATCCACAGAAAGCAGCCCGTCGCAGCTGTCTAACTCCCATGTACCTACTTACTGCTAGGTAAACACGTGCATCAGGATGAAAGAAACTGTGCCCATTTGTTTCCACTTCCGCTGAGGATCGAACCCGGACCCATGGGACTACGAACCCCGAGGGCTCTCCATTCAGCCGTCAGGCCCCACATTAGTTGCTAACTAATGTTACACTAAACATCTTCCAGTCTCAGAACTGGTAACACAATAAACAAATTATTGTTATTAATCATATATTTAATAATAATCAGCAGTCAATTATGCAAGATAAGCCACTTGTTTCGAAATAAACGGACCGTTTCTGTTAGTGTGGAGGAAGGGGGAGGGGGAGAGGAGCCATTGTAAACACATGCCCTGCCAGTGTGTTGTTGGTGAACCTTGAGCCCACAAGAGGGTGAACCTTGAGCCCACAAGAGGGTGAACCTTGAGCCCACAACAGGGTGAACTTTGAGCCCACAAGAGGGTGAACCTTGAGCCCTCAAGAGGGTGAACCTTGAGCCCACAAGAGGGTGAACCTTGAGCCCACATACAAGACCATAGGTCTGAAGGGCCAACTGGTCCACAAAACTGAAAATAAACAGAATACAAGAGCATAAACAAAAACACATCATTTATCTTATATTTCTGTAGAAATTCATCCCTTGGAAATAAGATACAGTACGCCTCCCACATTAACCACTCATCGTCGGGAATATCCCCCAGGTATCTCCCGGGGGCGCAACATAAATTCGGGAATGCCAGTGACGAATTTCCGCACACTAGGTACCCACACAGTCGAAGAACACCAAGGGACTGGCATGATCCATTCCGTCGCACCCGGAGGTACAGCACCAAGCACTAGAGTGGGCCCCGACGAGGCAACCACCCCCTCCAGCAGGGGCCGTCAACACGGGGGGCTTCACTACAGAAGAATCACACCCAACGTTCTGCAGCGGCACAGACACAGAGCTCTCACGACAAACATCCTTCTTCAGGACGACTACAAGGTCCCTGGCCACAGGAGCCACTTCCGGAGGAGGAACCACCTACGACTGCGGGTGTCGCAGAAGGGAGGGGTCTCAGGTAACAACGCGGAGCTCCCCACAGCCATGCCACCATCCCCCGCGTGTTCCTCCGCCACTACCACGGCCGAAGCCGTAGTACCATTACCATGAGCCACAACGTTCACAGGAGACGCACAACTTTGAAACTCCCCCCCTGCATCCGCCCAGGCCACGTCCACCAAGACCAAAATAGGGAAAGAGAGCCGCGAGTGCTTTAGATCCGGAAGCAAATTGTCTGAGCTGTCCACTGGACCAGAAGCCAAGACATGAGGGATGCTGGTAGCCCGTACCCGTGCATGATGTAGGACCTCGGCAGCAGCGACCATGTGGGGGACCGTCCCAACCCCAGCATGATGCCCAGAATTCACACCATCTAGCAGCACGGGTGATAAGGGCAGTGGGGGCGGCGGGGGCACTAAGACAGGAGCCACAGGAGTACCGGCTGGAACATCCACAGAAGACAGACGTGGAGACAAAGCCTCAGACCGGGCTACGCCTACCCTAGCATTACCACAACAGCCACTGAACACACACACCGGGGGCGCAGGTGGCTGTGTGGATAGCACGCTGGACACGTAATCCTGTGGCCTGGGTTCGATTCCAGGCGCCGGCAAGAAAAAAAAATGGGCAGAATTTCTTTCACCCTGATGCCCCTGTTACCTAGCAGTAAATAGGTACCTGGGAGTTAGATAGTGGTTCAGGCCGTTTCCTGGAGTGGGTGGGTGTGTGTGTGAGGGGGGGAAATAGTTAGTAGTTAGTAACAGTTGATTGACAGTTGAGAGGCGGGCGGAAAGAGCAGAACTCAACCCCTGCAAGCACAACTAGGTGAATACACACCCGGCAACTGCACAGTATTCGGCGCCTGAACACCAGCAGGAGTCAGCGCAGAAGCAGACACCAGGCGAGGCTCGACATCCACAGGCATTTGCACAGCTCCACACGCTGGTTTGTCATCGACAGCTAACGAAAGAGATTAACCCTCTCGACGGCAGCTGCCGAGCAGCCAGCAGCCAATGGCCCGACAACCTACAGGAGAAGCACATGCGAGGCTGCTGTGAATGGTTTTTGCGGATGTAATAACCCAGAAGTTTTACGGAAGAATCACACCCAACGTTCTGCATCGGCACAGACACAGAGCTCTCACAACAAACATCCTTCTTCAGGACGACTACAAGGTCCCTGGCCACTGGAGCCACTTCGGGAGGAGGAACCACCTCCGACTGCGGGTGTCGCCGGAGGGAGGGGGCTCAGGTAACAACGCGGAGCTCCCCACAGCCTCGCCACCATCCCCCGCGTGTTCCTCCGCCACTACCACGGCCGAAGCCATACTGCCATCACCATGAGCGACAACGTTCACAGGAGACACACAACTTTGACCCCCCCCCCCCCCGCATCCGCCCAGGCCACGTCCACTAAGACCAAAATAGGGAAAGAGAGCCGCGAGTGCTTAAGATCCAGAAGCAAATTGTCTGAGCTGTCCACTGGACCAAAAGCCAAGACATGAGAGATGCTGATAGCCCGTACCCAGGCATGACACAGGACCTTGGCAGCAGCGACCATGTGGGGGACTGTTCTAACCCCAGCATGATGCCCAGAATTCACCCATCTAGCAGCACGGGTGACAAGAGCGGTGGGGGCGGCGGGGGCCCGAAAACAGATGCCACAGGAGTATCGGCTGGAACATCCACAGAAGACAGACGTGGAGACAAAGCCTCTGACAGGGCTACGCCTACCCTAGCATTACCACAACAGCCACTGAACACACACACCAGAGGCACTAGTGGCTGTGTGGATAACACACATAATCCTGTGGCCTGGGTTCGATTCCAGGCACCGGCAAGAAAAAAGATGGGCAGAATTTCTTTCACCCTGATGCCCCTGTTACCTAGCAGTAAATAGGTACCTGGGAGTTAGACAGTGGTTCTGGCCGTTTCCTGGAGTGTGTGTGTGTGTGTGAGGGGAGGGGGAGGGGGGGAAATAGTTAGTAGTTAGTAACAGTTGAGAGGCGGGCGGAAAGAGCAGAGCTCAACCCCCGCAAGCACAACTAGGTGAATACACACCTGGCAACTGCACAGTATTCGGCATCTGAACACCAGCAGGAGTCAGCGCAGAAACAGACACCAGGCGAGGCTCGACATCCACAGGCATTTGCACAACTCCACATGCTGGTTTGTCATCAACAGCTAACGAAAGAGGTTAACCCTCTCGACGGCAGCTGCCGAGCAGCTAGCAGCCAATGGCCCGACAACCTACAGCGGAAGCACATGTGAGGCTGCTGTGAATGGTTTTTACGGATGTAATAACCCAGAAGTTTTACAAAAGATGGGATGTCTGAACCCAGCTGCATCCCCAGGGTACGGATACTAGTTCGTACGCCCCAGAGGCACCCGTAGGAAATCA
Organism: Procambarus clarkii; assembly: GCF_020424385.1. NCBI lineage: Eukaryota > Metazoa > Arthropoda > Malacostraca > Decapoda > Cambaridae > Procambarus > Procambarus clarkii. Next base: position 20,671,948 of record NC_059586.1, read on the forward strand.
TATTCAACCACACACTCACGACAGCACCAAACTGCCCGAAGTACCTCCACAGGAGCTCCTCCAGGAATTCAAGCGGTGCACCATGAACACTGACGTAGGTGAGGGAACCACTCCAGTCGGAGATAACCACCAAAGAAGCAGCGTTCGGTAGTTGAAATGACCGTCCCTCGGAGCGACGCAAAAACACTCTGTAATCCTCCGCGGCAGCAAATTTCACCCCTGCCTAATGAGAAGAGACGAGCTCCACGCTATAGATGACAGCCACGTCCACACGCAGTATCTTGCATAACACCAACTCCACTGCAGGGTAGTCAGCTTTGCCAGTAAACTCTAGACCAACAGAGCCCACAAAATGGGGGGGGGGGGATGGGCATCCCCAACACTCAGCCCACGTCAGCAACCCTACCAGGGTCCTCCTCCTACTCTGGGCGAGCAACCAACAGAGTTTAGTGCTTACAGTATGCCGGCCTCATACTTTCATATCAATAACTTGTATATACACATCTCGCAGAAGGTGTGCCCGGTTGGTCTTCACGATGGTCGGTCTTGTGGGGAAACTTTGGATACACTGGATTACACTCCTCAACGTCGGAGAAGTCGTGGTGTGGTGGCACAATCTACAAGGACTGCATATGGTATCAATGCAGATCACATATTGGGTCAGAATGCAGGCACACTTAAGATGCTTGTGCTAAAGTAACGTCTGAGGTGTACGGGTGAATGAGTGCATCATGTGGAGTAGCAGGTGAGCAGCGAGTCTCTTAACAGTTGGAGGTGCTGCTGTTGGTCGAATACCACGTGGGTGGTGTTCGGCAGCTATAAACTAGTTTGAGAAAGAAAAACCGAGTCGAATCAACAGTTTTTGGTTCTTCCTTCTGACTTTCGTTTAAAGCATTTTACTCTTAGACTGTCTGTGGTGACATGTGGTTCACACACAACGTTCATAGAACACTTGTGTATCTCGCTATACAGAGGACAAATATAATACACAACAACAGTGGTACACTTTTCAACAGTACTGTTGCCTCGTGGTATCTCTTGCAGTCATTCTACTTAATTTGATGAAATTTCACTAACATAGGATTTCTGATATTTACATGATATTTACCCTGAAGGAGGATGTTGCAACTAATTTATCAGTGTAGGGGTAGTCCAACCTGAGCTGCAGTAGGGTGAGGACGTGTCGTCTGACTGCTCCAGCAGTTTGGGGCGGTTGCCGTGTTTGCCGGCAGGGGGTGTGGGTGTCTCTACCCTCCCTGCTGTCCCTGACTGGTGTTGATGTGGTGCTTTTGCGATAAGCGGCCATCTTCCCGCTGTCGTGAGGGTAAACTCCGTGGGGTTGGAGTTTACCTGCTGTGCAGGGTATCCTCTCGTAGAGCAGGTCATGTGTGACGTGCAACATGTCCCAGTCATGGAGATCTATGGGGTTGAGCTGGTGACTGCTCGCCGGGTGATCATCAAGTTTGTGGGTGAGGAGGCGTACCGTGACTTTCTCCGGCGGTACGAGGGCAGTACCTTGAAGTTGTTGGATGGCACTGGTTCTGTTGCCATTTCTGATCGGAGTGGTGCCGTGACGTATGTGAGCGTCCTTGGGGCCCCCATGGAATTCCCTGAGTCCCTTCTCCAGCGTTTCTTCCAGAGATTTGGCTTCGTCGTCAGTGTGAGGATGCACAAGCTATCTTCTGGAAAATATGCAGGAGTGAAGACGAACATTCGTACAATCGGGATACGCCTGAGGTCGGACATTCCATCCTCTGTCCAACTTTTAGGGTACTACGTGCGGGTGTATTATGCCCGGCAACCCTGTACTTGTTTCCGGTGTGGCATGTTGGGGCATCAGGCTGCCGGATGCACTGTGGATTCGGTTGCTCCGATCAATTTGTTCCGGGAAGAGGATTTCCCGCCGCTCCCTCTGGAGGAGGTCTCCGGGGATGAGGTGAGCGTTCAGTAAGCAGATGCTGCTCCCCATACATAGCCGGACATTCCTCCGGTTGTTGCAGACTCTCCTCCGGGTCTTGCAGTGCCGTTGGATGGTCTATGTGCTCCTGTCGCTGTCTCCGCTGCTCCTGAAGACCCTGGTGATTGCTGTGACGCGCCACCGTCTTCTCCCTCGTCTTCGGCTGCTGCGCCTGGCCCTGTGCTCTCACCTCGGGTCATGGATATGCTGGGTGCTGGGGTGGCTGTGGAACCTACTGCTGTGTGTGGGCCGGATCCCCCTGTGGTAGAGGCTGCTGCCGTTCTGCGTCGGGCGTCGGTTCGTCCGGCTGGTGGGACCCGTGTTCCTGGGTCTGCTTCCGGCTCTGATGATCTCCGGTCGGAGCTCAAGCATTGCTGGCGTTCGTCGTCTGCCTGGGCCGATGTTGGGGAATTCGGTGACTGTGGGTCCTTGGGAGTTGACGGTGTGGAACCGGATGTGTCGCTGTCTCCACGGTTGGTGGTGGCAGAGGTTCATGTGCCTGCTGCTGCTGTTGCCCGGGTCTCGGGGGTGCCTTCTGTTCCTTCTCCGCCTGGGGACTCTCCGCAGTGGGAGGTGGTGGCTTCCGCTCCCAGGGATGGTGTGATTGCTGGTGCTGGGTGTGGCCTGGTTGTGACATTATGGAAGGATGCACGCCGCCCTGGTTCCCTGCAGTCGTCTGGTGGTGTGCCCGTGGCTGCTGTTGCCCCAGTGGTGGTGTCCTATGTCCGACCCCCTCCTGTGAGGGTACGTGTTGGGGACCTGGGGGATGTGTTGCCGGCGTCGGTGATGCCTCTGGGTCACTGGTCGGCGATTGCTGAGTTACTGCTGAATGACGAGCCGGGGGAATTTCATGGTGGGGGTGTTCCCATGATGTGGGGGATTGTGGCAGTTACTCGCGTCAGAAGTGATACCATTTGGTTCCCCTGCTAGCAGGTGTTTGTTGCTAGGGTTCTGGATGACATGGCGTCCCCGGTGGGTGAACCTCCCAACGTAACCACCCTTGGGGGTGGTTACGTTGGGAGGCATTCAATGTGCGGTTCCCATGGGTCTTGTTCCCGGGCAAGTGTGTCCGCTGATTCCCTGTTTTTTCTGTTTTTTTTGCTATTTGTAGTGTTGTGTGCCCCTCTGGCGTTCTGTGTGCCCTGCTGTCTTCTGTGCCCGTGCCTCTCCCTTCGTTTGTGGTGTAGCCAGTGTTTTGCAGAGTGTGTTCTTCTTTATGTATTTGAATTTGTGTTGTCACTTTCCCCTGTGTATTCTCTTCATGTATTACCTTGTTGTATTGTATTTTATTTTTATTTTTCCTTTTGTTTATATTTATGGTTTGTTTGTGTGTACGTTGTCTTGTGTTATGTTTCATTTTATACATTATGATGTGTTTTGTTGTCGGTCCTTCCGGCTGGTGCTTGTTTGTTTTGTTTTATATTGTTCCTAAGTTTTGTTTATTTGCTTATATTATTTCCTTGTTTGTTATTGTTATTTTTTTATATTTTGTCTTGATGTATGCTGTGTTTCTCATGCGTTCCTCCATTTTTGCTAATTGTTGTCCTGTGATGTTGGCCCTTCTGGCCGGTGGCTTCTTATTTTGTTTGTTTTGTTTTCTGTGATATTTTATTGTATTTATTGTCTTTACCTTGCATGCTTGCATGTAAAAATAAAAATATTTTTTTTTTATCAGTGTAAGAACTTTGACGATGTGTTGTATAATGAGTGACAACAAACATATCACACATCTGCTATGACTGATTTCCCAAGGCTGGAATATTTGACCCAATACACAAAGCATGCTTTAGTGAGCTTTAGCCTCTGTCTCTGGGACTGACCAATCAGCGATTGGTTTTTCTGCAGCGTCTGTTTAGTGGGTCAGTGGAGGTTCATCCGTGGTGATGCAGTGATGCAGGTCGTAATCCCAGGAGTCCCTCACTGATCCTGGGTCGACTGTTGATCTGACCTCATGTGTGTGCATTGCTTGAGGCATAATACTGTCATCAGTAGACTTCCAAGATGGCATCTAACAACAGAATGCCGAGGTCTCTCCGCTCCTGGCTAGTGTTTACGTTGGGTGATTGCTGGTTTGCCCTGCTGATGGTGGTTTGCCACTGACAGAGTGACGTTTGCTTTAGCCATGGGGACTTCTCGCCCCCCAGTGCAGAGGACATTGTCGGCTGGTCTAGAATTTACGGTGTCATTGGACCATCCGTTGGTTGGTGTCTCCCTCCTGGTGGACATGCTACGTGTGCAGCTGTCGGACCTGGTGGGCATCCAGCTGCTTCAGGGCAACCATGCTGTGGTCAAGTTCCGCCTCCAGGCTGCCTTTCAGGCGTTTCTCGAGCGGTGTGAGGGGCGTGTTTACCCTCTCCCTGATACTGCTGGTTCTGTGAAGGTGGTGAATCTCAGTGTTACCTTGACGTCTGTGACGGTGCATGGTCCCCCCTTCGAATTTCAGGACGACTTTTTAACCTCCTGTTTTGAACGATTTGGGACGGTGTTAAGTATTCGGTGGAACAAGGTCGTTGCCGGGCACTGTGTTGGTATGCTTGACGGCTCCTGCACCCTGACGATGTCGCTGAAGTGTAGTGTACCGTCGTTGATGTCCGTATTGGGTTACATGCTCCGTTGCCTGTATCGAGGTCAACCGCGCTCCTGTTATCGGTGTGGTCACGAGGTTCATCTGGCTGCAGCGTGCGACGTGGGAGCAACTGGTCGGTTCCATGTTTTTCGTGCAGAGGATTTTCCGCCCCTGTTGCGTTCGGCCAGTTCTGAGGACGGAGTGGGTACTGTGCCTGAGGCGCCTGATTGTCTGTCTGCTGCTCCCCCTGTTGAGGCGAGTTCTACGGCCTGTGCGACATGTCTGGTGACTGCTGTGGCCTTTGGGGTTGTTGAGCCGGTGTGTGTGGGTGTTATGCCGTCGCCTGGGCTGCATGCAGTGCAAGATGTCCCAGTGGAGGTTCATGTCCCGCCTACGCCTGTGGATGTGATACTGGCTCCCAGGGACGCGGGTTCTGCTGTATTGGAGGGGAAGGGGCTTCGGCAGGGAGAGGTGCCTGCCATGCCTGTGTGTGTTGGCGACTGTAGTTCTGCTCTTTCTGTCCCTTTGCAGAAGCGTGCGCGTCGGTGCTCTGAGGCTGTTTCCCTGGATGATGTGGACAGTGTGGGTGATGTGGCCTCTGTGGACTCTTCGGATGGTGCAGGTGTGGCCTGTGTGGATGTGAAGATGGTTGCTGTGCCTGCAGTGGGGCCTGCTGGGAGTGGTGTGGTGCAGCCTGTCTCGAAACGTTCTCGGCGGACTCGGAGTGTGTCTCCCCTTCGTGGTGTGCCTTGGGAGGAGGTGGGGGAGTATGATACTCTGGCGTTCCCCGCCGTGGATGATGGTGCTGTGAGGGGCTTCGAAGTTGCTACCTGTGCCCCCCCCCCCCTCCTGCGTCACCTGCTGTTGGGTCTCCGCTATGGGGGATGCCCCTGATGTTCGGAACCTCGTCGTGGTGTTGCGGAAAGATGTGCGCCGGGGGGCCTCGGCTCCTGTGCCTTGTGGTGGGGTCGATGCCGCGCCTGCATCCCCTGCGGTTCCCTCTCCTTCATTGCCCCTGTCTGGGGGAAGCCTAGTCCCGGCTGCTGGGGTCGGGCCCTGTGGGGGTCCGGTGTTGGGCCCTTATCGAGATGCCCGGGTGCTTCCGATCCCGTGGTGCTCGTCCACTGTCTGGGTGTGGACGATGATGACACATGGGTGATTTGGGAAGCGTACTGCTTGCGCTTTTCGATATACAAGTTCCCAGAGAAATATCAGTTAACGTCTTGTGCACACCTCTACGCCATGCGTGGATCAGCTGCCGCCGGGAACTCGACACCCCACCCAATGGTGCGGGGAGTCTCCCTCTAATGTCCACCTCTGTTTTCATCGTCACTCCTCTCTACGGCCAGACACATCTAACACTTTTGACTTTTTTCTCCTCCTTAACGTCAACGCGTTCCCCTACATTTGTCCTGGTGGGACAAATGTAGGGGATCGGGAGGGTAAACCCTTCAGGCAAACTGAACCTATTCTCAAGAAGAAGAAGAAGAAGAACAATAGAATTGCTGTACTCCCTCTGTCTCTTCATTAGTTTTTGTTTATATTTTAAATATACAGGAGTTCTTACATTCTTGTAAAGGCACTAGGAAGCATAGCGTTTTGGGGCAGGTCCTTAATCCTACTTATCCCCCGGAATTCAACCCGCCAAATCGTTTAATAACCTGGTATCAATTCACTGCTGGGTGAACATTGGCTACAGTTAAGGATTGGTGCCCAGTCCATCCTACCCGGCCAAGGTACGAACCCAGGCCAAAGCGGTCGCAAAGCGCCGGGCAAGTGTTTTACCACCGCACCACGGGGACTACAATTATATAGTGTGATTACACACAGTACAGCTCTATCAGCATCACTGTTTCAAGCATTATGGGCTCTCATTAATGACCAAAGCTAGGTTGGTCGTGTGGAGACGACCAACGGAGAGATTGTCACTCGGTCAAGTCAGATGTGTTACACATGTTACACACACACCTTAACATGTGTCACTCTCTCACATGACAACACGCAGGTTGGCAAGTTTCCCCTCGCCCCGGGGGAGTCCACCACCAGAGGTGCTGCCAGTGAAGGCGTTCCTCTGGGGGGGATAATAGTTTTCTACGGTGCTTTGGTGAGGGCCAAGTTCATCGTCTGGGCTGGACGTGTCGAGGGAAGTAAATACACTCGGCTGTGCAGTTGAGGTTGGAAGATGCAGTCGGTGGAGTTGCTCAGAGGACTCGTCTATGTACTCCAAATATCCCCGCTCTGTCTTGTGTGGTTTTGCTGTTTATTCTGCCCCTGGAGAGGAGGGAATTTCTGACACACGCACACATTGTCATTGCATTAGACAACCAATGGCTAGAAAAGCGGGGTTCAACAGCTAGAGCTCGCTCCTGCAGGAACAAATAGGTGAGTACACAAACACACAAAGTGTGTTCTCTTCCCTTCCCGCCCTTTTCCCCGTCCCTCACTCTGTCTCCTTCCTTTAGTCTCTGGAGGAAGACTGCTGAGGATGAAGCAGCGGGAGGCACAGTAGGGAGACTGGGGGGAAGGGGGGGGAGACAAAGGGGGAAAGGAAAGGAACTGGGAGGAGAAAGCGCCAAGCCATTACAACTATATAGCCCTTGGAAGGGGTCAGTATAAGGATTTGGGATGGTGCCCAACCACTTGGACGGTCGAGGATAGAACGCCGACCTGCATGAAGCGAGACCGTCGTTCTACCGTCCAGCTCAAGTGGTTGGGCAAAGTGGGGGGGGGGGGGGATAGGGGTAATTGTGGAGAACAACACATAACTCAGATTGTCACACTTGACCTTTGGAGAATTCTCTAGTCTGCCATGCAAAAGTATCTTGAGAAGTGAGAAAGGATTTGGTCTGCATGTGAAAAACAAACTCTAGTCCAAGCTAAGGTCAGCCAAAGTAGAGAAAAAAAAACAGCCTATGCTGAACACGGGCCGAAGATGATCAGTGTTGTGAGCCACGAGGCAGAGATAGGTCCTCCGTCGGGGAGATTCACACTTACACAAAATACAAACAGGCAACCAGAGGCCAAGAAAGCAATGTAGGAAGCTACTACCCAGGAAGGAGCAAAGAGCACCAGACAGTTGCTACAGTGGAAGTAAGTAATAATGGGGGATAATGCTGAAGGAACCGCAAGGTGTCTGGAAAAAAGAGTGTGTGAGAGTGCAGGAGGAAGAGAGTGTGAGAGTGGAGGAGGAAGAGTGTATGAAAGTGAAGGTGGAAGAGAGTGAAGGAGGAAGTGTGTGTGAGAGTAAAGGATAAAGAGTGTGAGAGTAAAGGATAAAGAGTGTGTGAGAGTATAGGATGAAGAGTGTGTGAAAGTGAAGATGGAAGAGTGTGAGAGTGAAGGAGGAAGAGTGTGTGAGAGTAAAGGATGAAGAGCGTGTGAAAGTGAAGGAGAAAGAGAGTGTGAGAGTGGAGGTGGAAGAGCGTGTGAAGTGGAGGAGGAAGAGTGTGTGAGAGTAGAGGAGGAAGAGAGTGTGAAATGGAGGAGGAAGAGAGTGTGAGAGTGGAGGAGGAAGAGCGTGTGAGAGTGCTCCTGGTGGAGAGGAACATGAGCGGGGAAGACAAGAACAAAAATGCTTCAGGTTAGGCCAGTACAGGAATGATGGAAATTGTTTCGTGAAGATAATAGTTGTAAACGAGACAATAAAAGAGAGATATTCAGCAAGACACCAACTCTCACGTGTAGGATGGGGCGATTAAATATTGCTGCAGAGAGACTGAGGCACAGAGAGAGTGAGGAGAGTAGAGGCTTCCTAAAGCCGAGTCTCCCCTAGGGCTGACCACAACAGTTGTCTAAATCATCCACTTCCCCCCCTCATTCTGTTGGTTCGTACCCTCCCCCCCAAGCCCATGGACCCAACCCAACCCCTCTATCCTGCCTTTTCCATCCCCCCCCCCCCACGACCGCCTCTACTCCTGTTCTACAATCTTGGCCACAAATCCCCAATGCAATTCAGAATTCTGTTCCACATTTCTAAAGTCTCTAAACACACTCACCTTGGTACTCACACCAGGGTCACGGACCTGGGTACTCATACCAGGTGTCACTCACCAGGGTACTCATACCAGGGGTCACTCACCTGGGTACTCACCCCAGGTCACAGACCTGGGTACTCACACGAGGGTCACTCACCTGGGTACTGACACGGGGGTCACGCACCTGGGTACTCACACCAGGGTTACTCACCTGGGTACTCACACCAGGGTCACGGACCTGGGTATTCACACCAGGGTTACTCACCTGGGTACTCACACCAGGGTCACGGACCTGGGTATTCACACCAGGGTTACTCACCTGGGTACTCACACCAGGGTCACGCACTTGGGTACTCACACCAGGGTCACTCACCTACGTACCTACACCAGGGTCACTCATCTGCGTACTCACACCAGGGTCACTCATCTGCGTACTCACACCAGGGGCCACGGACCTGGGTACTCACACCAGGGTCACCCACCTGGGTACTCACACTAGGAGTCACGCACCTGGGTACTCACACCAGGCTCACTCACCTGGGTACTCACACCAGGCTCACTCACCTGGGTACTCATACCAGGGTCACGCACCTGGGTACTCACACCAGGGTCACGCACCAGGGAACTCTCACCAGGGTCACTCACCTGGGTACTCACAACAGGGTCACTCACCTGGGTACTCACAACAGGGTCACTCACCTGGGTACTCACAACAGGGTCACTCACCTGGGTACTCACAACAGGGTCACTCACCTGGGTACTCACAACAGGGTCACTCACCTGGGTACTCACAACAGGGTCACTCACCTGGGTACTCACAACAGGGTCACTCACCTGGGTACTGTGACAGTGCCCTCTCCTATTTCTCCAGTATGCCGGATTTAAGAGTCACATAAGCTTACCTGCAGGTTCTCTGAGATGCAGGGAATCTTTTGAGGTATGAGGCTACCGAAATGGTTACCGAAATGGCTGGCTGAGGTCACATGTCTTTATTGCCCAATCAGAGCCCGACCCTGGGTCTGTGACGTCACCGCGAAACCTGGCCTGCGCCTGCAGAGCGCCAGGCGCTCAGAGATACTTGGCGCTTCGTTGAGAACGGACATGAGCTGATTGAGTTCTCGAGTTCTGAGGTCTAGGCGCCTCATTCAGTGGATTTACACAGCCTGAAAAGTTTATGGTGACTATCAAGGACTGCAATACTTCAGGGAAGAGCGTGGAAGCCGAGTTCCAGCGGGGTAAGGGCGCCGAGGACTGTGACATGATAGTCTTGGAGAAGTCGAGAGAGTTACGATGGAAGGAGTGGCGAGTGGCTCGCCGTCAGTGGAACTCCAAGTTATTCAGAGCTATTGTGATTGGATCACGCCCACTGGGAACTCAGAAGGGAGAAGACGCATCCTGATCCAGGAGTCAGTGATCTCGGTGAAGGAGTGCTTGAGGGAACGACGTGTGCAGTGACGACTGGAGGAGCCAACGTCCATGAACTTCACTTGGAACGAGTACGGAGATGACGAGAATCTTCACGACGCCTATGGACTGGTGACTCATCTGGGATGTCAAGGAACGACGTGAGGGACGAAGGAACCCCGGTGACAACCGGAGGCCAGGCGTCTGAGGACAGGATTTGATAAGGTAGATAATTTTTCCCTTCCCATATTTCCCGTGATTGTTAGGCAAGATAGGCCTATTATTATGTTTAGGCATTTACGAGTGTCATAGGAATAGATTAGGCTTTGGGACAGCAAATATATATCAATTACTGCCTGGTGAAGATAGCGAGTGGTGTGAGTTGCCAGCCTGTAGGAGGACTGTAGAGCCACGCTGACGCAGCCCCTCCGTGAGGGGCCAGTGCCACCAGAGGAGCACTGTTGTCACCGTTATTAGTTCCATAAGAATACATATAGATATTTCCATGTGTTTGTAGTTTGCTTTTGAGTAAACTTTTATTATTTGATCATTGGTTTTAGTGTCACCTCCATCTCATTGAGCATTGTGGATAAATGATATATTATTATACTATACTGGTACTGACACTACATAGAGAAAGACCCTGTGTTGGCAACACGATATTAGATTTAAACACTGGTACTGGCTTTTCCTAGAGAGTGACCCTGGGTTGGCAACACGACAATATATTTGAATTCTAAGGCTGGCAGTATATAGAAAGAGGCCCCCTGAGCTGCTGTAGGTTCATCATATTCGAACTAACAGTGTTGCTGGGATGCAGAGAGAATTACCCAGCCGGCGACCAGAAAGGAATTGGTGGAATTGAGGTTACGGCTGGGAGTCCTGCAAAACTGCCACGCACAAGTAGGCAGGCTCGGTAGGGGAGTCACATACTGCAGGATTGGGCTTAGCAGTGTGGGCTGGGCCTTCTCCTCTCCCTCTTGGGTCCAAGGTCAAATGGTGGTGACCGGTCTCGAGGTATGACTAGGAAAGCTCCCTGGGGGTGATATATGATACCCTAGTGGAGGGAGCAGAGACCCACATGCGTGAAGTTGCAGGATCAGTAGCATTGATCCCTTGCTGTTTGGCTGTAACCTCACGTAACACAAGGCCAAGGTGAGCGACGTGTGACAAAATTGGCGACCTTGCCAGGATAGTAGAAATGCAGTGTTACCAGTGTCGTGATCAGTGTTGCCAGTGAACTCTGTAAACAGTGAAGTGACAGTGTACTCGGTAGTGCAAAGACTGAAATAATGAAACCAGTGTTTCACAGTACTATTGCTCAATTATAGAGATGGAGGAGGATAAAGTGAATGAATTTATTGCGACGAGGGATGAGAAAATTTTGGAAGTGTACCAAAACCAGGCTGCAGCTAGTGGTGGACCACTTTGGGATAAAGTTGAGATCATCCAAGGTGGCAGAACGACGAATAGAGATCGTGGCTTAGCTCAAGGCACGAGAAGAGGCCACAAGGGAAGAACCGTCCCAAGCACCTGCCAATGTTGGTGGGGACCGGTACGACGAGGAAGCAGAAGGGGGTCCAGAGGAAGCAGGAGAAGTGTGAAATTGGAGATGATGAAGATGCAGTTGGAGGCGCAGCTGAGGAGGGAAGAGCGTGAACGAGACGTCCAGCTGCGAAGGAAATAGTGTACTCACCTAGTTGTACTCACCAAGTTGTGCTTGCTGGGGTTGAGCTCTGGCTCTTTGGTCCCGCCTCTCAACTGTCAATCAGCAGGTGTACAGGTTCCTGAGCCTATTGGGCTCTATCATATCTACACTTGAAACTGTGTATGGAGTCAGCCTCCACCACATCATTTCCTAATGCATTCCATTTGTCAACCACTCTGACACTAAAAAAGTTCTTTCTAATATCTCTGTGGCTCATTTGGGCACTCAGTTTCCACCTGTGTCCCCTAGTGCGTGTGCCCCCTTGTGGTAAACAGCCTGTCTTTATCAACCCTGTCGATTCCCTTGAGGATCTTGAATGTGGTGATCATGTTCCCCCTAACTCTTCTGTCTTCCAACGAAGTGAGGTTTAATTCCCGTAGTCTCTCCTCGTAACTCATACCACTTAGCTCGGGTACTAGTCTGGTGGCAAACCTTTGAACCTTTTCCATTTTAATTTATGCTTGACTAGATATGGACTCCATGCTGGTGCCGCATACTCCAGGATTGGTCTGACATATGTGGTATATAATGTCTTCCTCCTGATGTGACTGTGTAGTAGCTTTGGTTCGGTCTTGGCTTTATTAGCTATATCATTTTCATACCTTTTCTCAGCTGCTCTTCTCACAATGACATACTCGTTCCTGGTTCTCTGGTATCTCTCTCTACTTTCTGGTGTTCTGTTATTACGGAAGTTCCTCCATGCCCTTTTGTTCAGCTCCTTTGCTTTCATACATTCCCTATTAAACCACGGATTCTTCCTTTGCTTCTGTTTTTTCCTGTTGGGCTGGGACAAACCTGCTTACAGCCTCCTGACATTTTTGGGTGACATAGTCCATCATGTCTTGTACGGACTTGGTTCCAAGTTCTGTGTCCCAATGTATATCCCATAGGAATTTATTCATTTCCTCATAGTTTCCCTTTCGGTAAGCCAGCCCTTTGGTTCCCAGTTCTTTTTTGGGGGTGATAATTCCCAGCTCAACCAGGTGCTCAAAGCTCAATTCACTATGATCACTCATTCCCAAGGGGGCTTCCAACTTAACTTCCCTTATATCCGACTCATTTAGGGTAAATATCAGATCAATCAAGGCTGGTTCATCCCCTCCTCTCATTCTTGTCGGCCCCTTGACGTGTTGACTTAGAAAGTTTCTTGTTGCCACATCCAGCAGCTTAGCTCTCCATGTGTCTGGGCCTCCATGTGGGTCTCTGTTCCCCCAATCTATCTTCCCATGGTTGAAGTCTCCCATGATTAGAAGTCTGGATCCGTTCCTGCTAGCCACAGAAGCTGCTCTCTCTATTATATTGATGGTGGCCAAGTTGTTTCTATCATATTCCTGTCTGGGTCTTCTGTCATTCGGTGGGGGGTTATATATGACTACTATTATAATTTTCTGTCCTCCAGTTGCTATGGTGCCTGAAATGTAGTCACTGAAACCTTCACAGTTCTGAATTACCATCTCTTCGAAACTCCAACCTTCTCTTAGTAGCAGAGCTACACCACCTCCTCCTCTCCCTTCTCTCTCTTTCCTCACTACATTGTAGCCCTGTGGAAACACTGCGTTTGTTATGATTTTCGTTAACTTTGTTTCTGTGAGTGCTATTATGTCTGGGTTTTCTTCTAGTGCCCATTCTCCAAGTTCACTTGTTTTATTTGAAATCCTGTCTATGTTAGTGTACATCGCCTTGAAGCTCACTTTCTTCTGTTCATTTTCATGTCCCTTTCTTGGCAAGCATTCTGCTGGTGTGGGAAGCTGTTCCGTGGGTGAGAGGATCTGTGAGGTGGTTTGCAGGGTCTCAGAGGATTTTGGGGTGGGGGGTGGGGGTTTAAGAGAAGGGGGGACAGGTAGGGTGTGGGTTAAGGAGGTAGGGGGGACATGGAGGATACGGGGTGAGGGGGGAGGAGGGATAGGGAGGGTATGGGATGAAGGGGGAGGGGGGACAGGGGGAAAAAGGTGGGAGGGGGGACATGATGGGAATGGGGAAGGGGTGTCAGGGTCAGAATGGGGTGGGGGGGAGGGAGGGTTGGGTGGGGGCAGGTAGGGTGAGGGGAAGGGAGAATTTCTATGCAGAGGGGGGTGGTGGTGTTGCCCCCCCCCCCTCCTCTGGTGTTGCTGGGATGCTGGTTTTGGGTTCTCCTCTTGTCTCTGGGACTGTTGTGTTGAGGGCTGTAATTTCCTGGTTTGCTGCTCTCTCCCTGTGCTTCCTCCTTGCCTCTGCTGCCCTGGCTCACTCACTCCTCCTTCGTCCTGTCCCTCTGCAGGAATACTTTTTTGTATCCCTCCATATGCTGCAGACGACTCTTCCTTTCGAGAATGTCCTCCTTCGTGGTTTCGTTTGTAAACACCACCTTTACAAGTCGGTTTCTGTCCTTGTTGTACCAGCCCAACCTGAAAACCTTGTCAATGTTATCTACAGCCCCTTCCATCTGTAACCCCTTCAGTAGCCCATGTACTGCCTCTCTATCCTTGCCATTCCATTCTTGCCTGTTGGATCCTTCCTGTTCTTTGATGCCTACAACTACCACTGATCTTTTTTTCTCCAGCAGTTGAGTGGTGCACCTTGCTGATTCCTGTGACGTAGCTGCTTGCATCGCTACCTCCCTCACTGTGTCTATTGCTTTTGAGCTCTTTTTCAGTATATCCACAAATGTATCAGGTACCGAGGCATTTCCTTGCAATGTAACATTCCCACCTTCCCTTTGGATGATAATCTGATGCTCGGTCTCTTTATTTTTCTCTGTGAGAGATTTGATCTCCTCCCTTGCTGATGTCAGCTCACTTTGCAGATTGTTAATTGTAATCCTCATTTCATTCATCTCCCTCCTGAATTCCTCCAGAACTTGGGTTAGCAATTCCTTTGTTTGATCACCCTGGCTGCTTTCCGTGTCCCTGTTGCGGCCTCCTGCCATTTTGTCCCTTGTCAAGAGAGAGAGAGAGAGAGAGCAAGAGAGCAAAAGAGAGAGAGAGAGAGAGCAAAAGAGAGCAAGAGAGAACGAACAAGAGAGAGAGAGAACAAGAGAGAGAGAGAGAGCAAGAGAGAGAGAGAGCAAGGGAGAGAGAGAGCAAGTGAGAGAGAGAAGAGAGAGAGAGAGAGAGAGAGAGAGAGAGAGAGCAAAAGAGAGAGAGAGAGAGAGAGAGAGAGAGAGAGAGAGAGAGAGAGAGAGAGAGAGAGAGAGAGAGAGAGAGAGAGAGAGAGAGAGAGAGAGAGAGAGAGAGAGAGAGAGAACGTGTGTGCGCTTGGGATGGGGTTACTAGGAGGTGAGGTGTTCAGCTTACAGCAGGTAAGAGAGAGGGGGGTGAATTATGAGAGGTTTTATCTCCTTTCCACGAAAGGTGTTAATCCCTTCTAGCCTGTGTGTGCGTGTGGGTGTGCGTGCATACGTACGTGGGCTTGAGTGCGTGCGTGCGTGCGTGTGCGTGCATGCGTGCGTGTGTCACTAGTTCCCGGAAGCGGTAACTTCTACCCAGAATGAGCCACACCGAGATTTTAAATATATATACTATCCTGAACAAGAATTTGATAATATTTTACCTCACACTGTACACCTGATTACTTGACCAGAGAGGGGGGTACATACCAGTATGATTCCTGCTCACACAACTAGATGAGTAATGATGATGTATGGTTGACGATGGTGTTCCGTCGTCGCCTTTCCACTTGGTGATTCTCTAAGTGCTAATAGATTGACGATGTCGATTCTTTTCTACACAAATCTCTGGAGTCACAGTCACCACCCAACAAACACAGTCAGCAGTTCCACGGCGGGCCATCCCACCTGGCCGTCAGGTCAGGTCAGGTCAGGTCACTACTCGGTCCTCCACGCTGTATGCACAGGTGATTCCACTAGCTACACTTTGGTTTTTTTGCACTATCGCTAGCGATATGACTATGCTATGTAGCACCCTGCTAGCTACACACTGCGAGAGGCCAAATACTATGATCTAGCCTCAATAATCCTTCAAATGTCCCGAGAAATTGACGAATTTCCGCGGACCTCGCTAATCGCGTGTGTCTCCTACCGTTTCTGGCCTACTGCTGGCCTAGTGTGAGTGGCAAGCGCAGCTGCAAAGGGAAGAGCATGAGCGAGAAGCACGGCTGCGACGGGAAAAGCGAGAGGCACAGCTGCAACTGGAAGAGCACGAAGTGCAATTACGACGGGAGGAGCATGACGCCCAAATCCAGTTCCGACGGCAGGAGATAGAGGCCAACAAGGAGGTCGAGCTGAGGTGGGGGGGGGGTGGGTGACCCAACCACCACCCTGGCAGCAGGATGCCCACCGGATAAAGGAACGAGACCTGTCAGTTTTCGTACCTTATGAAGCAGAGGGGTTTTTCAAACATTTTGAGAGGGGTCACGACCTTGACGAAATGGCTGGAAGTGGATTGGGTGGAATTGGTCCAGAATAGACTGACTGGCGAGGTACGGGAGGCGTATAACATGCTGGACCTCGACGAGTGAACAAGTTATGATGCCGTGAAGAATGCCGTGCTGCATTCTTTCAAATTGATGCCGGAACTGTACAGGAAGAGATTCCGGAAGTGTACCCGAGCACCGGGGAAGACGTACGCCGAGACTGCCAGAGAGATATGGAACAGAGGTCCTTGAGGTGGCTGAAGGCCGAAGGAGCTGAGACGGTTGAGATCAAGCGGCTCATGGTGATGGAGAGGTTCATGTCCGTGGTCTCTCCTGGGTTGAGAGTCAGGGTGAGGGAGGCGAACCTCAAGGACTTGACGGCTGCGTCGGACAGGGCTGACATGCTGGAGGAGGCTCTACATCCTCGCAGGGAAGGACTGCCCAAACCACCAGTGTACTCAAGGTTCAGGGGGTGATACCTGGTTACCTGGTTGATGGGATTCTGGGAGTTCTTCTACTCCCCAAGCCCGGCCCGAGGCCGGGCTTGACTTGTGAGAGTTTGGTCCACTAGGCTGTTGCTTGGAGCGGCCCGCAGGCCAACATACCCATCACAGCCCGGTTGGTCTGGCACTCCTTGGAGAAATAAATCTAGTTTCCTCTTGAAGATGTCCACGGTTGTTCCAGCAATATTTCTTATGCTCGCTGGGAGGGTGTTGAACAACCGTGGACCTCTGATGTTTATTCAGTGTTCTCTGATTGTGCCTATGGCACCCCTGCTCTTCACTGGTTCTATTCTGCATTTTCTTCAATATCGTTCACTCCAGTACATTGTTATTTTACTGTGTAGATTTGGTACTTGGCTCTCCAGTATCTTCTAGGTGATTTTAAGAGTTCGGGAGGAGTAGGAGCTGCTATACAGGAGACCCACTCCTGTATAGCAGCTATACAGGAATGGGTCCTCCTGATCTTACCTCCCAGGTGGAGAGAATCGAGGGTCCAAGAGTTCAGGGGAACCGGTGAGGAGACCCGAAAGGGGCAACGATGGGTCTGGTTCTGGAGCGGGAAATACTACCAGAGAAACGACGAACAAGGGCGCGAGGACCCAGGGAACGTTTACTGTTGGTTTTGCCAAGGGGACTGGCGAGTGGTCGCCCAGGGAAGGCGTTCGATGTTACAACTGTGGTGTAAGAGGACATTATGCCCGTGAGTGTGACGAGCACCAGAGGAATATGGGATTGATGTTAGAAGAGGAGAGTGTTTGTTCATACCTCATATTATAGTGGACCAAATGTGAATGGTTGGAAGATAAAGTTGAGTGAACACCCCATCGTTTTCGGGAGCACCATGAAGTTTGGGAAGTCAAACTCAGTGGAGGTTGCATTGCTTCGAGATTCGGGTGCTGACATAAGCATGGTAGTCAGGAATATTCTTCCCAACGAATTTAATGAATCACCTGTTTGAGTGGTGAGGATATGTGGTTTGGGGGAGGAATACAGGTTGCCACTTCGCGAAGTACAGCCGATTGCCGACTACGGAATCGAGAAAGCAATCGTAGCTGTAGCTCCTTAGTTACCCTTGGAGCATGTACAGATGGTGCTGGGTAACGACCTCGGTGGAGGTAGGATACAACCCGATTGGGCCAGGAGTGCCTATGTTTCAAGCAGTGGTGCAACCCTGCCAGGTGAGGTGCCGGTCGACTCAAGTAGTGGTGAGGAAGCCGACTGCACCAATGAAAACGTCGCCAGGAAGGGCGACGACGACGACGAAGGTGAGCATACAGAGAGGTCGTCGGAGGTCGTGGAGAACCCCAACAAGGATCTGCGACTAAGCCTAATGGTGCGTGTGGAGGAATGGCGAGGAGCAGCTATACAAGCGCCTGGGGCGGTGAAGGTGCTGTAGGCTGCACTCCCTCCACCTAGAAACGGTGGTAAGGTGAGTTCAGTGGATGAACGAACGGTGGTGAAGGGGAAAGTGGAAGAGCCACAATGCGGTGCACTCTATGCAGGCCAGATGAACAATGGTAGGGGTGAGAAGGACCACTGTAGCGAGGTGAGCCACAGTGAGGTAGATAAGCCCAACCACGAAGGGAAGACGACATCTACAGGGAGAGGAATCTCATGGAGGAATGAACATCTTCGTCGAGAATGATGGAACGAATGGTATGGGAAAGGTAATAGGAAGAAAGCAGGGAACAGGTATACCCAGGGTAGGCGCAAGCCTAACCAGAGGGGCACTGGGCTATCGCAAAAGTCTAATGTGGAAGAGAGGAAGTTGCTGGATGGAGGACAGGTAACAAGTGCCGCTGTGAGGAGACAACGCACCTATGAAAGAAGAGGAACCGAGAAGAGAGAAGATTGGTGAAGAGATCATGAGAGGAAGCATGGAGTACCTGTAGGACGCAGTGGGAGTGCTAGGGTACCTCAGAATGCACGGCGCAGTGCAGGCACTACATGCACTGAACATTGCAGAGGAATGAGACGTTGGAGTGTACTCGTAGACACGGAGGGAGGATTTCTTATAGGTGTTCATGGAACACACACCCCACCCGGTCCTGTGCGAGGGGGAGATATAAAAGTGTAAGTGCCTGGCGAGGTGGTAGAGCCACACCACCAACTGGAGGAGTGACACTTCAGGAATGGAGGGAGCAAGAGCATAGGTTGCCCTCTTCAGTGCTGCTCTTTCGATATGACTCATATTTGAAGAGGAGGGGTATGTGACAGTGCCTTCTCCTATATCTCCCATATGCCGGATTTAAGAGTCATATCAGCTTACCTGCAGGTTCTCTGAGATGCAGGGAATCTTTTGAGGTATGAGGCTACCGAAATGGTTACCAATTTAAAGAGAAATTTGTATTATAAGTTTGTAGGTAAAGGGGAGAAGTTTTCCCTAAGTACAACAAAATGGCGTCCCCTGCCTGCAAATCCACCATTTTGTGTGCGGCGACCGCCGGCCTGTGATTGGCTGGTCAATGAAGTCACATGACTTGATTGACCAATCAGAGCCCACCCCTGGGTCTATGACATCACCGGGAGACCTGGCCTGCCACCTGCAGAGCGCCAGGCGCTCATAGATACTTGGCGCTTCGTGCGGACGTGAGAGCGGACGTGCGCTGGTTGTGCTGTCGAGTTCTGAGGTCTTGGAGAATCATACGGTGGATTTGCACAGCCTGACAAGTTTATAGTGACTACCAAGGAATGCAGTACTTCAGGGAAGTGCGTAGAAGCCGAGTTCCAGCGGTGTAAATGCACCGAGGACTGTGAGCTGATAGTCTTGGAGAAGTTGAGAATTACAACAGCTGGAGTAGAGAGTGGCTTGCCGTCAGTGGAACTTCAAGGTACTCAGAGCTGTTGTAATTGGATCACGCCCACTGAGAACTCAGAAGGGAGAAGACGCATCCTGATCCAGGTGTAAGTGATCTCAGTGAAGGAGTGCTTGAGGGAACGACGTGTGCAGTGGCGACTGGACGAGCCAACACCCATTAACTTCACTCAGGGAATGAGTACGGAGATGACGAAAATTTTCACGACGCCATAGCTGGTGACTCATCTAGGACGTCAAGAAACGACGTGAGGAACAGAGGAACCCCGGTGACAACCGGAGGCCAGGTATCTGAGTACAGGATTTGATAAGGTAGATCATTTTTCCCTTGATTGTTAGTCAAGATAGGCCTATTATTATGTTTAGGCATTTACTAGAGTGTCATATCAGTAGATTAGGCTGTGGGACAGCACATATATATCATCTACTGCCTGGTGAAGACAGCGAGTGGCGTGAGTGGCCAGCCTGCTGACGCTGACGGAGCCGCCGCCCAGTGAGGGGCCAGTGCTCCCTTTAAACTCGATCAGCTGATGCGAGCTGCCGGCGGCCACCAGAGGAGCAATGCTGTCACAACTAATATTTCCATACGAATACATATATATATTTCTATGTGTTTGTAGTTTGCTTTTGATTAAACTTTTATTTTTTTATCATTGCTTTTAGTGTTACCTCCATCTCATTGAGCATTGTGGATAAATGATATATGATTATACTATACTGGTACTGACACTACATAAAGAGAGATCCTCTGTTGGCAACACGATATTAAATTTGAACACTGGTACTGGCTTTTCACTAATGCTCCAGTGATCCATGGCCAGGCTGATGGACTAATGCTCCAGTGATCCATATCCAGAGTGCAACCCGTTCTCGCAAATTTAATTAGTCAATATTGGGTTATTAAATATGTGCATAAGTGACATACTTAACATAATAGATACCCTTAAAAAGATTCATAGAAAACATTGACCTTACCTAACCTACTTAGTATGTTAAGATAAGCATCTTATTGCTTCGTAATTACAATTATTACCTAACCTATAATAGGTATAGGTTAAGTAATAATTGTAATTACGAAGCAATAAGATGCTTATCTTAAGATACTAACAAGGTTAGGTTAGGTTGGTGTTTTCTATGAATCTTTTTAAGGGTATCTATTATGTTTAGTATATCACCTATGCACGAAGTTAATAAGTCAATATTGACTTTACGAATTTGCGAGAACGGGTTGCAGAGGGATACACTAATGCTACAGTGATCCGTAATCAGACTGATACACTTATGATCTAACGATCCATAAGCAGACTGATACACTAATGATCCAATGATCCATAACCAGACTGATACACTAACGCTCCAGTGATTAATAACCAGACTGATACACTAACGCTCCAGTGATTAATAACCAGACTGATACACTAATGCTCCAGTGATCAATAACCAGACTGATATACTAATGCTCCCGTGGTCCATGATCAGACTGATACACTAATGCTCCAGTGATCCATAACCAGACTGATACACTAATGATCCAATGATCCATAACCAGACTGATACACTAATGATCCAATGATCCATAACCAGACTGATACACTAATGATCCAGTGATCCATAAGCAGACTGATACACTAATGATCCAATGATCCATAACCAGACTGATACACTAATGATCCAATGATCCATAACCAGACTGATACACTAATGATCCAGTGATCCATATCCAGACTGATACAATAAAGCTCCAGTGATCCAAAACCAGACCTATACACTAATGCTCCAGTCATTAATAACCAGACTGATACACTAATTATCTAGTGATTTATAACCAGACTGATACACTAATGCTCCATTGATCAATGAACAGGATGATACACTAATGCTCCTGTGATCTATAACAAGGCTGATACACTAATGCTCCAGTGATCCATAACCAGAATGATAAAATAATGCTCCAGTGATCCATGGCGAGGCTGATGCACTAATGCTCCAGTGATCCATGGCCAGGCTGATACACTAATGCTCCAGTGATCCATAACCAGAATGATAAAATAATGCTCCTGTGATCCATGACCAGGATGATACACTAATACTCCAGTGAACCATGGCCAGGCTGATCCACTAATGCTCCAGTGATCCATAACCAGACTGATACACTAATGCTCCAGTGATCCATGGCAGTGATGATACACTAATGCTTCAGTGATCCATAACCAGACTGATACACTAATGCTCCAGTGATCCATAACCAGACTGATACACTAATGCTTCAGTGATCCATAACCAGAGTGATACACTAATGATGCAATGATTCATAATCAGACTGATACACTAATGCCCCAGTGATTAATGGCCAGGCTGATTCACTAATGTTCCAATGATCAATGGCCAGGGTTATTCACTAATGCTCCTATGATCCATAGCCAGGCTGATAAACTAATGCTTCAGTGATCTATAAGCAGGCTGATACAGAAATACTCTAGTGGTCCATGGCCAAGCTGATGCACTAATGCTCAAGTGGTCTACAACCAGACTGATACACTAATGCTCCAGTGATCTATAACCGGACTGATACACTTATGATCCAGGGATCCATAATCAGACTATACACTAATGATCCAGTGATCTATAACCAGACTGATTCACTAATGATCCATAACCAAACTGATTAATAAATTAATGATCCAGTGATGCATAAACAGACTGATCCACTAATGATCCAGTGATCCATAACCAGACTGATGCAATAATGCTAAAGTGATCTATAACCAGACTCATATGTTGGAGAGTTTCCAACACTAATACATCATTATTGTATTAAACTATAGTATTTACTAATAACACTCACACGTAAAATTAATAGCGTCAGCGTTTCCATAGTATGGCATAATTTAGCCAGAAAATTCCCAGCCATCATGATGCCAAGCGTCGATTGCAAGCGTAAACATGAAATCTCCCACACATGTTGGAGAAATATAGAGTTCAGTTAATTACTCTGTTTCTAAAATTATTGTTCTTTATGAAAGAAATAACCATTTCGCATGCTTATGCGTACTGAGCTCGGGTATTTAACCAAATTAATTATTCCAGTTTTGTGTAATTAATATTACTGTGGCGTAAAATAAAAATACTTCAACCCTTCTCGTTCAATTTGTTTAGTGTTAATCAGATCAATTGCCTTATGAGAAAGGGTATTATTATCCAGTATATTTATTGGTGATGATAGTTCAAATTGTACTCCTTCCGTTCCCCAAATAATTAATAGTAAATCGAAATGGTTTATGGCCGATATCGCTATGAGTGTCTCTGCGCATGCGTGATCGGGCGTAGTGGGAGAAAAGAGGCGTGCTTCAAACACAGGGCGTCGCGTGGTGCACACGTGCCTCCACAGACAGCAGCCATTTAACAAGATCACGTGATCTAGAGTACTCAAACTGTTTAATTACACGTCTACAAAGATAGTTACGGCCCGCAATCACACGTTCACAGCAGTGAACGTCAGGGACTGGCAGACGGGATATCGGCAGGCTTTAGTGTTCCAACACACCTACGTTAAGTATACCTTTTTAGTCTAGTGCATCATTCTAGAGTGTGTATTTGTGCGTAGCCTGTCGTTAAGTTGTGTGAAGAACACCAATACCATGTTATTTTCTTTCAGTTTCAATTCCAATTTCAGTGAATATTGAAATAATTTATAGCCTAGTCAAATGCTACTCAAATTTCCCTGATTACAGTGTTTCCTAGAAAATTTGACTTATGCCATTATTAATATCTATATATGTTTCTATATGATGATCAAGAGGAAAAATATAAAGTAATAATTTACTGTTCAGTACTCAATAAGTTTGCATTTATGATTTCTAAGGATGTAATTATCTTTCAAGATATTGATCATTTAATATTTCATGAGCCTTTAGAATCTACATTCTAGTTGAGATTCTATTATTTTACTAACCCCATTAATGAACTGGTGACGAATCACACTGGTTCCTAGATATATATGAACTTCTAGAAATATCCCCCAAATGTTGATATTTGAGGCTTTTTTCTTAAATAAATCAATGATAACATCATATATTGCATATTTTGGGAAGGGAACTTTGAATAATTGTATTATTGCACTAAACACTTTTTTGATAAAACTGCTGTGCATAATCCTTTATTATATGCTAATGTGATTTCTGAGTGTTATAGAAATAATTTTAGTTGACACATGTTCCTAGAAATTTTTCGAAAATGTTGAATATTCGTTGCATAATTCGTTGTGTATTTTTTCTCCCTTTCTATTTAGGGTGTGATATTGAAACTTGGACCAGTTGCAGCCCTTTCTATAACCATTACAAAAATAAATGTATAAACAAATTGAACAACTTTTACTTTACCCGTAATGAACCCCCTTAAGTGAGTTTTAAATAATTTGATATACATAGGCACTAGTTCTATAGTGTCAGTCTTAAATCCCAATTCCATATTTGAGTTAAAGCCCCAGATACCCAACATTTTGGTTCTTTTCGAACCGGATCCATACTAGTTAACATTAAAACCTATATCAGTTCTAAGTGCCCAAACAACATTTTGGGCGACTTTGATCGGATACATTATAATTAATCATTACCAATCACATTGTGTAGTAACTGAGGTTAAACATATTTCATTATCTGTGGTTACTGTTACCACCCTTGAGACTAAATAAGGTTCTTCTCCCCGCAGTGCGATAAAAAAGATAATAAATCGGCCTTGCCAACAACTGTCTAGGGGTAAATATACATCACTGCCTAAAATGGAGAACAATATATTTATGCTAAGGGGGACAATCATAACAATATTTAAATGTATAAATAAATCCCCAGAAATATTCTTCAGCATGCAAATCATAGAATAACCTCCTTATTTAGACATGAGCACTATCACTAAAACATGGATTAATTAGAGAGATATATACAATATCATCTAACCAGATAATTAACATTTATATGGGCTAAAATAACAGTGACCAATGACTTAACTTAAAACACATCTCTCGACTTCAGCCGCCACGCTTCTGCCCACGCCTTGGACCGCAGGCCAAGCGTCTACCAAAAAATCAACTAACCGTCCACACAAACATTGTGGAAATTCTAATAATAAAACGCGGCACTAATATTCAAAACATTGTTAAACTAAAGAATAGTAAACACTGGTACAACATTCTATATAATAATACAGCAACCAAATATGGGAATAAATAAAGGTAAAACTATAAACACTCGATTGACAACAATGTTCCCACACTGGCCATATCCAAATATGGTCAACCGCCCAAACGGAGAAACTACATGAGAAATTAACACCAAAAGCCTCACACAATATAATGTAACTCAGGCACACTACTGCATGCTATAATATATATATAACATACAAAATCTTATATCATACAACTGGATGCTATATTAAAGAACAAGACAATAAAGTAATATGAGAATCAAGAGTAATGGCAGAATCCTAGTGAGATTCGTAACATCCCTCCCGTCCCCTAAGAAAAAAAATGAAATTAACTGAAGGTTGATTTCATTTTTTTGACTGCATGAAATATAACATGTAATATAACATGAAAATAAAACATGAAAATGCTTCAACTAAAATCAAAGTACACAGCAATGAAATCTCACACAGTAAAAAAAATACAAAAATTTCATACATCTTATGAATAAAAACACTACATATTATGGCACCGCAACAGGAAATCCCCTGGATAAGGCATCAGCAATAACATTTTGCCTCCCAGGAATATGACGAATTACAATATTGAATTCTTGCAGAATCATGACCATCTAAGTATTCTCTGGTTTTTACACTTCATAGAGTTGATAAATGTCAATGGATTATGGTCTGTATATACTACCACTTGATTTCCTGACAAATATGTCTCAAATTTCTTCACTGCCAGTATTAAACAAAGTGCTTCTTTCTCAACTACAGAGTAATTAATTTGTGTCTTGTCAAACTTACGTGAGAAATAATAAACAGGATGTTCTAACTCATCTGGTCCTACTTGGAACAAAACAGCACCTGCTCCTAGATCTGAAGCGTCTATGTGAAGAATAAAAGGTTTATCGTACTGTGGACTAGCTAGCACAGGTGAAGTAGAGAGAATTCCTTTCAACTTCTGAAAAGAGTGCTGACACTCCTGCGTCCACTTAAATTTTACCTGTTTCCTTAAAAGATTTGTTATGGGTGCAGCAACAATGGAAAAGTTTTTACAATATCTCCTATAATACGCACACATTCCAATAAATCTTTGCACAGACTTCTTATTTGTTAGGACTGGGTACTCCACAATTGCCTGAATCTTGTCGTGCAATGGGACTATCCTTCCTTGTCCGACCTCATGTCCTAAATACACTATAGTTCCTTTAGCCCAACTACATTTCTTCATATTGACAGTCAAATTAGCATGTTGTAACACATTAAGCAATTTCTTTAAACTGGACATATGATCTACCCAATTCTTACTGAAAATCACAATGTCATCCAAATATGCCCTACAGTCTGGCACATCCTTCAACAAGGAATTCATTAATTTCTGAAAAGTGGCTGGAGCATTCCTTAATCCAAAAGGCATGACATTACACTCGTAAGCTCCATCAGGAGTGATAAATGCTGTCACTTCCCTTGCAAAATCTGTAAGAGGTATCTGATGATATCCCTTAGATAAGTCTAATTTCGATACAAAGTTTGCATGACCTATAGTATCAACACATTCTTCCAATAATGGTAAAGGATAAACATCAACTACAGTTACCTGGTTGAGTTTTCTATAATCCACTACTAATCTCCACTTATCTTCTGGTTTTGGTACTAATAGACATGGCGAACTCCAGGAACTCTGACTGGGTCTAATGAACCCATGTCGAAGAAGATAATCAACCTCCTCCTGGATGATACGACGTTTCTCGGGTGTCACTCGATAAAGGTGCAGCCGAATTGGAGTCACATTTGTCAGGGTGATATCGTGAGTAATGAGAGAAGTCTGAGTGGGGACCTCCCCAAACAAGCTAGAAGACACCTCCAAAAGGTCCTGGAACTCTGCTCTCTCCTCATCCTGCAAATGACTCAAATATTCTTCCCCGGAACTACTGGAATTAAACAAACAAATATTACTATCTTCCTCAGCAACACTCGACTCTTCAGGAATTACCTCCTCAGCAACACAACAAGCCACAACACTAGGCCCACAATAAGCCTTCAACCGGTTTACATGTACACTCATGGTCTGTCGTTTCTGCTTGGGATGGCAAACCTTGTAAGTAACTTCCCCAAGACGTTTCAATACTTGATACGGTCCTGCAAATTTATTAGACATAGACGTACCCATACGAGGCTTCAAGACCAATACCAAATCTCCTGGCTCAAAAACTCTGAGTTTGGCCTTGAACCTCTGGTCATGTTTCTGCTTCATTACCTGTTGTTGTTCACTTAGATGTCGTAAGGCCAACTCCCTCGTTCTGGACATCCGTCAGATAACGCTCACTCTGTCTGGCTGTAACATCTCCTAACAATTTTTCATATAACATCTTTAAAGGTCCTCTCACCTGATGTCCGAAAACCAGCTCAAATGGAGAACAGCCTAGTGCACTGTGCAATCCATCTCTAGCCGCAAATAAAACAAATGGCAGATTATCATCCCAATGCCTGGGTGATTCTTCCCCAGTTGCTTTCAACATTTTCTTGAGAGTTTGGTGGAACCGCTCGATTCCCCCCCTGACTCTGAGGATGGTAAGGACTGGAAAAATTGTGCGCTATATTATAAGTTTTACAAATTTGTTGAAAGGTGGTGGAACAAAAATTACTCCCATTGTCAGTTTGAATTATACGGGGCATACCAAATAGTGAGAAAAATCGTTCCAACTGCCTTATAATGGTAGATGCTCTAATGTTACGTAAAGCATACGCTTCAGGGAACCTGGTGGTCATACATAAAATTGTAAACATATACATATTTCCGGATTTGGTACGGGGTAAAGGTCCGACACAATCCAGTACCACATGAGTAAAAGGCTCCTCTGGCACAACAATAGGGTATAATGGTGCTCGTGGCACAGTCTGATTAGGCTTACCAACAGTTTGACACACAACACAATTGTGGCAATATCTGACAACATCTTTTTTAAGTTTTGGCCAATAAAAAAGTTTACAGATCTTATGATACATACTGGTAATGCCTTGATGGCCTCCCATCAGGTCATCATGAGCAGCTTGCAATACCTGCTCCCTATACTCTGTTGGCACAACGAGCTGGGTTTTAGACTCACAATCATCTGATGAGGGAGTTCCTGATGGTCTCCATCTTCTCATCAGACATTGATCCTTGAAATAACAACCCGTACTCTCCTCCAAAGTATCAATGGAGTCGGCTGCTTCTGCATAACACTCAACAAGACTGGGATCAGTACTCTGTAACTTACGCAAGGTCTGGAACTCTACAACTGGAGCGAGCGGGCAAGGAATTGGTACCTGGGCCACATCTTCCAGACCATCTGGGTCAGAATAAATTAGGGCTTTGGCACCGGCCTCACTCTCGACATCCATGTGAGCTAAAAATGTATCTTCAAGGTCCACCTCCACCTCTCTGTCTGAAGGGGTCCTGGCCTCGAGAACATCCACCTTGGTAGTAGCAGGACTTACCACATTCTGCTTACCCATGGATCTGGTCACAACACAGGCTGGATAAATGACACCATCATCCGCCTCTGATTGAGCCAGTACTGCATTAGGTTTAGTATACATAACAGGACAATCGGTCCCACTAAATTGACACTTGTCAAAATCATTACCTACAATGATATCAATCCCAGGAATGGGCAACTGCTCACTGACTGCTACAGTGCACCAACCTGGTGTAATAAAAGAATTCAGGTTAACCTTAATTAATGGTACACGATGGATATGCCCTCCAAGTCCCTGCAATAACACTACCTCTCCAGTGTCTTCTGTGCTAACATCAGTAAGAACACGGCGAGAAATTAAAGACTGGGAAGCACCAGTGTCCCTTAACAACAGGACTGGTTTCCAGGTTCCACTAGTACATAGTAGGGTTCCCGAATGTAGGTATGGATCAAAATTAGTCATCCACTTGGGCATGACTGGAGCAACATTGGCATTAATGGTTTGCAAACCCCTACTCAAAATTAGACCAGTTGGTCTCAACTCAGGGTGCAAAGCATAACATGAATTTACCACATGACCTCTTCTCCTGCAATGCGTGCAATACCTGCTAGTGGTCGGAACAGCCGAACCCACTGCAGGCTTAATCACTACATTACTTGAGGGTGACAACCCTGTCTGTTTCTCAGATTTAGGCTTTACAGGAGAAGGTGAAGTAGCTGGTCGAGTCTGGAAAACATGATTTTTATGAGCATAATGATTAGTTTTAGCATTAAAATGGTTAAATGGTGCTCTGAAAGGTACTTTAGTAAGTAGTTCATGCTCATCAGCTAGCTTGGCTAATTTGATAAGATCAGTGGTTTGTTTATTTTCAGCCATAAATAAAGCTAATTTCTCTGGTAGACATCCCACTACTTCCTCAGTTACTATGAGGTCTCTTAAAGTCTCAAACTCTGTAATATTAAGTGCTTTAATCCATCTGCCAAAGTGATTTAATTTTACTCTTACAAAGTCAGAAATAGTCTGGTCATGTGCTCTTTTTAAACTTCTGAATTTTATTCTATGTGCCTCTGGGATCTGCTGGTAAGCATTCAAAATACTTTGCTGAACAAATTTAAAATCGAAAGAATTCTCAGCCGGCAAAGATGCAAATACCTCTTTACCCTTAAATTGTCCTTGTAATATGCTAACCCATTGATCGACAGGCCAGTTCATGCTGACTGCTAGTTTCTTAAAATGCAAGAAAAATATTTCTGGATCTTCTTCATTAAACTTAGGTAATTCTACATGTTTACTGTACTTGGAAGAACTATTTGTACTCCCTGGATTATTACTAGTGTTACCCAAGCCTGCCGCAATTCTCTGCTGTTCTAACCTGTTATTATTTTCAGCCATACTACGCTGAATTTCTAATTGTCTAGTCTGCTGCTCTGCTAGTCTTAACTGAGCCTCCAACTCAAGGTGTTTTGTCTGGTTCTGCAACTCCAACCTCTGCTTGTCTGCTTCCAACCTCTGCTTGTCTGCTTCCAGCCTAGCCATTTCTAATTGAGTCTCCAACTCCAACTTTAAGATTGCCACCTTGTCACTTGACTCTTCTTCTAACTCTCCCAAACACTCCTCGTCAAGTCTCTCCTCCTCCACCAAGTGTGTGACAATCACTCTTAACACTTGAGCTTTCAACATTTTACTGGAAATTGCTATGTTCAATTTATCAGCCAGCAATAACAAACCAGACTTCTTTAAGTCTTTAATTTTACCAAAATTTGGCTGATCTACCAGCGCAGCAACCTGATCCTCCATGGTTGGCTCAATAATCACAACTTACACTTGAAACAACACTGAAAATTATGCTTGGCCCCTGGCACAAGCCTCACTTACCTGAAATCGTGAAGCGTTGAGAAGTTTTCACAGCAGCTCAGATTGAACAGATAATTTCACAGGCTTGATTAGGTGTCACTAGATAATCACAGAGTACATACCTAGGAAGGCAATTGCTATTAATAATTAGCACTGTTAATTGTACAAACATTACAGGGAATTAAGGTTTATTCTCCCGGACACAGGCCCTCATTTGTTACCACCCTTGAGACTAAATAAGGTTCTTCTCCCCGCAGTGCAATAAAAAAGATAATAAATCGGCCTTGCCAACAACTGTCTAGGGGTAAATATACATCACTGCCTAAAATGGAGAACAATATATTTATGCTAAGGGGGACAATCATAACAATATTTAAATGTATAAATAAATCCCCAGAAATATTCTTCAGCATGCAAATCATAGAATAACCTCCTTATTTAGACATGAGCACTATCACTAAAACATGGATTAATTAGAGAGATATATACAATATCATCTAACCAGATAATTAACATTTATATGGGCTAAAATAACAGTGACCAATGACTTAACTTAAAACACATCTCCTCTCGACTTCAGCCGCCACGCTTCTGCCCACGCTTTGGACCGCAGGCCAAGCGTCTACCAAAAAATCAACTAACCGTCCACACAAACATTGTGGAAATTCTAATAATAAAACGCAGCACTAATATTCAAAACATTGTTAAACTAAAGAATAGTAAACACTGGTACAACATTCTATATAATAATACGGCAACCAAATATGGGAATAAATAAAGGTAAAACTACAAACACTCGATTGACAACAATGTTCCCACACTGGCCATATCCAAATATGGTCAACCGCCCAAACGGAGAAACTACATGAGAAATTAACACCAAAAGCCTCACACAATATAATGTAACTCAGGCACACTACTGCATGCTATAATATATATATAACACACAAAATCTTATAGCATACAACTGGATGCTATATTAAAGAACAAGACAATAAAGTAATATGAGAATCAAGAGTAATGGCAGAATCCTAGTGAGATTCGTAACAGTTACCAGCAGTGAACCACATATGTTAGCCTAACCCACACCAATTATGTGTTACCATTATTGGGTTATACAAATATTTCAATTTACGGCTGTCAGCAGACTGTCCATTATAGCCTAAACCAAATTCAATCTATAATTACTGATTCACTCAAGTCAGTGAATTCATTAACATATCAGGATCCAGTAAACTAATCTAAATTACTGATCCCATAAATCAATGAATCATTACTAACCCTGATAACATTATATTTCACAATTAGGATGTACATTCAGGTGTTAAACATTATTTACAGTAGAAGAATACTCGCCAAACACTATTAATAATCTCGTGTTCAATAAATTTCTTATACATGTGTATATATTATATAAAATTACAAAATCCAAAAACATAGCACTATTTTTCGTATTATTGCATGACATTTATTGTAGTTCTGCCAACCCAGCAGAGGTAGGATATTCTAGACTGCCAGGGTACTAAGATTTGTACAAATTCAGTCTACACTATTAGCTGCATTAATAGGTAGAATTATTACCTAACTAGTACTGTTAGACAGTGCTGGTGTATTATTATTTTAGAGTGCTGACCTAATTAGGGTGGGATTTATAAACCATTTATTGTGTAATTATATTTCATTACATATTTCTATGTTCATCTCTGAGTGTTACTGAAAGTGTCACTACCCATCCAAAGCTGATTTTGAGGAGCTAAGCTTAGGAACCTCTGTAGTGATACCAAAGTACTACTCAAATCTTAGTTGCTTACTATTGGGTAGTTAGCTAACCTCCAAATGAGGTAAACTAAAACCAGTCTCAAGGAAATATCAGGCTGTCAATAATTATACCTGGTCTACATATAGGAGCAAGTACCATAGCTGTCCAAGTAGCTATATAAGCCCTATAAGGCTCAAACTCACAGCAAGAATGGCTACTCCAGAAAAAACTAAAAGAACCTTGAAAGGTTTTCAAAATCACTTATCAACACTACATGACAAATGTGACAACTGTTTAGGAACTGATTCAGTTGACATTTTCAGGATAAGAATTTCCTCAAAGGTGGCTAGCCGAAAATATGACCAAGTAAAAATGTTATCGAGTCTTATAGGAACATACTCCTTGTCAGTAATACTGACCCAAACGAATTGAGTCTTATAGAATCTGACCTTGCCGACTATGAAGATATAATTCAAGACAAGTTACATCACTATAACAAAGTGCTTGCAACACAAAATGTTCCCGAGTGGTTAGAACATTTTTATAGTTTACTTATACCCAAGCAAGCACTCAGCTCAGATGAAATACATGAGCTAACTCAAAAAGAGGAGAATCCTATAATTAAATTAGATCCTTACACTGGATCTATAATTGTTCAACCTTCATTTTCTACAATCTCATCTAATACAACTTCACGTAATGATTCATTCGCAGAATCTGATCAATTTTCAGACAAATCATCTCAATATTCCCTGGATTCTATAAATTCAATGCATGAGGCTACTGAATTAACCAGCGTCGCACAGGAGCCAAGAGAAATAAGTGAAGCAGCTGTAGATGAAACTCCGAGTGAAACTGCAACAGCCAGTGAATCTGAACCAGAAAATGGAAATAAAGCTGAAGCTCCTTAAAGCTGAGGGTAAGCAAGAAGCCTTAAACAACACAAGTAATAGTCATAATTACTCAAACCAGCCTTCTAGAGCAAGTGCTGATAGTGAGAAGATTGTTATAAACCTTGTTCACCAATTGCTAGATTTATCTCCACCAGAACAATCAGTTGACTCGTTACAAGCTTTTAGTTTCCAGCTTAAGTCACTGTTAAATTCCTTCAGCAAGGAGGTGGACCACCCCACTGCTGAATGGATGACTAAAATTATCATCCAGAGAAAATTAGTCTGGTGAGATACTCAATAAATTGTATTTAACCAGAATGGTAATGTTCTGTCAATGCAGGATATATTCGAAGGTTTGCGCAATTTAATGAATCAATCAGCAAACCAGGCATTTAATAAATCTGCTGAATGCACAGAAACTGTACCCATATCAGTTTCCTTATCTGAAACTCCTAAAGTGACACTGTCATTAGGTAACAAGGGTACTAATAATCAATGTAATAACAACAGGTCGAACACTGATTCATCAGTAAGAACTAAGAGCCCCATAAGTGCTTCTAAGAGCCCAATAATTGCTCCCCAGAATACACCAAGTACTCACAAGAGAATAAATAACAAGCAATTGCAAACAGCAAAATCTTCACAACCTGTAGTTGCAGTTTCACCAAACCAGTGTTCTCTAAACGAACTGTAGGAAGGGGGTCATGTTTGTTTTGCAATCAAAATCATTCTCTGTACAAATGAACTAATTTTCCTAATAGAGACACACGAGTCAGACGACTCAAACAGTTACACAAATGTACTAGGTGTCTCAAATCACATAATGTTAACAGCTGTGACACCCCACTGAACACCTGCAATAGGTGTAGAAGGGGCAAGCATCATGCTGCACTGTGTAAATTTGTTAAAACAAATTATTTCAATCCTAGAATAGGAAGTAGAGAATCTACACATTATACAGTGCTGCAAGGTGCGAGAAGTTTATAGCATAATTTCACCAGCGTCTCAAGTGGATGCTGCTTTACCCACTGCCCAACTTCAAGTAAAGAACAAAGGAGCCAAGATCACCACTCGTGGACTATTTGATCAAGGATCCCAGAGAACTTTCATTACTCAGAAAGCGGCAGAGGCACTTAACTTAAAACCAATCAGACACGTAAAATTAAACCTGTCAGGGGTTCATGATAAATCGAGGATCCCAAGAATACTCAGTAATTCAACCGCGTGTACGTCTAGGTAGTCATGTCAAGGCTATCCAAGCCATTGTTGTAGATCAAATACCTTTTGACTTAAAAATTGAGGGTCTGGGGTATACAGCCTCTGTTCATTTTGGGGCCTTGGTCACGGTGTGTCGGAAAATCCGACACCATTTAATATATCATACAGATAATAGCTGTATTGTATAAACAAGTTACCCATAGAAAACGTAACTTGTAGTGGAATTACCGTCTATAGAAAACGGGATATCATCACCACATACTATTATAATTCACCAGCTATTCTGCTGGGAATTATTCTTAAATACATTAGTCTTTGGACTTTTCCATCATAAAACATCTCATATAAATTAACTTAATTATCAATATTAAAGTAGAGTAAATGTGACCCTTCTATCACTTTCTGACATGTGGACAATGTAAGCCAGGCGTCAGAGGGAGGAAGGAGGGCAGCCATTGTTTTGTACGAGACCAGAGGCTCACACGGGAGCAAATTCGGCTCCTGTTAATTTTACTTGGACGTAGTGTTATGGAAACCAAAGGTGTACCATTTTCAACACGCTGTCTACAAATTCAAGTTAAGTGTTCTTTCCGAAACCCATGTATCTTCATTTATGGCCATTAATGTCATTATATAGGGTGAGCCGGTTAGAGCACGTGGAAGCCTCAAACTAAAGGTAATTAAGCCAGGTCTTCATGTTCCATGTACAGTTTTCTCTGAAATACTTGTCATATATAGGTTTCTGGCTTCACAGTTAGCGCCTTTTTGACAGGTCAAGACGAGGAAGAGTTTGTGCACCAGTTACTGGGTGATAGAAGCTACCTCAAAGAGGATAATTTGGTGTCTACACCCTAGTCATACCTGGTGGACTAACCTGCTGTACTATAAGATAAGGAACCTTTTCAATGTATGTAGTTACTGTAGTTTGATTGGCTGCATATATATTAATTTAATAACCCCCCCTAATGTGTAGAGGATCGATTTGTGAGATTAAGAGATTATTGCAGAAATACAGTCCACTTATCATTATACAAATTGCTATCGAAGTATATAAATTAACGTAAATATAAATTATATATATATATTCATATAAATTAAATAAATATAAATCTCACAGGTCGGTTCCCACATTATTTGGTCCTTCGAACCGGATGACGGATTATTTGATCCTTTGAACCCACATTTGGTCATCTTAGTACCGGATGAACCAGTTAACCAGTGGATTCATTAAATATACTAGTGCAGTGTTATTTAAACAAAGGCCAGCCAGTCAAAGACGGAAGCGTAGCCTCGAGGGAGCTCAGGAGCCTCCCTCAGTTCAGATCTGCCTCATCAGCGGTTTCATGCACACCCACAGATATTTGGTGGCGTGTTATTTCGTGAAATGGCAGCGCTAATATTGAAGCCAGCCAAATTAGTGACTGTGTCTTCGCGATATTGTTCACGGATTTCGTGGTGTTACATTTCGCGAGAGATTATCCATGAATTTTGTGGAGTTTATTTCGCGAGGTCACTAATAATATTTAATACTTCTTGATAATATTAGAAGTTTCATAGAGGCTAATTAAGAGGCTATTATCAATAATTGTGTATATTATTTCTCCAAAATAGAGAATTATTTAATATATACTGCACTAGTGTTCTCAATATAATATTTACTAATTGCCAACCCACAACAGGGTAGGATATGACTAGTTGAACTATTATCGTTCATCCTAGTCCCATTATTACCATAGTCAGTTGTACTATATTGATCAACCTAACACCATTAATGAATGGTCCAGACCCTATTTTGGGTGTAATTTTTATCAACTCGAGTTGAGTTGTATATATAATAATTTACTTATGATCATTACACCTTTGAGTGATTAATTAGTGTCTCTACCATCCTAGGGTGATATAGAAGAGCTAACCTAAAGGTACTTCCAGTGACACTGGTTTATCACTCAAATCATTAGTGTGGATGATTGTATATATATAATGTGTATTAATTTTAAGTGCTAACCTCTAGTAGAGGTAAGATTATTGCCTAGTGAGTGCATTTTACCCTAGGCTACCATTAGTGTTTGTTCAGTATTATGAGCAGCCCAAGTACAAGTCCCACAAGGCTTTACCAACTAGCCAGTATGGATAATGCAGGGAGAATGAAAAGAACCCTTGCAGGTCTTAAAGGCCACTTAACAAGACAGATCAAGAAATGTGAAGATTTGTCACAACAATCAACAGTTGATTATGCTGACCTGGAAAGCTATTATCAAGCAGCTGCAGGTAAATTTGAGCAAATCAAATGTCAAATAGCAACATATGTGGCTGAACTTGCCAACACCAATTTATCAGAAACAGAAATAGACGACATTATGGTTGATCTTGCAAATTATGAAGATCACACTCAGGCCACGTTACAGCCTTATGTCAAATTAATTGCCCAAAACAAGGCAACAGCAACAACAACAACAGTTGCATGTAATACGAGTCAAGCAGAAGCTCGACTCCCTCCAATTAATTTACCCACTTTCTCAGGAAAAGATGAGGAAGATTGGGACGAATTTTGGAACAAATTCGTTGACCTTGTAGACTCAAAACAATCTTTACCAAAGAGTAGTAAATTCTCTTATTTGCAAGGCCAATTATCAGGTGAGGCTAAAACAGTAGTATCCCATCTGAGATTAACTAATGACGGCTATGATCTGGCAGTAAAACTCCTCAAGGATAATTATGCTGATCCAGAAGTAAGAACATCACATTTAGTTCATGAGCTGTTGCATTTACCCCCACCGGAGGCTTCAGCTGATTCACTCCAAGTCTTCAAGCTGGAGGTAGAATCATTGATCAATGCCCTCAGCCTGACAGCAGATACAAACGGGGCTGAGTGGGTCTTGAAAATAATTGTCCAGGAGAAAATACCTAGGGACATATTGAGACAAATGAGTGCTCATTACAATAAAAGCATCTTATCCATGAATGAAATATCTGAAGGTTTAAAGTCAGTAGTTCATCAATTACGAACACATGACAAATTAAAACCACCAAGTAAACCCTCAGAAACCAATAATAGTAAACCACAGAGTACCAAAGGTACTCCAAATCAATCTAGACAATATAATTCAACACCAAAGTGGAACAGTAGCAGTGTGGGCGTATATGCAGTGGGACCCTCCAAGCCTATAGTTACTGTGTCACCCAAGAACGTGACACCAAAGGGTACTGGAAACTATGGAACATGTTTGTTCTGCAATGAGAAACATTCAATGTACCACTGCTCTAATTTTCCTGATAGTGACGCCCGTGTTGAGCGACTCAAAAAAAAAAAACAAATAATGTGGGAACCGACCTGTGAGATTTATATTTATTTAATTTATATGAATATATATATAATTTATATTTACGTTAATTTATATACTTCGATAGCAATTTGTATAATGATAAGTGGACTGTATTTCTGCAATAATCTCTTAATCTCACAAATCGATCCTCTACACATTAGGGGGGGTTATTAAATTAATATATATGCAGCCAATCAAACTACAGTAACTACATACATTGAAAAGGTTCCTTATCTTATAGTACAGCAGGTTAGTCCACCAGGTATAACTAGGGTGTAGACACCAAATTATCCTCTTTGAGGTAGCTTCCATCACCCAGTAACTGGTGCACAAACTCTTCCTCGTCTTGACCTGTCAAAAAGGTGCTAACTGTGAAGCCAGAAACCTATATATGACAAGTATTTCAGAGAAAACTGTACATGGAACATGAAGACCTGGCTTAATTACCTTTAGTTTGAGGCTTCCACGTGCTCTAAACGGCTCACCCTATATAATGACATTAATGGCCATAAATGAAGATACATGGGTTTCGGAAAGAACACTTAACTTGAATATGTAGACAGCGTGTTGAAAATGGTACACCTTTGGTTTCCATAACACTACGTCCAAGTAAAATTAACAGGAGCCGAATTTGCTCCCGTGTGAGCCTCTGGTCTCGTACAAAACAATGGCTGCCCTCCTTCCTCCCTCTGACGCCTGGCTTACATTGTCCACATGTCAGAAAGTGATAGAAGGGTCACATTTACTCTACTTTAATATTGATAATTAAGTTAATTTATATGAGATGTTTTATGATGGAAAAGTCCAAAGACTAATGTATTTAAGAATAATTCCCAGCAGAATAGCTGGTGAATTATAATAGTATGTGGTGATGATATCCCGTTTTCTACAGACGGTAATTCCACTACAAGTTACGTTTTCTATGGGTAACTTGTTTATACAATACAGCTATTATCTGTATGATATATTAAATGGTGTCGGATTTTCCGACACGGTGAACTTCAACGGCAACAACCTGCTCAATTTTTTCAGAGACTTAATTTAGCGGCGTAGTCCTTCATACGTTCCAGATCAATACTCCGAGTAAATTTTTTCCGTTTCTTCACATGACTGCTTACAGAACCAACCTTCACACCCATAGCCTTCACACCCCCAGCCTTCACACTACCCTTTCCTTTTCTATCATACCTTACTGAAGAGGGTGGAGTTGCCCTCTGCACAGACATTTCTACATCACTATCCTCCATGGTGTCATCCTCTACATCCAGTTGACAACCAGTTACTTGTTCCATCGTCACCTCACCAAGGTCAGCACCACCGTCAGCCTCGCAGCTCTTCGCAGCGTCAGCGCCTATGTTATGGGTGACCACATGTATATTGTCCAGACTTACCTCACCCTCACCAGGGTGAACAACAGCCGGTAAAGCGTCCTGAGCAGTGTCGTCTGTACCTTCCTTGTCTGCATTACCATTATCGTCCTGAGCAGTGTCATCTGCACCCTCCTTGTCTGCATTACCTTTATCGTCCTGATCTAAGTTACCTTCACCGGCCTCATTCGCACTGGGAGTCACTCCCACAGACGTTCCACTTACAGAGTTTTGGGTTACTTCATCTACCTCACCTGGAACTACAGTATTTACAACAGTGGGTCCATTTCCTGATCCACTATCCTCTATTGATGGCAGAAAGTCATGTTCATGAAAAATGTTGATCCGTTCTGATGCCTCCACCTGGCAGGCAGCAGCCATGTGACTAGTACGCCCACACTTAAAACAAGTTTGCATTTGGCCATTGTATATAAATTTAATATAATGACCTGCTACTGACATTGATGAAGGAATATTACGGTGAAGTTCCATCTTTACTGTTCGTGTTCCATGAAAAAACCCTTTCCCTGGTCCAGAGGTATATTTATTAAAACGATCATTGTCCACTCTCCCATATTGTTCCAGTATGTGTATAATAGTTCTATTCAACAATTCAAATGGCGCATCCCTCACAGAAACGTATGTAAACGTTTTGCTCAAATTAATCACTTGTACTGATCCTTTCCCATTAGGTAAACTTATAATTTCATCATCATACTTCTTAAGAAACTCTGAAAACGCCACATTGTTTTCAAATTTCAA
Organism: Procambarus clarkii; assembly: GCF_020424385.1. NCBI lineage: Eukaryota > Metazoa > Arthropoda > Malacostraca > Decapoda > Cambaridae > Procambarus > Procambarus clarkii. The sequence continues at coordinate 20,711,044 of NC_059586.1, forward strand.
CACCACTCTGTTCCCTGGCAGTGGTTGGTAACCAAATATTTCTTCCTGCTTGATCTGTAACACATCGAAGATCGTCGTGGATACAAGGTCGGGATCAGCATGACAACTAAACTTGAGTCCTATTGACTCCTTCCGCTTTAGTGGAGGTGTGTAGGAGCCCATGATGGCACATATACCACCCCCAGCGTGACGCTATCCGCCCATCCGTCAACACGCAGGCCAGCAGCGACGACAAACACGTCCACCCACCAGACGCCAGTAGCAGAGCGAATCAAAACACGTCTGCTCACCACCACGTCCACGACGAGACCAAGTTAGGTTAGATTAGGTTAGCGAGAATTGAGCGCCCTGTTGTTCATAATGATGTTTGAACGCTATGATGCTCCACCTCGGTAATTCGAGCAGTGCTCACCAGAGAATCTGCAAAGATTTCGTGCTTAGCTATCCTTCAAGAAGGATCTTGCACTAATAACCCGAGCTGACCCAACAGCTCACCAGTAGATTAACGTAATAATTGAGAGCTTTATTGTTCTCCATGCGAATTCGAGCTCAATATTGCTCGCCATGAAAATCGGTCGCTTTATTGCTCTACCATGTTAAAACGAGCTCAATACAGCTCACCCTGTTAATCCGAGCACAATACTGCTCACCATGTTAATTCGAGCTCAATATAGCTCACAATGTTAAATCGAGTACATTACTTCTCACCATAATAACCTTGCAATTATCAATGCTCAATATTTAGCTAGTAACTCCACTAAGAATTAGTGAGTTATCACAATTAGCTTAGTCCTCTACTTAGGTAGGTTAGAAATTTAAACCATCTATTTAGGTAGGTATTAGGGACTTAGTTTGTGTCAACTGAGTACCAGCCTAGTCTGTACTCACAATTAAATACAGTTGACTACTCATAGAGACTGATTTAATAAAATGAATTTCTCATTTAAAGTTGAGGATGTATTAATGAGTTTCCAGTGAGAAGCCTATGAGCTGCAATTTAATTAGTTCATAAGTGAGAATGACTAGGCTACTGATCTCACTGTCGACTCAGAACCTTCCTTGATTTTAGTGAATAACTATATTCAGTTCTCTAATATTATATTATCTATAGCTTGTTAGCAACTTAGTTATATTGTTAGTCAGAATGACTACTGCATGACAGTGCATATTAAATCATATTTCCTCCTTTTAGTTTGGGGTGATCATGATGCTCCGTGATGTTATTGTCTAGTAACTCAACAGTACAAGTCACAGCGACCCTAGACAGTGACCTTACTGTAGTGTCAGAGTCTCCTTGATCTTGAATGACTCAATGAATAATACTTAAATTATTGCATAATAATGTAGAATACAACTTATACAATAATGTTATCAGTTCTTGAGAACATTCTCTAAGTTTACCTACAATTCATCAACTACATAATGCAACCATTACATGTCACTGCGACTAAGTTGTTGAGTCTACTGTAAACTTTAGAGAGTTCTTGATTACAGATAACTTAATAATTTAACACTTTCAATATTAATTCACGTTCCCCTAAGAAGACTTAAGAGTCTTAGAATCTGTTGCTAACAGAGTCGGGACATCCGTTATGTGTGCTATCGCACTAACATACTAACTTATAATATAACTTCTGGGAAGAATTCAGGTACGTCAGTACTCAACATTGCACCTGCAACCCCAAGATTTCACCCGAAGTTATGTTGGAGAGTTTCCAACACTAATACATCATTATTGTATTAAACTATAGTATTTACTAATAACACTAACACGTAAAATTAATAGCGTCAGCGTTTCCATAGTATGGCATAATTTAGCCAGAAAATTCCCAGCCATCATGACGCAAAGCGTCGATTGCAAGCTTAAACATGAAATCTCCCACACATGTTGGAGAAATATAGAGTTCAGTTAATCACTCTTCCTTTCTGAAATTATTGTTCTTTATGAAAGAAATAACCATTTCGCATGCTTATGCGTACTGAGCTCGGGTATTTAACCGAATTAATTATTCCAGTAAAATATTACTGTGGCGTAAAATAAAAACACATCAACCCTTCTCGTTCAATTTGTGCAATATTTATTAGATCTTATGAGAAAGGGTATTATTACCCAATATATATATTGGTGATGATTGTTCAAATTGTACTCCTTCCGTTCCCCAAATAATTAATAGTAAACTGAAATTGTTTACGTCCGGGATTGCTATGAGCGTCTTTGCGCATGTGTGATCGGGCGTAGTGGGAGAAAGGAGGCGTTCTTCAAACACAGGGCGTCGCGTGGTGCACACGTGCCACACAGACAGCAGCCATTTAACAAGATCATGTGGTCTACAGTACTCAAACTGTTTAATTACGCGTCTACAAAGATAGTTATGGCCCGCAATCACAAGTTCACAGCAGTGAACGTCAGGAACTGGCAGACGCGATATCGGCAAGCTTCCAACACGCCTACGTTAAGTATACGTAGTCTAGAATACGTAGTCGTAGTATTTTTAGTCTAGTGCATCATTCTAGAGTGTGTATTTGTGGGTAGCCTGTCGTTAAGTTGTGTGAAGAACACCAATACCATGTTATTTTCTTTCAGTTTTAATTCCAATTTCAGTAAATATTGGAATAATTTATAGCCTAGTCAAATGCTACTCAAATTTCTCTGATTACAGTGTGTAGACGAGGATGAATCATGTATTTCTTCCTTCACCTACGACGTTCACCATTGGTGCTTCTTCCTTATTGGGATGCTGTACGGATTTAGTGAAGTCGTCTTATAGATAAGACAAATTCTTGTTTTCTAGAAAATTTGACTAATGCCATTATTAATTTCTATATATGTTTCTATATGGTGATCAAGAGGAATAATATAAAGTAATAATTTACTGCTCAGTACTCAATAAGTTTGCATTTACTATTTCTTAGGATTTAATAATCTTTCAAGATATTGATAATTTAATATTTCAAGGTCTTTTAGAATCTACATTCTAGTTGAGATTCTATTATTTTACTAACCCCGTTAGTGAACTAGTGACGAATCATACTGGTTCCTAGATATATATGAACTTCTAGAAATATCCCCCACTGTTCATATTTGAGGCTTTTAACTTCAATCAATTAATAATACAGTCCATTCATTCTCTTTAAGTGAGTGTTAAATAATTTGATATACATAGGCACTGGTTCTATAGTGTCAGTCCGAAATCATTTTATTCGTTTTCCCTCTTTTCTCAAAAGTGGGTGATCCTTCGATTTATATTAATTTTCAAAATTAATTAATTTCAAATTTGAGTTTAAGCCCCAGATACCCAACATCATACACTTATGATCCAGTGATCCATAACCAGACTGATACACTAATGATCCAGTGATCCATAACCAGACTGATACCCTTATGATTCAGTGATCCATAACAAGACTGATACACTAATACTCCAGTGATTCATGGCCAGGTTGATAAAATAATGCTCCAGTGATCCATAACCAGGCTGATACACAAATGCTCTAGTGGTCCATTCCCAAGCTCATACAATAATGCTCCAGTGATACATACCCAGACTGATACACTAATGATCCAGTGATCCATAACCAGACTGATACACTTATGATTCCGTGATCCATAACCAGACTGATACACTAATACTCCAGTGATTCATGGCCAGGTTGATACACTAATGATCCAGTGATCCATGGCCAGGCTGATTCACTAATGCCCCAGTGATAAATAACCAGGCTGATAAACTAATGCTCCAGTGATCCATAACCAGACTGATACACTAATTATCGAGTGATCCATAACCAGACTGATACACTAATGCTCCAGTGTTCCATAACCAGACTGATACACTAATGCTCCAGTGATCCATGGCCAGGCTAAAACTAATGCTCCAGTGATCCATGGCCAGGCTAAAACTAATGCTCCAGTGATCCATAGCCGGGCTGATACACTAATCCTACAGTGATCCATAACAAGGCTGATACACTAATGTCGGAAAACCCGACACCATTTAATAATATTACAATATTACATGCAATATGCATATAATATTGCTGCTGTTGTATACACAAGTTAACCCATAGAAGATGTAGCTTGTAGTAGAATTTTCCGTCAATAGAAAACGGGATATCATTGCTACATAGTACTATAAATTCACCAGCTATTCTGTTGGGAATTATTCTTAAATACAGTAGTCTTTGGACTTATAATATCATATAAACATCTTATTTGGATGAATTTAATTATTAGTATCATAAAAGAGCACATGTGACCCTTCTATCACTTATTGACATTGGACAAGGAGAGCCAAGGCGTCAGTGGTGAGGGAGTTCAGCCATTGTTAAGACCGGAGTTGTTGGAGCAAATTCCGCTCCTATAAGTCTCTTGGACGAAGTCTTATGGAGATCAACTTAAATGTTTTACCATCATCAACACGCTGTCAACAACCACAAGGGAAGTGTCTTTCCGAAATCTTATCTCAGTCATTATTGGCCAGTAATGTTATGATAGATAGGATTATTCCCGGTTAGAATACGAACGATCGATTCAACACAGGTAATTAAGCCTTGGCCCTTATCTAATAATATACAGTGTTTTCTCTGATATAGCTGTAATATATATTAGGATTCCGGCTTCACAGCTAGTGCCCTTTGACAGGAACAAGAAGAGGAAGCAAGAATTAATCTTGGTACATCAGTTACTTGGGTGATGGAAGCTAGCCTCTCAAGAAGATAATTTGGTGTCTACATCCCAGTTATACCTGGTGGACTAAGCCTACCATACAATAAGATAAGGCACACCCTCAATTTATATACAAATATATGTAGTTTGATTGGCTGCATATCTATAAATGTAATATAAACCCCCCCCCATAATGTGTAAGGATCGATTTGTGAGATTATGATACAGTCCACTTAACATCATACCAATTGCTATCGAAATATATAAATTAACATAAATATAAATTCTATATAAATTCATATAAATTTAATATAAATCTCACAAGTCAGTTCCCACAACTAATGCTCCAGTGATCTATAACCAGGATGATACACTAATACCCCAGTGATCTATAACCAGGCTGATACACTAATGCTTCAGTGATCCATGGCTAGGCTGAAGTACTAATGCCCTTGTGATCCATAAGCAGAATGATACTAATGGGTTCGTATCCTGGCCGGGGAGGACTTACTGGGCGCAAATCCTTAACAGTAGCCCCTGTTTAACTCAACAGTAAAATGAGTACTTGGTTGTAACAACGATTCTTCGCGGCGGGGATCGTATTCCAGGGACCTGCCCGAAACGCTACGCGTAATAGTGGCTGTACAAGAATGTAACAACTCTTGTATATATATATATATATATATAAAGATACACTAATGCTCCAGTGAGACATGGCCATCCTGATGCACTAATGCTCCAGTCATCTATAACAAGACTGATACACATATGATCCAGTGGTCCATAACGAGACAGATACACTAATGATCCAGATATCCATAACCATACTGATAACACTAATGATCCAGTGATCCATAACCAGATTGATACACTAATGATCATGTGATCCATAACCAGTCTGATACACTTATGATCCAGTGATTCATAACCAGACTGATACACTAATGCTCCAGTGATCCATGGCCAGGATGATTCCCTCAATGCTTCAGTGATCCATAATCAGATTCATACACTAATGATTCAGTGATCCATAATCAGACTGATACACTAATGCTCCAGTGATCTATAACAAGAATGATATACTAATGCTCCAGTGATCCATAACCAGGCTGATACACTAATGCTCCAGTGATCCATGGCCAGGCTGATACACTATTGCTCCAGTGATCCATGGCCAGGATGATTCACTCAATGCTTCAGTGATCCATAATCAGATTCATACACTAATGTTTCAGTGAACCATAATCAGACTGCTACACTAATGCTCCAGTGATCTATAACAAGAATGATATACGAATGCTCCAGTGATCCATAACCAGGCTGATACACTAATGCTCCATTGATCCATGGCCAGGCTGATACACTATTGCTCCAGTGGTCCATAACCTGACTGATACACTTATGATCCAGTGGTCCATAACCAGACTGATACACTAATGATCCAGTGATCCATAACCAGACTGATAACACTAATGATCCAGTGATCCATAACCAGATTGATACACTAATGGTCAAGTGATCCATAACCAGTCTGATTCACTTATGATCCAGTGATTCATAACCAGACTGATACACTAATGTTCCAGTGATCCATGGCCAGGCTGATACACAAATGCTCCATTGATCCATGGCCAGGAAGATTCACTCAATGCTTCAGTGATCCATAATCAGATTGATACACTAATGATTCAGTGATCCATAATCAGACTGATACACTAATGTTCCAGTGATCTATAACAAGAATAATATACTAATTCTCCAGTGATCCATAATCAGGCTGATACACAAATGCTCCAGTGATCCATGGCCAGGCTGATACACTAATGCTCCAGTGATCCATAACCTGACTGATACACTTATGATCCAGTTGTCCATAACCAGACTGATACACTAATGATTCAGTGATCCATAACCAGACTGATACACTTATGATCCAGTGCTATATAACCAGACTGATACACTTATGATCCAGTGGTCCATAACCAGACTGATACACTAATGATCCAGTGATCTATAACCAGACTGATACACTAATGTTCCAGTGATCCATGGCAAGGCTGATACCCTAATGCTCCAGTAAACCCTAACCAAACTGATACACTAATGCTCCAGTGATCCATGGTCAGACGGATACACTAATGCTCCAGTGATCAATAACAAGGCTGATACACAAATGCTCCAGTGATCCATGGCCAGGCTGATACACTATTGCTCCAGTGATCCATGGCCAGGAAGATTCGCTCAATGCTTCAGTGATCCATAATCAGATTGATACACTAATTATTCAGTGATCCATAATCAGACTGAGACACTAATGTTCCAGTGATCTATAACAAGAATAATATACTAATGCTCCAGTGATCCATAATTAGGCTGATACACTAATGCTCCAGTGATCCATGGCCAGGCTGATACACTAATGCTCCAGTGATCCATAACCTGACTGATACACTTATGATCCAGTTGTCCATAACCAGACTGATACACTTATGATCCAGTGGTCCATAACCAGACTGATACACTAATGCTCCAGTGATCTATAACCAGACTGATACACTAATGTTCCAGTGATCCATGGCAAGGCTGATACCCTAATGCTCCAGTAAACCCTAACCAAACTGATACACTAATGCTCCAGTGATCCATTGCCAGGCTTATTCACTAATGCTCATGTAATTCATAACCTGGCTGATACACTAATGCTCATGTAATTCATAACCTGGCTGATACACTAATGCTCCAGTGATCTTTAACCAGTCTGATACACCTATGATCGAGTGAAACATAACTAGACTGATACACTAATGCTACAGTGATCCATGGCCATGCTGATACACTAATGTTCCAGTGATCCATGGCCAGGATGATTCAATGAATGCTTCAGTGATCCATAATCAGGCTGATACACTAATGCTCCAGTGATATACAGTATAACAAGTCTGATACACATATGATCCAGTGGTCCATAACCAGACTGATACTGATACACTAATGATCCAGACATCCATAAAAAGACTGATACACTAATGCTCCTGTGATCCATAACCAGGCTGATAAACTAATGCTTCAGTGATCCATGGCCCGGCTGATACACATATGCTCCAGTGATCCATAGCCAGGCTGATACACTACTGCTAAAGTGATCCATAACCAGGCTGATACACTAATGATCCAGAGATCGATAACCAGACTGATACACTAATGTTCCAGTGATCTATAACCAGGTTGATGCATTAATGCTTTAGTGATTCATAACCAGACAGATACAATAATGCTCCAATGATCTTTGGCCAGGTTGATGCACTAATGCTCCAGGGATCTACAACCAAACTGATACACTAATGCTCCAGTGATTTATAACCGGACAGATATACTTATGATCCAGTGATCCATAATCAGACTGATACACTAGTGCTCCAGTGATCTCTAAAAAGGCTGATACACTAATGCTGCAGTGATCCATAACTAGACTGATGCAATAATGCTCCAGTGATCTATAACCAGATTCATACACTTATGATTCAGTGATCCATAAACACACTGATACACTAATACTCCAGTCATATATGGCCAGGTTGATACACTAATGATCCATGACCAAGCTGATATACTAATGCTCCAGTGGTCTATAATTACACTGATATACTTATGATCCAGCGATCCATAATCAGACTGATACACTAATGATCCTGTGATCCATAACCAGATTGATACACTAATGATCCAATGAACCATAACCAGACTGATACACAAATGATCCAGTGATGCAAAGCCAGACTGATGCACTAATGCTCCAGTTATCCATGTGCAGGCTGATATACTAATGCTCCAGTGATCCATAACGAAACATACACTAATGATCTACTGATCCATAAGAAGACTGATATACTAATGATCCAGTGATTCATAACCAGACTGATACACTAATGTTTCCGTAATCCGTGGTCAAACTGATAAACTAATGCTTCAGTGATCCGTGGTCAAGCTGATACACTACTGCTTCAGTGATCCAAAACCAGACTGATACACTAATGCTACAGTGATCCATAACCAGACTGATACACTAATGATCCAGTGATCCATAATCATACTGATAGACTAATGATCCAGTGATCTATAACCAGGCTGATACATTAATGCTCTAGGGATCCATGGCCAGGCTCATGCACTAATGCTCCAGTGATCCATAACTAGACTGATATACTAATGATCCAGTGATTCATAACCAGACTGATTCAATAATGCTTCAGTGATCCGGGGTCAAGCTGATACACTAATGCTTCAGTGATCCATAACCATACTGATCCACTAATGCTCCAGTGATCCAAGGCTAGGCTGAAGCACTAATGCCCTTGTGATCCATAAGCAAACTGATACACTAATGTTCCAGTGATACATAACCAGGCTGATACACTAATGCTCAAGTGATCTATAACAAGACTGATACAGATATGATCCAGTGGTCCGTAACCAGACTGATACAGATATGATCCAGTGGTCCGTAACCAGACTGTACACTAATGCTCCAGAGATCCATAACCAGACTGATACACTAATGTTCCAGTGATTCATAACCAGGCTGATACACTAATGCTCCAGTGATCTATGGCCAGGCTGATACACTAATGATCCAGTAATCCATAACCAGGCTGATACTCAAATGCTCCCGTGAGCTATAACCAGGCTGATACACTAATGATCCAGAAATCAATAACCAGACTGATACACAAATGCTCGAGTGATCCAGGACCTGGCTGATTCACTAACGCTCCAGTGATCTATAACCAGACTGATACACTAATGCTCCTTTGGTCCATGACCAGGTTGATGCACTAATGCTCCAGTGATTCATAACCAGACTGATTCAAAAATTTTCCAGTGATACTTGGCCAGGCTGATGCACTAATGCTCCAGGGATCTACAACCATATTGATACACTAATGCTCCAGTGATCTATATTCGGACAGATACACTTATGATCCAGTGATCCATAATCAAACTGATACATTAATGATCCTGTGATCCATAACCAGACTGATACACTAATAATCCAGTGATCCATAACCAGACTGATACATTAATGATCCAATGATCCATTGTCAGGCTGATACACTAATGCTCCAGTGGTCTATAACCAAACTGATACACTTATGATCCAGTGGTCCATAACAAGAATGATACACTTATGATCCAGTGGTCCATAACCAGACTGATACACTAATGCTCCAGTGATCCATAACCAGACTTATACACTAATGACCCAGTGATCCATGGCCTGTCTGATACCCTAATGCTCCAGTAAACCCTAACCAAACTGATACACTAATGCTCCAGTGTTCCTTCGTCAGACAGATACACTAATGCTCCAGAGATCAATAACCAGGCTGATACACAAATGCTCCAATGATCCATTGCCAGGTTGATTCACTAATGTTCCAATGATTAATGACCAGTCTTATTCACTAATGCTCACGTAATTCATAACCTGGCCGATACACTAATGCTCCAGTGAGTTTTAACCAGTCTGATACACTTATGCTCCAGTTATCCATAACCAGACTGATACACTAATGCTGCAGTGATCTCTGTCCAGGCTGATACTAATGCTCCCCTGATCCATAACCCGACTGATACACTAATGGTCCAGTGAACCACAACCAAACTTATACACTAATGCTCCAGTGATCTCTAACCAGGCTGATACACTAATGCTCCAGGGATCCATGGCCAGGCTCATGCACTAACGCTCCAGTGATCTATAACCAGACTCATACACTTATGATCCAGTGATCCATAAAGAGACTGATACACTAATACTCCAGTCATATATGGCCAGGTTGATACACTAATGATCCAATGATCCTTGACCTGCCTGATTCACTAATGATCCATAAGCAGACTGATACACTAATGCTAAAGTGATCCAAAACCGTACGGATACACTTATGCTCCTGTGATCCAAAACCGTGCCGATACACTTATGCTCCTGTGATCCATTGACAGGCTGATACACTAATGCTCCAGTGATCCATTGCTAGGCTGATACATTTATGCTCCAGTGATCGATTGCCAGCTTGATACACAAATGCTCCTGTGATCCATATCCAGGCTGATGCAATAATGCTCCAGTAATCTATAACCAGACTGCTAAACATAAGATCCAGTGGTCTTTAACCAGACTGGTACACTAATGATCCAGTGATCCATAACCAGACTTATACACTAATGATCCAGTGATCCATACCCAGGCTGATACACAAATGCTCCAGCGATTCATGGCCAGACTGACACCCATATGATCCAGTGGTCCATAACAAGACTGATGCATCAATGATCCAGTGGTTCATAACCAGACTGATACACTAATGATCCAGTGATCCAAGGCTAGGCTGAAGCACTAATGCCCTTGTGATCCATAAGCAAACTTATACACTAATGTTCCAGTGATACATAACCAGGCTGATACACTAATGCTCAAGTGATCTATAACAAGACTGATACAGATATGATCCAGTGGTCCGTAACCAGACTGATACAGATATGATCCAGTGGTCCGTAACCAGACTGTACACTAATGCTCCAGAGATCCATAACCAGACTGATACACTAATGTTCCAGTGATTCATAACCAGGCTGATACACTAATGCTCCAGTGATCTATGGCCAGGCTGATACACTAATGATCCAGTGATCCATAACCAGGCTGATACTCAAATGCTCCCGTGAGCTATAACCAGGCTGATACACTAATGATCCAGAAATCAATAACCAGACTGATACACAAATGCTCGAGTGATCCAGGACCTGGCTGATTCACTAACGCTCCAGTGATCTATAACCAGACTGATACACTAATGCACCTTTGGTCCATGACCAGGTTGATGCACTAATGCTCCAGTGATTCATAACCAGACTGATTCAAAAATTTTCCAGTGATACTTGGCCAGGCTGATGCACTAATGCTCCAGGGATCTACAACCATATTGATACACTAATGCTCCAGTGATCTATATTCGGACAGATACACTTATGATCCAGTGATCCATAATCAAACTGATACATTAATGATCCTGTGATCCATAACCAGACTGATACACTAATGATCCAGTGATCCATAACCAGACTGATACAATAATGATCCAATGATCCATTGTCAGGCTGATATACTAATGCTCCAGTGGTCTATAACCAAACTGATACACTTATGATCCAGTGGTCCATAACAAGAATGATACACTTATGATCCAGTGGTCCATAACCAGACTGATATACTAATGCTCCAGTGATCCATAACCAGACTTATACACTAATGACCCAGTGATCCATGGCCTGTCTGATACCCTAATGCTCCAGTAAACCCTAACCAAACTGATACACTAATGCTCCAGTGTTCCTTCGTCAGACTGATACACTAATGCTCCAGAGATCAATAACCAGGCTGATACACAAATGCTCCAATGATCCATTGCCAGGTTGATTCACTAATGTTCCAATGATTAATGACCAGTCTTATTCACTAATGCTGACGTAATTCATAACCTGGCCGATACACTTATGCTCCAGTTATCCATAACCAGACTGATACACTAATGCTGCAGTGATCTCTGTCCAGGCTGATATACTAATGCTCCCCTGATCCATAACCCGACTGATACACTAATGGTCCAGTGAACCACAACCAAACTTATACACTAATGATCTAGTGATCCAAAATCAAACTGATACACTAATGCTCCAGTGATCTCTAACCAGGCTGATACACTAATGCTCCAGGGATCCATGGCCAGGCTCATGCACTAACGCTCCAGTGATCTATAACCAGACTCATACACTTATGATCCAGTGATCCATAAAGAGACTAATACACTAATACTCCAGTCATATATGGCCAGGTTGATACACTAATGATCCAATGATCCTTGACCTGCCTGATACACTAATGATCCATAAGCAGACTGATACACTAATGCTAAAGTGATCCAAAACCGTACGGATACACTTATGCTCCTGTGATCCAAAACCGTACGGATACACTTATGCTCCTGTGATCCATTGACAGGCTGATACACTAATTCTCCAGAGGCCCGTAACCAAATAGATACACTAATGCTCCAGAGAGCTATAACCAGACAGATACACTAATGATCCAGTGATCCATAATCAGACTGATACACAAATGATCCAGTGATCTATAACCAGATACAATAATATTCAAGTGATCCATGACCAGGCTGATACACTAATGCTCCAGTGATCTATCGCTAGGATGATATACTAATGCTCCAGTGATCCAAAACCAGACTAATACAGCAATGATCCAGTGATTCATAACCAGACTGGTACACAAATCCTCCAGTGATCCATAACCAGACTAATACACTAATGCTCCAGTGATCTATAACCAGGCTGATACACTAAGGCTTCAGTGATCCATAACCAGGCTGATACACTAATGCTCCAGTCATCCTTTCCCCAAGCTGATGAACTAATGCTCCTCTGATCCATAAACAGACTGATGCATTAATGTTATTGTGATCCATGGCCAGGCTGATGCACTAATGCTCCTGTGATCAATAACCAGACTGATACGCAAATGACTAAGTGATCCAGAACCAGACTGATATACTATTTCTCGAGAGTTCCATAACCAGACAGATACAATAATGATCCAGTGATCCATAATCATACTTATACACTAATGATCCATTGATCTATAACCAGACTGATACACTAATGCTCCAGTGATATATAACCAGGGTGATACTCTAATGGCCACGGATCACTAATTAGCTGATACACTAATCACCCTGGACACGGATCACTGGAGCATTAGTGTATCAGCCTGGCCATGGATCACTTGAGCATTAGTGTATCAGTCGGGCTATGAATCACTGGATCATTAGTGCCTCAGTCTAGGTTTGGATCACTGGTTCGTTAGTGTATCAGTCTGATTATGGATCCTTGAAGCATTAGTGTATCAGTCTGGTTATGGATCACTGGAAAATTAGTGTAATCAGGCTGATTATGGATCAATGGATCATTAGTGTATCAGTCTGATTATGGATCAATGGATCATTATTGTATCTGTCTGGTTATGGATCTGTGGAGTATTAGTGAATCAGATTTGTTATGGATCACTGGAGCATTAGTATATCAGTTTTGACAGGGATCACTGGATCATTAGTGTATCAGTCTGGTTATGGATCACTGGATCATTAGTGTATCAGTCTGGTTATGGATCACTGGATCATTAGTGTATCAGTCTAGTTATGGAACACTGGATCATATGTGTATCAGTCTGGTTATTGATCACAGGAGCATTAGTGTATCAGTCTGGCCATGGATCTCTACAGCATAATGCATCAGTCTGTTTATGGATCACTGGAGCATTAGTTTATTAGCCTGGCAATAGAAGACTGGAGCGTTAGTGTATCAGCCTCTATATGGATCATTGGAACATTAGTGTATCAGCCTTGTTATAGGTCACTGGAACATTAGTGTGTCAGTCTGGTTATAGATCACTGGAGCATTAGTGTACCAGTCTGGTTATGACTCACTTGGTCATTGTTGTATTAGTCTGTTTATGGATCACTGGAGAATTAGTATATCATCCTGGCGATAGATCACTGGAGCATTAGTGTATCTTCTTGAGATGGTTATCTTGAGATGATTTCGGGGCTTTTTAGTGTCCCCGCGGCCCGATCCTTGACCAGGCCTCCACCCCCAGGAAGCAGCCCGTGACAGCTGACTAACACCCCAGGTACCTATTTTACTGCTAGGTAACAGGGGCATAGGGTGAAAAAAACTCTGCCCATTGTTTCTCGCCGGCGCCTGGGATCGAACCCAGGACCACAGGATCACAAATCCAGCGTGCTGTCCGGTCGGCCGACCGGCTCCCTGATCATATCAGTCTGATTATGGATCACTTGATCATTAGTGTATCTGTCTGGTTATGGGTCTCTGGAGCATTAGTGTATCTGTTTGGTTATGGGTCTCTGGAGCATTGGTGTATCAGTCTAGATATGGATCATTGGAGCATTAGCTGTTACCTATCGTTCGTTACGGCTCGTGACCCTACAGCAGCCAAGCTTTAATTACGTCTAGGGATACCACTGCTGCTCTCTAAAGCGCGTCACCAGTATAACCCCTTGATAAGTAATGAGCAAATAAATAAAACTCTTCCTTTAGGACTCAAGAATAGATACAAAATATTATATAGATATATATTCAAGACAGTATAATATAAAAACACAGATGGTTAAGTTAACTTATACAATAAATGAAAGTATTGTCATATCACTAAATATAACAAATAAAATATGGCACAAAATGAATGTAAAGACTTATCTCCCACATGTTACTCTCCTGGTCCCGTATCAGCTACTGACTCACGCTCTGTCGCTACCCACATTCTCACCTCCCGTCTGCCTCATCCCAGGATGAGGGATGGAAACTAAGGACTTTTTAATATTTAAAACTAATTGAACAACCACTTGTTCTCAAAACACACAAGAATGCAAATTACAGATAATAGTTGCTTACAAAATATATAAGTACAATGCCACCTGTTTAATAACAGTATATAAACAATTACCTAACTAAATAAAAGTGACATCTGGAACTTCCAAACTGAACAGGTCCAGCTTTCCCGTATCAATCAGGTAATAGACGTGTGCAAAGGCAACCGCGCTCCTGTCCACTGACGCTGCCACACCACACGACAATTTACAAAACACCATGTGTGTACATATACAGGCAATGATATAATGGAAACAAAAATGCTATTTCAAATTTATATACGTATTCTGCTAGGAGTACGTAACACTTCCACCTCCAAGAAAAAAAATGCAATAGATTGAAGATCAATGGCATTTTTTCAAAGTAAAAGGTATGACACTTGAGATTTATGGTATTAATTACACCAAACATGTAAACGTAATTAGAACACATTTCTGGACAAAAATGAAAACACGCCAAATATAGTCTTACAGGAAACTCAGAAATTTCAGTCTTATGACTATGTTCTACATATGTGTCACTGGAGTATGCAAATTTATCTCTCCAGGGTACTATCTCATTTATTTCACTTTGTTTCAGATCATATTTCACACTCCTATCTACAACAGTATCATTAGTAGCATGAATAGAATTGTCAATAAAGGAAGCTGCTTTCACACAGTTATCAGGGCAATTTAGCTTTTCATATGCTTCTACTATTTCTCCAAGATCAGTTCCGTATTTCCATCTGATCCCTTTTCCACATGGTGAATTTTTCCAAGACAGACTCCATTTTCCATTACTCCCTTTTTCTGGAGCTGAACTGCTTAATTGAAGCTGACTGGATGTTGAGTAGATTTGGGACTTCTCCTGGGTATGCTCTGACACAGACATCTGCTCTTCATCACTCTTGATCCTCTGTGGAACACATACTCTCGCCCAATGGATACTAAAATTAGAGAAATTAGCATTAAACCTCACAATTATGTATAAAACTTTCCCATTCATAGAACCTTCCGAAACACAAGACACCGACTTAGCAAACCTTTGACCTTCAAACCAAGAAATACAACCCAAGATAAGTGCAAAGACTACCTGATCGAACTGACTCAGATGATCCATAAGGAACACAGAAATCAATTGCCTCATAACTCTGTCATAACGATCAGTGAAAGAAAACAGGCATATGCCTAGGCACCATATCTCAATCATAACTCCGAAGACAAGTTCACACCCCCTGATGGTGAACTTGAACACAACACACACTTTCATCAACCGTCTAGTCTTCCAAAAGACTAAATAAAACATGCCGAAAACTTTACAACCCTCACCATCACTTCCCAAGTGATTTACGTCTGATGACAACCAATCAACCAAGAGGTTTAAGGGTCTTAACATCTTGAAGATGAACAGCAGATTACCTGGGAAACACCCAAGGACAATCTGAAACCCTTCACAATGATTAACACTAGGTAGGATAACCTTATCCTCCAACTTGAAATACACACCTGGAGCCTCAAACATCTGCTCCCCAGTATGATTTAATCCTTCACCCACAATATGACTCTGAAAGTCAACTCCAATATGACTCTGAAAGTCAACACCACACTTGAGTGGAACATACACTTTTATCACTCGTGCATCAAAATTAACTGGATCTGAATATAGAGACACTGCTCTAGCATAACTCACCACTTCCTCAGAACTGGATGCACAACCTACTTGAGTAAACTCTCTCTGCTCAACCACAAGGCTTGACAAAGATGTCCCACAGTCCATTACTTCACAAGAAAATGGCTCCTGCAGAATAAAAGTAGATTTCAACATCCTACACACACTCTGACTCAATGTACACAATGAGAAATACTTACTCCACATAGAATAAGAATCACAACTCCGCAACTTAGATCCAAATGCTACTTTACCACTCTTAATGATTTTACCAAAATTTCCTCCCATGACTTCTGGAGCTGCTTGGAGTACTGTCTGCTCACAATCAATAATATCACTACCAAGCTGGGTCACATCCTCACAGACAACTGAAGAGGGAGGCTCAATGGGTCTCCATCTACTCAACAGAAGCTGATCCTCTGGCTGCTTTCCCACACTCTCCAAAACTGGATCTACAGTACAGACTGTCTCCTTGCTTCTCTCTGAAATCTTAGGGTCAGTTCTACTCAAAGCACTTAAATGAAGGGAATCTGAAACGAGCGGGCAAGTAACAGGTAGTTTGACCTCCTCCCCTATTATATCACCTTGACTAGGGTGAGGCGGGGCCTCTACAACGGACTTACTCTCGACAACTGATTCTAAACTTGGAGTGAGCGGGAATACTTCTGCCAACCCGACATCTTGTCCTAAACCATTCACTTGGCTGGAATACAGAGTCGTGGCTTTTAAGTTTCTCTCAACTCCTGGCACAACGTTCGTAGTGAGCGGGCAAGACAATGGTACATGGACATCCTTTCCCAATTTATTGGAATAAAGCAGAGTCATAGTATCAGGCTTACTCTCAACAACTAAATCGGCCACACAGGAATCTGGAACAACCACATCCCACTTCTCCACTGAAGGGGTACTGGTTACTGGAACAAATGCTTGAGTAACAACATCAGAACTGACAACTGGATTTATATTAGTACTGACATCAGCACAGGTAGAATGGACAAAACCATCTTCTACAACAGGTTCATTCATAGAACTAACTTCAGCACAGGCAGAATAAACATGGTCTGCAACTGGCTGTTTACACAAACGGGGATCATTCTCACCCACAACATGATTTATGGCCACATCATTACCCAATATAACATCCACACCTGGGATGGGCAACTGTGTACTAACACCCACAGTGCATAAACGTGGTGTAATGGTGGATCTGAAATTAATGTCTATTAGAGGTACAGTTTTACATCCTGCAACACTCTGAAGAACAACAAACTTTCCAGTATCTCTCTTTTCAACATCAGAAAGAATACTGGATGAAATTATGGTTTGGGAAGCACCTGTATCACGAAGAATAACCACTGGCTTCCACTTCCCATTAATACACAAAACTTCACCTGAAGACATATATGGTGAATACTGTTTCACCCAATTGGGGTTTACAGTTACATGTTTATTAGTAAGTTTATTTTGCACACCTCTGCAATAAATGAGACCAGTTGGTCGTAACTCAGGGTGCAATATAAAACATGAATGAATTCCATGGCCTTTTCTCTTACAATGGGAACAGGACCTTACAGTGGACACACTGGTAGAACCAACTGTAGGTTTAGAAATAACCTTATTATTATTTGACATTCCTGACAATGAAGTAGCAGGGTTAGGTTTTGTAAGAGAAGAGCTCATGGGAGTAACTGGAGTACTAGGACTGGATGGATTCTGATAAGGAGTTCGGTGAGCATTATAATTTACTCTACGACTAGACTTAGGTGAAGTGGCCGTAAACTGGGCCTTAGTCAACAACTCATGCTCATCCGCGAGCTTTGACAGCTCATAAATGTCTGTTACATTCTTTTGTTCTGCCATAAAAGTAGACAACTGGTCTGGGAGACATGACAATACTTCTTCCATTATAAGAAGATTCTTTAAAGCATCAAAATCAGTGACTGAAAGTGACTTTAACCATCTGTTACAAAAATTCGTCTTCTGACGAGTAAAATCTGCTATTGTCTGATCCCTTATCCTCCTTAGATTTCTAAACTTTTGCCTGTGTGCCTCTGGATTTAACTGGTAAGCATTTAAGATGCTTTTCTTTACAAATTCATAATCAAAACTATGAGCGTCAGGTAGGGATGTGAAAACCTCCTGACTACGCCCCTTAAATTGAGACTGCATAATGGCTACCCACTGATCCCTTGGCCAGTTCATACTGATGGCAATTTTATAAAAATGTGCAAAGAAAACCTCAGGATCCTCCTCATTGAACTTTGGTAACTCTATATACTTATGCGTCCTGATGGGATTATTATCACTATTTATTGAAACATTACTAGTATTTCCATGCCCAGCTGCCATACGCTGTGTTTCAAGCCTGAAGTTAGTGTCAGCCATTTGTTGTTGAATCTCTAATTGTTGCCTTTTTGTGGCTTCTATTTGCAACTGTGCCTCAATTTCCAAACGTCTAGTCTCAAGCTCCCTCTGCTGAGCTTCAGCCTCTAATATTTGCTGTTCTTTTTGAGCTTCAAGTTCTAATATTCTCTGTTCTTTTTGAGCTTCAAGCTCTCTTTGACGAGCTTCAGCCTCTAATATTTTCTGTTCTTTTTGAGCTTCAAGCTTAGCATTGGCTATTTGCGCTTCTAACTCAAGACGCTTTAACGTCATCTGATCACTCGACTCCTCTTTTAACTCTTCTAGAATTTCTTCATCTAACTCTCCATTCTCAACAAAATGCGTCACAATGACTTTCAATATTTGGGCTTTAACCATTCTATTGTTGGCGGTCAAATCCAACTGATTTGCCATTTGTATTAACTCAGTCTTTTTAAGGCTCTGAATCCTTTCAAAGTCTGGGTGAGCCACCAACGCGGCAACTTTCTCCTCCATCGTTACTAACACTTGGCACTTGATTCACAACAATAATTAAAAACAATGGCACTGCACTACACTTCACTGTAAAATTGTCACCACACTGAAAATTCGCTTGGCCTCACTGCACAAACAAAATATATAGGATGACTTACCTCAAAATCGTGAAACGTTGTTACTTGACACACAGGAAAGCTTGCTTGGCACATGGAATAGTTCTTAAGAAACACACAGACACTTGACACAATGGTACCTAGGAAGGCAAGGTTAGATTAGCATAATTAAGGTTAAGTGGGAACAATATTTCCCGGCACAGGCCCCCATAACTCTTTGTTACCTATCGTTCGTTACGGCTCGTGACCCTACAGCAGCCAAGCTTTAATTACGTCTAGGGATACCACTGCTGCTCTCTAAAGCGCGTCACCAGTATAACCCCTTGATAAGTAATGAGCACATAAATAAAACTCTTCCTTTAGGACTGAAGAATAGATACAAAATATTATATAGATATATATTCAAGACAGTATAATATAAAAACACAGATGGTTAAGTTAACTTATACAATAAATGAAAGTATTGTCATATCACTAAATATAACAAATAAAATATGGCACAAAATGAATGTAAAGACTTATCTCCCACATGTTACTCTCCTGGTCCCGTATCAGCTACTGAACTCTCGCTCTGGCGCTACCCACATTCTCACCTCCCGTCTGCCTCATCCCAGGATGAGGGATGGAAACTAAGGACTTTTTAATATTTAAAACTAATTGAACAACCACTTGTTCTCAAAACACACAAGAATGCAAATTACAGATAATAGTTACTTACAAAATATATAAGTATAATGCCACCTGTTTAATTACAGTATATAAACAATTACCTAACTAAATAAAAGTGACATCTGGAACTCTCAAACTGAACAGGTCCAGCTTTCCCGTATCAATCAGGTAATAGACGTGTGCAAAGGCAACCGCGCTCCTGTCCACTGACGCTGCCACACCACACGACAATTTACAAAACACAATGTGTGTACATATACAGGCAATGATATAATGGAAACAAAAATGCTATTTCAAATTTATATACGTATTCTGCTAGGAGTACGTAACAAAATGCCCACTTGGGGACTGTAAGCTCCAAAAAACCCAGTATATAGGCAAGACAACAACATCTCTTTCTAGGCGTTTAACGATGCATAAGCAACAGGGCTCCATTAAGGAACATATAATCTCTTCCCATAACCAAACCATCGCCAGAGAAATCCTAGTAAACAACACAGAAATCATCGATAGATACAGCGATAGCAGGCGGCTTGACGTTTGCGAGGCACTACACATCAAGAAGTCAACACCAGCAATCAACAGCCAATTATTGCACAACTATATTCTACCCACCTCAAGACTCCGCTCCAATATAGAAGCATCAAGAAATATGGACCAATAGGCTTTCTACAAACACTTCTATTCAATACCCATTGTTTCTGTTCTGTCTTGTGTTGATACTTTTAATACCCTATTAATATCCCCTGTTCTGTCTTGTGTTAATGCCACATCATCCTTCCCACCTGTCTTGTGTTAATGCCACATCATCCTTCCCACCTCACTCAAATGTAGATATAATATCAGAGAGACGTAAGTTCTAATCAGTTGTGTATTTGTGAAGTCTTTGAAAATGTAATAAGTTTTACGAAACGCGCCCGTGTCGCGTCAGACTAGAAATAAAAATGAATTTTGGAGAAGTGATTTTTGATTTACCTCCAACAGTGAAGCGTAATGTTCGAAAGATTGAGAAAATTCGTGTTAGGATTATTAATCTTACTTTTTCGGTCATATTTAATAATATATGTCTACAGGAAAGACTGCTACCAAAATATACTAATATATATATATATATATATATATATATATATATATATATATATATATATATATATATATATATATATATATATATATATATATATATATATAATTAGTATATTTTGGTAGCAGTCTTTCCTGTAGACATATTATTAAATATGACCGAAAAAGTAAGATTAATAATTCTAACACGAATTTTCTCTATCTTTCTTACGTTTCTTTTCACTGTTGATGGTAATTCAAAGATCAATTATCCAAAATTCATTTTTATTTCTAGTCTGACGCGACACTTGAGCGCGTTTCGTAAAACTTATTACATTTTCAAAGACTTTAGTTTACAAACACACAACTGAAACTGAATAGAGCTTACACATCTTCGAGGTTTATATCTTCATTTGGGTGAGGTGGATGAGGTGAAAAACGAACTTTCAACAATGGGTATTAAATTCCAACACAAGACAGAACACGAAACAATGGGTATTGAATGGGTATTAAATTCAAACACAAGACAGAACACGAAACAATGGGTATTGAATGGAAGTAATTGTAGAAAGCCTATTGGTCCATATTTCTTGATGCCTCTATATTGGAGCGGAGTCTTGAAGTGGGTAGAATATAGTTGTGCATTAATTGGCTGTTGATTGCTGGTGTTGACTCCTTGATGTGTAGTGCCTCGCAGACGTCAAGCCGCCTGCTATCGCTGTATCTGTCGATGATTTCTGTGTTGTTTGCTAAGATTTCTCTGGTGATGGTTTGTTTGTGGGAAGAGATTATATGTTCCTTAATGGAGCCCTGTTGCTTATGCATCGTTAAACGCCTGGAAAGAGATGTTGTTGTCTTGACTATATACTGTTTTTTTTAGGCTTACAGTCCCCAAGAGGGCATTTGTAGGCATAGACGACGGTGGTCTCTTTTAAAGCGTTCTGCTTTGTGTCTGGAGAGTTTCTCATGAGTAGGCTGGCTGTTTTTCTGATTTTATAGTAAATCGTCAGTTGTATCTTCTGATTTTTGTCTGTAGGGATAACGTTTCTACTGACAATATCTTTCAGGACCCTTTCCTCTGTTTTTTGGGCTGTGGAAAAGAAGTTCCTCTAAAATTGTCTAATAGGAGGTATAGGTGTTGTGTTAGTTGTCTCTTCAGAGGTTGCATGGCGTTTCACTTTCCTTCTTATGATGTCTTCGACGAAACCATTGGAGAAGCCGTTGTTGACTAGGACCTGCCTTACCCTACAGAGTTCTTCGTCGACTTGCTTCCATTCTGAGCTGTGGCTGAGGGCACGGTCGACATAAGCGTTAACAACACTCCTCTTGTACCTGTCCGGGCAGTCACTGTTGGCATTCAGGCACATTCATGTTTGTTTCCTTAGTGTAGACTGCAGTGTGGAAAACTCCGCTCCTTTCCATGACTGTTACATCTAGAAAGGGCAGCTTCCCATCCTTCTCTATCTCGTAAGTGAAACGTAACACAGAATTCTGCTCAAATGCCTCCTTCAGCTTCTGCAGATGTCTGACATCAGGTACCTGTGTAAAAATGTCGTCAACATACCTGCAGTATATGGCCGGTTTCAAGTTCATGTCGACTAAGATTTTTTGCTCGATGGTACCCATGTAGAAGTTTGCAAACAGGGCACCTAGGGGAGAACCCATGGCGACCCCATCTACTTGCTTACACATGTGTCCATCCGGGCTCAAGAAGGGTACCTCTTTAGTACAAGCTTGGAGTAGTTTCCTTAGACTGTTTTCTGGTATGTATATATATATATATATATATATATATATATATATATATATATATATATTGTGACGGAGTTCCCCCCCTTATAATTCTCCCACGCCTGCAGTAAGAGTCATGTCTACTTTTCCCAAGCGTTCTCTATGTTGCAGGCTACAATTTGATATATGGGAGAGAGTGAAGTGTTCTCGGAGAGCCGAGAAATTTGTGAAATAGTAATATTTTGGCCTGTGGTTTAGGCCCTTTAGGGAGCCAAGATGGCGCTTACCTCTCTGATCTCCCGCCAAAACCGTGTGACGTCAGTGGCACCGGATTGGTCACCGACAGCAATGTGGCACCGGGAGCCAATGAAAACTTCCCGTAGCGAAAGTGACGTCACGAAGGAAGGGGGTCCGGCCAGCGCGCCGGGCTGGCGCCAGCAGTCAGATACGACACGTCATAGAGGTCGGACGTGCGACGGATGGTCTTGTCAGTAGGACAGTTGTACCTCGCTCCCGTGGATTTACGCGTCATCTGAAGTCCGCCAGTGCTCTGAGAAGTCTTCCCTAGTTCATGTGTTGAACCAGAAGAGGGAATTGACGGTTATTTGAGCAACAAGTGCTCCAGTCAGGTACTGTGCCAGTAGCAGTGAAGCCGTGCAGTGACGTATGTTGACGTCTGTGGCAATTCACCAGTTCGTGACAGCGTAGTGGCTGACAGAGCCACTGGGTAGCTGAGGAAGAGAGGACTATTTGGGGAAACCGAACGACTGTAGCTGAGACGTAGGCGACAGCCGTTGCTGGGAGAAGACGACGGCCAGGAGACCGACTCCAACCTTCAAGAAGTCAAGGAGGAGGACGGACCTGCAGTGAGGAGGCACGGAGACGACGCGCTAAACGGTGGGACGACGAGAGGCTCTGGTAGGACACGACGACGTGTAGTGTGGGGGCGTTCCCGACACGAGGACCAGGAGCTACATCTCGACTCTCATCGGAGGATAGGGTGAAGTAGGTGGTTCTAGTTCCCTCCCCATTCCCCTTTAGTTAGCTATATTATTTGGCTATATTATCTAGCCCGAAGATTTTATATGTCGTGAGCAAGTCTCACCTATGTCACGGTAAAGCACCAGTGTGCTAGACAGTACTATCAAGAGTACTTGTAATATTCATGTTGATTATTGGTGTGTACAGGCACCAGGAACCAGTGATAAATTTACTGTGTTGTGTATATCTTTCTATAGATTTTGATATGAACATATAGTGGTAAATTATATATAATATTATGCCAGTATTTGGAGGTTAGGCTATGTGCCCAGAAACTATTTATTTTCCATGTATTGATGATTGATTTATATACCATATATATGTCTATGTTCATTCAGTGAATAATCATTTGTGAGTACAGTGAATTATTGCGTTATCGCCCACGAGAGAAAGTACTGAAAACTCCAGTGTTAATAGTTCATAATATATTGTTGGTGAATAACAGTGTAAAGCCATTACAGTGAATCATTATAGCATTGATTGTAGAAAAGACTGTTTGAGCCTGAGTACAGTGTAACTAAGTAATTCGGTTTATTTGTGCCAATATCGAGTGTGCGAGTTTCTAGTAATATTGGAGAATTTAAAGAAACCGCGCGCGTGAATCTAGAAAACAAGCAAATTTCGCGCGGAGAGACCATTGCGATCAGCTGTTCTTGACACTTGATGAGGAGGGGGAGAGTGTTGCCCTCTAGTGATCGCATAATATCCGTGGGAATTACCGGCCGAGTCAGGATCAGTTGATTTATCGATTATTGTGTGGCCTTGTGACATCTTTCATACATTTTAAGTAAAATACAAAACTCTCTTAGTGTTTTTATCATCCCCTCCATTGATCTTGTGGCTATATTATACTGGTAAACATAGAGTGATAACAATAAGTACCTGCCTGATTCCTGATCTTTGAGTGTGACCTTGCCAAGGCTACCACTGAATACACCAGTCCACTGATGGTGTTACTGGCCACCTTAAACACCAGTTGGCGACCTTGTGGTTTACCGTAGAGCCCTATTGTTGGGGAGGGCACACGACAGTCGAGGTGAACGAGTCGTGTTCTCACTCTTTCTTAATAAGAGGCCGTTAAGATTGACTGGGAGACTCTCCTGGCGTGCAGTGGCGCCGTGAGGATCGAGGGAAGACCCGCAGGGCTACGGTGAGTTACCTTGAGCGTAACTATTGCTCACCCCAGAGTAAGGGTAGAGAATAATAGAGAGGGGAAAACCCCAACATTGGCGACCTTGCCAGGATATAGATCGAAGTAAAGGTTGCAGTGGTACTTGGCAGTGGTGTTAGAGATCAGGTGCAGGTTAACACTCATAGCACAAGATGGAGGATGATAAAGTAACCAGGTTTATTGACTCTAGAGACGAACAGGTGCTGGAAGAGTGCACCAAGGCACAGTTACAGGCTATAGCGGATCATTTTGGAATAAAGCTGAAATCTGCCCGAGTTGGTGAAAGAAGACTAGAGATAATGGCTCAGCTCAAGGCTCGAGAAGAAGCTTTGGGGGAGGAACGGCCCCAAACACCTGCCAGTGTGGGTGAACACTTGAGTATTGGTGGAAGCAGCAGGGGATCCAGCGGCAGCAGGCACAGCATTAAGCTGGAAATAATGAAGCTGCAGCTAGAGGCACAGCAGCGCAAAGAAGAGCGAGAAGCAGAGGCACAGCAGCGCAAAGAAGAGCGAGAAGCAGAGGCACAGCAGCGCAAAGAAGAGCGAGAGGCACAGCAGCGCAAAGAAGAGCGAGAGGCACAGCAGCGCAAAGAAGAGCGAGAAGCACAGCAGCGCAAAGAGGAGCGAGAAGCAGAAGCACAGATGAAGCGTGAGGAGCGAGAAGCACAGATGCAGCGTGAGGAACGAGAAGCACAGCGGCGCCGGGAAGAGCAAGAGCGAGAAGCACAACAGCGCAAGGAAGAGCGAGAAGAGAAGCACAGCTACGCCGGGAAGAACACGAGCGAGGGCTGAGACAACAGGAAATAGAAGCCAACAAGGAGGTGGAGCTGAAGCGAGCTGAACTGGGACTAGGTGCCCCTGCCCCGCCACAGGAAGACCGACGAGTGAGGGAACGAGACCTGCCGGTCTTTGTGCCTAGTGAAGCCGAAAGTTTCTTCGATCACTTTGAGAGAGTTGCTGCTATGAAGAGGTGGCCGAGGGCGGAGTGGGCGGAGTTGGTCCAAGGGAGGCTCACAGGTGAAGCTCGTGAAGCCTTCACTATGCTCGACTTCCAAGAATGCACTAACTACGATGCGGTAAAACGAGCTGTGCTCCGTTCCTTTAAACTCACGCCAGAGTGTTACAGAAAGAGGTTTAGAGAATGTACCCGGTTGCCAGGAAAATCGTATGCGGAGACGGCGAGGGACATGGAAAGAAAGTTCCTTAAGTGGATGGACTCTGAAGAAGCGGGGTCGGCCGAAGAAATCAAGGAACTAATGGTCATGGAAAAGTTTATGTCCGTGCTCTCTCCTGAGATCAGGATGAGGGTAAAGGAGGCGGACATAAAGGACCTGAGGGCCGCAGCCGACCGGGCCGACATGCTAGAAGAAGCCCTACGCCCACGCCGAGAGGGACAGCACCGACCACCCGCATACGTCGGAAACGATAGGAGTTATAGAAGGACGGATGGATGGAGGACAGGAGCGAGTTCTCCCAAGTCCCATTTCTCAAGTTGGAACACCCGAGGATCAAAAGGTGCTGTAGAGCCGATAGGGGAGAACCAAGCTGAGAGCTCGGGAACTGTTACTGCAGGGAAAGAAACGACAAGTGAGGCGGGAAAGACACAGGGTGTGACGGTCTCTGGAGGCAGTGCTAAGGCGAGCGGTGGCGGATGGTCTCCGCCGAGGGGCCGCTGCTACAACTGCGGAATACCCGGACACGTCGCGCGGGAGTGCAGACGCCCGAAGCAGCGGGGACACGTTGCTTTAGTGATGTTCGAGGACCAGAGGGCCGAGGGAGTGCGGGATGAACCCGTGCTGAATGGGGAGAAGAAAGTTCACCCATTCATGTGTCAAGGAACCGTAAGGATGGGGGTCGCAGACCCCATCCCCGTGAAGATGCTAAGAGACACCGGGGCTGACTTTACCCTGGTAAGTGAAACCCTGTTCCCCGAGGGTTACGAAAGTACCAGTGTGGGGGTGGCAAGTGTGACCACTGTGGGAGGCCCAGTGAGGATGCCCCTACACCAGGTAACTTTAAATTCCGAATATGGCTGCCAGACCCTAGAGGTGGGAGTCTGTACATCAATGCCCAAGATGGAGGCGCAGGTCATCTTGGGGAATGACGCGTGTGGAGGATATGTCCTCCCGCATCTCGTGAAAGGCGAAGAGTGCCCAGAACAACACGAGGAGACAGGCGAAGATTTGAACGCCTGTGGGGACGAGAAGGGAATCGCACCGGTGGCGATCCCAGTTTGTACTGTGACACCGAGACAACGCGAAGAACCAGGAGGTTGTGGATCTGATGGGGCTGAGGAGTCGACTGACAGCCTGGGAACAGATCACCTCTGCGTAGGACCCAGGGAACGAGTGGAGGGCGAAAGTAGCCCGAATGGTGAGTTGCAGGTGACCCTCACCAGTTCTCCAGGGGTAAACCGCGCTCGTCTCGGAGAGTTACAGCAGGAGGAGTTCCCCGAATTGGTTAGTAAGGCCGAAGGAGGACGTGTGGGTCCTGAGAAGGCTTACTTTCCATTTATCTATATTATATATGCCATGCTATTCATGATGAAGGAACGATGGACACCAGGAGCAACCGTGGGAACGGTGAATAAATATGTCCAGAAGTTCAAAGAACGTCTCACTAGAGCGAAGAAACTGGCTAGGAAACTCCTGAAGAAGGCGCAACGTAAGATGTCGGAGTGGTACGACAGGAGAGCTGCGCAGAGGAATTTTCAGGCCGGATCCAAAGTAATGGTTGTGCTGCCAGGTAAAGGTAGAGTGACCAGGTCGCGGTTCAAGAGACCGTACCGAGTGCTGCGACGGTTGGGTCCAGTGTCGTACGAGATTGGGAAGCCGGATGGACCCCGAAAGAAACAGGTGTGTCACGCAGGCCGCCTGAGACCTTTCTTCACTGTAGAAGGAAGAGCCGCCAAGCAGGACGGAACGAATACCCGAGAAACCCAGCGGAAGACGGGTCTGAGTGTACCGAGGGACCGAGAACTCCCGGAGGAGGAAAGTAAGTGGTCCAGGGCGGACGGCACCAGTCTCACCCGCACTGAGAGTCTGACAAGGATCAAGGTCAAGCACATCAAGGGGAAGGACGACGTAGTAGCGGATGCCCTATCCCGCTTACACTAACCAGACATGACTCTTATTTTAAGGGGAGGGGTATGTGACGGAGTTCCCCCCCTTATAATTCTCCCACGCCTGCAGTAAGAGTCATGTCTACTTTTCCCAAGCGTTCTCTACGTTGCAGGCTACAATTTGATATATGGGAGAGAGTGAAGTGTTCTCGGAGAGCCGAGAAATTTGTGAAATAGTAATATTTTGGCCTGTGGTTTAGGCCCTTTAGGGAGCCAAGATGGCGCTTACCTCTCTGATCTCCCGCCAAAACCGTGTGACGTCAGTGGCACCGGATTGGTCACCGACAGCAATGTGGCACCGGGAGCCAATGAAAACTTCCCGTAGCGAAAGTGACGTCACGAAGGCAGGGGGTCCGGCCAGCGCGCCGGGCTGGCGCCAGCAGTCAGACACGACACGTCATAGAGGTCGGACGTGCGACGGATGGTCCTGTCAGTAGGACAGTTGTTTCCCGCTCCCGTGGATTTACGCGTCACCTGAAGTCCGCCAGTACTCTGAGAAGTCTTCCCTAGTTCATGTGTTGAACCAGAAGAGGGAATTGACGGTTATTTGAGCAACAAGTGCTCCAGTCAGGTACTGTGCCAGTAGCAGTGAAGCCGTGCAGTGACGTATGTTGACGTCTGTGGCAATTCACCAGTTCGTGACAGCGTAGTGGCTGACAGAGCCACTGGGTAGCTGAGGAAGAGAGGACTATTTGGGGAAACCGAACGACTGTAGCTGAGACGTAGGCGACAGCCGTTGCTGGGAGAAGACGACGGCCAGGAGACCGACTCCAACCTTCAAGAAGTCAAGGAGGAGGACGGACCTGCAGTGAGGAGGCACGGAGACGACGCGCTAAACGGTGGGACGACGAGAGGCTCTGGTAGGACACGACGACGTGTAGTGTGGGGGCGTTCCCGACACGAGGACCAGGAGCTACATCTCGACTCTCATCGGAGGATAGGGTGAAGTAGGTGGTTCTAGTTCCCTCCCCATTCCCCTTTAGTTAGCTATATTATTTGGCTATATTATCTAGCCTGAAGATTTTATATGTCGTGAGCAAGTCTCACCTATGTCACGGTAAAGCACCAGTGTGCTAGACAGTACTATCAAGAGTACTTGTAATATTCATGTTGATTATTGGTGTGTACAGGCACCAGGAACCAGTGATAAATTTACTGTGTTGTGTATATCTTTCTATAGATTTTGATATGAACATATAGTGGTAAATTATATATAATATTATGCCAGTATTTGGAGGTTAGGCTATGTGCCCAGAAACTATTTATTTTCCATGTATTGATGATTGATTTATATACCATATATATGTCTATGTTCATTCAGTGAATAATCATTTGTGAGTACAGTGAATTATTGCGTTATCGCCCACGAGAGAAAGTACTGAAAACTCCAGTGTTAATAGTTCATAATATATTGTTGAGTGAAGAACAATGTAAAGCCATTACAGTGAATCATTGTAGCATTGATTGTAGAAAAGACTGTTTGAGCCTGAGTACAGTGTAACTAAGTAATTCGGTTTATTTGTGCCAATATCGAGTGTGCGAGTTTCTAGTAATATTGGAGAATTTAAAGAAACCGCGCGCGTGAATCTAGAAAACAAGCAAATTTCGCGCGGAGAGACCATTGCGATCAGCTGTTCTTGACACTTGATGAGGAGGGGGAGAGTGTTGCCCTCTAGTGATCGCATAATATCCGTGGGAATTACCGGCCGAGTCAGGATCAGTTGATTTATCGATTATTGTGTGGCCTTGTGACATCTTTCATACATTTTAAGTAAAATACAAAACTCTCTTAGTGTTTTTATCATCCCCTCCATTGATCTTGTGGCTATATTATACTGGTAAACATAGAGTGATAACAATAAGTACCTGCCTGATTCCTGATCTTTGAGTGTGACCTTGCCAAGGCTACCACTGAATACACCAGTCCACTGATGGTGTTACTGGCCACCTTAAACACCAGTTGGCGACCTTGTGGTTAACCGTAGAGCCCTATTGTTGGGGAGGGCACACGACAGTCGATGTGATCGAGTCGTGTTCTCACTCTTTCTTAATAAGAGGCCGTTAAGATTGACTGGGAGACTCTCCTGGCGTGCAGTGGCGCCGTGAGGATCGAGGGAAGACCCGCAGGGCTACGGTGAGTTACCTTGAGCATAACTATTGCTCACCCCAGAGTAAGGGTAGAGAATAATAGAGAGGTGAAAACCCCAACATTGGCGACCTTGCCAGGATACCGATCGAAGTAAAGGTTGCAGTGGTACTTGGCAGTGGTGTTAGAGATCAGGTGCAGGTTAACACTCGTAGCACAAGATGGAGGATGATAAAGTAGCGAGGTTTATTGACTCTAGAGACGAACAGGTGCTGGAAGAGTGCACCAAGGCACAGTTACAGGCTATAGCGGATCATTTTGGAATAAAGCTGAAATCTGCCCGAGTTGGTGAAAGAAGACTAGAGATAATGGCTCAGCTCAAGGCTCGAGACGAAGCTTTGGGGGAGGAACGGCCCCAAACACCTGCCAGTGAGGGTGAACACTTGAGTATTGGTGGAAGCAGCAGGGGATCCAGCGGCAGCAGGCACAGCATTAAGCTGGAAATAATGAAGCTGCAGCTAGAGGCACAGCAGCGCAAAGAAGAGCGAGAAGCAGAGGCACAGCAGCGCAAAGAAGAGCGAGAAGCAGAGGCACAGCAGCGCAAAGAAGAGCGAGAGGCACAGCAGCGCAAAGAAGAGCGAGAGGCACAGCAGCGCAAAGAAGAGCGAGAAGCGAGAGACAGCAGCGCAAAGAAGAGCGAGAAGCAGAAGCACAGCTGAAGCGTGAGGAGCGAGAAGCACAGATGCAGCGTGAGGAACGAGAAGCACAGCGGCGCCGGGAAGAGCAAGAGCGAGAAGCACAGACAGCGCAGAAGCACAGAAGAGCGAGAAGCACAGCTACGCCGGGAAGAACACGAGCGAAGTTAGGCTGAGACAACAGGAAATAGAAGCCAACCAGGAGGTGGAGCTGAAGCGAGCTGAACTGGGACTAGGTGCCCCTGCCCCGCCACAGGAAGACCGACGAGTGAGGGAACGAGACCTGCCGGTCTTTGTGCCTAGTGAAGCCGAAAGTTTCTTCGATCACTTTGAGAGAGTTGCTGCTATGAAGAGGTGGCCGAGGGCGGAGTGGGCGGAGTTGGTCCAAGGGAGGCTCACAGGTGAAGCTCGTGAAGCCTTCACTATGCTCGACTTCCAAGAATGCACTAACTACGATGCGGTAAAACGAGCTGTGCTCCGTTCCTTTAAGCTCACGCCAGAGTGTTACAGAAAGAGGTTTAGAGAATGTACCCGGTTGCCAGGAAAATCGTATGCGGAGACGGCGAGGGACATGGAAAGAAAGTTCCTTAAGTGGATGGACTCTGAAGAAGCGGGGTCGGCCGAAGAGGTCAAGGAACTAATGGTCATGGAAAAGTTTATGTCCGTGCTCTCTCCTGAGATCAGGATGAGGATAAAGGAGGCGGACATAAAGGACCTGAGGGCCGCAGCCGACCGGGCCGACATGTTAGAAGAAGCCCTACGCCCACGCCGAGAGGGACAGAACCGACCACCCGCATACGTCGGAAACGATAGGAGTTATAGAAGGACGGATGGATGGAGGACAGGAGCGAGTTCTCCCAAGTCCCATTTCTCAAGTTGGAACACCCGAGGATCAAAAGGTGCTGTAGAGCCGATAGGGGAGAACCAAGCTGAGAGCTCGGGAACTGTTACTGCAGGGAAAGAAACGACAAGTGAGGCGGGAAAGACACAGGGTGTGACGGTCTCTGGAGGCAGTGCTAAGGCGAGCGGTGGCGGATGGTCTCCGCCGAGGGGCCGCTGCTACAACTGCGGAATACCCGGACACGTCGCGCGGGAGTGCAGACGCCCGAAGCAGCGGGGACACGTTGCTTTAGTGATGTTCGAGGACCAGAGGGCCGAGGGAGTGCGGGATGAACCCGTGCTGAATGGGGAGAAGAAAGTTCACCCATTCATGTGTCAAGGAACCGTAAGGATGGGGGTCGCAGACCCCATCCCCGTGAAGATGCTAAGAGACACCGGGGCTGACTTTACCCTGGTAAGTGAAACCCTGTTCCCCGAGGGTTACGAAAGTACCAGTGTGGGGGTGGCTAGTGTGACCACTGTGGGAGGCCCAGTGAGGATGCCCCTACACCAGGTAACTTTAAATTCCGAATATGGCTGCCAGACCCTAGAGGTGGGAGTCTGTACATCAATGCCCAAGATGGAGGCGCAGGTCATCTTGGGGAATGACGCGTGTGGAGGATATGTCCTCCCGCATCTCGTGAAAGGCGAAGAGTGCCCAGAACAACACGAGGAGACAGGCGAAGATTTGAACGCCTGTGGGGACGAGAAGGGAATCGCACCGGTGGCGATCCCAGTTTGTACTGTGACACCGAGACAACGCGAAGAACCAGGAGGTTGTGGATCTGATGGGGCTGAGGAGTCGACTGACAGCCTGGGAACAGATCACCTCTGCGTAGGACCCAGAGAACGAGTGGAGGGCGAGAGTAGCCCGAATGGTGAGTTGCAGGTGACACTCACCGGTTCTCCAGGGGTAAACCGCACTCGTCTCGGAGAGTTACAGCAGGAGGAGTTCCCCGAGTTGGTTAGTAAGGCCGAAGGAGGACGTGTGGGTCCTGAGAAGGCTTACTTTCCATTTATCTATATTATATATGCCATGCTATTCATGATGAAGGAACGATGGACGCCAGGAGCAACCGTGGGAACGGTGAATAAATATGTCCAGAAGTTCAAAGAACGTCTCACTAGAGCGAAGGAACTGGCTAGGAAACTCCTGAAGAAGGCGCAACGTAAGATGTCGGAGTGGTACGACAGGGGAGCTGCGCAGAGGAATTTTCAGGCCGGATCCCAAGTAATGGTTGTGCTGCCAGGTAAAGGTAGAGTGACCAGGTCGCGGTTCAAGAGACCATACCGAGTGCTGCGAAGGTTGGGTCCAGTGTCGTACGAGATTGGGAAGCCGGATGGACCCCGAAAGAAACAGGTGTGTCTCGCAGACCGCCTGAAACCTTTCTTCACTGTGGAAGGTAGAGCCGCCAAGCAGGACGGAACGATGTCCCGAGAAACCCAGCGGAAGACGGGTCTGAGTGTACCGAGGGACCGAGAACTCCCGGAGGAGGAAAGTAAGTGGTCCAGGGCGGACGGCACCAGTCTCACCCGCACTGAGAGTCTGACAAGGATCAAGGTCAAGCACATCAAGGGGAAGGACGACGTAGTAGCGGACGCCCTATCCCGCATGCACTAACCAGACATGACTCTTATTTTAAGGGGAGGGGTATGTGACGGAGTTCCCCCCCTTATAATTCTCCCAGGCCTGCAGTAAGAGTCATGTCAACTTTTCCCAAGCGTTCTCTACGTTGCAGGCTACAAATTGATATATGGGAGAGAGTGAAGTGTTCTCGGAGAGCCGAGAAATTTGTGAAATAGTAATATTTTGGCCTGTGGTTTAGGCCCTTTAGGGAGCCAAGATGGCGCTTACCTCTCTGATCTCCCGCCAAAACCGTGTGACGTCAGTGGCACCGGATTGGTCACCGACAGCAATGTGGCACCGGGAGCCAATGAAAACTTCCCGTAGCGAAAGTGACGTCACGAAGGAAGGGGGTCCGGCCAGCGCGCCGGGCTGGCGCCAGCAGTCAGACACGACACGTCATAGAGGTCGGACGTGCGACGAGTGGTCCTGTCAGTCGGACAGTTGTTCCTCGCTCCCGTGGATTTACGCGTCACCTGAAGTCCGCCAGTACTCTGAGAAGTCTTCCCTAGTTCATGTGTTGAACCAGAAGAGGGAATTGACGGTTATTTGAGCAACAAGTGCTCCAGTCAGGTACTGTGCCAGTAGCAGTGAAGCCGTGCAGTGACGTATGTTGACGTCTGTGGCAATTCACCAGTTCGTGACAGCGTAGTGGCTGACAGAGCCACTGGGTAGCTGAGGAAGAGAGGACTATTTGGGGAAACCGAACGACTGTAGCTGAGACGTAGGCGACAGCCGTTGCTGGGAGAAGACGACGGCCAGGAGACCGACTCCAACCTTCAAGAAGTCAAGGAGGAGGACGGACCTGCAGTGAGGAGGCACGGAGACGACGCGCTAAACGGTGGGACGACGAGAGGCTCTGGTAGGACACGACGACGTGTAGTGTGGGGGCGTTCCCGACACGAGGACCAGGAGCTACATCTCGACTCTCATCGGAGGATAGGGTGAAGTAGGTGGTTCTAGTTCCCTCCCCATTCCCCTTTAGTTAGCTATATTATTTGGCTATATTATCTAGCCTGAAGATTTTATATGTCGTGAGCAAGTCTCACCTATGTCACGGTAAAGCACCAGTGTGCTAGACAGTACTATCAAGAGTACTTGTAATATTCATGTTGATTATTGGTGTGTACAGGCACCAGGAACCAGTGATAAATTTACTGTGTTGTGTATATCTTTCTATAGATTTTGATATGAACATATAGTGGTAAATTATATATAATATTATGCCAGTATTTGGAGGTTAGGCTATGTGCCCAGAAACTATTTATTTTCCATGTATTGATGATTGATTTATATACCATATATATGTCTATGTTCATTCAGTGAATAATCATTTGTGAGTACAGTGAATTATTGCGTTATCGCCCACGAGAGAAAGTACTGAAAACTCCAGTGTTAATATTTCATAATATATTGTTGAGTGAAGAACAATGTAAAGCCATTACAGTGAATCATTATAGCATTGATTGTAGAAAAGACTGTTTGAGCCTGAGTACAGTGTAACTGAGTAATACGGTTTATTTAGCCAATATCGAGTGTGCGAGTTTCTAGTAATATTGGAGAATTTAATGAAACCGCGCGCGTGAATCTAGAAAACAAGCAAATTTCGCGCGGAGAGACCATTGCGATCAGCTGTTCTTGACACTTGATGAGGAGGGGAGAGTGTTGCCCTCTAGTGATCGCATAATATCTGTGGGAATTACCGGCAGAGTCAGGATCAGTTGATTTATCGATTATTGTGTGGCCTTGTGACATCTTTCATACATTTTAAGTAAAATACAAAACTCTCTTTGTGTTTTTATCATCCCCTCCATTGATCTTGTGGCTATATTATACTGGTAAACCTAGAGTGATAACAATAAGTACCTGCCTGATTCCTGATCTTTGAGTGTGACCTTGCCAAGGCTACCACTGAATACACCAGTCCACTGATGGTGTTACTGGCCACCTAAAAAAAACACCAGTTGGCGACCTTGTGAATAACCGTAGAGCCCTATTGTTGGGGAGGGCACACGACAGTCGATGTGAACGAGTCGTGTTCTCACTCTTTCTTAATAAGAGGCCGTTAAGATTGACTGGGAGACTCTCCTGGCGTGCAGTGGCGCCGTGAGGATCGAGGGAAGACCCGCAGGGCTACGGTGAGTTACCTTGAGCATAACTATTGCTCACCCCAGAGTAAGGGTAGAGAATAATAGAGAGGTGAAAATCCCAACAATATATATATATATATATATATATATATATATATATATATATATATATATATATATATATATATATATATATATATATATATATATATATATATATATATATATATATATATATATATATAAATGCTCCAGTGGACTATAACCAGACTGATACACTTATGATCTGTGGTCCATAACTAGACTGATACACTAATGATCCAGTAATCCATAACTAGTCTGATACACTAATGATCCAGAGATCCATAACCAGACTGATACACTAATGATCCATTAATCCATAACCAGACTGATACACTAATGCTCCAGTGATCCATGACCAGGGTGATATACTAATGCTCCAGTGACCCATAATCAGACTGATACACTAATACTCCAGTGATACATAGCCAGACTGATTCACTAATGATCCAGTGATCCATAACCCGGCTTATACACAAATGAACCAGTGATCCACAACCAGACATATACACTAATGAACCAGTCATCCATAATCAGACTGATAGACGAATGATCCAGTGATCTATAACTACACTGATTCATTAATGCTCCAGTGATCCATGGCAAGGCTGATGCACTAATGCTCCAGTGGTCCATAATTTGACTGATACACTAATGCTCAAGTGGTCCATAACCAGATTGATGGACTAATGATCCAGTGACCCTTAACCAGACTGATGCATTAATGATCCAGTGATCCATAACCAGACTGGTTCACTAATGCTCCAGTGATCCATGGCCAGGCTGATGCACTAATGCTCCAGTGGCCCATAATTTGACTGATACACTAATGATCAAGTGATTCATAACGAGACTGATAACCTAATGATCCAGTGACCCTTAACCAGACTGATACTTTTATGGTGCAGTGATACATAACCAGACTGGTACACTAATGCTCCAGTGACCCATAACCAGACTGATACACTAATGATCCAGTGACCCATAACTAGACTGATACACTAACGCTCCAGTGATCCATGACCACGCTGATACACTAATGCTCCAATGATCCCTAACCAGTCTGATACACTGATTTTCCAGTGATCCATAACTAGGGTGATACACTAATTCTCCAGTGATCTATAACCAGGCTGATACACTAATGATCCAGTGATCCATATCCAGCCTGATACACTAATGCCCCAGTGATGCATGGCCAGGCAGATACACTAATGCTCCAGGGTTCCATAACCAGACTGCTACACTAATTCTCCAGTGATCTATGGCCAGGCTGATACATTAATGCTCCAGTGTTCCATAAGCAAACTGATACACTAATGCTCCAGTGATCCATGGCCAGGCTGATGCACTAATGCTCCAGTGATCCTTAACCAGACTAATACACTAATTTTCCAGTGATCCATGGTCAGACGGATACATTACTGCTCTAGTGATCCATAACGAAGCTGATACACTAATGCTCCAGTGATCCATAGCCAGGCTGATTCAGTAATTCTCCAATGATCAATGGCCAGGCTTATTCACTAATGCTATTGTGATCCATAACCAGGCTGATACACTAATGCTTCAGTGATTTATAACCAGGCGCTGATACACTAATGTTCCAGTGATTCATGGCCTAGCTGATACACTAATGCTCCAATGATCAAAGGCCAGGCTTATTCACTAATGCTCCTGTGATCTGGTACTAGTACCAGATCACAGCCTGGTAGCAGGCTGGTACACTAATGCTTCAATGATCTATAACCAGGCAAGTACACTAATGTTCCAGTGATCCATGGCCAGGTTGATGCACTAATTCTCCAGTGATCCACAACCAGGCTGATGCACTAGTGATCCAGTGATCCATAACCAGGCTGATACACTAATGCTCCTGTGATCTATAAGCAGGCTGATACACTAATGATCCAGTAATCTATAACCAGACTGATATGCTAATGCCCCAGTGATCCATTACCAGGCTGATACACTAATGCTCCAGTGATCCATAACCAGAGTCAATTGTTCGTGTTCTAACCGGAAATAATCGTATCTAACATAACATTACTGGCCAATAATGACTTAGATAAGATTTCGGAAAGACGCTTCTCCTGTGGTTGTTGACAGCGTGTTGATGATGGCAGAACACTAAAAAGATCTCCATAACACTTCGTCCAAGAGAATTATAGGAGCTGTGTTTGTTCCAACGACTCTGGTCTTAACAATGGCTGACCTTCACCGCTGTGACACTGCTGGCTCATTTTGTCCAGATGTCAGTAAGTGATTTACTCAATTTTGATACTGATAATTAAGTTAATTCAAATGAGATGTTTCAATAATGTGATAAGTCCAAAGACTACAGTATTTAAGAATAATTCCCAACAGAATAGCTGGTAAATTTTGTAGTACTATGTGGCAATGATACTCCGATTTGTATTGGCGGAAAGTTCCACTACAAACTACAGTTTCTATGGGTTAACTTGTGTACATAACAGCAGCCATATTATCTGCATGTTGCAGGTAATATTAATAAATGGTGTCCGATTTTCCGACAAAAACACTAATGCTTCAGTGATATATAACCAGACTGATGCACTAATTCTCCAGTGATTCAAGGCCAGGCTGATGCACTAATGCTCCAGTGATTCATAACCAGACTGATACAATAATGCTCCAGTAATTAATGGCCAGGCTGATGCACTAATGCTACAGTTATCTATAACCTGTCTGATACGCTTATGATCCAGCGATCCATAATCAGACTGATACACTAATGATCCAGCAATCCATAAACAGACTGATACACTAATGATCCAGTGATCCATAACCTCACTGATACATTAATGATCCAATGATCCATAACCAGACTGATAGACTAATACTCCAGTGATCTATAACCAGACTGATTCACTAATGATCCACTGATCCACAACCCGCCAGATAAACAAATTAACCAGTGATCCACGCCCAGACTTATACACTAATGCTCCAGTGATTCATAACCAGACTGATACAATAATGCTCCTGTAATTAATGGCCAGGCTGATGCACTAATGCTACAGTGATCTATAACTGTCTGATACGCTTATGATCCAGCGATCCATAATCAGACTGATACACTAATGATCCAGCGATCCACACCCAGACTTATACACTAATGATCCAGTGATTTATAACAAGACTCATACACTTATGATCCAGTGATCTATAACGAGACCGATTCACCATGGCTCCAGTGATTCAAGGCCAGGTTGATAAAGTAATGATCCAGTGATCCAAGGCCAGGATGATGTACTAATGCTCCAGTGATCCTTAACCAGACTGATACACTAATGATCTATTGATCCATAACCAGAATTATACACTAATGCTCCAGTGATCTTAGGTCAGACGGATACATTACCTCTCCAGTGATCCATAACCAGGCTGATACACTAATGCTCTAGTGATCCATGTCCAGGCTTATTCACTAATGCTCCTGTGATCCATAACTAGGCTGATACACTAATGCTTCAGTGATCTATAACCAGGCTGATACAATAATGTTTCTGTGATCCATGGCCAGCTTGATTCACAAATGCTCCAGTGATCCATATCCAGGCTGATACACTAATGTTCCAGTGATCCATAACCAGGCTAATACACTAATGCTCCAGTGATCCATAACCTGACTGATACACTAATGATCCAGTGATCCATAACCAGACTGATACACTATGGCTCTAGTGATCCATAACCAGTGTCATACATTATTGCTCCAGTGATCCATAACCAGACTGATACAGTTATGATAATGATCCATAACCAGAATGATTCACTAATGCTTCAGTGATTCAGGGCCAGTTTGATGCACTAATCTTCCAGTGATCCATAACCAGACTGATACACTAATGCTCCAGTGATCCATGGCCAGGCTGATGCATTAATGCTCCAGTGATCCCTAATCAGACTCATACACTAATGCTCCAAT
The DNA here is from genome assembly GCF_020424385.1 of Procambarus clarkii. Lineage (NCBI taxonomy): Eukaryota > Metazoa > Arthropoda > Malacostraca > Decapoda > Cambaridae > Procambarus > Procambarus clarkii. The sequence goes on from NC_059586.1 coordinate 20,751,051, forward strand.
GATCCATGGTTCTGGATCACCATGGTTCAATGATCCATGATCCATGGATCCATAGTGATCAATGATCACTATGGCTCCAGTGATTCATAACCAGACTGATACACTTATGATACAGTGATCCATAACCAGACTAATTCACTAATGCTCCTGTGATTCATTGCCAGGTTGATACACTAATGATCCAGTAATCCATGGCCAGGCTGGTGTTCTAATGCTCCACTGATTCATGGCCAGGTTGATACACTAATGATCCAGTGATCCATGGGCAGGCGGGTGCACTAAAGCTCCAGTGATCCATAACCAGACTGATACACTAATGGTCCAGTGATTCATAACCAGACTGATACACTAATGCTCCAGTGATCCTTAACCAGACTGATGCAATAATGCTCCTGTGGTCTATTACCAGGCTCATACACTTATGGTCCAGTGATCTATAACGAGACTGATACCCTAATGATCCAGTGATCCATAACCACACTGGTACACTTATGATACAGTGATCCATAACCAGACTGATTCACTAATGCTCCAGTGATTCATGGCTAGTTTGATAACCTAATGATCCAGTGATCCATGGCCAGGCTGATGCACTAATTCTCCAGTGATCCTTACCCAGAGTGATACACTAATGATCTAACCTAACCTAACCAGACTGATACAATAATGATCCAATGATCCATAACCAGACTGATACACTAATGATCCAGTGATCCATAACCAGAATGATACACTAATGCTCCAGTGATACATGGCCAGGCTGATACACTAAAGCTTCAGATATCCCTAACCAGACTCATACACTAATGCTCCAATGATCCATGGTCACACGGATTCATTACTGCTCCAGTAATCCATAACCAAGCTGATACAGTAATGCTCCAGTGATCCATAGCTAGGCTGATACACTAATACTCCAATGATTCTTAACTAGGGTGATACACTAATGCTCCAGTGATCTATAACTAGGCTGATACACTAATGATCCAGTGATCCATGGCCAGGCTGATGCACTAATTCTCCAGTGGTCTATAACCAGACTAATACACTAATGATCCCGTGATCCATAACCAGACTTATACACTATTCATCCAGTGATCAATAACCAGAATGATACACTAATGCTCAAGTGATCCTACGTCAGACGGATATATTACTGCTCCAGTGACCCATTACCAGGCTGATAGACTAATGCTCTAGTGATCCAAGTCCAGGCTTATTTACTAATGCTCCTTTGGTCTATAACCAGGCTGATACACTTATGTTCCAGTGATCCATGGCCAGCCTGATTCACTAATGCTCCAGTGATCCATACCCAGACTGATACTCTAATGATCCAGTGATCCATAATCAGACTGATACATTAATTCTCCAGTGATCTATGGCCAGGCTGATACACTAATGCTCCAGTGATCCCCAACCAGAATGATACACTAATGATCCAGTGATCCATAAAAAGGCTGATACACTAATGCTCCAGCGATCCATAAACAGACTGATACAAAAATGCTCTAGTGATCTATAACCAGACTTAAACACTTATGATCCAGTGATCCATAGCCAGACTGATTCACTAATGCCCGAGTGGTCCATAACAAGACTGATACACTAATGATCCAGTGATCCAAAACCAGACTGATACACTAATGATCCAGTGATCCAAAACCAGACTGATACACTAATGATCCAGTGATTCCTAACCAGACTCATACACTAATGCTCCAATGATCCATGGTCAGACGGATACATTACTGCTCCAGTAATCCATAAGCAGGCTGATACACTAATGCTCCAGTGATTCATAGCTAGGCTGATACAGTAATGATCCAGTGATCCATAACCAGGCTGATACACTAATGCTCCAGTGATCTATAACCAGGCTGATACACTAATGATCCAGTGATCCATAATCAGACTGATTCACTAATGCCCGAGTGGTCCATAACAAGACTGATACACTAATGATCCAGTGATCCAAAACCAGACTGATACACTAATGATCCAGTGATCCATGGCCAGGCTGATGCACTAATTCTCCAGTGGTCTATAACCAGACTAATACACTAATGATCCCGTGATCCATAACCAGACTTATACACTATTGATCCAGTGATCAATAACCAGAATGATACACTAATGCTCAAGTGATCCTACGTCAGACGGATATATTACTGCTCCAGTGACCCATTACCAGGCTGATAGACTAATGCTCTAGTGATCCAAGTCCAGGCTTATTTACTAATGCTCCTTTGGTCTATAACCAGGCTGATACACTTATGTTCCAGTGATCCATGGCCAGCCTGATTCACTAATGCTCCAGTGATCCATACCCAGACTGATACTCTAATGATCCAGTGATCCATAATCAGACTGATACATTAATTCTCCAGTGATCTATGGCCAGGCTGATACACTAATGCTCCAGTGATCCCCAACCAGAATGATACACTAATGATCCAGTGATCCAAAACCAGACTGATACACTAATGATCCAGTGATTCCTAACCAGACTCATACACTAATGCTCCAATGATCCATGGTCAGACGGATACATTACTGCTCCAGTAATCCATAAGCAGGCTGATACACTAATGCTCCAGTGATTCATAGCTAGGCTGATACAGTAATGATCCAGTGATCCATAACCAGGCTGATACACTAATGCTCCAGTGATCTATAACCAGGCTGATACACTAATGATCCAGTGATCCATAATCAGACTGATTCACTAATGCCCGAGTGGTCCATAACAAGACTGATACACTAATGATCCAGTGATCCAAAACCAGACTGATACACTAATGATCCAGTGATCCAAAACCAGACTGATACACTAATGTTCCATAACCATATGTATATATATATATATATATATATATATATATATATATATATATATATATATATATATATATATATATATATATATATATATATATATATATATATATATATATATATGTATGTATATATATATATGTATATATATATATATATATATATATATATATATATATATATATATATATATATATATATATATATATATATATATATATATATATATTAAATATGACCGAAAAAGTAAGATTAATAATTCTAACACGAATTTTCTCAATCTTTCGTACATTTCTTTTCACTGTTGGAGGTAAATCAAAAATCAATTCTCCAAAATTCATTTTTATTTCTAGTCTGACGCGACACGAGCGCCTTTCGTAAAACTTATTACATTTTCAAAGACTTTAGTTTACAAATACACAACTGAATAGAACTTACGAAAATCTCCGATTTTATATCTACATTTGAGTGAGGTGGAAGGGGTGATGTGGCATTAATCAACACAAGACAGAACAAGAGGTGGCATTAATAGGGTATTAATTTCATCAACACAAGACAGAACACGAAACAATGGGTATTGAATAGAAGTGTTTGTAGAAAGCCTATTGGTCCATATTTCTTGATGCTTCTATATTGGAGCGGAGTCTTGAGGTGGGTAGAATATAGTTGTGCAATAATTGGCTGTTGATTGCTGGTGTTGACTTCTTGATGTGTAGTGCCTCGCAAACGTCAAGCCGCCTGCTATCGCTGTATCTATCGATGATTTCTGTGTTGTTTACTAGGATTTCTCTGGCGATGATTTGGTTGTGGCAAGAGATTATATGTTCCTTAATGGAGCCCTGTTGCTTATGCATCGTTAAACGCCTAGAAAGAGATGTTGTTGTCTTGCCTATATACTGGGTTTTTTGGAGCTTACAGTCCCTAAGAGGGCACGTCGTCTATGCCTTCAAATGCCCTCTTGGGGACTTGTCAGAAAGTTTCATATTAGTGTTTTAAAGGTGTCAAAAACTTTCAAATTAGTGTTAGATACTTAGGCTTTGGTTATAAGTTTTTGAAAACCTATTTAATATGACACAAAAACCGTATCTAATGCGTGAAAACAAACGTTTCCACTACTTAATAACACTTTCCAGGAACGTTGTGGAAACTTAAAACTGTTTCCTGGGATCAGCCTGGTTATGGTTCACTGGAGCATTAGTGTATCAGCTTGGCCATGGATCACTAGAGCATTAGTGTATCAGCCTGGTTATAGATCACTGGAGCATAAGTATATGACACTGGTAATGGATCAGTGGAGCCTTAGTGTATCATTCTGGTTATGGATCATTAGTGTATCCGTCTGGTTATGGATCAGTGGAGCATTAGTGTATGAGCATGGAAATGGACTGCTAAATCATTAGTGTATCAGCCTGGTAATGGATCACTGGAGTACTAGTGCATAAGCCAGGCCGAGGATCACTGGAGCATTAGTGTATCAGTCTGGTTATGGATCACTAGATCATTAGTGTATCAATCTGGTTATAGATCATTAGTGTATCAGTCTGGTTATGGACCACTCGGGCATTAGGGAATCAATCTGATTATGAATAACTGGATCATTAGTGTATCAGCCTGGTTATAGATCACTGGAGCATTAGTGTATAAGCCTGGTTATGGATCACTAGAGCATTACTGTATCAGCCTATCTATGAATCACTGGAGCATTAGTGTATCAGCCTGGTTGTGGATTACTGGAGCAGTAATGTATCCGTCTGACCATGGATCATTGTAGCATTAGTGTATGAGTCTGGTTAGGGATCACTGAAGCATTAGTGTATCAGCCTGGCCATGGATCACTGGAACATTAATGTATCAGTCTGGTTATGGATCACTGAAGTATTAGTATATCAGTCTGATTATAGACCTCTTGAGCATTAGTGCATCAGCCTTTCCATGGATCACTGGAACATTAGTGTATCAGTCTGGTTATGGATCACTGGAGTATTAGTATATCAGTCTGGTTATGGACCACTTGAGCATTAGTGCATCAGCATTTCCATGGATCACTGGAACATTAGTGTATCAGTCTGGTTATGGATCACTGGAGTATTAGTGAACCCGACTGGCCTTGGATCACTGGATGATTGGTGTATCAACCTGGCCATGAATCACCTTATCATTAGGTAACCACCCTGGCCATGGATCACTGGATCATTAGTGTATCAACCTGGCAATGAATCACTGGAGAATTAGGGAATCAGTCTGGTTATGGATCACTGTATCATAAGTGTATCAGTCTGGCTATGGATCACTGGATCATAAGAGTATGAGTCTGGTTATAGAGCACTAGAGCATTTTTGTATCAGTCTGTTTATGGATCGCTGGAGCATTAGTGTATCAGCCTTTTTATGGATCACTGGAGCATTAATGTATAACACTGGTTATGGATCACTGTAGCTTTAGTGTATCAGCCTGGTCATAGATCACTGGAGAATTAGTTTATCAGTCTGATTATGGATCACTGGATCATTAGAGTATCAGTCTGGGTGTGGATCACTGGAGCATTAGTGCATCAGCCTGGCCATGGATCACTGGGGTATTAGTGTATCAGTCTGGTTATTGATCACTAAAGATCATTAGTGAAACAGTCTGGTTATGGATCACTGGATCATTAGTGTATCAGCCTAGTTATAGATCACTGGAGCATTAGTGTATCACCCTAGTTAAGGATCACTGGAGCATTAGTGTATCAGCCTGGTTATGGATTACTAGAGCAGTGTTACGGACCCGGATTCAGCGTCCGAGCCTGGAGCAGTGACAAACACGCCATCTGTGGGTCAGCTCCCGAAACCCCCGCCAAACGAACGACGACACCTAGTGAGGACAGCGTGTACTGGCCTCGAGGACCAGTTTCCAGTCTGGTTCAGCACTCAACACCGCCGCTCCTGACCTCTGGTGAGGTGGTGCTCCGACGACAGCGCCATCTATGGAGTGGATATGTCGGGCGTTTGTATCTGAGCCTGTGAGTGTGGTGTATTAGTGTCCCAGTTATTGATGACGTGTCTGTTTACAGAGCCGACCTGGGACCACTGTGTTGAAGGTTGAGTCAGTCTACCCGAGGCAGCCAGTCTCCATACAGTGAAGTTTGCTGCAGCTGTCGTGACGTCGCCCCCCCCGGAAGAACACTGTGGTGTGTTAGCCTGCCATTGGAGTGGCAGTTAAAGGATTTACCCGGGACCGACGGTTGGAGACGATAATCCACTGGGGTATTGAGGACAGGAGGGTGATTGGTGATATCACACGAGACTCCTGTCTAGGGCGTACCCCCTTTTATCGTTCGTGGAGTGGCCGTACCAGCCTTGGTGGCTCTGTACCTGCCAGCAGACCTGCTGGACGTGTGGTTGACGGCCTCCACGACGGTGCCCCCAGTGGACCTGTGTTGTGGCTGACCTGTGGCCAGGGTAGACTCGGCGTTCTCAGAGGACACGTCTTGAGGCCACGAAGAAAGCACCGCGGACTCGGCACCTAGCTGCAAGGGTCCATAGTCTCCAGCAGAGGACTACAGTGTTGATCCCCTTTGTAAAGTGTTAATACCCCTCCCCCTTGTGTACGTTTTATTTCTATATATTCAAATGGTGATGGTGAAAATTATATTATATTAAGTTCTTACCTTTCTTTCCCTACTCCCTTTTAAGTTACTTGCGTCACGGATCTCATCCCTTGATAGCCACTACTGGCTTGGGAACGGATACCTATATCTTCCTCTAACAACATCAGAGCAAGAACCCCGTTGCGTCCTGAGAGGGCCGTAACATAATTGGCATCCCCAGCGGGATCCGTCCCCTTGTTAAGTATGTTTGACAGGGGTGGTGAAGTGGCGTAATCCCTGTATATACTTCCCCCTGTGTGACGATTGTGACGTTATACGTCCTGTGCGGTGCTCAGTGACTAAGTGCGATATTGTGCAGTGCGGTGCTCGCTGTGATTAAGCGATTAAGTGCAATATTGACTAGTGCGGTGCTCAGTGATTCAGTGCAATATTGTAGAGCGAAGTGTTCGCTTGGACTCAGTGCAATATTGGGTAGTGCGGTGCCCAGAGTGATTACGTGCAATATTGGCAAGGGCAGTGTTTGGTGCGGTAAAGTACAATATTGGCGTAGAACAGTGCTCGGTGCGTTAAGTGCTAACGTGTAAGCAGTGTGTTAAGTGCAAAGTGTTCCATCTGTGACAATGGCAGACAAAGCTACCATCGATGATCTGGACGATGTTCAGGCTTTTCTGAACAGAGAAGATTGTCTTGCCAGATTAAAATATCTGAGCAAACCGGAACTTGTACTAGTGAGCGCCTACCTGGAGATCAAGATCCGTGCCAGTGACTCCCGTGTGGAGATCTTGTCCAAGGTACACCGGCACCTGAAGGCAGAAGAGAAACAGGAAGGCGAGACTCCTAGTACAAAGGAAAGTGCAGACATAGCTTCCACGGAAAAGGAAGATAAGGGCAGCGACGTTGACAGTGATGCAGGCGAGCTTAATATCAGCTTCCTAACAGTCAAGATGCGTGCCCTAGAGATCAATCGTGAAATAGAGTGGAAGAAGTTAGAATTAGAACGAGAATTAAAAGATAAAGAGATGGAGATGAAAGATAAGGAAATGGCGATGAGGCGTTTAGAATTGGAAGAAAGGAAAGAAGAACGAGAAAGAGAAGATAAAAGAGAAAGAGAAAAAGAAGAACGAGAAAGAGAAGAGAGACGAGAGAGAGAAGAACGAGAAAGAGAAGAGAGACGAGAGAGAGAAGAACGAGAAAGAGAAGAGAGACGAGAGAGAGACGAACGAGAACGAGAGAGAGAAGAACGAGAGCGAGAAAGGGAGGAAAGAGAGAGACAACATGAACTAGAAGTATTGCGATTAGGCGGTGGTCGGAGGCAAACAACGGACACCAGTAGCTTCGATCCGGTACGCAACATCAAAATGGTCCCCAAATTCCATGAGAAGGAGGTGTCAAAATTCTTTGCAGCCTTCGAGAAAGTCGCTGCCTCTTTGGAGTGGCCAAGGGAGAATTGGGCCATCATGATACAGTCAGTCTTGACTGGGAAGGCCCAAATCGCCTACTCTACGTTATCCCTTGACGACTCCGGCGATTACGATATGGTGAAGAAAGTGGTGCTCATGGCGTACCAATTGGTACCTGAGGCATATAGGCAAAAGTTCAGAAACCTGAAGAAGACCTCAGAGCACACTTTCACCGAATTCGCCACCATCAAGGAGCGACTTTTTCAAGAATGGTGTGCCTCTCGGAAGGTGGAGACCAGGGAAGACCTCGAACAGCTGATTCTGCTCGAGGACTTCAAAGATTGTTTGTCTGGAGACCTCAAGACGTACTTGGAGGAACAGCAGGTGGAGACCTTGAGTGCAGCAGCCACCATGGCTGAAGAGTACATCCTGACTCATAGGCCGTCTGCTAAGTACGTCCCGAGGAATTACCAGCGCCGGTTTGACAGACCTCACGACGAAGAAGAAAGACCCGTCCCACGAAGCGCTAAGAAGACGCCCCCAAGTAGCCCCCGAAGAACAAGTCCTAGTAGTCCGAAACACCGTAGTCCAAGGAGGAATATGGTGTGCTGGACTTGTGGGCAGAAAGGGCACATAGCTGCTAGGTGCCGAGGTAGAAGAGGTGGCAGCGCACGAAGGGAGGTGATGTTGGTGAGCTGTGTTACATCACCAGTAGGAAACCAGTCTACGACGACGCAGGAAGGACCAAGTTTGTTGGCCCCTCACACTTCAACCGGGTATGTAACGAGTGATCATACTGGTAGATCAATTGTAGTGCTCAGAGATAGTGGAGCAGCCCAGTCCCTGATCGTGAAGAGCTCGTTACCCGAGGGAGTAAGTGTGGATGGGAGACCAGAGGTGATCCTGGTTGGGTTTCCTAGGACGCAGTACATCGCCCCCTTAGTGCCAGTACATCTTGATTCGCCTTATTTCAGCGGCACATGTGAGTTGGCAGTAGTCGATACCCTCCCTGTGGCTGGGATTGACGTGGTACTGGCCAACGACTTGGTGACCGATTGGAGCACCAATCGTCCCAAGGTTGCGGACGAGTCTACCAGAACAGCAAGGTCGGAGGTGACAACAGGCAATGGTAATGTCCAGGTAAAGACAGACCCGGATTTGAACATGTCTAATTTGTCCTCTCCCCCGCAGATCGACAGTTATTTAGCAGTGTCTCCTGATTCTCTCGACGAGGAACATGAGGTTACGATGGCAGAAGTACCTGAGCTAGAAAAGAGGCCTTGTGTGCAGACACCCATGGATACCAACGAGTCTGGAGCGAAGGCTGAGGTGTGCTTGCGGTATGGCAAGTTACAGCGTGTAGTGGACCAGCCAGGGATTCCCCAGACGTCAGAGGTATGTGAGGTGTGTTCAAAAGGTCTAGTGCCCTCTTCTGTCCAAGCTAGGCTAGTGGATGGTGCCGGCTATGGACATGACAAGCTCAGGAAACTTATCCCTCGACTTACCAAATGTTTCCTACCGGTATTTTGTTTTGTTCTCCTATGTGTTCTCTGTGTTCTCAGTAAGGATCAGCGGACGACCCGAAGAATGATGGCTCCCATGAACATCGTGAAGAGGTCCCAGGGATTGGAGACTTGTACTGCAAGTGTAGCAGTTGAAGAAGGGACCTGGAAGGTAATGGTTGATACAGGAGGTACGACATGTGATAAATTGAGTGACTGTTTCCGACAGGTTGACACCCCCCGCGTGACTGCTGAGCCTCAACACAGCGTTATACGGAACGTTGGTCGACCTGACGGGGGCAGAGCGAATGCCATCTTCGGTGAGCAAGCAGCCCTGTTGGAACTAGGTGTGGGCCTAGTAGAAGAGTGTATAGTAAGTACTGACTTGCCCATTGTCGCTATCACTCTTAATTATCAGACCCCTGTATTCCAGGTTCCTGTCTCCCTGAAGGACCATCGGACCGGCACCAGAAATGCCGTCTGTGATCAGCCATCATCGGTGCCTCGACGCAGAGAAGTGTCGAGTCACCCTAGATCGTGTCTACACGGATCCTTACTAGAGAGGTGTGAGATGATGCCCCTGTTTGCCATCGCAGAGGAGGTGTGGAAGATTACGTCAGGCAGATCATTGCCTTCTATCTGCAAGTTCCCGTTGTGCCGGAAATGGCTAGTAGAACAGTTCTGTAGACGTGACAGCCTCGACATCCCAGATTATAAAGCATGTGTGTCCATTTGGAGTTGTGTCGTCGTACTAATTTGGTTTGTGTTTCTTTTTATAGAACCCCAAACCAAATTCCTTTTGGTGGGGAGGTGTTACGGACCCGGATTCAGCGTCCGAGCCTGGAGCAGTGACAAACACGCCATCTGTGGGTCAGCTCCCGAAACCCCCGCCAAACGAACGACGACACCTAGTGAGGACAGCGTGTACTGGCCTCGAGGACCAGTTTCCAGTCTGGTTCAGCACTCAACACCGCCGCTCCTGACCTCTGGTGAGGTGGTGCTCCGACGACAGCGCCATCTATGGAGTGGATATGTCGGGCGTTTGTATCTGAGCCTGTGAGTGTGGTGTATTAGTGTCCCAGTTATTGATGACGTGTCTGTTTACAGAGCCGACCTGGGACCACTGTGTTGAAGGTTGAGTCAGTCTACCCGAGGCAGCCAGTCTCCATACAGTGAAGTTTGCTGCAGCTGTCGTGACGTCGCCCCCCCGGAAGAACACTGTGGTGTGTTAGCCTGCCATTGGAGTGGCAGTTAAAGGATTTATCCGGGACCGACGGTTGGAGACGATAATCCACTGGGGTATTGAGGACAGGAGGGTGATTGGTGATATCACACGAGACTCCTGTCTAGGGCGTACCCCCTTTTATCGTTCGTGGAGTGGCCGTACCAGCCTTGGTGGCTCTGTACCTGCCAGCAGACCTGCTGGACGTGTGGTTGACGGCCTCCACGACGGTGCCCCCAGTGGACCTGTGTTGTGGCTGACCTGTGGCCAGGGTAGACTCGGCGTTCTCAGAGGACACGTCTTGAGGCCACGAAGAAAGCACCGCGGACTCGGCACCTAGCTGCAAGGGTCCATAGTCTCCAGCAGAGGACTACAGTGTTGATCCCCTTTGTAAAGTGTTAATACCCCTCCCCCTTGTGTACGTTTTATTTCTATATATTCAAATGGTGATGGTGAAAATTATATTATATTAAGTTCTTACCTTTCTTTCCCTACTCCCTTTTAAGTTACTTGCGTCACGGATCTCATCCCTTGATAGCCACTACTGGCTTCGGAACGGATACCTATATCTTCCTCTAACAACATCAGAGCAAGAACCCCGTTGCGTCCTGAGAGGGCCGTAACAAGCAGTAATGTATCCGTCTGACCATGGATCATTGGAGCATTAGTGTATGAGTCTTGGTAGGGATATCTGGAGCATTAGTGTATCAGCCTGGCCATAGATCACTAGGGCATTAGTGTATCAGTCTGGTTATGGGCAACTGGATCATTAGTGTATCTGGTTTAGGATCACTGGAGAATTAGTGCATCAGCCTGACCATGGATCACTGGATCATTAGGTTATCAAACTGAACATGAATTACTGGAGCATTAGTAAATCAGTCTGGTTATGGATCACTGTATCATAAGTGTATCAGTGTGGTTATGGATAACTGGATCATTAGGGTATCAGTCTCGTTATGGATCACTGGATTATAAGTGTATGAGCCTGGTTATAAACCACTGGAGCATTATTGCATCAGTCTGGTTAAGGATCACTGGAGCATTAGTTTATCAGTTTGGTTATGAATCACTGGAGCATTAGTGTATCAGCCTGGCCATGGATCACTGAAGAATTAGTGAATTAGTGTTGTTATGGATCTCTCGAGTATTAGTGTATCAGTCTGGTTATGGACCACAGGAGCAGTAGTATATCAGCCAGGCCATGGATCACTGGAGGATTAGTGTATCAGTATAGCTAACGATCACTGGATCATTAGTGTATCAGTCTGGTTATGGATCACTGGATCATTATTGTATCAACCTGGCCATGAATCACTGGAACATTAGGGCACCAGCCTGGCCATGGATCACTAGATCATTAGTGTATCAACCTGGCAATGAATCTCAGGAGCATTACGGAATCAGTCTGGTTATGGATCACTGGAGCATTAATGTATGACACTGGTTATGGATCACTGGAGCCATAGTGTATCAGTTTGGTTATGGATCACTGGATCATTAGTGTATCAGTCAGGATATGGATCACTGGAGCATTAGTGTATTAGCCTGGATATGGATCACTGGAGCATTAGTGAATGAGGCTGGCCATGGATCACTGGAACATTAGTGTATAAGTCTTGTTATGGATCACAGGAGCATTAGTGCATCAGCCTGGCCATGAATCACTAGAGCATTAGTGTATCTGTCTGGTTATGGATCACTGGATCCTTAGTATATCAGCCTAGTTATAGATCACAGGAGCATTAGTTTATCACTCTGGTTATGGATGTTACGGCCCTAATAGGACGCAACCGGGTTCTTTTCTGATGGCATTAGTTTTTGGGTACCTGGCCCCAAGTTAGTAAAGGCTTTCAAGGGGTGAACTCCGTAATGCAAGTAAAATAAACAGGCAAGGTACATTAAATACACAAGTATATCACTTTCTATATATATATACAATCCTTTTACCACCTCCATATATAAATTAAAAGTCACAAACGGGAACTATTACTACACAATATATCTGTTCGTCTCCCTCTGAAGACACTGAACACTTGGCGACGCTCACTCTGTGTAGTCTTGCCTTGTTTCCTATTCCGTGGCCCAGAACCCATGATGAATCTACCCTGGCCACAGGCCAGCCAAATCACAATCCCACTGGGTGCCCCGTCGTGAAGGTTCACAACCACAGTCCAGCTTGTAGCTGCCAGGTACCAATCAGCCTTGCTGTTAGGCCACTTCACGACGAATACTAGGGTTGCGAGTCTTAGGCAGGAGCCTCGTGTAACTCGCTGGTTACTCTCCTCGGTCGGCACCACACTGGATTGTCTCTTCCACCAGCCAGCCCCGGGTACGGCGAATCTCGTCACTGCCACTCCTCAGGCAGACAATTGAACACTCAGCAGTGCTCATCCGGTGGCGGCTCACAGCTTCTACAAAGCAGATTGGTGAAGAGACCTTGGCTGCCTTTGGTAGACTGATTCATCGTTCATCACAGCCGTCCTAGGTTGACTCTGTGAAATCAGACACATCATCAGTACTGGGACACTACATGGGAACCACTAGGAAACATCACTTACTGGCTTATACACAAACATCCACCTTTTCGCTCCATACATGGCGTTCACTGTCTAAACGCCACTTCACCAGATGTCAGCCACGGCTACTTCATGAGCCGACTAGGACAGGAATCCAGCACCTATTGCCGGCATATCCCGTTATCTCTAGATGGCGTTGTCCATGTTGTGGGGGTTTCGGGAGCAGACTCACAGATGGCGTTGACTTCACTGCTCCGTGCTCTGGTGATGAATTTTGATTCGTAACAATAGATCACTGGAGCATTAGTGTATCAGGCTAGCTAAGAATCACTGGAGCATTAGTGTATCAGCCTTGGCTATGATCACTGGAACATTAGTGTATCAGCCTTGGCATTGATCACTTGAGCATTAGTGTATCAGTACTGTTATGGGTCACTGGAACATTAGTGTATCAGTCTGATTATGGATCACTGGATAATTAGTGTATCAATCTCGCCAAGAATAGCTGGAGCATTAGTGAATCAGTCTGGGTATGGATAACTGTATCATAAAAGTGTCAGTCTAGTTGTGGATCACTTTATCATGAGGTAACAATCTCGTTATGGATCACTGGATCATAAGTGTATGAATCTGGATATAGATCACTTAAGCATTATTGCATCAGTCTGTTTAAGGATCACTGGAGCATTAGTGTATCAGTCTGGTTATGAACCACAAGATCATTAGTGCAACAGTCTGGTTAAGGATCACTGGAGCATTAGTGCATCAGCCTGGTCATGAATCACTGGATCATTAGCGTATCAATCTGGCAATGAATCACTGGAGCATTCCTGCATTAGCCTGGCCATGGACAACTGAAGCATTAATGAATCGGTGTGATTAAAGATCACTGGAAAATTAGTGTATCAGTCTGATTATGGATCACTGGATCATTAGTGAATATGTCTGGTTGTGGATCACTGGTTCATTTGAGCATAAGTCAGGTTATGGATCAGTGGATCATTAGTGAATCAGTCTATTATGGATCACTGGAGTATAAGTGTATCAGTCTGGGTATGGATCACTGGAGCATTAGTATATCAGCATGGTCATGGATCACTGGAGTATTAGTGTATCAGTCTGGGTATGGATCACTGGATCATTAGTGTATCAGTCTGGTTATGGATCACTGGATCATTAGTTTGTCAGTCTAGTTATGGACCACAGATTATAAGTGTATCAGACTGGTTATAGACCACTGGAGGATTAGTGCATCAGCCTTACAATGGATCACTGGAACATTAGAGTATAAGTCTTTTTATGGTTCACAGAGGCATTAGTGTATATGATTGGCCATGGATCACTGGAGCATTATTGTATCAGTCTGGTTATGGTTCTTTGGAGAATTTGTGTATCAGCTTGGCCATGGATCACTGGAGCCTTAGTGTATCAGTTTGGTTATGGATCATTGGAACATTTGTTTATCAGTCTGGTTATGGATCACTGGAGTATTGGTGTATCAATCTGGGTATGGATCAATGGAGCACTAGTATATCAGCCTGGCCATTGACCACTGGAGCATTATTGTATCAGTCTGGGTATGAATCACTGGATCATTAGTGTATCAGTCTAGTTATCGATCACTGAATCATTAGTGTATCAGTCTAGTTATCGATCACTGGATCATTAGTGTATCAGAGTAGTTATGGACCGCACATCATAAGTGTATCAGTCTGGTTATAGACCACTGGAGCATTAGTGGATCAGCCATGCAATGGATCACTGGAACATTAGTGTATAAGTCTTTTTATGGATCACAGGAGCATTAGTGCATCAGCCTATCCATGGATCACTGGAGCATTAGTGTATCAGTCTGGTTATCGTTTACTGGATCATTTGTGTATCAGTCTGGTTGTGGATCACTGGAGCATTAGTGCATCATCCAGGTCATGAATCACTGGAGCATTAGCGTATCAGTATGGTAATGAATCATTCAATCATTAGTGTATCAGTCTGGTTATGGATCATTGGATCATTAGTGTATCAGTCTGGTTATGGATCACTGGATCACAAGAATATCAGTCTGGTTAGTGATCACTGGATTATTAGTGTATCAGGCTGGTTATGGATCATTAGTGAATCAGTCTGGCCTTGAATCATTGAAGAATTAGTGCGTCAGTCTGGTTATGGATTACTGGAGCATTAGTGTTTTAGCCTAGCAATGGATCACAGGAGCATTATTGTATCAGTCTAATTATGTATCACTGGATCATTAATGTATCAGCCTTGCATTGGATAACTGGGATATTAGCGTATCTGTCTGGTTATAGATCACTGGAGAATAAGTGTATCAGCCTGGTTATGGATCACGGGATCATTAGTGTACCAGTCTGGTTGTGGATCGCTGGAGCATTAGTGCATCAGCCTGGCCATGGATCACTGGAGCATTAGTGTATCATCCCGTCCAGGGATCTTTTGAGCATTAGTGTATCAATCTGGTTATAAATCACTCTATCATTAACATATCAATCTGGTTATAGATCACTGGATCATTAGTGTATCAGTCTGGTTATGGATCACTGGATCATTAGTGTATCAGTCTGGTTATCGATCACTGGATCTTTAGTGTGTCAGTCTGGTTATTGACCTCTGAATCATAAGTATATAAGTCTGGTAATAGATCATCGGAGCATTAGTGTATCAGCCTGGCCATGGATCACTGGATCATTAGTGTATCAGTTTGGTTATGGATCACTGGATCATTAGTGTATCAGTCTGGTTATTGATCACTGGATCATTAGTGTGTCAGTCTGGTTATGGACCTCTGGATCATATGTATATCAGTATGATAATAGATCAATGGAGAATTAGCGCATCAGCCTGGCCTTGAATCACTGAAGAATTAGTTTTTCAGCCTGGAAATGGTTCACTGGAGCATTAGTGTATCAGTCTACTTATGTATCACTGGATCATTAGTGTTTCTGCCTGGTCATGGATCACTGGGGCATTAGCGTATCAGTCTGTTTATAGATCACTGGACCATTAGAGTATCAGCCTAGTTATGGATCACTGGATCATTAGTGTATCAGTCAGGTTGTGGAACATTGGAGCATTAGTGCATCAGCCTTGCTATGGATCACTGGAGCATTAGTGTATCAGTCCGGCCATGGCTCACTTGAGCATTAATGTATCAGTCTGGATATGAATCACTATATTATTAGTGTATCAGTCTGGTTATGGATCACTGGATCATTAGTGTATCAGTCTGGTTATGGATTACTGGGTCATTAGTGTATCAGTCTGGTTATGGATCATTAAAGCATTAGTGTATCAGCCTGGATATGGATTACTGGATATTAGTGTATAACTCTGGTTATAGAGCACTGGATCATTAGTGTATCAGCCTGGTTATAAATCATTGGAGCATTATTTTATCAGCCTGGTTATAGACTACTGGAGGATTAATGTATCAGCCTGGCTATGGACCACTGAAGCATTAGTGTATCTGCCTGGCCATGGATCACTGAAGCATTATTGTGTCTGCCTGGTTGTGCATCACAGGAGCATTAGTTTATCAGTCTGCTTATGGATTACTGGAGCATAAGTGTATCAGTCTGGATATGGATAACTAGATAATTAGTGTATCAGTCTTGTTATGGATAACTGGAGCATTAGTGCATCAGCTTGGAGATGGATCACTGGATCATTAGTGTATCAACCAGGCAATGAATCACTGGAGCATTAGTGTATCAGTATGGTTATTCAACATTGGACCATTAGTGCATCAGTCTTGTTATCGATCACTGGGTCATTAGTGTATCAGTCTTTTATGGATCACTGGATCATTTGTGTATCAGTCGGGTTAGGGATCAATGGATCATTTGTGTATCAGTCAAGTTATGGATCACTGGACCATTAGTGTATAAGTCTGGTTATGGATCACTGGGGCATAAATATATGAGCCACACAATGGATCACATGAGCATTTGTGTAACAGTTTGGTTATGGATCACTGGATTATTAGGGTATCAATCAGCTTATGAATCACTGGATCATTAGTGTATCAGTGTGGTTGTGGATAACTGGATCATTAGTGTATTATTCTGGTTATGCATCACTGGATCATAAGTGCTTTAGCCTGATTATGGAGCTCTGTACAATTAGTGTATCAGCCTGGCCATGGATCACTGGAGCACTAGTGTATTAGTCTAATTGTGGATAACTAGAGCATTAGTGCATCACCCTGACCACGGATCACTGGAGCATTAGTGTTTCAGTCGGGCTATGAATCACTACGCATTAGTGTATCAGTCTGGTTATGGATCACTAGATCATTAGTGTATTAGTCTAGGTTTGGATCACTGGATCATTAGTGTATCAGTCTGGTTATGGATCCTTGAAGCCTTGGTGTATTAGTCTGGTTATGGATCACTGAAGCATTAGAGTATCAGTCAGGTTTTAGATCAGTGGATCATTAATGTATCAGTCTGGTTATGGGTCACTGGATCATTTGTGTATCATTCTTGCATTGGACTACTGGATCATACGTATATCAGTCTGATAATAGATCAATGGAGCATTAGTGCATCTGCCTGGCTATGATTACTGGATCATGAGTGTAGCAGTCTTGTTAAGGATCACTGAAGCATTAGCGTATCAGCCTAGCTATGAATCATTGGGGCATTAGTGTATCAGTCTGCTTATACATCACTGGATCATTAGTGTATCAGCCTAGTTATAGATCACTGGATCATTAGTATATCAGCCTAGTTATAGATCACTGGATCATTAGTGTTTAAGTCTGGAAATAGATCAATGGAGCATTAGCGCATCAGCTTGGCTATGGATTACTGGAGAATTAGTGTATCAGTATGGTTATGGATCACTGGATCATTTGTGTATCATTCTTGTTATGAACTACTGGATCATATGTATATCAATCTGATAATAGATCAATGGAGCATTAGCGTATCAGCCTGGCTAGGGATCACTGGAGCATTAGTGTATCAGTCTGGTTATAAATCAGTGGATCATTAGTGTAGAAGCCTGGCCATGGATCACTGGGCCATTAGTGTATCAGTCTGGTAATAGATCAATGGAGCATTAGTGCATCAGCCTGGCTATGGATTACTGGAGCATTAGTGTATCAGTCTTGTTATGGATCACTGGGGCATTAGTGTCTCAATCTGCTTATAGATCACTGGATCATTAGTGTATCAGCCTAGTTATAGATCGCTGGAGCATTAGGGTATCAGCCAGGCTATGGATTACTGGAGCATTAGTGTATTAGTCTGATTGTGGATCACTAGAGCATTAGTGCATCACCCTGGCCACGGATCACTGGAGCATTAGCGTATCAGTCGGGCTATGAATCACTCTATCATTAGTGTATCAGTCTGGTTATGGATCACTAGATCATTAGTGTATAAGTCTAGTTATGGATCACTGGGTCATTAGTGTATCAGTCTTGTTATGGATCACTGGGGCATTAGTGTATCAGTCTGCTTATAGATCACTGGATCATTAGTGTATCAACCTAGTTATAGATCGCTGAAGCATTTGTGTATCAGCTTGGTTATGGATCACTAGAACATTATTGTGTCTCCCTGGTTATATATCATTGAATAATAATGTATCAGTCTGGGTATAGATCACTTGATCATTAGTGTATCAGCCTTGCCATGGATCACTGGAACATTAGTATATCAGTCTGGTTATGGATCACTGGAACATTAGTGTACTAGTCTGGTTATGAATCACTGGATCATTAGAGCACTATTCTGGTTATGGATCACTGGAGCATTAGAATATCAGCCTGGTCATGGATCGCGAGAGCATTAGTGTATCAGTCTCGTTATTTATCATTGAATAATAATGTATCAGTCTGGGCATAGATGACTGGATCATTAGTGTATAAGCCCGCATATAGATCGCTGAAGCATCAGTTTATCAGCCTGGTTATTGATTACTGGAGCATTAGTGTGTCAGCCTGGCTATGGATCACTGGAGCATTAGTGTATCAGCCTGGTGATGTATCATTGAAAAATAATGTATCAGTTTGGGTATAGATCACTCTATCATTAGTGTATTTGTCTGATTATTAGTCACAATATCATTAGTGAATTAGTCTGGAAGTGGATCACTGGATCATTAGTGTATCAGTTTGGTTATGGATCACTGGATCATTAGTGTATCAGTCTGGTTATGGATCACTGGATCATTAGTGTGTCAGTCTGGTTATGGACCTCTGGATCATATGTATATCAGTATGATAATAGATCAATGGAGAATTAGCGCATCAGCCTGGCCTTGAATCACTGAAGAATTAGTTTTTCAGCCTGGAAATGGTTCACTGGAGCATTAGTGTATCAGTCTACTTATGTATCACTGGATCATTAGTGTTTCTGCCTGGTCATGGATCACTGGGGCATTAGCGTATCAGTCTGTTTATAGATCACTGGAGCATTAGAGTATCAGCCTAGTTATGGATCACTGGATCATTAGTGTATCAGTCAGGTTGTGGAACATTGGAGCATTAGTGCATCAGCCTTGCTATGGATCACTGGAGCATTAGTGTATCAGTCCGGCCATGGCTCACTTGAGCATTAATGTATCAGTCTGGATATGAATCACTATATTATTAGTGTATCAGTCTGGTTATGGATCACTGGATCATTAGTGTATCAGTCTGGTTATGGATTACTGGGTCATTAGTGTATCAGTCTGGTTATGGATCATTAAAGCATTAGTGTATCAGCCTGGATATGGATTACTGGATATTAGTGTATAACTCTGGTTATAGAGCACTGGATCATTTGTGTATCAGCCTCGTTATAAATCATTGGAGCATTATTTTATCAGCTTGGTTATAGACTACTGGAGGATTAATGTATCAGCCTGGCTATGGACCACTGAAGCATTAGTGTATCTGCCTGGCCATGGATCACTGAAGCATTATTGTGTCTGCCTGGTTGTGCATCACAGGAGCATTAGTTTATCAGTCTGCTTATGGATTACTGGAGCATAAGTGTATCAGTCTGGATATGGATAACTAGATAATTAGTGTATCAGTCTTGTTATGGATAACTGGAGCATTAGTGCATCAGCTTGGAGATGGATCACTGGATCATTAGTGTATCAACCAGGCAATGAATCACTAGAGCATTAGTGTATCAGTATGGTTATTCAACATTGGACCATTAGTGCATCAGTCTTGTTATCGATCACTGGGTCATTAGTGTATCAGTCTTTTATGGATCACTGGATCATTTGTGTATCAGTCGGGTTAGGGATCAATGGATCATTTGTGTATCAGTCAAGTTATGGATCACTGGACCATTAGTGTATAAGTCTGGTTATGGATCACTGGGGCATAAATATATGAGCCACACAATGGATCACATGAGCATTTGTGTAACAGTTTGGTTATGGATCACTGGATTATTAGGGTATCAATCAGCTTATGAATCACTGGATCATTAGTGTATCAGTGTGGTTGTGGATAACTGGATCATTAGTGTATTATTCTGGTTATGCATCACTGGATCATAAGTGCTTTAGCCTGATTATGGAGCTCTGTACAATTAGTGTATCGGCCTGGCCATGGATCACTGGAGCACTAGTGTATTAGTCTAATTGTGGATAACTAGAGCATTAGTGCATCACCCTGACCACGGATCACTGGAGCATTAGTGTTTCAGTCGGGCTATGAATCACTCTAGCATTAGTGTATCAGTCTGGTTATGGATCACTAGATCATTAGTGTATTAGTCTAGGTTTGGATCACTGGATCATTAGTGTATCAGTCTGGTTATGGATCCTTGAAGCCTTGGTGTATTAGTCTGGTTATGGATCACTGAAGCATTAGTGTATCAGTCAGGTTTTAGATCAGTGGATCATTAATGTATCAGTCTGGTTATGGATCACTGGATCATTTGTGTATCATTCTTGCATTGGACTACTGGATCATACGTATATCAGTCTGATAATAGATCAATGGAGCATTAGTGCATCTGCCTGGCTATGATTACTGGATCATGAGTGTAGCAGTCTTGTTAAGGATCACTGAAGCATTAGCGTATCAGCCTAGCTATGAATCATTGGGGCATTAGTGTATCAGTCTGCTTATACATCACTGGATCATTAGTGTATCAGCCTAGTTATAGATCACTGGATCATTAGTATATCAGCCTAGTTATAGATCACTGGATCATTAGTGTTTAAGTCTGGAAATAGATCAATGGAGCATTAGCGCATCAGCTTGGCTATGGATTACTGGAGAATTAGTGTATCAGTATGGTTATGGATCACTGGATCATTTGTGTATCATTCTTGTTATGAACTACTGGATCATATGTATATCAATCTGATAATAGATCAATGGAGCATTTGCGTATCAGCCTGGCTAGGGATCACTGGAGCATTAGTGTATCAGTCTGGTTATAAATCAGTGGATCATTAGTGTAGAAGCCTGGCCATGGATCACTGGGCCATTAGTGTATCAGTCTGGTAATAGATCAATGGAGCATTAGTGCATCAGCCTGGCTATGGATTACTGGAGCATTAGTGTATCAGTCTTGTTATGGATCACTGGGGCATTAGTGTCTCAATCTGCTTATAGATCACTGGATCATTAGTGTATCAGCCTAGTTATAGATCGCTGGAGCATTAGGGTATCAGCCAGGCTATGGATTACTGGAGCATTAGTGTATTAGTCTGATTGTGGATCACTAGAGCATTAGTGCATCACCCTGGCCACGGATCACTGGAGCATTAGCGTATCAGTCGGGCTATGAATCACTCTATCATTAGTGAATCAGTCTGGTTATGGATCACTAGATCATTAGTGTATAAGTCTAGTTATGGATCACTGGGTCATTAGTGTATCAGTCTTGTTATGGATCACTGGGGCATTAGTGTATCAGTCTGCTTATAGATCACTGGATCATTAGTGTATCAACCTAGTTATAGATCGCTGAAGCATTAGTGTATCAGCTTGGTTATGGATCACTAGAACATTATTGTGTCTCCCTGGTTATATATCATTGAATAATAATGTATCAGTCTGGGTATAGATCACTTGATCATTAGTGTATCAGCCTTGCCATGGATCACTGGAACATTAGTATATCAGTCTGGTTATGGATCACTGGAACATTAGTGTACCAGTCTGGTTATGAATCACTGGATCATTAGAGCACTATTCTGGTTATGGATCACTGGAGCATTAGAATATCAGCCTGGTCATGGATCACGAGAGCATTAGTGTATCAGTCTCGTTATTTATCATTGAATTATAATGTATCAGTCTGGGCATAGATGACTGGATCATTAGTGTATAAGCCCGCATATAGATCGCTGAAGCATCAGTTTATCAGCCTGGTTATTGATTACTGGAGCATTAGTGTGTCAGCCTGGCTATGGATCACTGGAGCATTAGTGTATCAGCCTGGTGATGTATCATTGAAAAATAATGTATCAGTTTGGGTATAGATCACTCTATCATTAGTGTATTTGTCTGATTATTAGTCACAATATCATTAGTGAATTAGTCTGGAAGTGGATCACTAGATCATTAGTGTATCAGTTTGGTTATGGATCACTGGATCATTAGTATATCAGTCTGGTTATGGATCACTGGATCATTAGTGTGTCAGTCTGGTTATGGACCTCTGGATCATATGTATATCAGTATGATAATAGATCAATGGAGAATTAGCGCATCAGCCTGGCCTTGAATCACTGAAGAATTAGTTTTTCAGCCTGGAAATGGTTCACTGGAGCATTACTGTATCAGTCTACTTATGTATCACTGGATCATTAGTGTTTCTGCCTGGTCATGGATCACTGGGGCATTAGCGTATCAGTCTGTTTATAGATCACTAGAGCATTAGAGTATCAGCCTAGTTATAGATCACTGGATCATTAGTGTATCAGTCAGGTTGTGGAACATTGGAGCATTAGTGCATCAGCCTTGCTATGGATCACTGGAGCATTAGTGTATCAGTCCGGCCATGGCTCACTTGAGCATTAATGTATCAGTCTGGATATGAATCACTATATTATTAGTGTATCAGTCTGGTTATGGATCACTGGATCATTAGTGTATCAGTCTGGTTATGGATTACTGGGTCATTAGTGTATCAGTCTGGTTATGGATCATTAAAGCATTAGTGTATCAGCCTGGATATGGATTACTGGATATTAGTGTATAACTCTGGTTATAGAGCACTGGATCATTAGTGTATCAGCCTGGTTATAAATCATTGGAGCATTATTTTATCAGCCTGGTTATAGACTACTGGAGGATTAATGTATCAGCCTGGCTATGGACCACTGGAGCATTAGTGTATCTGCCTGGCCATGGATCACTGAAGCATTATTGTGTCTGCCTGGTTGTGCATCACAGGAGCATTAGTTTATCAGTCTGCTTATGGATTACTGGAGCATAAGTGTATCAGTCTGGATATGGATAACTAGATAATTAGTGTATCAGTCTTGTTATGGATAACTGGAGCATTAGTGCATCAGCTTGGAGATGGATCACTGGATCATTAGTGTATCAACCAGGCAATGAATCACTGGAGCATTAGTGTATCAGTATGGTTATTCAACATTGGACCATTAGTGCATCAGTCTTGTTATCAATCACTGGGTCATTAGTGTATCAGTCTTTTATGGATCACTGGATCATTTGTGTATCAGTCGGGTTAGGGATCAATGGATCATTTGTGTATCAGTCAAGTTATGGATCACTGGACCATTAGTGTATAAGTCTGGTTATGGATCACTGGGCATAAATATATGAGCCACACAATGGATCACATGAGCATTTGTGTAACAGTTTGGTTATGGATCACTGGATTATTAGGGTATCAATCAGCTTATGAATCACTGGATCATTAGTGTATCAGTGTGGTTGTGGATAACTGGATCATTAGTGTATTATTCTGGTTATGCATCACTGGATCATAAGTGCTTTAGCCTGATTATGGAGCTCTGTACAATTAGTGTATCAGCCTGGCCATGGATCACTGGAGCACTAGTGTATTAGTCTAATTGTGGATAACTAGAGCATTAGTGCATCACCCTGACCACGGATCACTGGAGCATTAGTGTTTCAGTCGGGCTATGAATCACTCTAGCATTAGTGTATCAGTCTGGTTATGGATCACTAGATCATTAGTGTATTAGTCTAGGTTTGGATCACTGGATCATTAGTGTATCAGTCAGGTTTTAGATCAGTGGATCATTAATGTATCAGTCTGGTTATGGATCACTGGATCATTTGTGTATCATTCTTGCACTGGACTACTGGATCATACGTATATCAGTCTGATAATAGATCAATGGAGCATTAGTGCATCTGCCTGGCTATGATTACTGGATCATGAGTGTAGCAGTCTTGTTAAGGATCACTGAAGCATTAGCGTATCAGCCTAGCTATGAATCATTGGGGCATTAGTGTATCAGTCTGCTTATACATCACTGGATCATTAGTGCATCAGCCTAGTTATAGATCACTGGATCATTAGTATATCAGCCTAGTTATAGATCACTGGATCATTAGTGTTTAAGTCTGGAAATAGATCAATGGAGCATTAGCGCATCAGCTTGGCTATGGATTACTGGAGAATTAGTGTATCAGTATGGTTATGGATCACTGGATCATTTGTGTATCATTCTTGTTATGAACTACTGGATCATATGTATATCAATCTGATAATAGATCAATGGAGCATTAGCGTATCAGCCTGGCTAGGGATCACTGGAGCATTAGTGTATCAGTCTGGTTATAAATCAGTGGATCATTAGTGTAGAAGCCTGGCCATGGATCACTGGGCCATTAGTGTATCAGTCTGGTAATAGATCAATGGAGCATTAGTGCATCAGCCTGGCTATGGATTACTGGAGCATTAGTGTATCAGTCTTGTTATGGATCACTGGGGCATTAGTGTCTCAATCTGCTTATAGATCACTGGATCATTAGTGTATCAGCCTAGTTATAGATCGCTGGAGCATTAGGGTATCAGCCAGGCTATGGATTACTGGAGCATTACTGTATTAGTCTGATTGTGGATCACTAGAGCATTAGTGCATCACCCTGGCCACGGATCACTGGAGCATTAGCGTATCAGTCGGGCTATGAATCACTCTATCATTAGTGTATCAGTCTGGTTATGGATCACTAGATCATTAGTGTATAAGTCTAGTTATGGATCACTGGGTCATTAGTGTATCAGTCTTGTTATGGATCACTGGGGCATTAGTGTATCAATCTGCTTATAGATCACTGGATCATTAGTGTATCAACCTAGTTATAGATCGCTGAAGCATTAGTGTATCAGCTTGGTTATGGATCACTAGAACATTATTGTGTCTCCCTGGTTATATATCATTGAATAATAATGTATCAGTCTGGGTATAGATCACTTGATCATTAGTGTATCAGCCTTGCCATGGATCACTGGAACATTAGTAT
This sequence comes from Procambarus clarkii, assembly GCF_020424385.1. NCBI lineage: Eukaryota > Metazoa > Arthropoda > Malacostraca > Decapoda > Cambaridae > Procambarus > Procambarus clarkii. The sequence goes on from NC_059586.1 coordinate 20,776,581, forward strand.
ATCAGTCTGGTTATGGATCACTGGAACATTAGTGTACCAGTCTGGTTATGAATCACTGGATCATTAGAGCACTATTCTGGTTATGGATCACTGGAGCATTAGAATATCAGCCTGGTCATGGATCACGAGAGCATTAGTGTATCAGTCTCGTTATTTATCATTGAATAATAATGTATCAGTCTGGGCATAGATGACTGGATCATTAGTGTATAAGCCCGCATATAGATCGCTGAAGCATCAGTTTATCAGCCTGGTTATTGATTACTGGAGCATTAGTGTGTCAGCCTGGCTATGGATCACTGGAGCATTAGTGTATCAGCCTGGTGATGTATCATTGAAAAATAATGTATCAGTTTGGGTATAGATCACTCTATCATTAGTGTATTTGTCTGATTATTAGTCACAATATCATTAGTGAATTAGTCTGGAAGTGGATCACTGGATCATTAGTGTATCAGTCGGGTTTTGGATTTCTTTATCATTAGTGTATCAGTCTAGTTGAGGATCACTGGATCATTAGTGTATCAATCTGGTTATGGATAACTGGATCATTAGTGTAACAGTCTCGTTATGGCTCATTGGATGATTAGTGTATCAGTTTTGTTATGGATCAGTGGATCAACAGTGTATTAGTCTTGTTTTGGATCAGTGGACCAATAGTGTATCAGTCTGATTATGGATCGCTGGATCATAAGTTTATCAGTCTAGTTATAGATCACTGGATCATTAGTGTATCGGCCTGAATATGGATCACTGAAGCATTAGTGTATCGGACTGGACATGAATCACTGGAACATTAGTGTATTAGCCTAGTTATGGATCACTGGAGCATTAGTGTATCAGCCTTGCTATGGATCACTGGAGTATTAGTGTATCAGCCTGGCCATGGATCACTGGAGCATTAGTGTATCAGCCTGGTTATGGATCACTGTAGCATTAGGTATCAATCTGCTTATTAATCACTGGATCATTAGTGTATCGGTCTGGTTATGGATCACTGGATCATTAGTGAATCAATCTGGTTGTGGATAACTGGATCATTAGTGTATCAGTCTGGTTATGCCATCACTTTATCATAAGTGCTTTAGCCTGATTATGGAGCACTGGAGCATTAGTGTATCAATTTGGCCTTAGATCACTGGATCATTTCTGTATTCTGGCATCATCCTGGCCACGGATCACTGGAGCATTAGTGTATCAGTCTGGTTATGGATCACTGGATCATTAATGTATCAGTCTAGATATGGATCACTGGATCATTATTGTATCAGTCTGGTTATGGATCACTGGAGCTTTTTTGTATCAGTCTGGTTATAGATCAGTGGATCATTAGTGTATAAGCCTGGCCATGTATCACTGGGCCATTAGTGTATCAGTCTGGTTATAGATCAGTGTACAATTAGTGTATCAGTCTGGTTATAGATCAGTGTACAATTAGTGTATCAGTCTAGCTTTGGATCTCTGGATCATTAGTGTTTAAGTCTGGTTATGGATCACTGGATCCTTTGTTTATCATTCATGTTATGGACTACTGGATCATATGTATATCAGTCTGGTAATAGATCAAATGGAGCATTAGTGCATCAGCCTTGCCATTGATTACTGGAGCATTAGTGTATCAGTCTGATTATGGATCACTGGATAATTAGTGTATCAACCTGGCCAAGAATAGCTGGAGCATTAGTGAATCAGTCTGGGTATGGATAACGGTATCATAAAAGTGTCAGTCTAGTTATGGATCACTTTATCATGAGGTAACAATCTCGTTATGGATCACTGGATCATAAGTGTATGAACCTGGTTATAGATCACTTAAGCATTATTGCATCAGTCTGTTTAAGGATCACTGGAGGATTAGTGTATCAGTCTGGTTATGAACTACAAGATCATTAGTGCAACAGTCTGGTTAAGGATCACTGGAGCATTAGTGCATCAGCCTGGCCATGGATCACTGGATCATTGGAGTATCAATCTGGCGTATCAGTCTGATTATGGATCACTGGATCATTAGTGAATATGTCTGGTTGTGGATCACTGGTTCATTTGAGTATAAGTCAGGTTATGGCTCAGTGGATCATTAGTGAATCAGTCTATTATGGAACACTGGAGTATTAGTGTATCAGTCTGGGTTTGGACACTGGAGCATTAGTATATCAGCATGGTCATGGATCACTGGAGTATTAATGTATCAGTCTAGGTATGGATCACTGGATCATTAGTGTATCAGTCTGGTTATGGATCACTGGATCATTAGTTTGTCAGTCTAGTTATGGACCACAGATCATAAGTGTATCAGACTGGTTATAGACCACTGGAGAATTAGTACATCAGCCTTGCAATGGATCACTGGAACATTAGTGTGTTAGTCTTTTTATGGTTCACAGATGCATTAGTGTATCTGATTGGCCATGGATCACTGGAGCATTAGTGTATCAGTCTGGTTATGGTTCTCTGGAGAATTAGTGTATCAGCTTGGCCATGGATCACTGGAGCCTTAGTGTATCAGTCTGGTTATGGATCATTGGAACATTAGTTTATCAGTCTGGTTATGGATCACTGGAGTATTGGTGTATCAATCTGGGTATGGAGCACTAGTATACCAGCCTGGCTATTGACCACTGGAGCATTATTGTATCAGTCTGGGTATGAATCACTGGAACATTAGTGCATCAGCCTGGGCTTGAATCACTGAAGAATTAGTGCATCAGTCTGCTTATGGACCACTGGAGCACTTGTGTTTCAGCCTGGCAATGGATCACAGGAGCATTAGTTTATCAGTCTCGTTAATTATCACTGGATCATTAATGTATCAGCCTTGCATTGGATCATTGGGGTTTTAGCGTGTCAGTCTGGTTATAGATCCCTGGATCATTTGTGAATCAGCCTGGTTATAGATCACTGGAACATTATTGTATTAGCTGGTCATGGATCACTGGATCATTTGTGTATCAGTCTGGTTGTGGATCACTGAAGCATTAGTGCATCAGCCTTGCAATGGATCACTGGAGCATAAATGAATCAGTATGGTTATAGATTACTGGATCATTAGTCTATCAGTCTGATTATGGATCACGGGATCATTAGTGTATTTGTCTGGTTGTGGATCACTGGTTCATTTGTGTATCAGTGGGGTATGGATCACTGTATCATTAGTGAATCAGTCTGGCTAAGGATCACTGGAGTATTAGTGTATCAATCTATTTATGGGTCACTGGAGCATTAATATATCAGCCTGGTCATGGATCATTGGAGCATTAGTGTATCAGTCGAGTTATGGATTACTGGATCAATAGTGTATCAGTTTTGTTATGGACCACAGATCATATGTGTATCAGTCTGCTAATAGACCACTGGAGCATTAGTGCATCAGCCTGGCCATGGATCACTGAAGTATTAGTGTATCAGTCTGGTTAGGGTTAACTAGAGAATTAGTGTATCAGTCTGGTTATGGATCACTGGATCATTAGTGTATCAACCTGGCCAAGAATAACTGGAGCATTAGTGAATCAGTCTGGGTATGGATAACTGTATCATAAAAGTGTCAGTCTAGTTATGAATCACTTTATCATGAGGTAACAATCTCGTTATGGATCACTGGAACATAAGTGTATGAATCTGGTTATAGATCACTTAAGCATTATTGCATCAGTCTGTTTAAGGATCACTGGAGCATTAGTGTATCAATCTGGTTATGAACCACAAGATCATTAGTGCAACAGTCTGGTTAAGGATCACTGGAGCATTAGTGCATCAGCCTGGTCATGAATCACTGGATCATTAGCGTATCAATCTGGCAATGAATCACTGGAGCATTCCTGCATTAGCCTGGCCATGGACAACTGAAGCATTAATGAATCGGTGTGATTAAAGATCACTGGATCATTAGTGTATCAGTCTGATTATGGATCACTGGATCATTAGTGAATATGTCTGGTTGTGGATCACTGGTTCATTTGAGTATAAGTCAGGTTATGGATCAGTGGATCATAAGTGAATCAGTCTATTATGGATCACTGGAGTATTAGTGTATCAGTCTGGATATGGATCACTGGAGCATTAGTATATCAGCATGTTCATGGATCACTGGAGTATTAGTGTATCAGTCTGGGTATGGATCACTGGATCATTAGTGTATCAGCCTGGTCATGGATCACTGGGGCATAAGTGTATAAGTCTGGGTATGGATCAATAGTGTATCACCATGGTTATGGATCACTGTAGCATTAGTGTATCAGCCTGACCAAGGATCACTGGAGCATTAGTGTATCAGGCTGGTTATGGATCACAGGAGCATTAGTGTATCAGCCTGGTTATGGATCACTGGATCATTAGTGTATCAGTCTAGTTATCTGTTACAGACCCGAGTCCAGCGTCGTAGCACGGAGCAGTGACGACAACGCCATCTGCGAGTCAGCTCCCGAAACCCCCTCCAAATGGAGACGCCATCTAGTGAGGATGGGATATACCGGCCACAGGGGCTGGTTTCCCGTCTTAATCAGCGCGTAACATAGCCGCTGTTGACCTCTGGTGAGGTGGCGCATAGACAGCAACGCCATCTAGGGAGTGGATAGGTGGACGTTTGTGTCTAAGCCTGTTAGTGAGGTTCCCTAGTCCCATTATTAATGAAGTGTCTGACTGCAGAGTCGACCTGGGACTGCTGTATTGGACGATGGGGCAGTCTACCCAAGGCAGCCAAAGTCTCTCCACATGTTTGCTGCAGAAGCTGTGAGTCACCCCCGGACGAACACTGTTGAGTGTGTTAGCCTGCCTGTGACGTGGCAGTACCAGGAATCTGTGACGTGGCAGTACCAGGCTCCTGCCTAGGGCTCGCAACCCTAGTATCGGTCGTGGAGTGGCCTACACAGCGGAGCTGATCAGAACCTGCCAGCTACAGGCTGGATTTATGGTTGAAGGCCTCCACGACGGTGCACCCAGTGGGACTGTGATTTGTCTGGCCTGTGGCCGGGGTAGATTCGCCGAGAGAATCAGAGGATTCATTGTGGGCCACAAAGAAGACAACCAGGGCTACTCATCGTGAGCACCGTGGAGCATCCCGTGTCTTTGGAGGGAGACAAGTTATTGTACATAAGTGTAGTTATAGCAACCCCGTGTGACTGTGAAATATTTATTTATGGTGGTGGTAGAAATATATATATAAAGCAGTGCATTAGTATCCCTTCCCCCTTTAATTTAACTTGCGTTACGGAACACACCCCTTGAAAGCCACTACTAACTTGGGGCCGGATACCCAAACTCTAATAACATCAGAGAAGAACCCGGTTGCGACCCAATAGGGCCGTAACATAATTGGCATCCCCAGCGGGATCCGACCCCTTGTCAAGTATGTTTGACAGGGGTGGTGATGTAGCGCAATCCCTTGTAAATAATTTTCCCTGTTTGTGACTATTAGGACGTTATACGTCCTATGCGGTGCTCGCTGTGATTAAGTGCAATATTGCATAGTGCGGTGCCCGGTGTAATTACGTGCAATATTGGCAAGTGCGGTGTTAGGTGCGATAAAGTGCAATATTGACGTAGTAAAGTGCTCGGTGCATTAAGTGCTAAAGTGAAGCGGTGTGTTTAGTGCTAGTGCTCCATCTCAGCGACAATGGCGGAAAAAGCTACCATCGACGATCTGGACGATGTTCAGGCCTTTCTGAACAGGGAGGACTGTCTTGCCAGATTAAAATATCTGGGAAAACAGGAACTTGTACTAGTGAGTGCCTACCTGGAGATCAAGATACGTGCCAGTGATTCCCGTGTGGAGATCTTGTCCAAGGTTCACCGGCATTTGAAGGCCGAGGAGAAAGAGGAAAGCGAGGCACAAAATATGAAAGAAAGTGAGGAAGTAGCTTCCGCTGAAAAGGAAGATAAGGGCAGTGACATTGACAGCGATGCAGGTGAGCTGAATATTAGCTTTCTAACTGTCAAAATGCGTGCCTTGGAAATAAATCGCGAGATAGAATGGAAGAAATTAGAAATGGAAAGAGAGAGACAAGAAAAAGAATTAGAGATGAGGCGTTTAGAATTAGAACGAGAAAGAGAAGAACGAGAAAGAGAAAGAGAAGAGCGAGAAAAAGAACGAGAAAGAGAAGAGCGAGAAAGAGAAGAGAAACGAGAGAAGAGCGAGACAGGCAAGAACGACGAGACAGAGAGGAAAAAGAGAGACAACATGAGCTAGAAGTATTGCGATTGGGTGGTCGGAGACAAACAACGGACACAAGTATTTTCGATCCGGTAAGGAACATCAAAATGGTCCCGAAGTTCAACGAGAAGGAAGTTTCGAAGTTCTTTGCGGCCTTCGAGAAAGTCGCAGCCTCTTTGGAGTGGCCAAAGGAGAATTGGGCCATCATGATACAGTCCGTCTTGACTGGGAAGGCCCAAATCGCCTACTCCACGTTGTCCCTTGATGACTCCGGCGATTACAACAAGGTGAAGAAGGTAGTGCTCATGGCTTCCCAATTGGTACCTGAGGCTTAAAGGCAAAAGTTTAGAAACCTGAAAAAGACCTCGGAGCACACGTTCAGCGAATTCGCAACAATCAAGGAACGGCTTTTCCAAGAGTGGTGTGCCTCTCGGAAGGTGGAGACCAAAGAAGACCTCGAGCAGCTCATACTGTTAGAGGACTTCAAAGACTGTTTGTCTGGAGATCAGAAGACGTACCTAGAAGAGCAGCAGGTGGAGACCTTAAGTGCAGCAGCCACGATGGCCAAGGAATACATCCTGACGCATAGGTCTTCAACTAGGTATGTCCCGAAGAATTACCCCCGTCTGTTTGGTAAGCCTCGTCAGGAAGAGGAGAGACCTGTCCCACAAAACACTGTGAAGACGCCCCCAAGTAGCCCTCGAAGGACCAGTCCTAGCAGTCCGAAACATCGTAGTCTGAGGAGGAATATGGTGTGTTGGACTTGTGGGCAGAAAGGGCATGTAGCTGCTATGTGCCGAGGCAGAAGAGGTAGCGTCCCACGTAGGGAGGTGATGTTGATGAGCTGTGTAACACCACCAGTAGGGAGCCAGTCTATGACTAGTCAGGAAGAACCATGATTGTTTGCCCCTCACACTTCAAGCGGGTATGTATCGATTGATCATACTGGTAGATCAGTTGTAGTGCTCAGAGATAGTGGAGCAGCCCAGTCCCTGATCGTGAGAAACTCGTTACCCGAGGGAGTGAGTGTGGACGGGAGACAAAAGGTTGTCCTGGTCGGGTTTCCTAGGACGCGGTATGTTGCCCCCTTAGTGCCGGTACATCTAGACTCGCCTTACTTGAGCGGCACATGTGCGTTGGCAGTAGTTGATACCCTCCCTATAGCTGGGATTGAAGTGATACTAGCCAACGACTTGGTGACAGATTGGAGCAACAATCATCCCAAGATTGTGGACGAGTCAACCGGAACAGCAAGGTCCGAGGTAACAGGAGACAGTGGTAATATCCAGGTACAGACATACCCGGAATTAGATGACATGTTTAATCCTTCCTCTCACCAACAGGTTGACAGTATTCTAGCAGTCTCCTGATTCTTCTCCCGACAAGAAGCATGAGGTTATAGTGGCAGAAGCGACTGAGCGAAAGAGAGGCCTCGTGTACAAACACCCACGGATACCCCAGAGTCTGGAGTGAAGGCACCTGAGTACTTGCGGTATGGCAAGGTACAGCGTTCATTGAACCGGCCAGAGATTCCCCAGACGTCGGAGGTATGTGAGGTATGTACGAAGGTTCTAGAGCCCTCTTCGGTCCAAACCAGGCTAATGGATATAGCCAGCTATGGACATTACAAGCTCAGGAAACTTATCCCTAAGTTAGCCAAATGTTTCTTAGCGGTATTTTTTGTTCTCGTGTGTGTTCTCAGTAAGGACCAGTGGGCGACCCGACAGATGATGGCTCCCATGAACATAGCGAAGAGATCCCAGGGATTAGAGACGTGCACTGTGAGGGTTGCAGTCGAAGAAGGGACCTGGAAGGTAATAAAGGATACAGGGAGTGGGAGAAGTGGTATTATGAGTGACTGTTTCTGACAGGTTGACACCCCCATGTGATTGCTGAGCCGGGATTCAGCGTTATGCGGAACGTTGGTCGACCTGACGGTGGTAGAGCGGACACCATCTTCGATGTACGAACAGCCCTGTTGGGACTAGTTGTGGGCCTAGTAGAGGTGTATGCTGTGAGTACTGATTTAACTATCGTTGTCACTCTAGATAATCAAACCCCTGTATTCCAGGTTCCCGTCTCCCTGAAGGACTACCGGACCGGTACCAGAAATGCCGTCTGTGACCAGCCATCAACGGTGCCACGACACCACGACACAGGGAAGTGTCGATTCACCCCAGATCGCGTCTATACCTATCCTTACTTGAGACACGTAAGATGATTATGCTCCTGATTAACATCTCAGTGAGGTTGTATGAAGGCACATCAGGCAGGTCATTGCCTTACATCTTCAAGTTTCTTTTGTGCCAGAGTTTACCATCAGGACAGTTCTGTGGACAAGACATCCTCGCCAATCCAGTTCATAGTGTACGTGAGTTCGTTTGGAGTTGTACCCACGTACTAATTTGGTTTGTTTTTTCTTTTATAGAAACCCAAACCAAATTCTTTTTGGTGGGGAGGTGTTACGGACCCGAGTCCAGCGTCTGAGCGCGGAGCAGTGACGACAACGCCATCTGTGAGTCAGCTCCCGAAACCCCCTCCAAATGGACGACGCCATCTAGTGAGGACGGTATATACCGGCCACAGGGGCTGGATTCCTGTCTTAATCAGCTAGTAATGTAGCCGCTGCTGACCTCTGGTGAGGTGGCGCTTAGACAACAATGCCATTTATGGAGTGGATAGGTAGACGTTTGTGTCTAAGCCTGTAAGTGAGGTGCCCTAGAGTGTCCCTAGTACTAATGACGTATCTGATTACAGAGTCGACCTGGGACTACTATATATCGGACGATGGGGCAGTCTACCCAAGGTAGCCAAAGTCTCCACGTGTTTGCTGCAGAAGCGGTGAGTCACCCCCGGACGAACACTGTTGAGTGTGTTAGCCTGCCTGTGACGTGGCAGTACCAGGAATCGTCTTATCTGGGGGCTGGCTGGTGGAAGAGACTAGCCACTGTGGTGCGGAGAGAGGAGAGTGATCTGCGGAATCGCACGAGGCTCCTGCCTAGGGCTCGCAACCCTAGTATCGGTCGTGGAGTGGCCTACACAGCGGAGCTGATCGGAACCTGCCAGCTGCAGGCTGGATTTGTGGTGGAAGGCCTCCAAGACGGTGCACCCAGTGGGACTGTGATTTGGCTGGCCTGTGGCCAGGGTAGATTCGCCGAGAGAATCAGAGGATTCATCGTGGGCCACAAAGAAGAGAACCAGGGCTACTCATCGTGAGCACCGTGGAGCATCCAGTGTCTTCGGAGGGAGACAAGTTATTGTACATAAGTGTAGTTATAGCAACCCCGTGTGACTGTGAGATATTTATTTATGGTGGTGGTAGAAATATATATATATAAAGCAGTGCATTAGTATCCCTTCCCCTTTAATTTAAAATGCGTTACGGAACACACCCCTTGAAAGCCACTACTAACTTGGGTCCGGATACCCAAACTCTAATAACATCAGAGAAGAACCCGGTTCCGACCCAATAGGGCCGTAACATTATCGATCACTGGATCATTAGTGTATCAGTCTGGTTATAGACCACTGGAGCATTGGTGGATCAGCCTTGCAATGGATCACTGGAGCATTAGTGTATAAGTCTTTTTATGGATCACAGGAGCATTAGTGCATCAGCCTATCCATGGATCACTGGAGCATTAGTGTATCAGTCTGGTTATGGTTTACTGGATCATTTGTGTAACAGTCTGGTTGTGGATCGCTGAAGCATTAGTGCATCAGCCAGGCCATGGATCACTGGAGCATTAGAGTATCAGTATGGTTATGAATCACTCAATCATTAGTGTATCAGCCTGACCATGGATCACTGAATCATTAGTGTATCAGTTTGGTTATGGATCACTGGATCATTAGTGTATCAGTCTGGTTATGGATCACTGGATCATTAGTGTGTCAGTATGGTTATGGACCTCTGGATCATATGTATATCAGTCTGATAGTAGATCAATGGAGAATTAGCGCATCAGCCTGGACTTGAATCACTGAAGAATTAGTTTTTCAGTCTGGAAATGGTTCACTGGAGCATTAGTGTATCAGTCTACTTATGTATCACTGGATCATTAGTGTTTCTGCCTGGTCATGGATCACTGGGGCATCAGCGTATCAGTCTGTTTATAGATCACTGGAGCATTAGTGTATCAGCCTGGTTATATGGATCACTGGATCATTAGTGTATCAGTCAGGTTGTGGAACATTGGAGCATTAGTGCATCAGCCTTGCTATGGATCACTGGAGCATTAGTGTATCAGTCCGGCCATGGCTCACTTGAGCATTAATGTATCAGTCTGGATATGAATCACTATATTATTAGTGTTTCAGTCTTGTTATGGATAACTGGATCATTAGTGTATCAGTCTGGTTATGGATCATTAAAGCATTAGTGTATCAGCCTGGATATGGATCAATGGGGTATTAGTGTATAACTCTGATTATAGAGCACTGGATAATTAGTGTATAAGTCTGGTTATGGATCACTGTAGCATTAATATATGAGCCTGACAATGGATCACATGAGCATTAGTGTAACAGTTTGATTATGGAACACTTTATCATTAGGGTATAAATCAGCTTATGAGTCACTGGATCATTAGTGTATCGGTCTGGTTATTGATCACTGGATCTTTTGTGTATCAGTCTGGTTGTGGATATCTGGATCATTAGTGTATCATTCTGGTTATGCATCACTGGATCATTAGTGTATCATTCTGGTTATGCATCACTGGATCATAAGTGCTTTAGCCTGATTATGGAGCTCTGTACCATTAGTGTATCAGCCTTGCCATGGATCACTGGAGCATTAGTGTATTAGTCTGATTGTGGATAACTAGAGCATTAGTGCATCACCCTGACCACGGATCGCTGGAGCATTAGTGTTTCAGTCAGGCTATGAATCACTCTAGCATTAGTGTTTCAGTCTGGTTATGGATCACTAGATTATTAGTGTATTAGTCTAGGTTTGGATCACTGGATCATTAGTGTATCAGTCTGGTTACGAATCCTTGAAGCCTTAGTGCATTAGTCTGGTTATGGATCACTGGAGTATTAGTGTATCAGTCAGGTTTTAGATCAGTGGATCATTAATGTATCTGTCTGGCTATGGATCACTGGATCATTAGTGTATCAGTCTGGTTATATATCACTGGATCATTTGTGTATCATTCTTGCATTGGACTACTGGATCATACGTATATCAGTTTGATAATAGATCAATGGAGCATTAGTGCATCTGCCTGGCTATGATTACTGGATCATGAGTGTAGCAGTCTTGTTAAGGATCACTGAAGCATTAGCGTATCAGCCTAGCTTTGAATCACTGGGGTATTAGTGTATCAGTCTGCTTATAGATCACTGGATCATTAGTGTATCAGCCTAGTTATAGATCACTGGATCATTAGTGTTTAAGTCTGGTAATAGATCAATGGAGCATTAGCGCATCAGCCTGGCTATGGATTACTGGAGAATTAGTGTATCAGTATGGTTATGGATCACTGGATCATTTGTGTATCATTCTTGTTATGAACTACTGGATCATATGTATATCAATCTGATAATAGATCAATGGAGCATTAGTGCATCAGCCTGGCTATGGATTACTGGAGCATTAGTACATCAGTCTTGTTGTGGATCACTGGGGCATTATTGTATCAATCTGCTTATAGATCACTGGATCATTAGTGTATCAACCTAGTTACAGATCGCTGGAGCATTAGGGTATCAGCCTGGCTATGGATTACTGGAGCATTAGTGTATTAGTCTGATTGTGGATCACTAGAGCATTAGTGCATCACCCTGGCCACGGATCACTGGAGCATTAGCGTATCAGTCGGGCTATGAATCACTCTATCATTAGTGTATCAGTCTGGTTTTGGATCACTAGCTCATTAGTGTATCAGTCTAGTTATGGATCACTGGATCATTAGTGTATCAGTCTTGTTATGGATCACTGGGGCATTAGTGTATCAGTCTGCTTATAGATCACTCTATCATTAGTGTATCAGTCTGGTTTTGGATCACTAGATCATTAGTGTATCAGTCTAGTTATGGATCACTGGACCATTAGTGTATCAGTCTTGTTATAGATCGCTGAAGCATTAGTGTATGAGCTTGGTTATGGATCACTAGAACATTATTGTGTCTCCCTGGTTATATATCATTGAATAATAATGTATCAGTCTGGGTATAGATCACTTGATCATTAGTGGTTCAGCCTTGCCATGGATCACTGGAGCTTTAGTGTATCAGGCTGATTAGGAATTACTGGAACATTAGTATATCAGTCTGGTTATGGATCACTGGAACATTAGAGTACCAGTCTGGTTATGAATCACTGGATCATTAGTGCATTATTCTGGTTATGGATCACTGGAGCATTAGAATATCAGCCTGGTCATGGATCACGGGAGCATTAGTGTATCAGTCTCGTTATGTATCATTGAATAATAATGTATCAGTCTGGGCATAGATCAATGGATCATTAGTGTATAAGCCCGCATATAGATCGCTGGAGCATCAGTGTATCAGCCTGGTTATTGATTACTGGAGCATTAGTGTATCAGCCTGGTTATGTATCATTGAAAAATAATGTATCAGTTTGGGTATAGATCACTCTATCATTAGTGTATTAGTCTGATTATTAGTCACTAGATCATTAGTGAATAAGTCTGGTTGTGGATCACTGGATCATTAGTGTATCAGTCGGGTTTTGGATTTCTGGATCATTAGTGTATCAGTCTAGTTGGGGATCACTGGATCATTAGGGTATCAGTCTGGTTATGGATAACTGGATCATTAGTGTAACAGTCTCGTTATGGCTCATTGGAACTTCAGTGTATCAGTCTTGTTATGGATCAGTAGATCAACAGTGTATTAGTCTTGTTTTGGATCAGTGGACCAATAGTGTATCAGTCTGATTATGGATCGCTGGATCATAAGTTTATCAGTCTAGTTATAGATCACTGGATCATTAGTGTATCGGCCTGGTTGTAGATCTCTGGAGCATTAGTACATCAGCTTGGCCATGAATCACTGGAATATTATTGAATCAATCTGGTTATTCATCACTTGGGAATTAGTGCATCAGCCTAGCTATGGATCACCGGAGCATTAGTATATCAGTCTGGTTATGGATCACTGGATCATTAGAGTATCAGTCTGGTTGTGGTTAACTGTATCATATATGTATCAATCTGGTTATAGGTCACAGGAACATTAGTGTATCAGCCTGAATATGGATCACTGAAGCATTAGTGTATCGGACTGGACATGAATCACTGGAACATTAGTGTATTAGCCTAGTTATGGATCACTGGAGCATTAGTGAATCAGCCTTGCTATGGATCACTTGAGCATTAGTGTATCAGCCTGGCCATGGATCACTGAAGCATTAGTGTCTCAGCCTGGTTATGGATCACTGGAGCATAAGTTTATCTGCCTGGCTATGGATCACTGGAGCTTTAGTTTATCAGCCTGGGCCATTAATCACCGGCGCATTAGTGTATCAGCCTGGTTATGGATAGTAGGGAAATATGTGACTAGACCCGCGCGCGCCACCTGCCAGGTGGCACTCACGTGAGTGGCACCTGACAGGTGGCGCGCGGGTGTCTAGTCACAAAGGGTTTTTGGGGAATTTCCCGGAAGTTTGGCGCGTGTCGGATGTAATTGGAGCGCGCGCGGTTCTAGTCCTCGAGGGATAGGGTATGTGGTCAGGAAAGATTGGAGTTCATGTTGTTGGGGTGTAGGAGAGTATGTGGGCTATGTGGTAGAGTAAGAAATACATGGAAAAGAGTGGAATAAGAGGAAAGAGTAGTTAGATATGTATGTGTGTTTGGCATAGACTTAATCCTGTGTGAAGATAATAGTTTTGATGATCGTTAGTAAGTAGAGGTTGAGGGGATCCAACATAGTGTATATGTTGTTTGGGGAGGGGAAGGGGGGAGGGAGAGGAGAACCCCCATACCTGAGAGGAAAGCCTGGACGTCCATTAGCTTCCCCCTACAGGAAGTCGTAAGTGGGAGAGGAGGGTAAGAGAGTGAGAGAGCACCCTCCTGCGGAAGTGGGCCATTCCCTTAAAGGGTTTTCGTTGTCTTAAGACCAGACTTGGAGCTGTTCATCCCGCAACGGTTCCCCATACACTGCGATTCCGGTAAGGAGGGGAGCGAGGTACATACGACAGACCCACACCTGTCAGCCATCAATCACTTCTCATTTGACCCGGGTCGTTTCCCTCCCCTCACACACATATGTGTAAGCTATATCGTAACGTGATCAACATGGTGAGAGCAATAAACGAGGGAAAAGTAAACACATTATATATAAATTTATTTCTTTATTAAACACTTAAGCAATTTACAACGATAATAATAATAATAATAATAATAAGACTTCTTCTTGGTGGTTTAGCTAGCAGACAGATGGAGAAAGGCTTTCTTTCACTCCATCGAACCTTCCCACCACGCTAGTCAACCAGTCAATCTGTAGAAAGGGTTTAGGTAGTAGACAGACCAATTGGGAGTCATTCATCCACTCCAACGAACCTTTCCGTCACGCTAGTCAATCAGTCAATCTGTAGAAAGGGGAAAAGGTTATAGTTTTGTTGTTGTCAATGTTGTAAACATAAATACTGTCATTATTATGTTCATCATTCAATCCTAACATAAAGTATTACTCACCGCACTATCATCCTAGCCAACTTCGTCACACAGCGTTTCACACTCAGCATCACTACCGTTTAAGCAGAATGTTTGCTTACACACAGGCATTTTCATCTGAGCGTAATTGAATTTCAACACTTTTTCATCATTCTTGCGAAATTGTCCATATTTAAATGCTTCATCAAAGTGAAGCAGGGCGGCCTCTAAGCCTAGTCTGCAAAAATGATATGCAAAATAAACGGCGTAATTCCCACAGAAGTAACTATTCAAGGATTGAATCCTTTTCTTCATAATATATAGGGTATAGTCTTTGAAGTAAGACATAAACTCTTCGAAATATCTTGAATAAGATCCTATTGCAGGATTGGCATAGCTGTCTAGTATAACTATCTCGCTTCTACCTTCATCCTTATTTACATAGAATGTTATCCAATGACCCATTTTATTACGAGAACCAGACTCCAGAGTGTTGATTATGAACACCGCGGGTCTTTTTTTATGTATTTTTATCCATATTTTCCATACGTCATCAGCTAGGAAACATCCTAGATAGGCTACCTTATCACCTAAATTACTTCTGATAGCCTCATTTATTTCCAAACAATTCATATTAGTATTTTATCCTCGCGTATCGCAAATAACGCGACGATCCGCGTTAATGCTGATCACACCTGTTGTAGACCCATAAACTAGAATGACTATTTCTAGCCACACCGCGTTTAAATTCCAAAGCAATCCGCAGATTACCACTTTTTTCAATCGGGATGGTGTCATCTATATCCTCGGGTTGTAAATTAAAGGCCAGTATGGTTCCACCATTCACATATGTGTCATAAGATAATATATTGTCTTTATCGAAGCCTAAGGCTTGTAATGCGGTGTAATACAACTTGGCGCAGTTATGAGGGAAGTCGCACCCAATATTGACAATATTAGTGCTATTCTGCGATATTAATACTTTACTAAGCTCGCAGTTTTCCAAATAAAGCGGGTTGCGATTATACGCACCAGACACAGCCTCCATATCAAGGATGATCATATATAAATGTTCTGGTATAACAGTCCCCCACGGCTGGTCCATTGTTATCGAGCGCTGACCTGTGCCCAATATATACGTTTTGTATAAAGTTTTATTAAAAGTATACGTAATAGGAGAGTTGTTCTGCACCATGGCTTTATTAATGGCTACTAATCCTTCAGGGTATGGCAATACCCGATCCACCCATAGACGTGTAGACTTGATATTGTATTTAAAATTGGCGTGTTCATTATCGCTGAGTATAAGCCACTTATCAGGTTGAAGTTCGAGCCGCACCCGGATGTCCACATTATCCAAAACGTATTCACTAAATGATGTGACATCCAGCATTAGTTTAAAACAAGTATTCACACCACTCGTTTTCATATCAGTCATCCATTGCTTCTCACTAGCCGAGGCATTAGTGAAATAACCAGCTTCAATTTTACCAGGATCGACTCGGTTAAAAAACTGTGACAGTTTATCATAGCGGTTAGCCTTACACCCAGAAATCGTAGATAATAACTTTACGTATGACCAGAATGAGAATAATGAGCTAGTTTCAACTACTGTTTCGTTTAAATACACAATAGCGGATTTGAATAGAGTTTGCGATAATCCATTCACCAACGAAACGTTTTTAGCGTCTCCTAAAGGCGTTATTCCATCTTCTTCGGTTAGATCAATAGACAACTCCAAAGCTATAGATGATAAATCCACCAGTTGGCCATTCACTCCCTTGATGATGAATTCCAGATAGGTGTCTGTAAACTTATTATTGACCCCAGAATTCACAGGTAATACATTCACCGTTTGTCTGCTGGCGATTGTTGATTCTACCAATCGAGGGGAAAATACTTTAGGAAAGGCTTCACTAACAGCAGCTGTATAGTGTTCTAATGGCACCAGGAGGCCCAGAGCGTTATATCCGGCCATGTTCGCGCTTTAGACAACACCAACCGAGTGAGAAGAAGTTATGACAACACATCATTATATTTCGCTTTAGTAAAACGTTTGATGTTTACTAATTTTTTTGTTTGTTTATTCTTTTTCTGCACTCTTCCGCCTATCATTTGCTTCCCCACTCCTTTCAATGTTTCAATTCCGCGTTTCTTAAGAGATTGTTTGAAAGTTTGTTTGTCATTATTAATATCGTCTAGTACGTTCTGCCCCAAGCTAAGCGCAGCCGGGGCCAGAGTCCTCATGATAAAGGGCGCTGCTCGACGCGCTATCCCGCTTAAAAAGGAAAATATTCCTCCTCCTCGCGTATAACGTCTACTGCTGTTGAAAATCCGTATATCATCAGTCCCACCACCTCTAGGAGGGGTTAACAGAATGTATAATTCCTCAACAGAGGGGGGAATAAAGTGGACACGCATTTCTCCGCTTGTTTCAGACGAATGAGGAGTGGCGGGAAAGCGTTGGTGTTATATACCTCCTGCAACGGGGCGTACATGCAAGACTGCTATGGTGCACCCACGTTCATCGAAATGTATTGGGTTACCATCTTGATCCCTAACAGTGATGCTGACGCTGTCTATCATGTTAGTGTTAAGACGCACATATAGTTTTTATTGTTGCTGTTATCACTTCCATTTAGGGAGATTACATCCAAAATATTTACAGACTGGTTTCCATATCTAGTAGAAGAGATTCTATCACAATAAACACACAGAATATCAACTCCTCCTCTAGGCATTGGCGGGAATAGACATGTGTTAACTACACTCGAGGCATACTGACGTTTTGCGAATATGTCATATTCTATTTCTGGAACTACGCCCAACACTTTCCCAAAATCGGTTCCAAATGATAATGTAACTCTACTGATGTTTTTATGCCCCGTTGCAGAGCTAATATTCTCATCACTAATCACAGTAGTGAACTTGTTTCGATTGGAGGAAGAATCATATTTAATAAAATGCGTTCTTATATTTAGCTGAAAATTGTTTTAATGACTTTCCTAAAAAATTCAGTTTAGCATTACTTGAAAATATGGCCTCTATTTCTGTATTAATCGTGGTAATAATTTCTTTTATAGTTCCGGCTAAAACATCAGATGATAATAAATGCTTTGAATGCATGTATTTCCCCTCGCTCACTTTCTCATACGTAACGCCTACACGTATATATGCCTCAGGATTATCACGCTTAATAATGTAATGGGAAGTGGGGAGGAGTAATTTTTGTAGACACATTTCATAACTCCTCCTGGGATCTAATTCTAGCTGGTTAAACAATCGATTTTGGAAAGATGCGGGGATGTTATTGGGGAATAAATGCGTATCTGATACGCTGGTGGCGTATATCACGTGTGTCCATCGCTCTATCTCCTTAGACTGCTTTTTGTCTAGTAAAGCCATCTACACATTACACGCTCATTTATATACACTCACCTGTTAATATACGATCCAGGAAGCATTCCTTTTACTGTGAGGATCAATCTTGACAGTTGCCTTTCTCTTAACAGATGGAGGCTCATACACTTGACTGCTTGCCGTAGTATTACGGAATAAATCTCGTGATGTAGATGTTAGTGTGAAAAACAGTTGAGCAATGGGGAGTTTATCCGGTAAAAAAACAGATTTAAGCACAGTCATTTTATGTATAATGTCATTAATTATATGTATGCCAGATACTGGAGCCAATACATTTCCATTCAGATCCCAACGAACGATACCAGTAGCATCATAATGGTTTAGCAAGGATCTTGCATATTCATGATCTCGCACTTTCAACTTCAAATCTATTAAATGTTTTATGGAAGGGTTGGTATGCAACTGAGGAGGAGGTGGTGGTTTGACAGTAAGATGACGAGCAACAGCTTTCACAGTGGGGTAAGCAGGGCTGTGTGCAGCTTTCCGGTTGTCCACTATTTTACGCGGTACGAGATAAAAGGCTTTCATTTTACTTACTTACTGAACAACCGTGTAATTAAACTAGCAGCAATTGGTAAAATAATGGATAAAATACTGCCTCCTCGTTTGCTGGTTAATATCCGTTTCTTAGTTGTCACAGAAGGTTTCTTACAGGCTTGTGACCGAATAAGCAATTTATATTTTTTCAACTTTTTAACGACCTTGTCAGGCACGGGCAATTTTTTTTTTTTTAGGTTATTAAAAATTTCTGATAAACAATTTATATGTTGTTGCTTCAATTTTTCAATCAACTGCTTTCTCGAGGAATACTGAAGTTTTGATAATAGTTGGATCAATTCCTTGTATTTATAAACTAAGGGCTTCTTCATTATAAATGTAATATCTCACCAGCATCAATCCATTGATCGAATGATCGATCATAACCTGCGTACCTAACTTTATAATGGAGTTTGCCAGAGACTCTGCGTTGTCCCAATACCTTCTCAATATTAAAGGTTTGAGGCAAATGTGTTGGTGTTAATTCTTGTTTATAGAAGCCACCATCAATTTCTTCCTCATTCAGATCTTTTAGAAAGTATAAAGGGATGTGTTGTCTCCGATCAATACGTGTAACTGTAAAGATCTCTCGGGTGTTCTGCTGCTTAAACCCTTTCTTAAACTTGGAAATGCGATCAGATAGAGTGATGCGTACTGTATCACCAACACTCAATCGAGGAATGACAGTTCTCTTTGATTTGCTCGGGCTTTTATACATTAAATCAAATTGTTTGGCGTGTTCGCTGGGCGAGGATAGAGCGTGCACCTCCGCAGGTGTCTTCCCCTTCAATCCTCTGTGTGGGGTTAAATTATATGTTTTCACAATATCTGGTAGAGCCTGTGTGTATTTTAAAGTGTTGTGCGCCGTCATAAACTTGTAAAGTTTACCTTTTAAAGTACGTATGAACCGCTCAGCGATTGAAGCTTTAGTCTCCTGAGAAAATACGCTATATAACAGTACTTTCCTTGCTGCCAGCATTTTTTTCATAGTGGCGTTATAAAATTCTCCACCTCGATCAGAATTAATTTTGCGCACTCCCTGAGAATGAGGTGAATCTAGAATTAAAGCTAGAGCATTACTGGTGCTTTTCCCATCCTTGGCGCGTAGGGGTACTACTTGGGCGTACCTGGAGAAAATATCTACACATAAGAGTAAATATTTCACTCCATCATTATGTTTGTTCAATAAACTCATCTCGGCCAAGTCTATAGCTTGAAATAGTCGCGGTTTAGGGCTTAACACACGACGCCGAGGGAATTTATGTGGTTGTAAATAATGCAGCGTATAGGAGTCAGAGCTTTTCAGATAGTCCTTTACATCGGCTAGAGTTATACTAGAGTTAATTAATTTGGCGGCCTTATACAATCTCTGTACCCCTCCAAGCCCCCCGCTAGATGAGGGGTCGTTATATACTCGTTCCAGTACATCTTTGTTGCTCACCATTGGTAAACTATCTCATAGGGTGGTTCGTAAACAATATTACCGCGTAATGTTATCGTAGATGGAGTGTTCGAGCCCAGATCTACTAGCAAATAGCCGTAAGGCTGGCTAATAACTTGCTTATATAACTCTACAAATTTCTTTGAATCCACTTTCCCAAATATTTGTCGTCCGAGTGTTTCAATTTGTGACACGTCTCGTGATTTAACCAATATGAAATGAGAAGCATTTAAACTAATATTCCTAGAATATTTACCAGGAAAAAATATATTTTGAGTAATCAATATGACGGAAACCGTGAAATGTCTGCCTCTAGTAAACATGTCTGATACGATTTTTGAATTCGCAGACTCTGTAAAAAGGTCATCATAGATTACTAAGATATGCGAGTCATTATCTACTCGCTCTTCCACAGGATCAATAATGGTTGAATGCTCGATCAGCTTCCCTTTAATTTGTGGATCTGATCGTAATTCAGAGTAACCTCCTCCGCATATGATTATTGAGGAGAACTTGTGTTGATACTTCCTTACAAGTTTACTGCACAAGTAGGATTTTCCGCTGTTTGAATAACCAGCAATAATAACACGAGATGGTTCTCTGAAAATATCTAGATGTTCCGCATGGATTATATCATAGGAACTGTCCATGATTAATGCTTCGTTAAGACTGCTAAAAACTAAGGAACTGAGGTGGTATTTATACAAACATAGACATTTACAGGTGTTTATTCACATATTTTATGTACAGCAACATCATTATTTTAAAACTAAACATAGTTCTTACAGTTCACAAACAATAATATTAAACATCATATTTTTTAAAACTAATCATACTTCTTACAGTTCACAAACAATAATATTAAACGTCCTATTCATTTAGTATAAAAAGTTCTAGTCATATGGGGCACCCATCTTAATACTACCTAACAATTGTACAACATAAAATCTAGCGAGGGTTGAATAGTTTCTGAGCTGTAGCATCGCGTTTGCTCCAGGGGCGGAATATTGGGTAGAGTCTCTGTGCTTGCTCTACTTCCTCCTCCTCCATAAACACTTCTTCTTCCATCTCCTCCTCCTCTCTCACTTCTACATCCATCTCATCATCATCATTGTTATTGGGAATATCAGGATGACCATACGCTAGGGACTGTGTGGGGCTTAAAATGTAGCGTTTATCGTCAAATGCTGACAATCCTCTGCAGGTACTGCGACATGTACAAATCTTTCCTTGCACGTTGCGTATAGATCTCGACACATACCTGATTGAAGTGTTTGTTTCAAGAGTGTGTTGAAATGAGTCATGTGAGAGTTTCTCTTGTAGATGGAATGGTACGCCCTTACACTTGCAAGTGTGTTCCCCATCAGGAGTGGTGAACGAATATGTTTTAGGTCTGAGAGCAATTAACTGGTTAATAATCTTAGAGCCTATTTCAGACTTGAGCAATCCTAGTTCACCTTCTCGCGCTTTAGAGTAAGATGGATGTGTGTCATTAAAATTACTAAAATCCATACAGTCGAAGAGAGGAGACTTATTCAACTCTTCAAACACATCCTGACAGTCCAGTTTAATGATGAAAGAGTCTGTGTCTGTATATAACAGACTCGCTTTATCCCCATACGCGGGTTTGACAACATCATACCTCATAGAGTCGCCTCTTAGCAATTTGAAGTATATGATAGCCCAGATACGTAGGAGTGTTGACTAGGAGAGACTTCTGCTTGATAGTACATATCACACGATCCTTACTTAACAAAAGACTCCGCTTGAAGAATGGGTTTCGAGCATGTTTCAGGAAATGACTACGATCTGTGACCAAATAGTGTTTGTTCCCATATTTAGATACATCTGTGAGACTCTTTCCATATATAGAGTTTGATACGAGTTTGAAAGCCTTTTTTTTATCGCGCATTTGGTACTGGCACGTTCACGAACATTGGTTTCAATGAAGTCTTTAAGGTAGCTCTCCTGCTCGAATTCGTAGATGTCGTGAACTTTAGCTACTTCTAATCCAATGCGCATGAGCAACTGTAACAAGTCCAGACTAACGGGGTAGTCTTTCTGAGGAGGATGAGAAGCAATTAATTTAGTGTTGTTTTTAGGCAGCCCACGACTTTCTTCTGTAAGAATATTCTTACTGTAGGGTGAAATGTGTTCCTCGGTAATGCAAGTATGGGAAAGAACAAGGGGCAGTTCATCTGTATACCTAGCTACCTCCGGTCAGACCTGCAGTGTATCACACAACACCCAATATCCCTTGGACCCATCACATGGGATATTCTCCAAGCCTTGCTCTAGCAGCACGTCACGCTCATCGTGTGTCAGTTTCCGGATCCCGCCCCGAGGGAGCAGTTCAGTCATACACGCCCCGTAAAGACTATTAAAATCTAAGTAAATGATGTAGCTACTATCTTCCCCTAGATCTAAGCCTGTGTGCCTGTTCTCCACATTCGTGTACTGTCTCGTCACACTGGTGAACCCACCTCGGAGATTCCGACGAAGTAAATCATATAACAATGGGTCTGACACAACATCAAGTTGAACTTTCGATTTAAGCAAGAACGCATCCCAAGCAAATGAGGGTAAAGAAATGTAATGTGAAATGTCTAATTTGTAGAGAGCAAGCATGGTGTCTCGCCAGACTGTGAACACATCAGCTAGCAAACCTGTGTCCACTTTGAGGTAAAGGAGCAGATACTCCCCTATGTTACGACATTTAGCCAAATCAAAAATTTCTAAGGCATGTTTATAATCTGTTTCTGACAACTCTTCGTCTTTTAGTGTATTGTAAAACTTATCGCGAGAAGGAAGGTGTGGTTCATCCAACACAGACATAGAGGATAAATAATCATAGCAGAATGATTGTTTACCCGTGAGCAGTTTTGGGATGGCTGCTTTATTTACCCCTTTTAACATAGCCAAAGTGAATGTGGTAGGTTTCCCACTATCAATATGATCCTTGGCTATTCTTCCTAGCGAGCCGTTGAGAAGGGCTAAACTATCCAAAAATCTTAAGTTGTTCACATCAACTTTCATAAATTTAAATCCATCCCTAGCTAATATATCTATTTCACTCCCTTGTCGATCTCTCATCTCGTTTAGGATTACTCCTAAATCATAGGAAGCGTTGTGGGAAAAAGTGTATAGGAACTTGTATGAATTTATACATTGAAAATTACATCTATCACAGTAAGCTGCTTGATAATTGTGGAATCTTACTGTGTGGTCGTGATGACGGACTTTGATTACATCTTCTCCGTTAAAAGGTTCATCACAGAGTTCACAGGCTGTTTTTGTCTCAAATATCGCCTGCTGTTGCTGGGACATGTGAAGTTCATAGGATACTAACCCCTTCTTGATTCTAGCCCATGACGCTTCTAGCATGGTTACAAAGTGATTGACCGCATCTTTACCCAAATAAGTATCTTTCTCAACAATATTCATGTCTGTCAATGATGATGTACGCATACGCCACTGCGTTGTGACGTGATTCTATCATTCCCTTAGGGTTCGAGCGATCTAACATGCACTCAAAGTCATAAAAGCACGTGTGACTAGGACCATATCCCCATCCATAGTTACGGAAAGTAATCTTCCTCTCTGGTGGGTAGAATTTGAGAGTCTGATGTACTTTGCATGTACTTTCATGACTCTGCATGCTATCTGCTGGGAGTGATATCAAACAACAATGACAGAAGCTGTGATGACTTGGGATTAGATCTCCATGACCTCGCATATTACGTACATATTGGTTAAAATCCTTAATTAATACTAAGTGTTGAGATTCCAACATCAGCAATGGTATGACATCTGTATATCCCCCTCTTCCCTTCCTAGCTAGTGTAATGTAGTGTCGTTGTCGTCGTCTAGCATTTTCATCTCTTTCTAGTGAATACATGAATATACTGACTTTATTCATTTTCTCTACCTTGTGAATATCCTCAAACGTCACTGCAGAATTGACATCTGCTGGCCAATTCATGTGTCTGAGACACCAACTAGCATTCACAGATCTAGCGCGAATATTATCTAGGTGCATCCCCTTAGCTAAACATTTATAAGCTGCAACACACTGCATAAGGCAAATATCAGCCTCTCCCTCTGGATTGAAAACCAATTTTTTTCCACGCAAGCCTTCGGGGTAGTCTACATGCGAGCCTAATCTTATCGGATGTTCAATCTGACCACAGTTAATGTAAAACCTGGTGAGCCGCTCAACCAAGACATTGGACCCCACCCTCTCTTCCAGGTACTGGGATATTTTCCCTGTCAATTCGTCAGCCCAAAAATCAATAAGAGTTTCTACTTCCTCTAGAGTTATCGTTCGCCCCTCACCTCGTATGGGAAAGCCATCGTTATTTATAGGATCCAATAGGTCCTCCTCCCCGTCTTGTTGTACATTTAAATTCCGCACAATTAGAGTGATGTCTGGGTAAATTAAGAGGGATGGGTGTTGTGGAGAGAAAAGGGATCGAACCTCATTAATGAAAAAATCCCTGTATGTTCTCAGATAGAGTCCTGGGGAGGTGTTAACATGTTCTGGTATGGAGAATGAAAGCCGAACATAACCGCCGTTAAGGTTATCAATTCGATCCAGCAGCTGAGGTTGAATTTCTAGGGCAGGTGGGGGAGATGGAGAGAGAGGTGGAGGGGGTGATGGGAGAGGGCTGGGAGGGGTGGGGGGTGGTGATAGCCCCCCCTCCGACATGAATGGGTGAGACCGCAGGGTCAGCTATTACGCCAGACGGTGCTAAGCAGTCAGAATTGACGGACGCTGACGCGTCAAGGTCGTCTGAGTCACTGTCTGTGATGTTAATGGTACTGTTCTCACCACTGCTGCTGCTGATGCTGCTGCTGTTGCTGCTGTCGCTGATTGATTGGGGTATGGGGCTGGGGGAGGAACGGGAGGTTGAGTGAGCGCGTGAACGAGCCCTCCCCTCCCTGTGAGAGGCGGATGTGGGTAATGTCTGCCCTGCTGTGTCACTCTCACTTCCGCTGCTGCTGCTGCTGGATGCCAAATCTATGCACAGCGGTGTGTCGTCTGTAAAAAAAAGAAAAACATATTATCTCTAGAAAGAATGAAAGCATATATATCTCTAGAAAGAATGAACGCATATATATCTCTAGAAAGAATGAAAGCATATATATATATATATATATATATATATATATATATATATATATATATATATATATATATATATATATATATATATATATATGTCGTACCTAGTAGCCAGAACTCACTTCTGATCCTACTATGCAAGGCCCAATTTGCCTAATATGCCAAGTTTTCATGAATTAATTGCTTTTCGACTACCTAACCTACCTAACCTAACCTAACCTAACTTTTTCGGCTACCTAACCTAACCTAACCTATAAAGATAGGTTAGGTTAGGTTAGGTAGGGTTGGTTAGGTTCGGTCATATATCTACGTTAATTTTAACTTCAATAAAAAAAATTGACCTCTTACATAATGAAATGGGTTGCTTTATCATTTCATAAGAAAAAAATTAGAGAAAATATATTAATTCATGAAAACTTGGCTTATTAGGCAAATCGGGCCTTGCATTGTAGGCTGAAAAGTGAGTTCTGGCTACTAGGTACGACATATATATATATATATATATATATATATATATATATATATATATATATATATATATATATATATATATATATATATATATATATATATATATATATATATATATATTGGTGTATACTGGCAGCAGGCTTTCTTTCAAACATGTTTCATTGAATATGACCGCATATTCTGTATTTATTATTTTCTGGTTTAGGGCTTCTATCCCTCTAACTATTTTCTTAGCATCAGGGCTTAATTGAAATAGGAGTTCTCCAAAACTCATTTTCGTACTTTTAAGGTGAAGAAAAGAAGTGATTTACTATAGAGTGTATTACACTTATTTGTATAATTTGCACGACGTTTCGAACCTCCATGGTTCATTCTCAAGTGAACAGATCTTACAATACTAGTTGATTTTATACCCACATTAGGTCAGGTGATAATACAATGAAGGTGAAAACACGGGGGGATACATAAGGGATAAACATAGGGGCTGCAGAAGGCTTATTGGCCCATACGAGGCATCTCCTATCTAAACACAAAGATTAGTCGACACAACCATAGGAATGATACTGGACAGAGTATACAGAGACGAGAGCACCCCCAAATTAGACATACCTGAGCCACACTTGAAAAGTCTTCTCGAAGCATGTACAAAGGAAGCCCCTTTCATCAGTCCACAAGGAGACATGTATTTACAAATAGACGGAGTAGCAATGGGCTCCCCCTTAGGAGTTTTATTTGCTAATTTTTATATGGGAACCATCGAAGATAGGGTCTTCAGTAGCAGACAAAAAACAACTGTATACTGCCGTTATGTAGATGACATATTCGTAATAGTAAAAGACTCAGATGAACTAATTGACCTAAAAAGACACCTAGAGAGAGAGTCAGTACTCCGATTTACACATGAAAATAGTGAAAATAACAGTCTGCCATTCTTGGATGTACTAATAACAAACACAGGAACCTCTTTAAGCACCAACGTATATACCAAGCCCACCAACATAGGATTATGCCTGAACGGTAGAAGTGAGTGCCCCCAAAGATACAAAGCTACTCCGTCTATTTGTAAATACATGTCTCCTTGTGGACTGATGAAAGGGGCTTCCTTTGTACATGCTTCGAGAAGACTTTTCAAGTGTGGCTCAGGTATGTCTAATTTGGGGGTGCTCTCGTCTCTGTATACTCTGTCCAGTATCATTCCTATGGTTGTGTCGACTGGGACGTTGGTAAAAAGGGATTCAACGTCCAGGGAAGCGATGATTCCATCGGGCTGGGTAG
Organism: Procambarus clarkii; assembly: GCF_020424385.1. Classification (NCBI taxonomy): domain Eukaryota; kingdom Metazoa; phylum Arthropoda; class Malacostraca; order Decapoda; family Cambaridae; genus Procambarus; species Procambarus clarkii. The sequence continues at coordinate 20,803,622 of NC_059586.1, forward strand.
ATTTGATCAATTCTAGGAAATCTGCTGATGATTGTAGACTAAACTTGCTTGAAGTGTATGGAGTTGGGAGTTCATTGAGTTTCTTTGCCAGGTGATAAGTTGGGTTTGGTATTTGGCTGATTATAGGGCGTAGTGGGTTACCTGGTTTATGCGTCTTAACATTGCCGTAGGCATATCCTAAGCCATAGTCGCCTTGAAGTTTATTGAAATGCACACTACCTTTCTTTGCGTTGATTGCTGTAATTGTTTTGTTTACTTTCCGCTTAAGGTCTTCTACGGGGTTCCTCGTGATTCGTTGAAATTTGGAGTCGTCACTTAGGATGTCGCTAATTTTGTTCATGTATTCATGGGTAGGAATCAATACATATGCTGCTGTTTTGTCGGCTTTTCTTATTGTTACGTCTTTCAGATTTTTTAGTTGTTTCGCTGCTTCTTTGAGTCGTGGGGTTAAGATTGTAGATGAATATGTTCCTCGTTTTTTCCCTGCTTCTGCAAGTAGTTCAGCTTGAAGTGTGTCAGTGGTGATGACTTTTTTATTGTCTTCTAGCTTATGGATATCGTCCAGAAGCACTTCGATTTCCAGGCGTTTTTGATGCATCTTTGGTTTAGATAAGAATTGACAATTTAGACCAAGATTTAAGAGGTCTCGTTGGTCCTGGGTAAGATCATAAGAAGTCAGGTTAAAGTAGCCATCTTTAGGACGAGGGATTTTTAGCTGTCCACCGTTTAGGGATGTTAACTTACGGAGTGTCTTTGTTTCTACAAGAGTTTTATGTTGTTGTTTCAGGTTAAATAGTTCACTGTTGATGGTTTGCTAGACATACCTGAGCCACACTTGAAAAGTCTTCTCGAAGCATGTACAAAGGAAGCCCCTTTCATCAGTCCACAAGGAGACATGTATTTACAAATAGACGGAGTAGCAATGGGCTCCCCCTTAGGAGTTTAATTTTTATATGGGAACCATCGAAGATAGGGTCTTCAGTAGCAGACAAAAACCAACTGTATACTGCCGTTATGTAGATGACATATTCGTAATAGTAAAAGACTCAGATGAACTAATTGACCTAAAAAGACACCTAGAGAGAGAGTCAGTACTCCGATTTACACATGAAAATAGTGAAAATAACAGTCTGCCATTCTTGGATGTACTAATAACAAAAACAGGAACCTCTTTAAGCACCAACGTATATACCAAGCCCACCAACATAGGATTATGCCTGAACGGTAGAAGTGAGTGCCCCCAAAGATACAAAGCCAGTGTTCTCAATGCTTATATTCGTCGAGCGCTTACCCACTGCTCTGAATGGAGCAACGTAAGTAGAGAGTTTGAAAGAGTAACTCAGGTATTGGTGAACAACGGATATAGCAACGCGGAAATAAACGCTGCTATAAGAAGACACTTGGACCGTTGGTATAATTCAGAACCTAGAACAGAAACCACAACACCCCCAATAAAATTATATTACAAATCAACCATGCACAGTGAACATATAAAAGAGGAAAGAATAATGAAAGAAATAATCCGTAAAGGAGTAAAAAGCACTACTCCTAACCAAAACATAAACCTGATAATATTCTACACAACCAAGAAGACTTCTGAACTCCTTATCAAAAACAGCCCGAAGCCGACGGAGAACCCTCTACAGCAGTCAAGCGTTGTATACATGTACACTTGCCCCCACGAAGGATGTAACCTTCAATGTAAGTACATAGGTATGACGTCGACCAAGCTGACGAGGCGTTTGACATGCCATCTTCAATCTGGTGCCCCTAGGAATCACATGAGACAAGCCCATGACATTACTCTAACAAGAGAAATGTTGAACAAGAATACTTGCATAATAGACAAAACCCAAGATTCAAGAAGATTACAAATTCTTGAGGCAATTCACATAAGAATAGAGCGACCTACCATGAACACCCAAATCACGGAACTATTTACTCTACCCACCATGAGAGTAAGGACAAGACAAGAACATATCGATGCCAACACAGAAGACAATGTCCAACATAACAGGCCAATTACACTGGATTAATCTTTGTGTTTAGATAGGAGATGCCTCGTATGGGCCAATAAGCCTTCTGCAGCCCCTATGTTTATCCCTTATGTATCCCCCCATGTTTTCACCTTCATTGTATTATCACCTGACCTAATGCGGGTATAAAATCAACTAATATATATATATATATATATATATATATATATATATATATATATATATATATATATATATATATATATATATATATATATATATATATATATATATATATATATATATATTATGAGGTTAGGGAACAGACTAGTGGGAATTAATATGTTTAGGAAATAGACTGAAATAAGACAGTATTAACTTACTTATGTCATGGTGAAGGGGTTGAGCAGGTGAGTGGGTATGAATCCGTAACATCGTGTTAACAGGATGAGATATGGTCTCGAACCCCCCATCCGGTGGTGTGGCTGACCTTGATGAAGGGGCGGGGGGTGGCTGCGAGTGAGATCTGCTCTCCTTAGTTCAGTGTGTGAGGAATGGGGTATAGTCTCGTTGACGTCGATCTGTTCCCTCCGTCGATTGAGGTATGGATTATAACCTGAAATGGAACAAATGATTTTCAGCATGGGTGAATGGGGAAAAATATGTTTATTATGCATGTGTGTTCGCTTGCAAGTGGATGAAATACAGATACGAGAAGTATATTTTTATATGCTACCTACGTTTATGTGAAGTTTCATTCCGACGATGACCTCCTCGCGGGGCAGGTGAGCAATAAGGACACTTCACGGTTTTGTAAACTGAAATTGGAAAGAACATATTTAACTGTGTGGAATGTAATAGCCCGAATGAGTAAATATTCTCACACTATAGTAGTTTACACACGATATTTCATCTGTGGATGCCATAAAATGAACTGTGGAATATTAAATAAGAATAACACTCACGGTTATCACAGAAAATCTGCTGGCATCGCTTGCATTTGATGTCGTAATGTCCTAGGGGCGGTTTTTCACAGCTTGCGCATTGCAGTCGACACAGTTGATTTGCTGATGGAATATAAAACACTCCGCATTTCAAGCAGGCTGTAGAGCTTCGCCTTTCCATGACATGGAGCTGTATGGTGGGTGTGTAGCGGATGAAGACTAGCAGTGAACTGGCGGCGCATTTGTGTGTGAGGGGAGGGAAACGACCCGGGTCAAATGAGAAGTGATTGATGGCTGACAGGTGTGGGTCTGTCGTATGTACCTCGCTCCCCTCCTTACCGGAATTGCAGTGTATGGGGAACCGTTGCGGGATGAACAGCTCCAAGTCTGGTCTTAAGACAACGAAAACCCTTTAAGGGTTTTCCCTTAAAGGGAAAAGCCCACTTCCGCAGGAGGGTGCTCTCTCGCTCTCTTACCCTCCTCTCCCACTTACGACTTCCTGTAGGGGGAAGCTAATGGACGTCCAGGCTTTCCTCTCAGGTATGGGGGTTCTCCTCTCCCTCCTCCCTCCCCCTCCCCAAACAACATATACACTATGTTGGATCCCCTCAACCTCTACTTACTTACGATCATCAAAACTATTATCTTCACACAGGATTAAGTCTATGCCAAACACACATACATATCTAACTACTCTTTCCTCTTATTCCACTCTTTTCCATGTATTTCTTACTCTACCACATAGCCCACATACTCTCCTACACCCCAACAACATGAACTCCAATCTTTCCTGACCACATACCCTATCCCTCGAGGACTAGAACCGCGCGCGCTCCAATTACCTCCGACACGCGCCAAACTTCCGGGAAATTCCCCAAAAACCCTTTGTGACTAGACACCCGCGCGCCACCTGTCAGGTGCCACTCACGTGAGTGCCACCTGGCAGGTGGCACGCGCGGGTCTAGTCACATATTTCCCTACTATGGATCACTGTAGCATTAGGTATCAATCTGCTTATGGATCACTGGATCATTAGTGTATCGGTCTGGTTATGGATCACTGGATCATTAGTGTATCAATCTGGTTGTGGATAACTGGATCATTAGTGTATCAGTCTGGTTATGTCATCACTTTATCATAAGTGCTTTAGCCTGATTATGGAGCACTGGAGCATTAGTGTATCAATTTGGCCATGGATCACTGGAGCATTTCTGTATTAGTTTGGTTGTGGATCACTAGAGCATTAGTGCATCATTCTGGCCACGGATCCCTGGAGCATTAGTGTATCAGTCTGGTTATGGATCACTGGATCATTAATGTATCAGTCTAGTTATGGATCACTGGATCATTATTGTATCAGTCTGGTTATAGATCAGTGGATCATTAGTGTATAAGCCTGGCCATGTATCACTGGGCCATTAGTGTATCAGTCTGGTTATAGATCAGTGTACAATTAGTGTATCAGTCTAGCTTTGGATATCTGGATCATTAGTGTATAAGTCTGGTTATGGATCACTGGATCCTTTGTTTATCATTCTTGTTATGGACTACTGGATCATATGTATATCAGTCTGGTAATAGATCAAATGGAGCATTAGTGCATCAGCCTTGTCATTGATTACTGGAGCATTAGTGTATCAGTCTTGTTATGGATCACTGAAGCATTAGCGTATCAGCTTGGCTATGGATCACTGGAACATTGTGTCTGCCTGGTTGTGTACCATTGAATAATAAAGTATCAGTCTGGGTATAGATCACTTGATCATTAGTGTATCAGCCTGGTTATAGATCGCTGGAGCATTTGTATATCAGCCTGGTTAATGATTACTGGAGCATTAGTGTATCAGTTTTGTCATGGATTACTGGAGCATTAGCGTATCAGGCTGAGTATGGATCACTGGAACATTAGTGTACCAGTCTGGTTATGAATCACTGGATCATTAGTGTATTAGTCTGGTTATGAAACACTGGAGCATTAGAATATCAGCCTGGCAATGGGTCACTGGAGCATTAGTGTATCAGTCTGTTATGTATCATTGAATAATAATGTATCAGTCTGGGTATAGATCACTGGATAATTAGTGTATCAGCCTGGTTATAGATCGCTGGAGCATTTGTGTATCAGCCTGGCTATGGATCACTGGAGCATTATCGTATCAGCCTGGTTTTATATCATTGAAAATTAATGTATCAGTCTGGGTAAAGATCACTGGATCATTAGTGTATTGGTCTTATTATTAGTCACTAGATCATTAGTGAATAAGTCTGGTTGTGGATCACTGGATCGTTAGTGTATCAGTCGGGTTTTGGATTTCTGGATCATTAGTGTATCAGTCTAGTTGAGGATCACTGGATCATTATTGTATCAGTCTGGGTATGGATAAGTGGATCATTAGTGTATCAGTCTGTTACGGCCCTCATGGGACGCAACCGGGTTCTTTTCTGGTGGTACGAAAGTTCTGGTATCCGGCCCCAAGCCAGTAGTGGCTTTGAAAGGGTGAGCTCAGTAATGCAAGTAAAATAAAAAGGGGAGGTACATTAAATACACAAGTTGTCACTTTAACCATATATAATTATTCTTCCCATCACCATATATATGTAAAAGTCTTAAACGGAAAATATTACTACAATATGTACATCATCGTCTCTCTCAGAAGACTCTGAATACTTGGTGAAGCTCACTCCGTGCAGTCTGGGTTTCCTTATCCGTGGCACTACCCTCAGCAGGTACCAGGAAACAATGAGTTTACCCTGGCCACGGGCCTGCCAAATCACAGTTCCACTTGGTGCCTCGTCGTGAATCAGCCTCACGCTGCTAGGCCACTTCACGAGCGAATACAAGGGCTGCAAGCCCTAGGCAGGAGCTTCCTGTAACTCGCTGGTTTCTCTTCTCTTTTGGCTCCACAGTCAGTTGTCTCTTCCACCAGCCAACCCCGGGTACGGCGAATCCCGTCACTGCCACTCCTCGGGCAGACAGATGAACACCCTATAGTTCTCCTCCAGCGGCGGCTCACTGCTTCTGTAAAGCAAACTAGTGTAGAGACCTTGGCTGCCTTAGATAGACTGAATCTTCGTACATCACAGCAGCCCTACGTTGACTCTGTGAATATAGACACACTTATAGACATTCTCTAACACATTACCAATGTGTTAGAGAATTGAATGTGGTTCCCTAAAATTATCAGTATCCGTGTAATAATTACCTACGGATAATATGACTCCCGATAATCTAAAACCGAGAGTTATTAACTGAAATTATTATCAAGTAGCAGTTTTATCTGTTACGTACGAATGCTATGGAGAATAAAAATCTTCTCCATTTCTCGTTTAACACCATTAAACGAGAATATGATAATATTTACGTCCCTATAATTACAACCCAGTTCTCATTAACGTATTACATCCATAATTACGCAGAAAAGAATTATCCGTGATTAATAATTTCTGTGGTGAATGCGAGACAGGTTGAGGGAACGCGGAGACGCCATTGTACACAAGGCATCCCTGGCGTGAAGAGTGGCGAGACACGTGGTAGTGACTGGGGAGTTTTTATCGACAAGAATTACGTTGATACCCGTTTATTAGTCAACAATTACCTATTCACCTGTTCTATAGTGCCCTGCCAGTTAATAACGCGTCAACAATTGAAGCCACGGCCTATAATTACGCGTACACAGCAGTGGACGTCTGGGACTGGCTGACGCGGTTTCGGCAGACCTTAGTATTTGATACGCTCATGTTAAGTATACCATTCTCGTTTGATGCATCATCCTAGATTGTATATTTGTGGGTAGTCTGTCGTTATACAGCATGGATACCTAATACACAACGTTAGTTTATTTTCCACATGTTCTCAGTGTTCATGAATATTTGAAATAATTCGTAGCCTAATCAAATGCTACTTAAATTTCTCTGATTTCAGCGTGTATATGAGGAGTCGACAAGTTGTTTCTCATCATTCGTGATATTCACCTCGGGCTCTTTCTTTATTGGGATCCTGGGACCACGAGGACGAATGATGAAATGGCGTTACAGAAATTGTCTTACAGATAAGACATTTATTTCGTACAAATTTATCTAAGATTATTACTGATTTGCATATAATTCAGATAGGATCTTTACAGTGAATAATTTATTGCCGGAAATAATGATTTGGTGATTAATGTGTTTGCTTTGACTGTTGCTCAGTAATTCATAATCTTTAATATTCATAATTTGAGTTATCATATCTTTGAATCTATTGTAGTTTAGATTTACTATGTTACTAACCAAACAATGAACTAGTGACGAACCACACTGGTTCCTAGATATATATGAACTTCTTGAAATACCCCCCAATGTTGATATTTGAGGATTTGACTTTAATTAATAAATAATACAGTCTATTCATTATTTTCAAGTGATTATTCATTTAATTATTATCCATAGACACTGGTTCTCTAGTGTCATTCTAATGATCACTATTATTCGTTTTCCCTCTTTTCTCAAAAGTGGGTGGTCCTTCGATTTATTTAAATACAATAAGCAAATAATTGAATATATGAGTCAAGCCCCAGAAATCCAACATTTTGGTACTTAACGAACCGGATCCATACCAATTAACATTACCAGTTAATTATATCGGTTCTCAGAGACCAACACAACATTTTGGTCCTCTTCGAACCGGATAGATAGCTTAGAATCAAGCTATCCTCAATCATTATTAATTAATCACTAACACCAATTATGTGTTAACCATTATTGGGCTATACAAATATTTCAATTTACGGCTGTCAGCAGACTGTCCATTATAGCCTAAATCAAATTCAATCCATTATTACTGATTCACTCAAGTCAGTGAATTCATTAACACTTTAGGATCCAGTATACTAATACGAATTACTGATCCCATAAATCAATTAATCATTACTAACCCTGATAACATTATATTCCACAATTAGGAAGTACATGCAGGTGTTAAATATTATTTACGGCAGTGGAATACTTGCCAAACACAATTAATACTCTTGTGTTCATTTAATTTCTTATACACATAATTTCTACCTGTGTATGTATTATATAAAATTATAAAATCCAAAAACATAGCACTATTTACACATCATTGCACCACATTTATTGTAGTTATTATGCCAACCCAATAGAGGTAGGATAATTCAGACTGACACGGTACTAAGATTTGTACAAATTCAGTCTACACCATTAGCTGCATTAATAGGTAGGATTATTACCTAACTTGTACTGTTAGACAGTGCTGGTGCATTATTAATTTATGTAGTGCTGACGCTACTGGGTGGGATTAACCATTTATTGTGTAATTATATTTTATTGCATATTGCTATGTACATCTTTGAGTGTTACTGTAAGTTCACTACCCATCCAAGGATGATTTTGAAGAGCTAAGCTAAGGAACACCTGTAGTGATACCAAGGCACCACTCAAATCTTAGTTGCTTATTATTAGGTAGGTAGCTAACCTCTAAATGAGGTAAATTACAATCAGCCTCAAGAAAATATCAGGCTGTCAATAATTATACCTGCTCTACATAAAGGAGCAAGTACCATAGCTGTCCAAGTAGCTATATAAGCCCTATAAAGCTCAAACTTACAGCCAGAATGGCTACTCCAGAAAAAACTGGAAGAATCTTGAGAGGTCTTCAAGATCACCTGTCAAGACTACTTGACAAATGTGACAACTGTTTAGGAATTTACTCAGTTGACGTCTTCAGGCTAAAAATTTCCACAAAGAGAGCTAGCCATAACCAGACTGGTGCACTAATGATGCACTAATCCATAGCTAGGCTGATACACAAATGATCCAGTGATTCATGGCCAGACTGATACCCATTTGATCCAATGGTCCATAAACAGACTGATACACTAAAGATCCAGTGATCCATATCGAGACTAATACACTAATGATCCTGTTATCCATAACCAGACTCATCCACTAATGCTCCAATGATCCATATCTAGACTGATACACTAACAATCCAGTGACCCATAACCAGGCTGATGCACTAATGCTCCAGAGACCCATAACCAAACAGATACACTAATGCCCCAGTAATCCATAGCCAGGCTGATACGCTAATGCTCCATTGATATATAATCAGACTGATATACATATGATCTAAGTTGTCCATAACAAGAATGATACACAAATGATCCAGTGATCCATAACCAGACTGATATACTAATGCTCCAGTAATCCATAGCCATGCTGATGCACTAATGCTCCATTGATCTATTACCAGACTTAAACACTATTGATCCAGTGATCTATAACTAGGCTGATACACTAATGATCCAGTGATCTAGAAGTAGACTGATACACTAATGCCCCAGTGATTCATAGCTAGGCAGATACGCTAATGCTTCAGTGACCCTTAACAAGACTGATACACTCATGATCCAGTAATCATAGCCAGGCAGATGCACTAATGCTCCATTGATCTATTATCAGACTGATATACATATGATCTAAGTTGTCCATAACAAGAATGATACACAAATGATCCAGTGATCCATAACCAGACTGATATACTAATGCTCCAGTAATCCATAGCCATGCTGATGCACTAATGCTCCATTGATCTATTACCAGACTTAAACACTATTGATCCAGTGATCTATAACTAGGCTGATACACTAATGATCCAGTGATCTAGAAGTAGACTGATACACTAATGCCCCAGTGATTCATAGCTAGGCAGATACGCTAATGCTTCAGTGACCCTTAACAAGACTGATACACTCATGATCCAGTAATCATAGCCAGGCAGATGCACTAATGCTCCATTGATCTATTATCAGACTGATATACATATGATCCAGTAGTCCATAGCAAGAATGATACTCAAATGATTCAGTGATCCATACCAGACTGATACACTAATGATCCAGAGATCCATAGCCAGACTGATACACTAATGATCCACTGATCTAAAACCTGACTGATACACTAATGCTCCAGTGATCCATAACCAGACTAACAAACTAAGGCTTCAAGGATCCATAACCAAACTGATACACTAATGATCCTGTGATCCATAACTAGACTGATACACTAATGATCTAGTGATCAATAACCAGACTGATACATTAATGCTCCAGTGATCCGTGGCCAGGGTGATACACTAATGGTACAGTGCTGCATAACCAGGCTGATACACTAATGATCCAATTATCCACAACCAGACTGATAAACTAAAGATCCAGTGATCCATAACCAGACTGATACACTAACGATCCAGTGATCCATAACAAGACTGATACACTAATAATAGAGTGATTCATATCCAGATTGATACACTAATGCTCAAGTGATCCATGGCCGGGCAGATACACTAATGCTCCAGTGATCCATAGCTAGGCTGATGCACTAATGCTTCAATGTTCCACAACATGACTGATACACTAACAATCCAGTAACCCATAACCAGGCTGATGCACTAATGCTCCAGAGACCCATAACCAAACAGATACACTAATGCCCCAGTAATCCATAGCCAGGCTGATACGCTAATGCTCCATTGATATATAATCAGACTGATATACATATGATCTAAGTTGTCCATAACAAGAATGATACACAAATGATCCAGTGATCCATAACCAGACTGATATACTAATGCTCCAGTAATCCATAGCCATGCTGATGCACTAATGCTCCATTGATCTATTACCAGACTTAAACACTATTGATCCAGTGATCTATAACTAGGCTGATACACTAATGATCCAGTGATCTAGAAGTAGACTGATACACTAATGCCCCAGTGATTCATAGCTAGGCAGATACGCTAATGCTGCAGTGACCCTTAACAAGACTGATACACTCATGATCCAGTAATCATAGCCAGGCAGATGCACTAATGCTCCATTGATCTATTATCAGACTGATATACATATGATCTAAGTTGTCCATAACAAGAATGATACACAAATGATCCAGTGATCCATAACCAGACTGATATACTAATGCTCCAGTAATCCATAGCCATGCTGATGCACTAATGCTCCATTGATCTATTACCAGACTTAAACACTATTGATCCAGTGATCTATAACTAGGCTGATACACTAATGATCCAGTGATCTAGAAGTAGACTGATACACTAATGCCCCAGTGATTCATAGCTAGGCAGATACGCTAATGCTTCAGTGACCCTTAACAAGACTGATACACTCATGATCCAGTAATCATAGCCAGGCAGATGCACTAATGCTCCATTGATCTATTATCAGACTGATATACATATGATCCAGTAGTCCATAGCAAGAATGATACTCAAATGATTCAGTGATCCATACCAGACTGATACACTAATGATCCAGAGATCCATAGCCAGACTGATACACTAATGATCCACTGATCTAAAACCTGACTGATACACTAATGCTCCAGTGATCCATAACCAGACTAACAAACTAAGGCTTCAAGGATCCATAACCAAACTGATACACTAATGATCCTGTGATCCATAACTAGACTGATACACTAATGATCTAGTGATCAATAACCAGACTGATACATTAATGCTCCAGTGATCCGTGGCCAGGGTGATACACTAATGGTACAGTGCTGCATAACCAGGCTGATACACTAATGATACAATTATCCACAACCAGACTGATAAACTAAAGATCCAGTGATCCATAACCAACTTATACACTAACGATCCAGTGATCCATAACAAGACTGATACACTAATAATAGAGTGATTCATATCCAGATTGATACACTAATGCTCAAGTGATCCATGGCCGGGCAGATACACTAATGCTCCAGTGATCCATAGCTAGGCTGATGCACTAATGCTTCAATGTTCCACAACATGACTGATACACTAATGATCCAGTGATCCAGAACCAGGCTGATACACTAATGCTCCAGTGATCTATAACCAGACTGATCCGCTAATGCCCCAGTGATCCATGACCAGGCATATACACAAATGATCCAGTGATACATAACTAGACTGATACACTAATGCTCCAGTGAACCATTTCCAGGCTGAAAAACTAATTCTTCAGTGATTCAAGGCCAGGCTGATGCACTAATTCTCCATTGATCTATTCTCAGACTGATATACATATGATCCAGTGGTCCATAACAAGCCTGACACATAAATGATCCAGTGATCCATAACCAGACTGATACACTAATGATCCAGTGATCCATAACCAGACTGATACACTAATGATCCAGGATCCAGTGATCCATAACCAGACTGATACGCTAATGATAGAGTGATTTATAACCAGACTGATACACTAATGCTCAAGTGATCCATTGCTAGGCTGGAACACTAATGCTCCAGTAATCCATAACCAGACTGATGCACTAATTCTTCAGTGATTCAAGGCCAGACTGATGCACTAATGCTCCAGTGATCCACAACCAGACTGATACACAAATGATCCAGTAAACCTTAACCAGACTGATACACTAATCTCCAGTGATCCATGGCCAGGCTGATGCACTAATGCTCCTATGATCCATAAAAAGACTTATACACTAATGTTCCAATGATCCATTGCAAAGCTGATGCACTAATGCTCCAGTGGTCTATAACCAGACTGATACACTTATGATGTGCGGTCCATAACTAGACTGATACACTAATGATCCAGTGATCGATAACTAGATTGATACTCTAATGATCCAGTGATCGATAACTAGACTGATACACTAATGACTTAGTGATCCATAACCAGGCTGATACACTAATGCTCCTGTGATCCATAATCAGCCTGATACACTAATGCTCCAGTTATCCATGGTCAGGCTGATACACTAATGCTCCAGTGATCCATAACCAGACTGATACACTAATGATCCAGGATCCAGTGATCCATAACCAGACTGATACGCTAATGATAGAGTGATTTATAACCAGACTGATACACTAATGCTCAAGTGATCCATTGCTAGGCTGAAACACTAATGCTCCAGTAATCCATAACCAGGCTGATGCACTAATTCTTCAGTGATTCAAGGCCAGACTGATGCACTAATGCTCCAGTGATCCACAACCAGACTGATACACAAATGATCCAGTAAACCTTAACCAGACTGATACACTAATCTCCAGTGATCCATGGCCAGGCTGATGCACTAATGCTCCTAAGATCCATAAAAAGACTTACACACTAATGTTCCAATGATCCATTGCAAATCTGATGCACTAATGCTCCAGTGGTCTATAACCAGACTGATACACTTATGATGTGCGGTCCATAACTAGACTGATACACTAATGATCCAGTGATCGATAACTAGACTGATACACTAATGATCCAGTGATCGATAACTAGACTGATACACTAATGATACAGTGATCCATAACCAGGCTGATACACTAATGCTCCTGTGATCCATAATCAGCCTGATACACTAATGCTCCAGTTATCCATGGTCAGGCTGATACACTAATGCTCCAGTGATCCATAACCAGGGTGATACACTAATGATCCATACCTAGACTGATACACTTTTGCCCCAGTGATCCATGGCAAGGCTGATACACTAATTCTCCAATTAACCATGACCAGACTGATACACTAATACTTCACTGATCCATGGCCAGGCTGATGCATTAATGCTCCAGTGGTCTATAACCAGACAGATACAATATTGATCCATTAATCCATAACTAGACTGATACACTAATGCTCCAATGATCCATGACCAGGCTAATATATTGATGCTCCAGTGACCCATAATTAGACTGATAGACTAATGATCCAGTAATCTATAACCATACTGATTCATTTATGCTCCAGCGATCCATTGCCAGGCTGTGCACTAATGCTTCAGTGATCCACAACCAGACTGATACACAAATGATCCAGTGATCCATGACCAGCTAATACAATAATGTTCCAGTGATCTATAACCATGCTGATACACTAATGATCCAGGGATCTATAACCAAACTGATACGCTAATACCACAGTGATCCAATGCAAGGCTGATACACTAATGACCCAGTCATAATTAACTAGACTGATAAACTAATGCTCCTGTGATCCATTGCCAGGCTGAAACACTAATGCTCCAGTGGTCCTTAAGCAGACTGATGCACTAATTCTTCAGTGATTCAAGCTCAGGTTGATGCACTATTGCTCCAATGATTCATACCCAGACTGGTACAATAATGCTCCAGTGATCAATGGCCAGGCTGATATACTAGTGCTCCAGTTATCCATACGAAGACTGATACACCAATACTCCAGTGATCCATAACGAGACTGATTCACTAATGATCCAGTGGTTTATAACCAGACTGATAAACTAATGTTCCTATGATCCATAACCAGACTGATAAACTAATGTTCCTATGATCCATAAGCAGACTGATACACTAAGGCTCCAGTGATCCATGACCATGCTGATACACTAATGCTCCAGTGATCCTTAACCAGACTGTTGAACTTATGATCTTGTGATTCATAACCAGACTTATACACTAATGTTCCAGTGATCCATTGGAAGTCTGATGCACTACTCCTCCAGTGGTCTATAACCAGTCTGATACACTTATGATCTGTGGTCCATAACTAGACTGACACACTAATGATCCAGTGATTCATAATCAGACTGATACACTAATGATCCAGTGATCCATACCCAGACTGATACACTAATACTCCAGTGATCCATAACCAGACTGATTCACTGATGATCCACTGATCCATATCCCGACTTATACACAAATGAACCAGTGATCTACAACCAGACATATACACTAATGATCCAGTGATCCATAATCAGACAGATACACTAATGATCCAGTGATCTTTAATCACAAAGATTCATTAATGCTTCAGTTGTCCATGGCCAGGCTAATGCAGGAATGCTCCAGTGATTCATGGCCAGATTGATACGCTAATGATCCAGTGATCCATGGCAAGGCTGATGCACTAATGCTCCAATGATCCTTAACCAGACTGTTGAACTAATGATCTTGTGATTCATATTCAGACTGATACACTAATGCTCGAGTGATCTTTAAACAGACTAATGCAATAATGCTTAAGTGATCTATAACCAGACTCATACACTTATGATCCAGTGATCCATAACGAGATTGATACCTAATGATATAGTGATCCATAATTAGACTGTCACTTTTATGATACAGTTATCCATACCTAGACTGATTCACTAATGCTCCAGCTATTCTTGGCCAGGTTGATACACTAATGATCCAGTGATCCATAATCAGACTGATACACTAATGTTCCAGTGACCCATAACCGTACTGATACACTTATGCTCAAGTGAACAATGCCAAGGTTGATACACTAATGTTCCAGTGATCATAGCCAAGGCTGATACACTAATGCTCCAGTGATTCATAGCTAGGCTGATACACTAATGCTCCAGTGATCCATTGTTACGAATCAAAATTCCTCGCCAGAGCACGGAGCAGTGAAGACAACGCCATCTGTGAGTCCGCTCCCGAAACCCCCACAACATGGACAACGCCATCTAGAGATGACGGGATATGCCGGCAATAGGTGCTGGATTCCTGTCCTAGTCGGCTCATGAAGTAGCCACTACTGACCTCTGGTGAGGTGGCGCTTTGACAGTGAACGCCATCTATGGAGCGAAAAGGTGGACGTTTGTGTCTAAGCCAGTAAGTGATGTTTCCTAGTGGTTCCCATGTAGTGTCCCAGTACTGATGATGTGTCTGCTTTCACAGAGTCAACCTAGGACGGCTGTGATGAACGATGAATCAATCTACCCAAGGGAGCCAAGGTCTCTTCACCAGTCTGCTTTGTAGAAGCTGTGAGCCACCACCAGTTGAGCACTGCTGAGTGTTCAATTGTCTGCCTGAGGAGTGGCAGTGACAGGATTCGCCGTACCCGGGGCTGGCTGGTGGAAGAGACAGTGCAGTGTGGTGCCGACCGAGGAGAGTAACCAGCGAGTTACACGAGGCTCCTGTCTAGGACTCGCAACCCTAGTATTCGTCGTGAAGTGGCCTAACAGCAAGGCTGATTGGCACCTGGCAGCTACAAGCTGGACTATGGTTGTGTGCCTTAACGATGGAGCACCCAGTGGGATTGTGATTTGACTGGCCTATGGCCAGGGTAGATTCATCATGGGTTCTGGGTCACAGAATAGGAAACCAGGCAAGACTACACAGACTGAGCGTCGCCAAGTGTTCAGTGTCTTCAGAGGGAGACGAAGAGATATATTGTGTAGTAAATGTTCCCGTTTGTGACTTTTAATTTATATATGGTGGTGGGAGAAGAAATATATATATATATATATATATATATATATATATATATATATATATATATATATATATATATATATATATATACAACTTTAGAACACTTTCCCACTAGGAGACTCGAACCCTAGCCAGCACAGAAGCCTTCCAGCAACTGGCATAACAGGTACGCCTTAACCCGCTCCACCACCCGCTCAGACCCTTAAAAGGGATGGTAATTTCGGAGTATTTAAATACACGTAGTAAATAGACGTAGGCGGCAGCCGTTGTGTATTTAAATACTCCGAAATTACCATCTCTTTTAAGGGTCTGAGCGGGTGGTGGAGGGGTTAAGGCATACCTGTTATGCCAGTTGCTGGAAGGCTTCTGTGCTGGCTAGGGTTCGAGTCTCCTGGTGGGAAAGTGTTCTAAAGTTGTATACTTAACTCTCGTGTTTAGGAGAGTTGTGCCTTAGGCATATATATATATATATATATATATATATATATATATATATTTTATTAAATATGACCGAAAAAGTAAGATTAATAATTCTAACACGAATTTTCTCAATCTTTCGTACATTATGCTTCACTGTTGGAGGTAAATCAAAAATCACTTCTCCAAAATTCATTTTTATTTCTAGTCTGACGCGACACGGGCGCGTTTCGTAAAACTTATTACATTTTCAAAGACTTCACAAATACACAACTGATTAGAACTTGCGTTTCCCTGATTATATATCTACATTTGAGTGAGGTGGGAAGGGTGATGTGGCATTACATTTGAGTGAGGTGGGAAGGATGATGTGGCATTAGAGGATATTAATAGGGTATTAAAAGTATCAACACAAGACAGAACACGAAACAATGGATATTGAATAGAAGTGTTTGTAGAAAGCCTATTGGTCCATATTTCTTGATGCTTCTATATTGGAGCGGAGTCTTGAGGTGGGTAGAATATAGTTGTGCAATAATTGGCTGTTGATTGCTGGTGTTGACTTCTTGATGTGTAGTGCCTCGCAAACGTCAAGCCGCCTGCTATCGCTGTATCTATCGATGATTTCTGTGTTGTTTACTAGGATTTCTCTGCCGATGGTTTGGTTATGGGAAGAGATTATATGTTCCTTATAATCACTTTTTCGGTCATATTTAATAAAATATGTCTACAGGAAAGACTGCTACCAAAATATACTAATATATATATATATATATATATATATATATATATATATATATATATATATATATATATATATATATATATATATATATATATATATATATATATGCAATTGACGATCACAAAACACTGATCATTTTATGCGGAAAATCCACAGAGAAATATGAAATGAGGTGAACGTTTCGGCTTTGTTAAAGCCTTTGTCAACACCAGACTGACTCAGTCAGTCTGGTGTTGACAAAGGCTTTAACAAAGCCGAAACGTTCACCTCATTTCATATTTCTCTGTGGATTTTCCGCATATATATATATATATATATATATATATATAGAAAAACACTTTCTATATATATATATATATATATATATATATATATATATATATATATATATATATATATATATATATATATATAGAAAGTGATGTACTTGTGTATTTAATGTACCTTCCCTGTTTATTTTACTTGCATTACGGAGTTCACCCCTTGAAAGCTTTTACTAACTTGGGGCCAGATACCCAAAAAACTAATACCATCAGAAAAAAAACCCGGTTGCGACCTATTAGGGCCGTTACATAATTGGCATCCCTAGCGGGATCCGACCCCTTGTCAAGTACGTTTGACAGGGGTGGTGGCGTAGTGCAATCCCCTGTGAATAATTCCCGTTTGTATTTTTTAAGGCGTTATATGTCCTGTGCAGTGCAGTGTGATCAATTGCAGTATTGGCGAGCGTGGTGCTCGGTGTGATTAAGTGCAGTATTGGCTAGTGCGGTGCTCAACTGTTGTGTCTAGTGTTAAGTGAAGCGGTGTATTGTGACGGTGTTCCCCCCCTTATATTTCTCCCACGCCTGCAGTAAGAGTCATGTCCACTTTACCCAAGCGTTCTCTACGTAGCAGGCATCAATTTGATATATGGGAGAGAGTGGAGTGTTCTCGGAGAGCCGAGAAATTTGTGAAACAGTAATATTTTGGCCTGTGGTTTAGGCCCTTTAGGAAGCCAAGATGGCGCTGGCTCTCCTGATTCCCCGCCAAAACTGTGTGACGTCAGTGGCACCGGATTGGTCACCGAGAGCCAATGAAAACTTCCCCTGGCGAAAGTGACGTCACGAAAGGAAGGGGGTCCGGGCAGCGCTCCGCGCTGGCGCCAGCAGTCAGACACGACACGTCAAGGAGGTTGGACGTGCGACGATTGGTCCTGTCAGTTTGACAGTTGTTTCCCGCTCCCGTGGATTTACGCGTCACCTGAAGTCGGCCAGTACTCTGTGAGGTCTTCCCTAGTTCATGTGTTGAACCAGAGAGGGAATCGACGGTTATTAAGCAACAAGTGCTCCAGTCAGGTACTGTGCAAGAAGAAGTGAAGTCTGTGCAGTGACGTAGGCGATGTCTGAAGCAGTTCACCCAGTCGTGACGGCGTAGTGGCTGACAGAGCCACTGGGTAGCAGAGGAAGAAGAGGACTATTTGGGATTCCGGACGACTGCAGCTGAGACGTAGGCGGCAGCCGTTGCTGGGAGAAGTCGACGGCCAGGAGACCGACTCCAACCCTACAAGAAGTCGAGGAAGGAGTACGGACCTGCAGGGAAGAGGGCACGGAGACGACGCGCTAAACGGTGGGACGACGAGTGGTTCCGGTAGGACACGACAACGTGTGTGTGGGGGCGTTCCCGACACGAGGACCAGGAGCTACAACTCAACTCTCATCGGAGGATAGGTTGAAGTAGGTGTTTCTAGTTTCCCTCCCCATTCCCCTTTAGTTAGCTATATTATTCGGCTATATTATCTAGCCTGAGGATTTTATATGTCGTGAGCAAGTCTCACCCATGTCACAATAAAGCGCCAGTGTGCAGGATAGTACTATCAAGAGTACTTATAATTTTCATGTTTATTATTGGTGTGTACAGGCACCCGGAACAAGTGATAAATTTACTGTGTTTTGTATATCTTTCTAGAGACTTTGATGAGAACATATAGTGATAAATTATATATAATATTATGCCAGTATTTGGAAGTTAGGCTATGTCCCAGAAACTATTTATGTACCATGTATTGATGTCTGATCTATATACACTATATATGTCTATGTTCATGCAGTGATTAATCATTTGTGAGTACAGTGAATTATTGAGTTATCGCCCACGAGAGAAAGTACTGAAAACTCCAGTGTTAAATACTTCATAATATATCATTGAATGAAGGGCAGGTAAAACCATTACAGTGAGTCATTGTCACATTGATTGTAGAAACGACTGTTTGAGCCTGAGTATAGTGTAACTAAGTAATACGTGCTATTGTTGCCAATCTCGAGTGTGCGAGTTTCTAGTAACATTGGAGAACTTAAAGAAACAGCGCGCGTGAATCTAGAAAACAAGCAATAAACTTTCGCGCGGTTCCAGGCAATCAGCTGTTCTTGACATTGACGAGAGGGGGAGGTGTTGCCACTTAGTGAGTGCATAATATTCGTGGGAACTACCGGCCACAGCCAGGATCAGCTGATTTATTTATTGATTGACCTTGTGACATCTTTCATGCATTTTAAGTAAAATACAAAATTACTTCTGTGTTTATATCATCCCCTCCATTAATCTTGTGGCTATATTATACTGGAAAACAAAGAGTGATAAGAGTAAGTACCTGCCTGATTCCTGATCTTTTGAGTGTGACCTTGCCAAGGCTACCACTAATTCCACCAGTCCACTGAGGTGTTACTGGACACCGAAAACACCAGTTGGCGACCTTGTGGTAAATAGTAAAGCCCTATTGTTGGGTGCGGGCCACACGACAGTTAAGTAAACAAGAAGTGTGTTCCCACTCCTTCTCTATCAGAAGGCCGGTGGAGATTGACTGGGATACTCTCCTGGCGTGCAGTGGCGCCGAAAGGATTAGAGTGAAGACCCACTGGGCTACGGTGAGTGACCTTGAGATACCGTTGCTCACCCAGAGTAAGAGCAAGAGTAAGTGTAAACCCCAACATTGGCGACCTTGCCAGGATTAGGTACAGTTAAGGTTGCTCACCGAGTAGAGATAAGAACTGTGGTAAACCCCAACATTGGCGACCTTGCCAGGATATCGATCGAAATAAAGTTTGCAGTGGTGGTACTAGGCAGTGGTGTTAGAGATCAGGTGCAGGTTAACACTCGTAGCACAAGATGGAGGATAATAAAGTGACGAGGTTTATTGACTCTAGAGATGAACAGGTGCTGGAAGAGTGCACCAAGGCACAGTTACAGGCTATAGCGGATCATTTTGGAATAAAGCTGAGATCTGCCAGAGTGGGAGAAAGAAGACTAGAGATAATGGCACAGCTCAGGGCACGAGACGAAGCTTTGGGGGAGGAACGGCCCCAAACACCTGCCAGTGTGGGTGAACACCTGAGCATTGGTGGAAGCAGCAGGGGATCCAGCGGCAGCAGGCACAGCATTAAGCTGGAAATAATGAAGTTGCAGCTGGAAGCACAACAGAAGCAGAGAAGAGCGAGAAGCAGAAGCGCAGCTGAGGAGAGAAGAAGCACAGCAGCGCAAAGAAGAGCGAGAAGCACAGCAGCGCAAAGAAGAGCGAGAAGCACAGCAGCGCAAAGAAGAGCGAGAAGCAGAAGCGCAGCAGAAGCAAAGAGGAGCGAGAAGCACAGCAGCGCAAAGAAGAGCGAGAAGCACAGCACAGCAGGGAGGAACAAGAGCGAGAAGCACAGCTACGCAGGGAAGAACAAGAGCGAGAAGCACAGAAGCGCAGGGAAGCGTGAGGAGCGAGAAGCTAGAATGAGACAACTGGAAATAGAAGCCAACAAGGAGGTGGAGCTGAAGCGAGCTGAGCTAGGCCTAGGTGCACCTGCTCCGCCGCCACAGGAAGACCGACGAGTGAGGGAACGAGACCTGCCGGTCTTTGTGCCTAGTGAAGCCGAAAGTTTCTTCGATCACTTTGAGAGGGTTGCTGCTCTGAAGAGGTGGCCGAGGGCGGAGTGGGCGGAGCTGGTTCAAGGGAGGCTCACAGGTGAAGCTCGTGAAGCCTACACTATGCTCGACTTCCAAGAATGCACCAACTACGATGCGGTAAAACGAGCTGTGCTCCATTCCTTCAAGCTCACGCCGGAGTGTTACAGAAAGAGGTTTAGAGAATGTACCCGGTCGCCAGGAAAATCTTATGCGGAGACGGCGAGGGACATGGAAAGAAAGTTCCTTAAGTGGCTGGACTCTGAAGGAGCGAGGTCGGTCGAAGAGGTCAAGGAACTAATGGTCATGGAAAAGTTTATGTCCGTGCTCCCTCCTGAGATCAGGGTGAGGGTAAAGGAGGCGGACATAAAGGACCTGAGGGCCGCAGCCGACCGAGCCGACATGTTAGAAGAAGCCCTACGCCCACGCCGAGAGGGACAGCACCGACCACCCGTATACGTCGGAAACAATAGGACTTATAGAAGGACGGATGGATGGAGGACAGGAGCGAGTTCTCCCAAGTCCCACCTCTCAAGTTGGGACACCCGAGGATCAAAAGGTGCTGTAGAGCCGATCAAGAAGAACCAAGCGGAGAGCTCGGGAGCTGTTGCTGCAACCAAGGAGTCAACAAGTGGTGCGAGAAAGACACAGGGTGCGACGGCCTCTGGAGGCAGTGCTAAGGCGAGCGGTGGCGGATGGTCTCCGCCGAGGGTCCGCTGCTACAACTGCGGAATAATCGGACACGTCGCGCGGGAATGCAGACGCCCTAAGCAGCGGGGACACATTGCTTTAGTGAGGTTCGAGGACCAGAGGGCCGAGAGAGTGCGGGATGAACCCGTGCTGGATGGGGAGAAGAAAGTTCACCCATTCGTGTGTCAAGGAACCGTAAGGATGGGGGACGCAGACCCCATCCCAGTGAAGATATTAAGAGACACTGGGGCCGATTTTACCCTGGTGAGTGAAACCCTTTTCCCCGAGGGTTACGAGAGTACCAGTGTGGGGGTGGCAAGTGTGACCACTGTGGGAGGCCCAGTGAGGGTGCCCCTACACCAGGTAACTTTAAATTCCGACTATGGCTGCCAGACCCTTGTGGTGGGGGTCTGTACATCGATGCCCAAGAGGGAGGCACAGGTCATCTTGGGAAACGACACGTGTGGAGGATATGTCCTTCCGAATCTCGTGAAAGGCGAAGAGTGCCTAGAACAATACAAGGAGACGGGCGGAGAGTTAGACGCCTGTGGGGACGAGAAGGGAATTGCCCCGGTGGCGTTCCCAGTTTGTGCTGTGATACCGAGACAACGCGAAGAACAAGGAGGTTGTGGATCTGATGGGGCTGAGGAGACGTCCGACAGCCTGGGAATCGATCACCTCTGCGTAGGACCCGGAGAACGAGCGGAGGGCGAAGACAGCCCGAATGGTGAGTTGCAGGTGACCCTCACCAGTTCTCTAGGGGTAGACCGCACTCGTCTTGGAGAGTTGCAGCAGGAGGAGTTCCCCGATTTGATTAGTGAGGCCAAAGGAGGACGTGTTGGCCCTGAGAGGGCTACTCATTTTTACCTTCAAGACGGCATGCTGATGAGGCAGTGGAGACCTGTGAGGGTGGAGGCCGGAGAAGAGTCTCTAAGTACGAGGCACCAGGTAGTGTTGCCGGCCCAGTGCAGAGCGGCCGTGTTGGGCCTATCGCACTCCGTGGACTCTGCAGGTCACCTGGGAGTGACTAAGACGCTGCGAAGGATCAGGGATTACTTTTACTGGCCAGGTATGGACGCCGAGGTGAGGCGCTATTGTAAGACGTGCTTACCATGCCAGAGGGCAGGGAAGAGCCAGTCCGCGATACCGAAGGCCCCATTGATCCCTGTTCCAGCGTTTGGGCCTGCTTTCGAGCGTCTGCTAGTTGACGGGGTGGGTCCTTTGCCAAGGACGAAGAAAGGGAACACCTACCTAATGACGATAATGTGTGCGTCCACCAGGTTTCCGGAAGCCGTCCCGATGCGACGTTTGACGTCGAAAGGAGTAGCCGGCCAACTACAACGATTTTTCTCTTGGGTGGGGATGCCCAAAGAGATCCAGACAGACTGCGGAAGCATATTTCAGTCGAAGTGGTTCCGACAGACGGTGGCAGGATGGGGAGTGACTCAGATTCGATCGTCGCCCTACCGACCGCAGTCGCAGGGGGCGATCGAAAGATTCCACTCCACATTGAAGACTGTGCTGAGAGTGTTCTGCGCAGAACAGGGGGCTGAGTGGGATGAGGCTGTATACCCCGCGTTATTTGCCATACGTAACGCGGTGGTAGAATCACTAGGATTCTCACCATTCCAGCTAGTGTATGGACACGAGGTGAGAAGTCCCCTGTCCATGCTGAGGGAACAATGGACACCGGGAGCGACCGTGGGAACGGTGAACGAATATGTCCAGAAGTTTAAAGAACGTCTCACTCTAGCGAAGGAACTGGCTGGGAAACACCTGAAGGAGGCACAGCGTAAGATGTCGGAGTGGTACGACAAGAGAGCTACGCAGAGGGATTTCCAGGTCGGGTCCCAAGTAATGGTTTTGCTGCCAGGTAAAGGTAGGGTGACCGAGTCGCGGTTCGAGGGACCATACCAGGTGCTACGGCGGTTGGGTCCTGTGTCGTACGAAATTGGGAAGCCGGACAGACCCCGAAAGAAACAGGTGTGTCACGTAGACCGCCTGAAACCTTTCTTCACTGTAGAAGGAGGAGCCGCCAGTCAGGAAGGAACGATGACCCGAGAACCCCAGCAGAAGACAGTTCTGTGCGTACAGGTGGACCAAGAACTCCCGGAGGAGGAAGGAAAGTGGTCCAGGGCGGATGGCACCCGTCTCACCAACACTGAGAGTCTGGCAAACATCAAGGACAAGCTGTTACATCTGGAAGGGCAACAGAGAGCGGACCTGACGAACCTGCTGAGAGAGAATGCCTCCCTCTTCACCGACGTGCCCCGACGACACAGGAGTGTGACGCACGAGGTGGAGGTGAGGGACGCCAGGCCCGTCAAACAGAGCGCG
Source organism: Procambarus clarkii (assembly GCF_020424385.1). Classification (NCBI taxonomy): domain Eukaryota; kingdom Metazoa; phylum Arthropoda; class Malacostraca; order Decapoda; family Cambaridae; genus Procambarus; species Procambarus clarkii. The sequence continues at coordinate 20,827,898 of NC_059586.1, forward strand.
TATAGGGTGAGCCCAGAGAAGCGAGAGCTGATGAGAAAGGAGGTGGAGTACCTCCTTGAGAACGACCTTGCGGAGCCCAGTAAGAGTGAGTGGAGTTCCCCATGCTTGTTGGTGAGGAAAAGCGACGGAACCTACCGCTTTTGTACAGATTACAGGAGGGTGAACTCCATCACAGTGGCTGATTCTCACCCCATGCCGAGGGTGAGCGATTGCATTGACCAGGTGGGCAGTGCACGGTACGTATCCAAGGTCGATCTACTCAAGGGGTACTACCAGATCTCTCTGACTCCTGAGGCCAGGAAGATATCAGCTTTCGCAACTCCTGACGGGCTGTACCAGTACAAGGTGTTGCCCTTTGGTATGAAAAACAGCGGCAGCTGCTTCCAGCGAATGATGAACGAGCTGTTAAGGGGTGCCGCAGGCTGCACGGTTTACATCGATGACATCGTCGTGTACGCCGACGATTGGAAGACGCATCTGGAGAGACTTGGGGAATTATTCAGAAGGCTAGAGGAGGCTAACTTGACTGTAAATTTGGCCAAGAGTGAGTTTGGGAAAGCTCACTTAGAGTACCTCGGTTTTGTCATCGGCCAAGGTGAAGTCACTCCTGTTGATAACAAAGTATCAGCCATAAAGGAATACCCCGTGCCCAAGACGCGCAAGGAGTTGCTAAGGTACCTCGGAATGATAGGGTACTATCGTGGGTTCTGCCGGAATTTCTCCACGGTAGCGCATCCCCTAACCGAGCTACTCTCCAAGAATGTAAGATGGAGATGGGGAGAGGCCTGCCAAGAGTCTTTTGAAAACACCAAGAAATTGTTGACGGAGGCCCCGGTATTAATATCTCCAGATTTTTCAGCCGGTTTTATCCTGTACGTGGACGCCAGCGACGTTGGAATAGGGGCCATGTTGGCTCAAGAAAGGAGTGAAGTACATAGGCCAGTAGCGTTCTACTCGAAGAATTTGTAAAATACCAGCGGGCCTATAGCACCGTTGAGAAGGAGGCATTGGCGTTAGTTATGGCCCTGAAGCACTTTGATGTGTACGTGGGAGGAGGGGCGAGACCTGTTCTGGTATTCACAGATCACATCCCTCTCACATTTTTATACAAGATGAAGAATTCCAACCAACGTCTGACGAGGTGGGCGTTGTTACTGCAAGAATACCGGCTGGAAATCAAGCACATCAAGGGGAAGGACAACGTAGTAACAGATGCCCTATCCCGTATGCACTAACCAGACATGACTCTTATTTTAAGGGGAGGGGTATGTGACGGTGTTCCCCCCCTTATAATTCTCCCACGCCTGCAGTAAGAGTCATGTCTACTTTCCCCAAGCGTTCTCTACGTTGCAGGCATCAATTTGATATATGGGAGAGAGTGGAGTGTTCTCGGAGAGCCGAGAAATTTGTGAAACAATAATATTTTGGCCTGTGGTTTAGGCCCTTTAGGAAGCCAAGATGGCGCTGGCTCTCCTGTTTCCCCGCCAAAACTGTGTGACGTCAGTGGCACCGGATTGGTCACCGACAGCAATGTGGCACCGGGAGCCAATGAGAACTTCCCGTGGCGAAAGTGACGTCACGAAAGGAAGGGGGTCCGGGCAGCGCGCCGCGCTGGCGCCAGCAGTCAGACACGACACATCAAGGAGGTTGGACGTGTGACGATTGGTCCTGTCAGTTTGACAGTTGTTTCCCGCTCCCGTGGATTTACGCGTCACCTGAAGTCTGCCAGTACTCTGTGAGGTCTTCCCTAGTTCATGTGTTGAACCAGAGAGGGAATCGACGGTTATTGAGCAACAAGTGCTCCAGTCAGGTACTGTGCAAGAAGAAGTGAAGTCTGTGCAGTGACGTAGGCGACGTCTGAAGCAGTTCACCCAGTCGTGACGGCGTAGTGGCTGACAGAGCCACTGGGTAGCAGAGGAAGAAGAGGACTATTTGGGAATCCGGACGACTGCAGCTGAGACGTAGGCGGCAGCCGTTGCTGGGAGAAGCCGACGGCCAGGAGACCGACTCCAACCCTTCAAGAAGTCGAGAGGGAGCACGGACCTGCAGGGAAGAAGGCACGGAGACGACGCGCTAAACGGTGGGACGGCGAGTGGTTCCGGTAGGACACGACAACGTGTGTGTGTGGGGGCGTTCCCGACACCAGGACCAGGAGCTACAACTCAACTCTCATCGTAGGATAGGTTGAAGTAGGTGTTTCTAGTATCCCTCCCCATTCCCCTTTAGTTAGCTATATTATTCGGCTATATTATCTAGCCTGAGGATTTTATATGTCGTGAGCAAGTCTCACCCATGTCACAGTAAGGCACCAGTGTGCAGTATAGTACTATCAAGAGTACTTATAATATTCATGTTTATTATTGGTGTGTACAGGCACCCGGAACAAGTGATAAATTTACTGTGTTTTGTATATCTTTCTACAGATTTTGATGTGAACATATAGTGATAAATTATATATAATATTATGCCAGTATTTGGAAGTTAGGCTATGTGCCCAGAAACTATTTATTTACCATTTATTGATGTCTGATTTATATACATTATATATGTCTATGTTCATGCAGTGATTAATCATTTGTGAGTACAGTGAATTATTGAGTTATCGCCCACGAGAGAAAATACTGAAAACTCCAGTGTTAAATACTTCATAATATATCAGTGAATGAAGGGCAAGTAAAACCATTACAGTGAGTCATTGTTGCATTGATTGTAGAAACGCCTGTTTGAGTCCGAGTATAGTGTAACTAAGTAATACGTTCTATGGTTGCCAATCTCGAGTGTGCGAGTTTCTAGTAATATTGGAGAACTTAAAGAAACAGCGCGCGTGAATCTATAAAACAAGCAATAAACTTTCGCGCGGAAGCCAGGCAATCAGCTGTTCTTGACATTGACGAGAGGGGGAGGTGTTGCCACTTAGTGAGTGCATAATATTCGTGGGAACTACCGGCCACAGCCAGGATCAGCTGATCTATTTATTGATTGACCTTGTGACATCTTTCATGCATTTTAAGTAAAATACAAAATTACTTTTGTGTTTATATCATCCCCTCCATTGATCTTGTGGCTATATTATAATGGAAAGCAAAGAGTGATAAGAGTAAGTACCTGCCGGATTCCTGATCTTTTGAGTGTGACCTTGCCAAGGCTACCACTAATTCCTCCAGTCCACTGAGGTGTTACTGGACACCGAAAACACCAGTTGGCGACCTTGTGGTTAATAGTAAAGCCGTATTGTTGGGTGCGGGCCACACGACAGTTAAGTAAACAAGAAGTGTGTTCCCACTCCTTCTCAATCAGAAGGCCGGTTGAGATTGACTGGGATACTCTCCTGGCGTGCAGTGGCGCCGAGAGGATTAGAGTGAAGACCCGCTGGGCTACGGTGAGTGACCTTGAGATACCGTTGCTCACCTAGAGTAAAGAGATAAGAACTGAGTGTAAACCCCAACATAAAAAAAAAAAAACATAAAATAATAAAGTGGTGACGTTACTCTAAAATGGATAAAGACAAAATAAAATTAACAGGTGCTTAGAATAAAGTGCAGACTGAGAACATCCACTAATAGACAGAGCGTATATCAGATGGTTGTTTCAGCTTGAGAGCACAGAATATTCTAACTCCAATTGCTGGTGCAGGCCCAGACATCGGCTAGGTAGATAACGCTGAGGTGCAGAAGTGCATTGGTGCAGACGTCGATTCACCAATCAGAAGCGGGCAGGCTGGAAATGCTAGTTTGGTGATCGGCGACGAGAGAGGGGGGAGATGTAGAGCGAGTGTGATACGTTTGTGCCTGGCATAACGTATTTGACCAAATATGTGCTACACTTGCTTGTAGTATCTAGATGTTGTAGATGTACTGAAGTAACATGACGATAGGAAAGAGCAGGTCAAATCTCTCCTGAAGGATACACACACACACACATATATATATATATATATATATATATATATATATATATATATATATATATATATATATATATATATATATATATATATGTCGTACCTAGTAGCCAGAGTGCACTTCTCGGCCTACTATGCAAGGCCCGATTTGAATAATAAACCAAGTTTTCCTGAATTAATATATTTTCTCTAATTTTTTTCTTGTGAAATGATAAAGCTACCCATTTCATTGTGTATGAGGTCAATTTTTTTTTTATTGGAGTTAAAATTAACGTAGATATATGACCGAACCTAACCAACCCTACCTACCTAACCTAACCTAAGCTATCTTTATAGGTTAGGTTACGTTAGGTAGCCGAAAAAAGTTTGGTTAGGTTAGGTTAGGTAGGTTAGGTAGTAGAAAAAGCATTAATACATGAAAACTTGGCTTATTAGGCAAATCGGGCCTTGCATAGTAGGCTGAGAAGTGCATTCTGGCTACTAGGTACGACATATATATATATATATATATATATATATATATATATATATATATATATATATATATATATATATATATATATATATATATATATATGTCGTACCTAGTAGCCAGAACGCACTTTTTGGCCTACTATGCAAGGCCCGATTTGCCTAATAAGCCAAGTTTTCCTGAATTAATATATTTTTTCTAATTTTTTTCTTATGAAATGATAAAGCTACCCATTTCATTATGTATGAGGTCAATTTTTTTTATTGGAGTTAAAATTAACGTAGATATATGACCGAACCTAACCAACCCTACCTAACCTAACCTAACCTATCTTTATAGGTTAGGTTAGGTTAGGTAGCCGAAAAAGTTAGGTTAGGTTAGGTTAGGTAGGTTAGGTAGTCGAAAAACAATTATTTCATGAAAACTTGGCTTATTAGGCAAATCGGGCCTTGCATAGTAGGCTGAGAAGTGCGTTCTGGCTACTAGGTACGACATATATATATATATATATATATATATATATATATATATATATATATATATATATATATATATATATATATATATATATATATATATATATATATATATATATATATATATATATATATATATAGAAGAAGGGGGACCCAGTAGCCTCGGAGGAAACCATGCAAGGCCTTAGTTTGCCTAATAAGCCGAGTTTTATGAATTAATGTGTTTTTCGACTACCTAACCTACCTAACCTAACCTAACCTAACTTTTTCGGCTACCTAACCAAATATAACCTATAAAGATAAAAATAATTAGGTTATGGTTAGGTAGGGTATATGGTTAGGTTATATCATATATCTACGTTAATTTTAACTCCAATAAAAAAAATTGACCTCATACATAATATATATGGGTAGCTATATCATATTCATAATAAAAATATATATAGAATATATATATATATTTATATATATATATATATATATATATATATATATATATATATATATATATATATATATATATATAAATGCATAATAAGCACAAAAAAAAAAAAAGGAAATATATATATATATATATATATATATATATATATATATATATATATATATATATATATATATATATATATATATATATATATATATGTCGTACCTAGTAGCCAGAACGCACTTCTCAGCCTACTATGCAAGGCCCGATTTGCCTAATAAGCCAAGTTTTCCTGAATTAATATATTTTCTCTAATTTTTTTCTTATGAAATGATAAAGCTACCCATTTCATTATGTATGAGGTCAATTTTTTTTATTGGAGTTAAAATTAACGTAGATATATGACCGAACCTAACCAACCCTACCTAACCTAACCTAACCTATCTTTATAGGTTAGGTTAGGTTAGGTAGCCGAAAAAGTTAGGTTAGGTTAGGTTAGGTAGGTTAGGTAGTCGAATATATATATATATATATATATATATATATATATATATATATATATATATATATATATATATATATATATATATATATATATATATATATATATATATATATATATATATATATTAGTATATTTTGGTAGCAGTCTTTCCTGTAGACATATATTATTAAATATGACCGAAAAAGTAAGATTAATAATTCTAACACGAATTTTCTCAATCTTTCGTACATTATGCTTCACTGTTGGAGGTAAATCAAAAATCACTTCTCCAAAATTCATTTTTATTTCTAGTCTGACGCGACACGGGCGCGTTTCGTAAAACTTATTACATTTTCAAAGACTTCACAAATACACAACTGATTAGAACTTGCGTTTCCCTGATTTTATATCTACATTTGAGTGAGGTGGGAAGGGTGATGTGGCATTACATTTGAGTGAGGTGGGAAGGATGATGTGGCATTAACACAAGACAGAACACTAGAGGATATTAATAGGGTATTAAAAGTATCAACACAAGACAGAACAGAAACAATGGGTATTGAATAGAAGTGTTTGTAGAAAGCCTATTGGTCCATATTTCTTGATGCTTCTATATTGGAGCGGAGTCTTGAGGTGGGTAGAATATAGTTGTGCAATAATTGGCTGTTGATTGCTGGTGTTGACTTCTTGATGTGTAGTGCCTCGCAAACGTCAAGCCGCCTGCTATCGCTGTATCTATCGATGATTTCTGTGTTGTTTACTAGGATTTCTCTGGCGATGGTTTGGTTATGGGAAGAGATTATATGTTCCTTAATGGAGCCCTGTTGTTTATGCATCGTTAAACGCCTAGAAAGAGATGTTGTTGTCTTGCCTATATACTGGGTTTTTTGGAGCTTACAGTCCCCAAGTGGGCATTTGAAGGCATAGACGACGTTAGTCTCTTTTAAAGCGTTCTGTTTCGTGTCTGGAGAGTTTCTCATGAGTAGGCTGGCCGTTTTTCTGGTTTTATAGTAAATCGTCAGTTGTATCCTCTGATTTTTGTCTGTAGGGATAACGTTTCTATTAACAATATCTTTCAGGACCCTTTCCTCTGTTTTATGAGCTGTGGAAAAGAAGTTCCTGTAAAATAGTCTAATAGGGGGTATAGGTGTTGTGTTAGTTGTCTCTTCGGAGGTTGCATGGCTTTTCACTTTCCTTCTTATGATGTCTTCGATGAAACCATTGGAGAAGCCGTTATTGACTAGAACCTGCCTTACCCTACAGAGTTCTTCGTCGACTTGCTTCCATTCTGAGCTGTGGCTGAGAGCACGGTCGACGTATGCGTTAACAACACTCCTCTTGTACCTGTCAGGGCAGTCGCTGTTGGCATTTAGGCACATTCCTATGTTTGTTTCCTTTGTGTAGACTGCAGTGTGGAAACCTCCGCCCTTTTCCATGACTGTTACATCTAGAAAAGGCAGCTTCCCATCCTTTTCCGTCTCGTAAGTGAAACGCAGCACGGAACTCTGCTCAAATGCCTCCTTCAGCTCCTGCAGATGTCTGACATCAGGTACCTGTGTAAAAATGTCGTCAACATACCTGCAGTATATGGCCGGTTTCAAGTTCATGTCGACTAAGACTTTTTGCTCGATGGTACCCATGTAGAAGTTTGCAAACAGGACACCTAGGGGAGAACCCATGGCGACCCCATCTACTTGCTTATACATGTGCCCATCCGGGCTCAAGAAGGGTGCCTCTTTAGTACAAGCTTGGAGTAGTTTCCTCAGAATACTTTCTGGCATGTCAAGAGGAGTACAGGCTGGATCACGATACACTCTGTCGGCTATCATTCCGATTGTCTCGTCCACAGGTACGTTGGTAAACAGCGATTCTACGTCCAACGAGGCTCTTATCCCTGTGGCCCGTGCGCCCCGCAGTAAGTCCACAAATTCCTTTGGAGACTTCAGGCTGAAGGCGCAAGGAACATAAGGAGTCAGCAGGCCGTTGAGTCGCTTCGCCAATCTGTACGTGGGTGTGGGTATCTGGCTAATGATTGGCCGAAGTGGGTTTCCAGGCTTGTGCGTCTTGACATTTCCATACGCATATCCAGGTTTATATTCCCCAATGATCTTTGGCAGGTGGAGTCCGGATTTCTTGGCGTTCACAGTTTCGATCAGTTTGTTGACCTTTGCTTTTAATTCGGCTGTAGTGTCCTTCGTTACCCTTTGGAACTTAGTTTGGTCAGAGAGTATGATGTTCATTTTCGCCAGATATTCGTCTTTTTTAAGAATGACATATATTGGCGACTTGTCACCTCTCCTGACAACTATCTCCTTGTTCTCACGAAGGCTTTTAGCTGCCGCTCTAAGCTCGGGGGACAGTATGGTGCTTCTGTAGTTGCCTCGATTCTTTCCTCCTTCTGCAATAAGTTCTGCTTGTAAGGTATCTTTGGTAGTGACCTTCTTTTGTGTCTCGAGGTCGAATATGTCGTCCAACAGAATTTCCAACTCCACTTTCCGGGCCATTTCACTCGGTCTGGACATAACATGACAGTTTATGCCCAGATTTAGGAGAGTGACTTGGTCCTCAGTGAGGTTAATTCCTGCAAGGTTCAGGAAGCCATCTCTTGGTCGTGGAATTGCCATAGGTCCTCCATATAATGTTGTTAGTTTCTTGATAATCCTTGTTTCAGTGCTGAGGTGATGTTGGTCTGTGAGGATGTCGAGGTGTTGTTCAATGCGGGTACGGATACTATGGTCGATGTAAGGCAGAGAATGAAATCAAAGACAACAAAACACAACTACTTCATGCTACAAACGAGTGGAGAAATAGCAACATCGACCATAGTATCCGTACCCGCATTGAAAAACACCTCGACATCCTCACAGACCAACATCACCTCAGCACTGAAACAAGGATTATCAAGAAACTAACAACATTATATGGAGGACCTATGGCAATTCCACGACCAAGAGATGGCTTCCTGAACCTTGCAGGAATTAACCTCACTGAGGACCAAGTCACTCTCCTAAATCTGGGCATAAACTGTCATGTTATGTCCAGACCGAGTGAAATGGCCCGGAAAGTGGAGTTGGAAATTCTGTTGGACGACATATTCGACCTCGAGACACAAAAGAAGGTCACTACCAAAGATACCTTACAAGCAGAACTTATTGCAGAAGGAGGAAAGAATCGAGGCAACTACAGAAGCACCATACTGTCCCCCGAGCTTAGAGCGGCAGCTAAAAGCCTTCGTGAGAACAAGGAGATAGTTGTCAGGAGAGGTGACAAGTCGCCAATATATGTCATTCTTAAAAAAGACGAATATCTGGCGAAAATGAACATCATACTCTCTGACCAAACTAAGTTCCAAAGGGTAACGAAGGACACTACAGCCGAATTAAAAGCAAAGGTCAACAAACTGATCGAAACTGTGAACGCCAAGAAATCCGGACTCCACCTGCCAAAGATCATTGGGGAATATAAACCTGGATATGCGTATGGAAATGTCAAGACGCACAAGCCTGGAAACCCACTTCGGCCAATCATTAGCCAGATACCCACACCCACGTACAGATTGGCGAAGCGACTCAACGGCCTGCTGACTCCTTATGTTCCTTGCGCCTTCAGCCTGAAGTCTCCAAAGGAATTTGTGGACTTACTGCGGGGCGCACGGGCCACAGGGATAAGAGCCTCGTTGGACGTAGAATCGCTGTTTACCAACGTACCTGTGGACGAGACAATCGGAATGATAGCCGACAGAGTGTATCGTGATCCAGCCTGTACTCCTCTTGACATGCCAGAAAGTATTCTGAGGAAACTACTCCAAGCTTGTACTAAAGAGGCACCCTTCTTGAGCCCGGATGGGCACATGTATAAGCAAGTAGATGGGGTCGCCATGGGTTCTCCCCTAGGTGTCCTGTTTGCAAACTTCTACATGGGTACCATCGAGCAAAAAGTCTTAGTCGACATGAACTTGAAACCGGCCATATACTGCAGGTATGTTGACGACATTTTTACACAGGTACCTGATGTCAGACATCTGCAGGAGCTGAAGGAGGCATTTGAGCAGAGTTCCGTGCTGCGTTTCACTTACGAGACGGAAAAGGATGGGAAGCTGCCTTTTCTAGATGTAACAGTCATGGAAAAGGGCGGAGGTTTCCACACTGCAGTCTACACAAAGGAAACAAACATAGGAATGTGCCTAAATGCCAACAGCGACTGCCCTGACAGGTACAAGAGGAGTGTTGTTAACGCATACGTCGACCGTGCTCTCAGCCACAGCTCAGAATGGAAGCAAGTCGACGAAGAACTCTGTAGGGTAAGGCAGGTTCTAGTCAATAACGGCTTCTCCAATGGTTTCATCGAAGACATCATAAGAAGGAAAGTGAAAAGCCATGCAACCTCCGAAGAGACAACTAACACAACACCTATACCCCCTATTAGACTATTTTACAGGAACTTCTTTTCCACAGCTCATAAAACAGAGGAAAGGGTCCTGAAAGATATTGTTAATAGAAACGTTATCCCTACAGACAAAAATCAGAGGATACAACTGACGATTTACTATAAAACCAGAAAAACGGCCAGCCTACTCATGAGAAACTCTCCAGACACGAAACAGAACGCTTTAAAAGAGACTAACGTCGTCTATGCCTTCAAATGCCCACTTGGGGACTGTAAGCTCCAAAAAACCCAGTATATAGGCAAGACAACAACATCTCTTTCTAGGCGTTTAACGATGCATAAACAACAGGGCTCCATTAAGGAACATATAATCTCTTCCCATAACCAAACCATCGCCAGAGAAATCCTAGTAAACAACACAGAAATCATCGATAGATACAGCGATAGCAGGCGGCTTGACGTTTGCGAGGCACTACACATCAAGAAGTCAACACCAGCAATCAACAGCCAATTATTGCACAACTATATTCTACCCACCTCAAGACTCCGCTCCAATATAGAAGCATCAAGAAATATGGACCAATAGGCTTTCTACAAACACTTCTATTCAATACCCATTGTTTCTGTTCTGTCTTGTGTTGATACTTTTAATACCCTATTAATATCCTCTAGTGTTCTGTCTTGTGTTAATGCCACATCATCCTTCCCACCTCACTCAAATGTAATGCCACATCACCCTTCCCACCTCACTCAAATGTAGATATAAAATCAGGGAAACGCAAGTTCTAATCAGTTGTGTATTTGTGAAGTCTTTGAAAATGTAATAAGTTTTACGAAACGCGCCCGTGTCGCGTCAGACTAGAAATAAAAATGAATTTTGGAGAAGTGATTTTTGATTTACCTCCAACAGTGAAGCATAATGTACGAAAGATTGAGAAAATTCGTGTTAGAATTATTAATCTTACTTTTTCGGTCATATTTAATAATATAT
>NC_059586.1:20839134-21052301 GCF_020424385.1 Procambarus clarkii
AACCAACCCTACCTAACCTAACCTAACCTATCTTCATAGGTTAGGTTTGGTTAGGTAGCCGAAAAAAGTTAGGTTAGGTTAGGTTAGGTAGGTTAGGTAGTCAAAAAAGCATTAATTCATGAAAACTTGGCTTATTAGGCAAATCGGGCCTTGCATAGTAGGCTGAGAAGTGCGTTCTGGCTACTAGGTACGACATATATATATATATATATATATATATATATATATATATATAATATATATATATATATATATATATATATATATATATATATATATATATATATATATATATATATATATGTCGTACCTAGTAGCCAGAACGCACTTCTCAGCCTACTATGCAAGGCCCGATTTGCCTAATAAGCCAAGTTTTCCTGAATTAATATATTTTCTCTAATTTTTTTCTTATGAAATGAGAAAGCTACCCATTTCATTATGTATGAGATCAATTTTTTTTATTGGAGTTAAAATTAATGTAGATATATGACCGAACCTAACCAACCCTACCTAACCTAACCTAACATATCTTTATAGGTTAGGTTGGGTTAGGTAGCCGAAAAAGTTAGGTTAGGTAGGTTAGGTAGTCGAAAAACAATTAATTCATGAAAACTTGGCTTATTATGCAAATCGGGCCATGCATAGTAGGCTGAGAAGTGAGTTCTGGCTACTAGGTACGACATATAAATATATATATATATATATATATATATATATATATATATATATATATATATATATATATATGTCGTACCTAGTAGCCAGAACGCACTTCTCGGCCTACTATTCAAGGCCCGATTTGCCTAATAAGCCAAGTTTTCATGAATTAATTGTTTTTCGACTACCTAACCTACCTAACCTAACCTAACTTTTTCGGCTACCTAACCAAACCTAACCTAAAGAGATAGGTTAGGTTAGGTTAGGCAGAGTTGGCTAGGTTCGGTCATATATCTACGTTAATTTTAACTCCATTAAAAAAACATTGACCTCATACATAATGAAATGGGTAGCTTTATCATGTCATAAGAAAAAAATTGGAGAAAATATATTAATTCAGTAAAACTTGGCTTATTAGGCAAATCATGCCTTGTATAGTAGGCTGAGAAGTGCGTTCTGGCTACTAGGTACGACATATATATATATATATATATATATATATATATATATATATATATATATATATATATATATATATATATATATATATATATATATATATATATATATTAAGGTGAAAACATGGGGGATAAATAAGGGATAAATGTGAGGTGAAACATAGAGGCTGCAGAAGGCTTCTTGGCCCATACGAGGCAGCTCCTATCTAAACACAAAGATTAATCCAGTGTAATTGGCCTATTATGTTGGACATTGTCTTCTGTGTTGGCATCGATATGTTCTTGTCTTGTCCTTACTCTCATGGTGGGTAGAGTAAATAGTTCCGTGATTTGGGTGTTCATGGTAGGTCGCTCTATTCTTATGTGAATTGCCTCAAGAATTTGTAATCTTCTTGCATCTTGGGTTTTGTCTATTATGCAGGTATTCTTGTTCAACATTTCTCTGGTTAGAGTAATGTCATGGGCTTGTCTCATGTGATTCCTAGGGGCACCAGATTGAAGATGGCATGTCAAACGCCTCGTCAGCTTGGTCGACGTCATACCTATGTTCTTACATCCTTCGTGGGGGCAAGTGTACATGTATACAACGCTTGACTGCTGTAGAGGGTTCTCCGTCGGCTTCGGGCTGTTTTTGATAAGGAGTTCGGAAGTCTTCTTTGTTTTGTAGAATATTATCAGGTTTATGTTTTGATTAGGAGTAGTGCTTTTTACTCCTTTACGGATTATTTCTTTCATTATTCTTTCAAAATAAGAGAAAGAATAATAAGTGAAAGAATAATGAAAGAAATAATCCGTAAAGGAGTAAAAAGCACTACTCCTAATCAAAACATAAACCTGATAATATTCTACAAAACAAAGAAGACTTCCGAACTCCTCATCAAAAACAGCCCGAAGCCGACGGAGAACCCTCTACAGCAGTCAAGCGTTGTATACATGTACACTTGCCCCCACGAAGGATGTAAGTACATAGGTATGACGTCGACCAAGCTGACGAGGCGTTTGACATGCCATCTTCAATCTGGTGCCCCTAGGAATCACATGAGACAGGCCCATGACATTACTCTAACCAGAGAAATGTTGAACAAGAATACCTGCATAATAGACAAAACCCAAGATGCAAGAAGATTACAAATTCTTGAGGCAATTCACATAAGAATAGAGCGACCTACTATGAACACCCAAATCAAGGAACTATTTACTCTACCCACCATGAGAGTAAGGACAAGACAAGAACATATCGATGCCTACACAGAAGACAATGTCCAACATAATAGGCCAATTACACTGGATTAATCTTTGTGTTTAGATAGGAGCTGCCTCGTATGGGCCAAGAAGCCTTCTGCAGCCTCTATGTTTCACCTCATATTTATCCCTTATATATATATATATATATATATATATATATATATATATATATATATATATATATATATATATATATATATATATATATATATATATATATATATATATATATATATATTATTAAATATGACCGAAAAAGTAAGATTAATAATTCTAACACGAATTTTCTCAATCTTTCGTACATTACGCTTCACTGTTGGAGGTAAATCAAAAATCACTTCTCCAAAATTCATTTTATTTCTAGTCTGACGCAACACGGGCGCGTTTCGTAAAACTTATTACATTTTCAAAGACTTCACAAATACACAACTGATTAGAACGTATCTCTGATTTTATATCTACATTTGAGTGAGGTGGGAAGGATGATGTGGCATTAACACAAGACAGAACAGGAGGGGATATTAATAGGGTATTAAAAGTATCAACACAAGACAGAACCGAAACAATGGGTATTGAATAGAAGTGTTTGTAGAAAGCCTATTGGTCCATATTTCTTGATGCTTCTATATTGGAGCGGAGTCTTGAGGTGGGTAGAATATAGTTGTGCAATAATTGGCTGTTGATTGCTGGTGTTGACTTCTTGATGTGTAGTGCCTCGCAAACGTCAAGCCGCCTGCTATCGCTGTATCTATCGATGATTTCTGTGTTGTTTACTAGGATTTCTCTGGCGATGGTTTGGTTATGGGAAGAGATTATATGTTCCTTAATGGAGCCCTGTTGCTTATGCATCGTTAAACGCCTAGAAAGAGATATATATATAGATATATATATATATATATATATATATATATATATATATATATATATATATATATATATATATATATATGTCGTACCTAGTAGCCAGAACGCACTTCTATGCCTACTATGCAAGGCCCGATTTGCCTAATAAGCCAAGTTTTCATGAATAATTATTTTTCGACTACCTAACCTACCTTACCTAACCTAACCTGTCTTTTTCGGCTACCTAACCTAACCTAACCTATAAAGATAGGTTAGGTTAGGTTAGGTAGGGTTGGTTAGGTTCGGTCATATATCTACGTTAATTTTAACTCCAATAAAAAAAGATTGATCTCATACGTAAGGAAATGGGCAGCTTTATCCTTTCATAAGAAAAAAATTAGAGAAAATATATTAATTCATGAAAACTTGGCTTATTAGGCAAATCGGGCCTTGCATAGTAGGCTGAGAAGTGCGTTCTGGCTACTAGGTACGACATATATATATATATATATATATATATATATATATATATATATATATATATATATATATATATACATATATATATATTTATTTCAACTTTAGCCAATACCTATGTTGACTTCAGTGCTACACAAGCAGGAGGAACTGCCAATCACCGGGAAGCGGCCAAGTCACGTAAATACAGAAACCTTGAGCACCACTACAATTTTGTCCCCATTGCCTCAGAGACACTTGGTGCCTGGGGTAAAAGTGCCACTAGCTTTTTGAAGGAGTTGGGGTCTAAGCTAATCAAAACAACTGCTACCTTGATGGCCAGTGTTCGAGTCCCCTGGTGGGTTCAGTGTCTAAAAAGTTATAAACTTCAACGTGTGGTTATGAACAAGTCTGTGCATTAAGAAATTGGCACCGAGTTCTCCCACATAACAGGGCTTGATGAAAGAATGCGAGAGGTCCCTCAGTATCTCATTACCTGGAGAGGAATGGAGTTCTGCTTGGTTAAGTACTCCAGAATTCCTACCTCTTTAAGGGCTCTGAAGTAGGGTGTAGAGGATACAGTGAGTAACGGCCACCTTGATAGTGAGTGTTCGAGTCCCCTGGTGGGTTGAGTGTCTAAAAAGTTATAAACTTCCAGTTGTGGTTATAAGCAAGTCTGTGGATTTAGCATTTGGCACTGAGTTCTCCCACATAACAGGGCTTGATTAAAGAATGCGAAAGGTCTCTCATTATGATCGAGCAACAGAGATATTACAGGAAAGAGATTGTTGGGTTGACTGCATCTATCTGGACCTTAAAAAGGCTTTCGACAGAGTTCAATATAAGAGGTTGTTCTGGAAACTGTAAAATATTGGAGAGGTGACAGGTAAGCTTCTAACATGGATGAAAAATTTTCTGACATAGAAAAATGAGGGCAGTGATCAGAGGCAATGTATCGGACTGGAGAAATGTCACAAGTGGAGTGCCACAAGGTTCAGTTCTTGCACCAGTGATGTTTATTGTCTACATAAATGATCTACCAGATGGTATACAGAATTATATGAACATGTTTGTTGATGATGCTAAGATAATAGGAAGGATAAGAAACTTAGATGTTTGTCATGCCCTTCAAGAAGACCTGGACAAAATAGGTATATGGAGCACACTTGTCAAATGGCATTTAATGTAAATAAATGCCGTGTTATGGAAAGTGGAATTGGAGAACATAGACCCCACACAACCTATATATCATGTGAGATATCTTTAAAGAATTCTGAAAAAAACAGATCTAGGGGTGGGTTCTAGATAGAAAACTATCACCTGAGGACCACATAAAGAATATTGTACGAGGACCCTATGCCACGCTTTCTAACTTCAGAATTGCTTTTAAATACATGGATGGCGATATACTAAAGAAATTGTTCACGACTTTTGTTAGGCCAAAGCTAGAATATGCAGTGGTTGTGTGGTGCCCATGTCTTAAGAAAAACATCAACAAACTGGAAAAGGTGCAAAGACATGCTACTAAGTGGCTCCCAGAACTGAAGGGCAAGAGCTACGAGGAGAGGTTAGACACATTAAATATGCCAAAAGTAGAAGACAGAAGAAAAAGAGGTGATATAATCACTACATACATAATAGTAACATGAATTGATAAAATCGATAGGGAAGATTTCCTGAGACTTGGAGCTTTAAGAACATAGATAGAGGTCATAGATTTAAACTAGCTAAACACAGATGCCGAAGAAATATAAAAAAAATTCACGTTCGCAAACAGAGTGGTAGACGGTTGGAAAAAGTTACGTGAGACGGTGGTGGAGGCCAGGACCGTCAGTAGTTTCAAAGCGTTATATGACAAAGAGTGCTGGGAAGACGGAACACCACAAGCGTAGCACTCATCCTGTAGCTGCACTTAGGTAATTATTGTCTCATTGCCTGGAGAGGAATGGAGTTCTTGGTTAAATACCCCAGAATTCCTACTTCTTTAAGGGCTCTGAAGATGGTGTAGTGGATACAGTGTGTAACTGCCACCTTGATGGCCAGTGTTCGAGTCCCCTTGTGGATTGAGTGTCTAAAAAGTTATAAACCTCAACTTGGTGTTATAAGCAAGTCTGTGCATTAAGCATTTGGCACCGAGTTCTCCTACATAACAGGGCGTGATGAAAGAACGCGAGAGGTCCCTCACTATCCCATTGCTTGGAGAGGAATTGAGTTCTGGTTGGTAAAATTCCCATGAATTCCTACCTCTTTAATAGAGGCTCTGAAGTATGGTGTAGTGGATACAGTGCGTAACTGCCTCCTTCATGGCCAGTGTTCGAATCCCCTGGTGGACTGAGTGTCTAAAAAGTTATAAACTTCAACTTGTGTTTATAAGCAAGTCTGTGCATTAAGCATTTGGCGCTGAGTTCTCCCACATTACAGGGCTTGATGAAAGAACGCGAGAGGTCCCTCACTATCCCATTGCCTGGAGAGGAATTGAGTTCTGGTTGGTTTAATACCCCAGAATTCCTACCTCATTAAGGGCTCTGAAGTATGGTGTAGTGGATACATTGCATAACTGCCACCTTGATGGCCAGTGTTCGAGTCCCCTGGTGGGTTGAGTGTCTAAAAAGTTGTAAAGATACTCTTGTGGTTATAAGGAAGACTGTGCACTAAGCATTTGGCACTGAGTTCTCCCACATAACAGGGCATGATGTAAGAATGTGAGTTGTCCCTCTCTATCTCATTGCCAAGAGAGGAATGGAGTTCTGGTTGGTTAAATAGCCCAGAATTCCTACCTCTTTAAGGGCTCTGAAGTATGGTATAGTGGATATAGTGAGTAACTACCATAATGATGTACAATGTTCGAGTCCCCTGGTGGGTTGAGTATCAAAAAAGTATATATATATATATATATTAGTATATATATATATATATATATATATATATATATATATATATATATATATATATATATATATATATATATATATATATATATATATATATATATATATATATATGTCGTACCTAGTAGCCAGAACGCACTTCTCAGCCTACTATGCAAGGCCCGATTTGCCTAATAAGCCAAGTTTTCATGAATTAATGTTTTTTCGACTACCTAACCGACCTAACCTAACCTAACCTAACTTTTTTCTGCTACCTAACCTAACCTAACTTATAAAGATAGGTTAGGTTACGTTAGGTAGGGTTGGTTAGGTTCGGTCATATATCTTCGTTAATATTAACTCCAATAAAAATATATTGACCTCATACATAATGAAATGTGTAGCTTTATCATTTCATAAGAAAAAAACTAGAGAAAATATATTAATTCAGGAAAACTTGGCTTATTAGGCAAATCGGGCCTTGCATAGTAGGCTGAGAAGTGCCTTCTGGCTACTAGGTACGACATATATATATATATATATATATATATATATATATATATATATATATATATATATATATATATATATATATATATATATATATATATATATATATATATGTCGTACCTAGTAGCCAGAATGCACTTCTCAGCCTACTATGCAAGGCCAAATTTGCCTAATAAGCCAAGTTTTCATGAATTAATTGATTTTCGACTACCTAACCTACCTAACCTAACCTAACCTAACTTTTTTGGCTACCAAACCTAACCTAACCTATAGAGATAGGTTAGGTTAGGTTAGGTAGGGTTGGTTAGGTTCGGTCATATATCTACGTTAATTTTAACTCCAATAAAAAAATATTGACCTCATACATAATGAAATGGGTAGCTTCATCATTTCATAAGAAAAAAATTAGAGAAAATATATTAATTCAGTAAAACTTGGCTTATTAGGCAAATCGGGCCTTGCATAGTAGGCCGAGGAGTGCATTCTGGCTACTAGGTACGACATATATATATATATATATATATATATATATATATATATATATATATATATATATATATATATATGTCGTACCTAGTAGCCAGAATGCACTTATCAGCCTACTATGCAGGGCCCGATTTGCCTAATAAGCCAAGTTTTCATGAAATAATTGTTTTTCGACTACCTAACCTACCTAACCTAACCTAACCTAATATTTTCGGCTACCTAACCTAACCTAACCTATAAAGATAGGTTAGGTTAGGTTAGGTAGGGTTGGTTAGGTTCGGTCATATATCTACGTTAATTTTAACTCCAATTAAAAAAATTTACCCCATACATAATGAAATGGGTAGCTTTATCATTTCATAATTAAAAAATTAGAGAACATATATTAATTCAGGAAAACTTGGCTTATTAGGCAAATCGGGCCTTGCATAGTAGGCTGAGAAGTGCGTTCTGGCTACTAGGTACGACATATATATATATATATATGTCGTACCTAGTAGCCAGAACTCACTTCTCAGCCTACTATGCAAGGCCCAATTTGCCTAATAAGCCTAGTTTTCCTGAATTAATAAATTTTCTCCAATTTTTTTCTTATGAAATGATAAAGCTACTCATTTCATTATGTAGGAGGTCAATTTTTGTTATTGGAGTTAAAATTAACGTAGCTATATGACCGAACCTAACCAACCCTACCTAACCTCACCTAACCTATCTTTATCAGTTAGGTTAGGTTAGATAGCCGAAAAAGTTAGGTTAGGTTAGGTTAGGTAGGTTAGGTAGTCGAAAAACAATTAATTCAGGAAAATTTGGCTTATTAGGCAAATCGGGCCTTGCATAATAGGCTGAGAAGTGCATTCTGGCTACTAGGTACGACATATATATATATATATATATATATATATATATATATATATATATATATATATATATATATATATATATATATATATATATATATATATATATACTTTGAGTCAGTCTGGTGTTGACAAAGGCTTTAACAAGCTGAAACGTTCACCTCCTTTCATATTTCTCTGTGGATTTTCCCCATAAAATGATCAGTGTTTTGTGATCGTCAACTGCATATTAGTATATTTTGGTAGCAGTCTTTCCTGTAGACATATATTATTAAATATGACCGAAAAAGTAAGATTAATATTTCTAACATGAATTTTCTCGTTCTTTTTTATGTTTCTTTTCACTGTTGATGGTAATCGAAAAATCAATTCTCCAAAATTCATTTTTATTTCTAGTCTGATGTGACACGGGCGCGTTTCGTAATAACTTGTTACATTTTCGAAGACTTTCAGTTTACACACTCACACAACTATAACCTGTAAACACTAAACAGACCTCTCACTATTCTATAATTTAAACAGCTGTTGTTTGTTGTTTAAGATTCGCTACTCAGAACAATAAGTTCCAGTAGCACGGGCTATGGTGAGCCCGTAAGTGGAGGCTCTTTGGAGCCATTATCTGTATCAGTGGCTGATACTAGAGATGTGGCGATGGATGGGAGTCTTCATGAGGGTTTTCAGCCTGGAGGGCTGGCTATACCAGTTATGGAGCTGGTGGGGTTAGTGTAGATAAAACCTCTAGGTTTTCCGTTTTTTCTTTGCCTGCGACTTTGGCTGAGCAGTACTGTCGTTAGAGTTTGGTGACGTGGCCTCCATGAGTAAGTCTTGAACTGTGTCTTATTTGTGATTCGGCTGTGGAGCTCCTACTATGATTTCCTCGTCTGAGGAGTCCGTAACCTCCGTAGTGGGCATTTTTGTCTTTCGCCTCGCAGCCTTAGGTAGGCTTAGGTGTCGTTGATTGGTGGTTGTAGCTATTTCAGGAGCGCTGGTGGTGCTGTTATCGTTTGTAGACAGCACGTCTGCTAGCGCGGCTGCTGAGATAGTGATGGTAGGAGTGTTGGGAGCTGAAGAAGGAATTACCTCTGTTTGTATCGCCAGGGTCATGGACTGTTCTGGAGTCAGTGTTGAAGTTGACCACTTGGTCGTCTTGGTGGTAGTCTCCGGAGTGGTAGAGGAGGCAGTGAGAGTTACGCTAGTGGCTATGATGGGGGCCAGGCCATTGTCTATGTATAATGCGTTTAGTTCACTGACAAAACGCTGGTTGTCTGGTCCTGCAAGCCTTTCCGCTAGTTTAAGAAGACCAGGGATAATGCCTGCACGTGATGCAGGGGGCTGTGAAGGAGCCTGTGGGACCTTGGGGACCATGGGTTCCCAATGAGAAGGCTGTGTCGCCTGCTGGGAGAAGCTACATGTTGGTAGGACCGGAAAGTCTTCTGGTCGACTAGTGAGAGCTAAGATGGTGAGTTGAACGCTTGGGGCTCTGGTCGAGGAGGTAGACGAGTTGTTTCTTTTGGCTTCAACCTGGGCCTTGATGATTTCCTGTCTGCGGGGGCAGTGGTAGGAAATTGCGGGGTGATTGCCATCATAGAGCAAGCAGTGATGGACTGTTGCCTTGCATATGGAGTAATGATGGTCCAGTGCGCACAGGCTGCACCTCTGGACAGGGTGCTGACACTTGTTGGTCGGGTGGGAGAGCTCGTAGGACTTAAAGCACTGCTGGATCTCATGGTAGCGTTCCTTTTTTATTTGGTGGGGCGGTATTTTTAGGCCGAAGCAGTAGAATCCTTGTGTGGCAGCCTGGGTGGCCGCAGCTATGGTGGTGAACGTAATCTTCATTGATGTTTTGTCGGTGTTGCAGAACTCTAGGTTGAATACCGACAGGTTTGGATTTTCGTCCTCAATATTGTTTATGATATGATGTTGAGGTCGCTCAGCGATCCATCGGCTAGTCCTGCTGGTAAAAACAGTTCTTCCGACCAGGAACTGACGTGGGAAGTGAGGATGTAGGTAGTGCTCTTTGCGAAGAAAGGCATCGTTAGTGAGGAGTTTTTCTAGCTCCTCTTCACATGAAAAGTAGAGCACGATATCTTCACCTTCCTGACTAATGTCAGCGGGTTTGAGGCCAGTTACGTCCTTCAGGACCTTTAAAATATTGCTTCTTCCGATAGCATGACCGTCAAGTGGAGTAGCTCTGACCTTAAGACGTTTGGGTCGCTTGGTGACCACACTGCGCCTTGTGATGTGTTGGCGGGAGATGTCTCTCCCGTCCTGTGTTTTTTTTATTTAAACAGCTTTCATTTTTTATTTTATACCCGCATTTTGGGTGAGGTGATATGTTACAATAGTTTTGGATGAGGTGAACAAAACTTTCAACACAGGATAGAACACGAAACAATGGGTATTGAAGTTAAGAATGGAAGTAATTGCAGAGGGCCTATTGGCCCATATTTCTTGATGCTTCTATATTGGAGCGGAGTCTTGAAGTGGGTAGAATATAGTTGAGCATTAATTGGCTGTTGATTGCTGGTGTTGACTTCTTGATGTGTAGTGCCTCGCAAATGTCAAGCCGCCTGCTATCGCTGTATCTATCGATGATTTCTGTGTTGTTTGCTAAGATTTCTCTGGTGATGGTTTGGTTGTGGGAAGAGATTACATGTTCCTTAATGGAGCCCTGTTGCTTATGCATCGTTAATCGCCTGGAAAGAGATAATGTTGTCTTGCCTATATACTGAGTTTTTTGAGGCTTACAGTCCCCAAGTGGGCATTTGAAGGCATAGACGATGTTGGTCTCTTTTAAAGCGTTCTGCTTTGTGCCTGGAGAGTTTCTCATGAGTAGGCTGGCCGTTTTTTTGGTTTTATAGTAAATCGTCAGTTGTATCTTCTGATTTCTGTCTGTAGGGATAACGTTTCTATTAACAATATCTTTCAGGACCCTTTCCTCTGTTTTATGAGCTGTGGAAAAGAAGTTCCTGTAAAATAGTCTAATAGGGGGTATAGGTGTTTTGTTAGTTGTCTCTTCAGAGGTTGCATGGCGTTTCACTTTCCTTCTTATGATGTCTTCAACGAAACTATTTGAGAAGCCGATGTTGACTAGGACCTGCCTTACCCTACAGAGTTCTTCATCGAGTTGCTTACATCCTGAGCTGTGGCTGAGGGCACGGTCGAAATAAGCGTTAACAACACTCTTTTTGTACCTGTCCAGGCAGTCACTGTTGGCATTCAGGCACATTCCTATGTTTGTTTCCTTAGTGTAGACTGCAGTGTGGAAACCGCTCCTTTCCATGACTGTTACATCTAGAAAGGGCAGCTTCCCATCCTTCTCCACCTCGTAAGTGAAACGCAACACAGAATTCTGCTCAAATGCCTCCTTTAGTTCCTGCAGATGTCTGACATCAGGTACCTGTGTAAAAATTTCGTCAACATACATGCAGTATATGGCCGGTTTCAAGTTCATGTCGACTAAGACCTTTTGCTCGATGGTACCCATGTAGAAGTTTGCAAACAGGACACCTAGGGGAGAACCCATGGCGACCCCATCTACTTGCTTATACATGTGCCCATCCGGGCTCAAGAAGGGTGCTTCTTTAGTACAAGCTTGGAGTACTTTCCTTAGAATGTTTTCTGGTGCCAATCACCGGGAAGCAGTCAAATCACGTAAATACAGAGACCTTGAGCACCACTACAATTTTGTCCCCATTGCCTCAGAGACACTTGGTGCATGGGGTAAAAGTGCTGCTAGCTTTTTGAAGGAGTTGGGGTCTAAGCTAATCGAAACAACTAGAGACCCTAGCGCTGCCAGTTTTCTTTTTCAGCGCCTTAGTGTGGCAATCCAGAGAGGAAATGCTCACTGCATCCATGGTTCCTGCCCGCCATCTGAGGAGCTGGAGGAGCTATACAACTTGTGACAAGCAGCCTTGTACCATGCATGTAATCAATATTGTAACTTTTTTGTGTAATGACATTTTCAAATAAAGTAACATAAATATACACAAATACCAAAAGAACAGGGGTGGTTATCTTGAGGTTATCTTGAGATGATTTTGGGGCTTTAGTTTCCCCACGGCCCGTTCCTCGACCAGGCCTCCACCCCTAGGAAGCAGCCCGTGACAGCTGACTATTACCCAGGTACCTATATTACTGCTAGGTAACAGGGGCATAGGGTGAAAGAAACTCTGCCCATTGTTTCTCGCCGGTGCCCGGGATCGAACCTGGGACCACAGGATCACAAGTCCAGCGTGCTTTCCGCTCGGCCGACCGACTCCCGACTCTAGCTCAGGGTCTCTAGTATGCCAGAGAACTGCACAATTGATGGCAACTTTCAGACATTACACACATTGGAGATGTTAGCTACAGAAAGCCACAAGGGCCCCCCCCCCCCCAGAAATATAGCCACATAATCACAGAAAACATGTAATATTTGATACAAATGCTTCTTATTAACAATCTTCCTAAATTTTTCAGTGTTTGTGACCTGGTTTCTTTCACAAGCTGGTAAAATAAACTTGCATCTTATTTGTAAAGACACCTAACCAAAAAATACTAATCCTGTTGTGTTCTAAAATTACTTAAAATAATATGAATGAATGAATGAATACTAACAAATAAAATTGATAAAGTATTGGATGTGAATGAACTTTTTAATTGATGGCCAATGCATCTGACTGAGCCTCCATACTTAACTGGTTCTGCAAATCTGAGAGTTTCTTCTTAAGAGCTGCAATCCCCATCATTGCAATATTCTCTGGCTTAAGAGCTCCTGCACTCTCAATATTGTAATAGTACTTGTTGGGTTTGGCTGTTGGATCAAACTCTGCCTGGGGTGTATTTTCATCGAAGGTTGAGTATTCACTCTTGGGCCATTCTTCTGGCTTTGGGAGAAGCGTATGCCTCTGAGCGTTGTCTGGGTCGTAGTCAAAGGCTACACTGATTGTGGGGTTCCACTTTGCATGCTCCTTGCCAAATCCTTTAACAGCATAAGCTCGGAGTCTTAATGACTGACCTTTGCGAAGCTTAACTATAAGAATATAATGGCGTGAGGTGACTGGTATTTCTCTGGCATCTGATGACTTGAGATCTGCCGTGGTGATTTGACTTGTATGGTCATCCTGACACTTGACATCTAAAGTAAACACTACTGAACATTATGGGCAATAGTCTGTGCATAAGCAGTCCCTTGGGCCTTTCGGCCCAAGGGACTGCTTATGCACAGACTATTGGTGGGTGTTTTATATCGTCTGCGTCGTTACGACAGGGTACCTACGTTAAAGTATAAAATCAGACCCAATTAAATACAAATGAGGTATAACGCCTTGCCGAACGTGGTGTTCGTAAGTTGTGAAAACTGCACTCTCAATCGGAAGCTCGTAGAAGTACGGATGCTTGCAAAATTGATCGATTGTTGTCGGGCCTCTTCGGAACACCTTCTCTTAGCTGGTTAATGTGGCGAGTGTGTTCCTTCTTCCAGTGACGCATGCGCACTTGCGCTTATGCTGAAACTCTGGGTTAAATTTGTAATATTTCAAACAAAGTCCCGAAAGAATGGAGACTTGGATGACGCATATTTACGTCATAATATGGGGTCTTATAAGATAGTAAATTATATTCTGGAGTGCAATTCAATTAATTTAGATGATGTTAAACGCACGAGAATATTAAGAGTGGAAATGAAGTTTATCGTTTCATGTACTGGAACAGCTGATCGAGACTGTATAAATTATTTCCAGAAAACGAACATATATACTATCAAAAGAAAGTAAATCTATTATTAATAAATTATTCTTAATAAAGAAAGGTAAATGAGGCTGGATACAATTCGATCCATTAATATGTAGAAATTATCCCTGTGGTAGGCTGGCTGACTCAACACGGCCATGATTCTAGGGGGAAATAAGGCAGTACTATGCCTTAATTAAATGAATTTAATTTCACTACACTACTGGGTTAGTAGAGTTAGTAAAGTATAATGAATGGTATCAGAATTTCATCTTAACGTACTACGTGTTATTATTTGGGCAAGGGCTCCAGATTTAAAAAAAAACATTAAATGAAAACTAGTTCGATTTCAATCAAACTTTTTTGACTAGTTGTATATGAAAAGGGTTTCATCTGGTCCAAGTCTCAGCATCGCAGAATAAATAGGAAGGGAGAAAAAAAATAGTGAAGTAGGCGTCAAAAGTATTCCAAAATGGCCAAAAACGATTATCAAACACAAGTGTCAACTGAAATGATATCTATGACTTTCGGCTATCACAATAGCATATATTAAAATAATATTATAATTAGTTTTATTTGAAAAATAATTAAGTTAAAAAAATTGATATATATTTTTTTTAAATTCTTTTTATCGGACGATTTGCATTAAATTTTTACACCTGACTGCACATAAGCCTATCTGTAAGGGTGCCAATTTTGGAGAAAACTGGTTGATGTCAACCTCAGCCACAGATGGCAGCACCTTAGACTTTATTGTTTTCTTATTTATTTTCAATATTTTCAACTAACATAAACGTTCAAATAACTCTATCATTTTTTATTCAATTTACATGAAACTTATACCTTATATGTAAAGTTTATGTTTCTAAAATCTCTAGGTAGCGTCTTTTCCTAAGTTTGTTTATTGCTTTTATAATAGCAATAAACATGACTTATTTGCATAATTTTTTGGGGAAACTTTGAATATTTGTATTAGGAAAACTAAAGATGTTTTGGAAACTCCCAACCTCCGGATCCTTTATTATATGCTAATGTATCAGAAAAGTGTTATAGAATGATTATATCTGAAAGGTGTGTTAGTTTATTTACACTTGTAAGTGTGTAAAATTCGTTAAAAAAACTCCCTTTCAATTTACGCTGCAGTACTGAAACTTGGAACAATTGCAGCCCTTTTCATATACAACCAGTCACAAAATATTGGTTGACATTGAACAACTTTTATGAAACCATGCCCATGCCCCCCTTAATTAAGTGTTGGAAATTTTCAACAGGAGCAGTGTTATGTAGTGTGGAAGAGTCACGAAAAGAGGAGAGACGAGCAGTGTCGAAAGCCATGTGAAATTCGACATTACTCTGATCACTGAAAGATAAGCAGACAGTAGGCATTGGTGTTGACATACTGTTAGAAGAGCATCATCAACTTACAAGGAGTTGGAAGGAATAAATTCTTAAAGAAGTTTCCTGTCTCCTTCTGGGAAAAGAAAACCCGATAAATTGAATTGAAGAATGTGAGAAAATTTGTTCTTCAACACAATCTTAAGAAACCTATGTTGATTCATGTGGCATTTGGCGGTAACAAGGGGAGACTTGTAGCCACGATAAAGCTGTTTGAAAAAAAGTAAAGAATCGAAGAATTTAAGCAGAGTAAGCTTGGATCGCACAGTTAAGTGTCTTTAATCTTTACAAACAGTGGCATAAAGCTGGGATTCTTAACTGGGTATACCTTGGTATACCCAGTATATCTGGGTATACCTGGGTATACCCTTGGCAATATGGGAAACCAAATAATCGATGTATGAGACTTGATATCTGAATAATTAAAAAAGTAATAGATGCAAAAATATCATTAGTTGAAAATATTAGCTTGTGTATTTGTGATTTGCAGTTTTTCTATAAATAAATATAATATAATCCATAATGATTTTGTCAGCTATTCTATTTCTAGCTATCGATGAGTAAAGTAAAATCCAGCAATTGATACATTTTCGAAGCCATACTTGTACCTGATAGAGGTGATGATGATGATGATGGTGATTTCGACCATTTAGCCCAAGGGAATGGAGACATATTGGTTAATCCTTTGAGGATTTGTAATTATATTAAAAGGTTAAGAAAGCCTTTTGAAACGCATGTTCATCCATCTGCTTAGCACACAGCAACAAGCTCCTCATAGCAAAGACATATTCACTAGACCATCTCCTGAATAGTATGCTGCAATGTTAATTATTCTCTCTCGAATGCACTGACACTCCGGAGCTTGTTTTTACAATCTGCAATGCACAAAAAATCCGTGAGGGCCTTATACGTGAGCTTTCATATTTTCTTCTCCTACCATCTCCTTTAATTTTTTAAATTCATTTTAATTTATACTTTATTATACAACACGTTGTTATGACCCCAGGTAGCCTGGAGAAACGAGTCTACCTGATGAGAGTTATTCTGCTTACCTGATCAGAAA
The DNA here is from genome assembly GCF_020424385.1 of Procambarus clarkii. NCBI lineage: Eukaryota > Metazoa > Arthropoda > Malacostraca > Decapoda > Cambaridae > Procambarus > Procambarus clarkii. Next base: position 20,855,684 of record NC_059586.1, read on the forward strand.
TTAACCTGCCTGGTGACCATTCAGGCTTGTTCGCATTTGTGTTGCTCAAGTTCCCCCAAAGAATGAGGTGATTTGATAAAATACTAAGCCGAAGATTACCATCAGAGCGCCGTCGAGATGATGGGGTAAATAGCGTCGGCTACCATGATCTTTTGAACGGTCCTGATCGTCGGATGATTAGGGATCTGATGATTGATTAAGGGGTGTCTTTGGTGGTGACCTTCTTTCACCACCTTCTTTCAAGAAGGTCACCACCAAAGACACCTTACAAGCAGAACTTATTGCAGAAGGAGGAAAGAATCGAGGCAACTACAGAAGCACCATACTGTCCCCCGAGCTCAAAGCGGCAGCTAAGAGCCTTCGTGAGAACAAGGAGATAGTTGTCAGGAGAGGCGACAAGTAGCCAATATACGTCATTCTTAAAAAAGACGAATATCTGGTGAAAATGAACCTCATACTCTCTGACCAAACTAAATTCCAAAGGGTAACGAAGGACACTACAGCCGAATTGAAAGCAAAAGTTAACAGATTAATCGAAACTGTGAACGCCAAGAAATTCGGACTCCACCTGCCGAAGATTATTGGGGAATACAAACCTGGGTATGCGTATGGAAATGTCAAGACACACAAGCCTGGAAACCCACTTCGGCCAATCATCAGCCAGATACCCACACCCACGTACAGACTGGCAAAGCGAATCAACGGCTTGCTAACCCCTTATGTCCCTTGCGCCTTCAGCCTGAAGTCTCCAAAGGAATTTGTTGACTTACTGCAGGGAACACGGGCCGCAGGGATAAGAGCCTCGTTAGATGTAGAATCACTGTTTACCAACGTACCTCTGGATGAAACAATCGGGATGATAGCGGAGAGAGTGTATCATGATCCGGCCTGTACTCCTCTTTACATACCAGAAAACATTCTAAGGAAACTACTCCAAGCTTGTGCTAATGAGACACTCCTCTTGAGCCAGGATGGGCACATGTATAAGCAAGTAAGTGGGGTTGCCATGGGTTCTCCCCTAGGTGTCCTGTTTGCGCACTTCTACATGGGTACCGTCGAACAGAAGGTCTTAGTCGACATGAACTTGAAACCGGCCATATACTGCAGGTATGTTGACGACATTTTTAAACAGGTACCTGATGTCAGACATCTGCAGGAGCTGAAAGAGACATTTGAACGGAATTCTGTGTTGCGTTTCACTTACGAGATGGAGAAGGATGGGAAGCTGCCCTTTCTAGATGTAACAGTCATGGAAAGGAGCGGAGGTTTCCACACTGCAGTCTACACTAAGGAAACAAACATAGGAATATGCCTCAATGCCAACAGTGTTGAAATCTAGTGTTGATTTCTAGTGAATCTAGTGACTTGCTGAAATCTAGTGTTGATTTCAGCAAGCTGTCGTACTCTTCTAATTTAATATTGTTGAAAGATGGCGAACATCTTAGAAAGTAGGTTAGCCTGGGGAGGGACAAGCATCCGGTTATGAGGTAAAGTGCATAATGAGCATCGATGTCTTCAATCCTCTCGTTCATCCTCTTCAAGTTAGTGATCTTCTTACCAAGGATCTTCTTACCTTACTTATATATATATATATATATATATATATATATATATATATATATATATATATATATATATATATATATATATATAGATGGAGATATATAGATATATATATATCTATATCTATATCTATATCTATATATATATATATATATATATATATATATATATATAGATATAGATATAGATATATATATATATATATATATATATATATATATATATATATATATATATATATATATATATATATACATATATATATATATATATATTAGTATATTTTGGTAGCAGTCTTTCCTGTAGACATATATTATTAAATATGACCGAAAAAGTAAGATTAATAATTCTAACACGAATTTTCTCAATCTTTCGTACATTACGCTTCACTGTTGGAGGTAAATCAAAAATCAATTCTCCAAAATTCATTTTTATTTCTAGTATGACGCGACACGGGCGCGTTTCGTAAAACTTATTACATTTTCAAAGACTTTAGTTCACAAATACACAACTGAATAGAACTTACGTATCTCCGATTTTATATCTACATTTGAGTGAGGTGGATGGGGTGATGTGGCATTAACACAAGACAGAACAAAATGTGGTATTAATAGGGTATTAATTTCATCAACACAAGACAGAACAAGAGTATTAATAGGGTATTAATTTCATCAACACAAGACAGAACACGAAGCAATTGATATTGAATAGAAGTGTTTGTAGAAAGCCTATTGGTCCATATTTCTTCATGCTTCTATATTGGAGCGGAGTCTTGAGGTGGGTAGAATATAGTTGTGCAATAATTGGCTGTTGATTGCTGGTGTTGACTTCTTGATGTGTAGTGCCTCGCAAACGTCAAGCCGCCTGCTATCGCTGTATCTATCGATGATTTCTGTGTTGTTTACTAGGATTTCTCTGGCGATGGTTTGGTTGTGGGAAGAGATTATATGTTCCTTAATGGAGCCCTGTTGCTTATGAATCGTTAAACGCCTAGAAAGAGATGTTGTTGTCTTGCCTATATACAGGGTTTTTTGGAGCTTACAGTCCCCAAGTGGGCATTTGAAGGCATAGACGACGTTAGTCTCTTTTAAAGCGTTCTGTTTTGTGTCTGGAGAGTTTCTCATGAGTAGGCTGGCCGTTTTTCTGATTTTATAGTAAATCGACAGTTGTATCCTCTGATTTTTGTCTGTAGGGATAACGTTTCTATTAACAATATCTTTCAGGACCCTTTCCTCCGTTTTATGAGCTGTGGAAAAGAAGTTCCTGTAAAATAGTCTAATTGGGGGTATAGGTGTTGTGTTAGTTGTCTCTTCAGAGGTTGCATGGCTTTTCATAAGAAGGAAAGTGAAAAGACATGCAACCTCTGAAGAGACAACTAACACAACACCTATACCCCCTATTAGACTATTTTACAGGAACTTCTTTTCCACAGCTCATAAAATGGAGGAAAGGGTCCTGAAAGATATTGTTAATAGAAACGTTATCCCTACAGACAAAAATCAGAGGATACAACTGTCGATTTACTATACAACCAGAAAAACGGCCAGCCTACTCATGAGGAACTCTCCAGACACAAAACAGAACGCTTTAAAAGAGACTAACGTCGTCTATGCCTTCAAATGCCCACTTGGGGACTGTAAGCTCCAAAAAACCCAGTATATAGGCAAGACAACAACATCTCTTTCTAGGCGTTTAACGATGCATAAGCAACAGGGCTCCATTAAGGAACATATAATCTCTTCCCACAACCAAACCATCGCCAGAGAAATCCTAGTAAACAACACAGAAATCATCGATAGATATAGCGATAGCAGGCGGCTTGACGTTTGCGAGGCACTACACATCAAGAAGTCAACACCAGCAATCAACAGCCAATTATTGCACAACTATATTCTACCCACCTCAAGACTCCGCTCCAATATAGAAGCATCAAGAAATATGGACCAATAGGCTTTCTACAAACACTTCTATTCAATATCAATTGCTTCGTGTTCTGTCTTGTGTTGATGAAATTAATACCCTATTAATACCACATTTTGTTCTGTCTTGTGTTAATGCCACATCACCCCATCCACCTCACTCAAATGTAGATATAAAATCGGAGATACGTAAGTTCTATTCAGTTGTGTATTTGTGAACTAAAGTCTATGAAAATGTAATAAGTTTTACGAAACGCGCCCGTGTCGCGTCAGACTAGAAATAAAAATGAATTTTGGAGAATTGATTTTTGATTTACCTCCAACAGTGAAGCGTAATGTACGAAAGATTGAGAAAATTCGTGTTAGAATTATTAATCTTACTTTTTCGGTCATATATATATATATATATATATATATATATATATATATATATATATATATATATATATATATATATATATATATATATATATATATATATATATAGATATATATAGATATATATATAGATATAAAATATATCTATATATAAATATATCTAATAAAATATAAAATATACCTCCACTACAGCACACGTGAAAGCGGTGGTGCTGCTTCTTTCAGGGAATCGCAGAAAATTATTAAATACAGAGGTCTAGCACACTGCTACAGCTTTGTTCCGATCGGCTCGGAGACCCTCGGTTCGTGGGGAAAATGTGCATTGAAGTTCCTGAAGGAATTGGGGGACAAATTGATCACCGCTACAAAAGACCAGAGAGCAAAAAGTTTCTTGTTCCAGCGCCTCAGTGTTGCGATTCAGAGGGGAAATGCCTGTTGCGTCTTGGGCACTAGTCCAACTTCAGAGGAATTCGAAGAAGTGTTTGACTTGCAACAATGATCGAACCCGTCTGTGACATTCATCAATGTTTCCCATTGTTGTGTTTTTCAAGAGATCCATAACCTTTAAGCACCTTTTTGCATTATTATTTTTGTATCAACCCATGTATATCTTGTAACCATCAAATGCATAATAAAGCACAAAAAATAAAAAAGGAAGGGGGTGGTAGGAGAAAAGCACACAGAAACTGTATTGGAGGGGATCTAAACATTCCCTCTAATGCGTTATGCGTGGTTTCCTCCGAGGCTATGGGTCCCCCTTCTTCCAGCTAGAGGTGGTACTCCCTTCCATTATATTAAAATATATATATATATATATATATATATATATATATATATATATATATATATATATATATATATTGGTGTATACTGGCAGCAGGTTTTCTTTCAAACATGTTTCATTGAATATCACCGCATATTCTGTATTTATTATTTTCTGGAACATATTTTCTGGAACATATAAGACAAGAACATATCGATGCCAACACAGAAGACAATGTCCAACATAACAGGCCAATTACACTGGATTAATCTTTGTGTTTAGATAGGAGATGCCTCGTATGGGCCAATAAGCCTTCTGCAGCCCCTATGTTTATCCCTTATGTATCCCCCCATGTTTTTCACCTTCATTGTATTATCACCTGACCTAATGCGGGTATAAAATCAACTAGTATTGTAAGATTGTTCACTTGAGAATGAACCATGGAGGTTCGAAACGTCGTGCAAATTATACAAATAAGTGTAATACACTCTATAGTAAATCACTTCTTTTCTTCACCTTAAAAGTACGAAAATGAGTTTTGGAGAACTCCTATTCCAATTAAGCCCTGATGCTAAGAAAATAGTTAGAGGGATAGAAGCCCTAAACCAGAAAATAATAAATACAGAATATGCGGTCATATTCAATGAAATATATATATATATATATATATATATATATATATATCGAGCAAAAAGTCTTAGTCGACATGAACTTGAAACCGGCCATATACTGCAGGTATGTTGACGACATTTTTACACAGGTACCTGATGTCAGACATCTGCAGGAGCTGAAGGAGGCATTTGAGCAGAGTTCCGTGCTGCGTTTCACTTACGAGACGGAAAAGGATGGGAAGCTGCCTTTTCTAGATGTAACAGTCATGGAAAAGGGCGGAGGTTTCCACACTGCAGTCTACACAAAGGAAACAAACATAGGAATGTGCCTAAATGCCAACAGCGACTGCCCTGACAGGTACAAGAGGAGTGTTGTTAACGCATACGTCGACCGTGCTCTCAGCCACAGCTCAGAATGGAAGCAAGTCGACGAAGAACTCTGTAGGGTAAGGCAGGTCCTTGTCAATAACGGCTTCTCCAATGGTTTCATCGAAGACATCATAAGAAGGAAAGTGAAAAGCCATGCAACCTCCGAAGAGACAACTAACACAACACCTATACCCCCTATTAGACTATTTTACAGGAACTTCTTTTCCACAGCTCATAAAACAGAGGAAAGGGTCCTGAAAGATATTGTTAATAGAAACGTTATCCCTACAGACAAAAATCAGAGGATACAACTGACGATTTACTATAAAACCAGAAAAACGGCCAGCCTACTCATGAGAAACTCTCCAGACACAAAACAGAACGCTTTAAAAGAGACTAACGTCGTCTATGCCTTCAAATGCCCACTTGGGGACTGTAAGCTCCAAAAAACCCAGTATATAGGCAAGACAACAACATCTCTTTCTAGGCGTTTAACGATGCATAAACAACAGGGCTCCATTAAGGAACATATAATCTCTTCCCATAACCAAACCATCGCCAGAGAAATCCTAGTAAACAACACAGAAATCATCGATAGATACAGCGATAGCAGGCGGCTTGACGTTTGCGAGGCACTACACATCAAGAAGTCAACACCAGCAATCAACAGCCAATTATTGCACAACTATATTCTACCCACCTCAAGACTCCGCTCCAATATAGAAGCATCAAGAAATATGGACCAATAGGCTTTCTACAAACACTTCTATTCAATACCCATTGTTTCTGTTCTGTCTTGTGTTGATACTTTTAATACCCTATTAATATCCCCTAGTGTTCTGTCTTGTGTTAATGCCACATCACCCTTCCCACCTCACTCAAATGTAGATATAAAATCAGGGAAACGCAAGTTCTAATCAGTTGTGTATTTGTGAAGTCTTTGAAAATGTAATAAGTTTTACGAAACGCACCCGTGTCGCGTCAGACTAGAAATAAAAATGAATTTTGGAGAAGTGATTTTTTATTTACCTCCAACAGTGAAGCGTAATGTACGAAAGATTGAGAAAATTCGTGTTAGAATTATTAATCTTACTTTTTCGGTCATATTTAATCATATATATATATATATATATATATATATATATATATATATATTATATTAAATACCTTGTGGATCCTCACTGAACACTTTGATATTTTCTTCTCCTACTACCTTTACCCAATTGAACCCATTGATTGGGTTCAACTCGAGGAGAATTCTACAGTCTTGAGTGACGAGTTCATTGCACATCGCATTGGTCTCATTCCTTTCACATCTGATGAGCGTGTTGAACAGATGAAAGGCTCAAGGGACTGCTTATGCACAGACTATTGCCCAGAATGTTCAGTAGTGTTTACTTTAGATGTCACGTGTCAGGATGACCATACACGTCAAATCACCACGGCAGATCTCAAGTCATCAGATGCCAGAGTAATACCAGTCACCTCACGCCACCGTGAGGATGAAGCTAGTGAATATGGTGAACCTGATGATATTCTTATAGTTTAGCTTCGCAAAGGTCAGTCATTAAGACTCCGAGCTTATGCTGTTAAAGGATTTGGCAAGGAGCATGCAAAGTAGAACCCCACAATCAGTGTAGCCTTTGACTACGACCCAGACAACGCTCAGAGGCATACGCTTCTTCCAAAGCCAGAAGAATGGCCCAAAAGTGAATACTCAACCTTCGATGAAAATACACCCCAGGCAGAGTTTGATCCAACAGCCAAACCCAACAAGTACTATTACAATATTGAGAGTGCAGGAGCTCTTAAGCCAGAGAATATTGCAATGATGGGGATTGCAGCTCTTAAGAAGAAACTCTCAGATTTGCAGAACCAGTTAAGTATGGAGGCTCAGTCAGATGCATTGGCCATCAATTAAAAAGTTCATTCACATCCAATACTTTATCAATTATATTTGTCAGTATTCATTCGTTCATTCATATTATTTTAAATAATTTTAGAACACAACAGGATTAGTATTTTTTGGTTAGGTGTCTTTACAAATAAGATGCAAGTTTATTTTACCAGCTTGTGAAAGAAATCAGGTCACAAACACTGAAAAATTTAGGAAGATTGTTAATAAGAAGCATTTGTATCAAATATTACATGTTTTCTGTGATTATGTGGCTATATTTCTGGGGGGGCCCCCTTGTGGCTTTCTGTAGCTAACATCTCTAATGTGTGTAATGTCTGAAAGTTGCCATCAATTGTGCAGTTCTCTGGCATACTAGAGATCCTGACCAAGAGTCGGGAGTCGGTCGGCCGAGCGAACAACACGCTTGACTTGTGATCCTGTGGTCCCAGGTTCGATCCCGGGCACCGGCGAGAAACAGTGGGCAGAGTTTCTTTCACCCTATGCCCCTGTTACCTAGCAGTAATATAGGTACCTGGGTGAAAGTCAGCTGTCACGGGGCTGCTTCCTAGGGGTGGAGGCCTGGTCGAGGACCGGGCCATGGGGAAACTAAAGCCCCGAAATCATCTCAAGATAACCTCAAGATAACCACCCTTATTCTTTTGGTATGTGTGTATATTTATGTAACTTTATTTGAAAAAGTCATTACACAAAAAAGTTACAATATTGATTACATGCATGGTACAAGGCTGCTTGTCACAAGTTGTATAGCTCCTCCAGCTCCTCAGATGGCGGGCAGAAACCATGGATGCAGTGAGCATTTCCGCTCTGGATTGCCACACTAAGGCGCTGAAAAAGGAAACTGAGAGCGCAACGGTCTCTAGTTGTTTCGATTAGCTTAGACCCCAACTCCTTCAAAAAGCTAGCAGCACTTTTACCCCATGCACCAAGTGTCTCTGAGGCAATGGGGACAAAGTTGTAGTGGTGCTAAAGGTCTCTATATTTACGTGACTTGACTGCTTCCCGGTGATAGGCAGCTCCTCCTGCTTGTGTAGCACTGAAGTCAACATAGGTATTGGCTAAGGTATAAACGCAAGTGTAGTCCCACACCAACTGTCTACCATTCGTCCAGGGGATCACCGTGATTCCGTCTGGGCAACCAACAGGCTCATCAGAGTTGTGGGACATTAGGGTTCTCTCTCTGCTGGACAACCGGCTGTGGTAAGGCTTCTCTTAATAATGTCATTGACCTCACCGTGTCTTGCATGCCATCCTCCTGCCCTTTGGCAGAGAAGGCCATGCCGTCCGTACCTGTCGGCCTCTGCCTTGCCGCAAATACACCTGTATTCGGTGGAGATTGGGGCAGAGAGGTGGAGAGCCATGGCAATTCAGGGGGCCTGCGGTGTGAGACTGGTGCCGGTTGCTGACATTGAGGTTGCTATATATATATATATATATATATATATATATATATATATATATATATATATATATATATATATATATATATATATATATATATATATATATATATATATATATATATATTAGTATATTTTGGTAGCAGTCTTTCCTGTAGACATATATTATTAAATATGACCGAAAAAGTAAGATTAATAATTCTAACACGAATTTTCTCAATCTTTCGTACATTTCTTTTCACTGTTGGAGGTAAATCAAAAATCAATTCTCAAAAATTCATTTTTATTTCTAGTCTGACGCGACAAGAGAGCGTTTCGTAAAACTTATTACATTTTCAAAGACTTTAGTTTACAAATACACAACTGAATAGAACTTACGCATCTCCGATTTTATATCTACATTTTAGTGAGGTGAATGGGGTGAGGTTGCATTAATAGGGTATTAATTTCATCAACACAAGACAGAACACGAAACAATGGGTATTGAATAGAAGTGTTTGTAGAAAGCCTATTGGTCCATATTTCTTGATGCTTCTATATTGGAGCGAAGTCTTGAGGTGGGTAGAATATAGTTGTGCATTAATTGGCTGTTGATTGCTGGTGTTGACTTCTTGATGTGTAGTGCCTCGCAAACGTCAAGCCGCCTGCTATCGCTGTATCTATCGATGATTTCTGTGTTGTTTACTAGGATTTCTCTGGCGATGGTTTGGTTGTGGGAAGAGATTATATGTTCCTTAATGGAGCCCTGTTGCTTATGCATCGTTAAACGCCTAGAAAGAGATGTTGTTGTCTTGCCTATATACTGGGTTTTTTGGAGCTTACAGTCCCCAAGAGGGCATTTGAAGGCATAGACGACGTTAGTCTCTTTTAAAGCGTTCTGTTTTGTGTCTGGAGAGTTTCTCATGAGTCGGCTGGCCGTTTTTCTGGTTTTATAGTAAATCGCCAGTTGTATCCTCTGATTTTTGTCTGTAGGGATAACGTTTCTATTAACAATATCTTTCAGGACCCTTTCCTCCGTTTTATGAGCTGTGGAAAAGAAGTTCCTGTAAAATAGTCTAATAGGGGGTATAGGTGTTGTGTTAGTTGTCTCTTCAGAGGTTGCATGGCGTTTCACTTTCCTTCTTATGATGTCTTCGACGAAACCATTGGAGAAGCCGTTGTTGACTAGGACCTGCCTTACCCTACAGAGTTCTACGTCGACTTGCTTCCATTCTGAGCTGTGGCTGAGAGCACGGTCGACATATGCATTAACAACACTCCTTTTGTACCTGTCTGGGCAGTCGCTGTTGGCATTTAGGCACATTCCTATGTTCGTTTCCTTAGTGTAGACTGCAGTGTGGAAACCTCCGCTCTTTTCCCTGACTGTTACATCTAGAAAGGGCAGCTTCCCATCCTTTTCCATCTCGTAAGTGAAATGCAGCACGGAACTTTGCTCAAATGCCTCCTTCAGCTCCTGCAGATGTCTGACATCAGGTACCTGTGTGAAAATGTCGTCAACATACCTGCAGTAAATGGCCGGTTTCAAGTTCATGTCGACTAGGACTTTTTGCTCGATAGTACCCATGTAGAAGTTTGCAAACAGGACACCTAGAGGAGAACCCATGGCGACCCCATCTACTTGCTTATACATGTGCCCATCGGGGCTCAAGAAGGGTGCCTCTTTAGTGCAAGCTTGGAGTAGTTTCCTCAGAATATTTTCTGGTATGTCAAGAGGAGTACAGGCTGGATCACGATACACTCTGTCGGCTATCATCCCGATTGTCTCGTCCACAGGTACGTTGGTAAACAGCGATTCTATGTCCAACGAGGCTCTTATCCCTGTGGCCCGTGTGCCCCGCAGTAAGTCAACAAATTCCTTTTGAGACTTCAGGCTGAAGGCGCAGGGAAGATAAGGAGTCAGCAGGCCGTTGAGTCGCTTCGCCAGTCTGTACGTGGGTGTGGGTATCTGGCTAATGATTGGCCGAAGTGGGTTTCCAGGCTTGTGTGTCTTGACATTTCCATATGCATATCCAGGTTTATATTCCCCAATGATCTTTGGCAGGTGGAGTCCGGATTTCTTGGCGTTCACAGTTTCGATCAGTTTGTTGACCTTTGCTTTTAATTCGGCTGTAGTGTCCTTCGTTACCCTTTGGAACTTAGTTTGGTCAGAGTGTATGATGTTCATTTTCGCCAGATATTCGTCTTTTTAAGAATGACATATATTGGCGACTTGTCACCTCTCCTGACAACTATCTCCTTGTTCTCACGAAGGCTTTTAGCTGCCGCTTTGAGCTCGGGGGACAGTATGGTGCTTCTGTAATTGCCTCGATTCTTTCCTCCTTCTGCAATAAGTTAGTGCTTGTAAGGTATCTTTGGTAGTGACCTTCTTTTGTGTCTCGAGGTCGAATATATCGTCCAACAGAATTTCCAACTCTACTTTCCGGGCCATCTCACTCGGTCTGGACATAACATGACAGTTTATGCCCAGATTTAGGATAGTGACTTGGTCCTCAGTGAGGTTAATTCCTGCAAGGTTCAGGAAGCCATCTCTTGGTCGTGGAATTGCCATAGGTCCTCCATATAATGTTGTTAGTTTCTTGATAATCCTTGTTTCAGTGCTGAGGTGATGTTGGTCTGTGAGGATGTCGAGGTGTTGTTCAATGCGGGTACGGATACTTTCGTCGATGTTGCTATTTCTCCACTCGTTTGTAGCATGAAGTAGTTGCGTTTTGTTGTCTTTGATTTCATTCTCTGCCTTGTATATCTGATCACGAATCAGATCCTGGCGATATTTTATCGTGAAGGCTTGATTCCTTGCTGCTGGGTCGTGCGCTTTAATATTAGTATATTTTGGTAGCAGTCTTTCCTGTAGACATATATTATTAAATATGACCGAAAAAGTAAGATTAATAATTCTAACACGAATTTTCTCAATCTTTCGTACATTTCTTTTCACTGTTAGAGGTAAATCAAAAATCAATTCTCCAAAATTCATTTTTATTTCTAGTCTGACGCGACACGAGCGCGTTTCGTAAAACTTATTACATTTTCAAAGACTTTAGTTTACAAATACACAACTGAATAGAACTTACGCATCTCCGATTTTATATCTACATTTTACTGAGGTGGATGGGGTGAGGTGGCATTAATAGGGTATTAATTTCATCAACACAAGACAGAACAAGAGGTGGCATTAATAGGGTATTAATTTCATCAACACAAGACAGAACACGAAACAATGGGTATTGAATAGAAGTGTTTGTAGAAAGCCTATTGGTCCATATTTCTTGATGCTTCTATATTGGAGCGGAGTCTTGAGGTGGGTAGAATATAGTTGTGCATTAATTGGCTGTTGATTGCTGGTGTTGACTTCTTGATGTGTAGTGCCTCGCAAACGTCAAGCCGCCTGCTATCGCTGTATCTATCGATGATTTCTGTGTTGTTTACTAGGATTTCTCTGGCGATGGTTTGGTTGTGGGAAGAGATTATATGTTCCTTAATGGAGCCCTGTTGCTTATGCATCGTTAAACGCCTAGAAAGAGATGTTGTTGTCTTGCCTATATACTGGGTTTTTTGGAGCTTACAGTCCCCAAGAGGGCATTTGAAGGCATAGACGACGTTAGTCTCTTTTAAAGCGTTCTGTTTTGTGTCTGGAGAGTTTCTCATGAGTCGGCTGGCCGTTTTTCTGGTTTTATAGTAAATCGCCAGTTGTATCCTCTGATTTTTGTCTGTAGGGATAACGTTTCTATTAACAATATCTTTCAGGACCCTTTCCTCCGTTTTATGAGCTGTGGAAAAGAAGTTCCTGTAAAATAGTCTAATAGGGGGTATAGGTGTTGTGTTAGTTGTCTCTTCAGAGGTTGCATGGCGTTTCACTTTCCTTCTTATGATGTCTTCGACGAAACCATTGGAGAAGCCGTTGTTGACTAGGACCTGCCTTACCCTACAGAGTTCTACGTCGACTTGCTTCCATTCTGAGCTGTGGCTGAGAGCACGGTCGACATATGCATTAACAACACTCCTTTTGTAACTGTCTGGGCAGTCGCTGTTGGCATTTAGGCACATTCCTATGTTCGTTTCCTTAGTGTAGACTGCAGTGTGGAAACCTCCGCTCTTTTCCCTGACTGTTACATCTAGAAAGGGCAGCTTCCCATCCTTTTCCATCTCGTAAGTGAAATGCAGCACGGAACTTTGCTCAAATGCCTCCTTCAGCTCCTGCAGATGTCTGACATCAGGTACCTGTGTGAAAATGTCGTCAACATACCTGCAGTAAATGGCCGGTTTCAAGTTCATGTCGACTAGGACTTTTTGCTCGATAGTACCCATGTAGAAGTTTGCAAACAGGACACCTAGGGGAGAACCCATGGCGACCCCATCTACTTGCTTATACATGTGCCCATCGGGGCTCAAGAAGGGTGCCTCTTTAGTGCAAGCTTGGAGTAGTTTCCTCAGAATATTTTCTGGTATGTCAAGAGGAGTACAGGCTGGATCACGATACACTCTGTCGGCTATCATCCCGATTGTCTCGTCCACAGGTACGTTGGTAAACAGCGATTCTATGTCCAACGAGGCTCTTATCCCTGTGGCCCGTGTGCCCCGCAGTAAGTCAACAAACTCCTTTTGAGACTTCAGGCTGAAGGCGCAGGGAAGATAAGGAGTCAGCAGGCCGTTGAGTCGCTTCGCCAGTCTGTACGTGGGTGTGGGTATCTGGCTAATGATTGGCCGAAGTGGGTTTCCAGGCTTGTGTGTCTTGACATTTCCATATGCATATCCAGGTTTATATTCCCCAATGATCTTTGGCAGGTGGAGTCCGGATTTCTTGGCGTTCACAGTTTCGATCAGTTTGTTGACCTTTGCTTTTAATTCGGCTGTAGTGTCCTTCGTTACCCTTTGGAACTTAGTTTGGTCAGAGTGTATGATGTTCATTTTCGCCAGATATTCGTCTTTTTTAAGAATGACATATATTGGCGACTTGTCACCTCTCCTGACAACTATCTCCTTGTTCTCACGAAGGCTTTTAGCTGCCGCTTTGAGCTCGGGGGACAGTATGGTGCTTCTGTAATTGCCTCGATTCTTTCCTCCTTCTGCAATAAGTTAGTGCTTGTAAGGTATCTTTGGTAGTGACCTTCTTTTGTGTCTCGAGGTCGAATATATCGTCCAACAGAATTTCCAACTCTACTTTCCGGGCCATCTCACTCGGTCTGGACATAACATGACAGTTTATGCCCAGATTTAGGATAGTGACTTGGTCCTCAGTGAGGTTAATTCCTGCAAGGTTCAGGAAGCCATCTCTTGGTCGTGGAATTGCCATAGGTCCTCCATATAATGTTGTTAGTTTCTTGATAATCCTTGTTTCAGTGCTGAGGTGATGTTGGTCTGTGAGGATGTCGAGGTGTTGTTCAATGCGGGTACGGATACTTTCGTCGATGTTGCTATTTCTCCACTCGTTTGTAGCATGAAGTAGTTGCGTTTTGTTGTCTTTGATTTCATTCTCTGCCTTGTATATCTGATCACGAATCAGATCCTGGCGATATTTTATCGTGAAGGCTTGATTCCTTGCTGCTGGGTCGTGCGCTTTAATATTAGTATATTTTGGTAGCAGTCTTTCCTGTAGACATATATTATTAAATATGACCGAAAAAGTAAGATTAATAATTCTAACACGAATTTTCTCAATCTTTCGTACATTTCTTTTCACTGTTAGAGGTAAATCAAAAATCAATTCTCCAAAATTCATTTTTATTTCTAGTCTGACGCGACACGAGCGCGTTTCGTAAAACTTATTACATTTTCAAAGACTTTAGTTTACAAATACACAACTGAATAGAACTTACGCATCTCCGATTTTATATCTACATTTTACTGAGGTGGATGGGGTGAGGTGGCATTAATAGGGTATTAATTTCATCAACACAAGACAGAACAAGAGGTGGCATTAATAGGGTATTAATTTCATCAACACAAGACAGAACACGAAACAATGGGTATTGAATAGAAGTGTTTGTAGAAAGCCTATTGGTCCATATTTCTTGATGCTTCTATATTGGAGCGGAGTCTTGAGGTGGGTAGAATATAGTTGTGCATTAATTGGCTGTTGATTGCTGGTGTTGACTTCTTGATGTGTAGTGCCTCGCAAACGTCAAGCCGCCTGCTATCGCTGTATCTATCGATGATTTCTGTGTTGTTTACTAGGATTTCTCTGGCGATGGTTTGGTTGTGGGAAGAGATTATATGTTCCTTAATGGAGCCCTGTTGCTTATGCATCGTTAAACGCCTAGAAAGAGATGTTGTTGTCTCGCCTATATACTGGGTTTTTTGGAGCTTACAGTCCCCAAGAGGGCATTTGAAGGCATTGACGACGTTAGTCTCTTTTAAAGCGTTCTGTTTTGTGTCTGGAGAGTTTCTCATGAGTAGACTGGCCGTTTTTCTGGTTTTATAGTAAATCGTCAGTTGTATCCTCTGATTTTTGTCTGTAGGGATAACGTTTCTATTAACAATATCGTTCAGGACCCTTTCCTCCGTTTTATGAGCTGTGGAAAAGAAGTTCCTGTAAAATAGTCTAATAGGGGGTATAGGTGTTGTGTTAGTTGTCTCCTCAGAGGTTGCATGGCGTTTCACTTTCCTTCTTATGATGTCTTCGACGAAACCATTGGAAAAGCCGTTGTTGACTAGGATCTGCCTTACCCTACACAGTTCTTCGTCGACTTGCTTCCATTCTGAGCTGTGGCTGAGAGCACGGTCGACATATGCGTAAACAACACTCCTTTTGTACCTGTCTGGGCAGTCGCTGTTGGCATTTAGGCACATTCCTATGTTCGTTTCCTTAGTGTAGACTGCAGTGTGGAAACCTCCGCTCTTTTCCATGACTGTTACATCTAGAAAGGGCAGCTTCCCATCCTTTTCCATCTCGTAAGTGAAATGCCGCACGGAACTCTGCTCAAATGCCTCCTTCAGCTCCTGCAGATGTCTGACATCAGGTACCTGTGTGAAAATGTCGTCAACATACCTGCAGTATATGGCCGGTTTCAAGTTCTTGTCGACTAGGACTTTTTGTTCGATGGTACCCATGTAGAAGTTTGCAAACAGGACACCTAGGGGAGAACCCATGGCTACCCCATCTACTTGCTTATACATGTGCCCATCCGGGCTCAAGAAGGGTGCCTCTTTAGTACAAGCTTGGAGTAGTTTCCTCAGAATATTTTCTGGTATGTCAAGAGGAGTACAGGCTGGATCACGATACACTCTGTCTGCTATCATCCCGATTGTCTCGTCCAAAGGTACGTTGGTAAACAGCGATTCTACGTCCAACGAGGCTCTTATCCCTGTGGCCCGTGTGCCCCGCAGTAAGTCAACAAATTCCTTTGGAGACTTCAGGCTGAAGGCGCAGGGAAGATAAGGAGTCAGCAGGCCGTTGAGTCGCTTCGCCAGTCTGTACGTGGGTGTGGGTATCTGGCTAATGATTGGCCGAAGTGGGTTTCCAGGCTTGTGTGTCTTGACATTTCCATTCGCATATCCAGGTTTATATTCCCCAATGATCTTTGGCAGGTGGAGTCCGGATTTCTTGGCGTTCACAGTTTCGATCAGTTTGTTGACCTTTGCTTTTAATTCGGCTGTAGTGTCCTTCGTTACCCTTTGGAACTTAATTTGGTCAGAGAGTATGATGTTCATGAAGTACTTTCGTATATTAAATACATCTTCAGAAGGTCCTTCTGAAGATGTATTTAATATACGAAAGTACTTAAGGAAATTTCCTGTTTCATTTTTCCTCCGTGGTCTGACATTGTCACATTCTTAATCACGTGTTTATTTTCGTGATATACACACACATATATATATATATATATATATATATATATATATATATATATATATATATATATATATATATATATATATATATATATAAATAAATATAAACTTTTTAGACACTCAACCCACCAGGGGACTCGAACACTGGACATCATTATGGCAGTTACTCACTATATCCACTATACCATTCTTCAGAGCCTTTGAAGAGGTAGGAATTCTGGGCTATTTAACCAACCAGAACTCCATTCCTCTCTTGACAATGAGATAGAGAGGGACAACTCGCATTCTTTCATCAAGCCCTGTTATGTGGGAGAACTCGGTGCCAAATGCTTAGTGCACAGTCTTCCTTATAACCACAAGAGTATGTTTACAACATTTTAGACACTCAACCCACCAGGGGACTCGAACACTGGCCATCAAGGTGGCAGGTATGCAACATATCCACTACACCATACTTCAGAGCCCTTAAAAAGGTAGGAATTCTGGGGTATTAAACCAACCAGAACTCAATTCCTCTCCAGGCAATGGGATAGTGAGGGACCTCTCGCGTTCTTTCATCAAGCCCTGTAATGTGGTAGAACTCAGCGCCAAATGCTTAATGCACAGACTTGCTTATAACCACAAGTTGAAGTTTATAACTTTTTAGACACTCAGCCCACCAGGGGATTCGAACACTGGCCATCAAGGAGGGAGTTATGCACTGTATCCACTACACCATACTTCAGAGTCCTTAAAGAGGTAGGAATTCGTGGGAATTTTACCAACCAGAACTCAATTCCTCTCTAAGCAATGAGATAGTAAGGGACCTCTCGCATTCTTTCATCAAGCCCTGTTATGTGGGAGAACTCAGTGCCAAATGCTTAATGCACTGATTTTCTTATAACTCCAAGATGAAGTTTATAAATTTTTAGACACTCAATCCACCAGGGGACTCGAACACTGGCCATCAAGGTGGCAGTTACGCACTGTATCCATTCCTCCATACTTCAGAGCCCTTAAAGAGGTAGGAATTCTGGGGTATTCCAACATTCCAACTCCATTCCAATTCCATTTAATTCCAACTCCATTCAATTCCAACAAGAACTACATTCCTTTCCAGGCAATGAGATATTGAAGGACCTCTTGCATTCTTTCATCAAGCCCTGTTATGTGAGATAACTCAGTGCCAAATTCTTAATGCACAGACTTGCTTATAACCACAAGTTGAAGTTTGTAACTTTTTAGACACTCAACCCACCAGGGGATTTGAACACTGGCCATCAAGGTGGCGGTTACGCACTTTATCAACTAAACCATACTACAGACCCCTTAAAGAGTTAGGAATTCTAGGGTATTTAACCAAAGAGAACTCCATTCCTCTCCAAGCAATGCGATAGTGAGGGACCTCTCGCATTTTTTTCATCAAGCCCTGTTTTGTGGGAGAACTCAGTGCCATGTTCTTAATGCACAGACTTGCTTATAACCACATGTTAAAGTTTATAACTTTTTAGACACTCAACCCACCAGGGGATTCGAACACTGGCCATCAAGGTGGCAGTTATGCACTGTATCCACTACACCATACTTCAGAACCCTTAAAGAAGTAGGAATTCTGGGGTATTTAACCAAAAAGAACTCCATTCCTCTCCAGGCAATGAGATAATAATTACCTAAGTGTAGTTACAGGATGAGTGCTACGTTTGTGGTGTTCCGTCTTCCCAGCACTCTCTGTCATATAACGCTTTGAAACTACTGACGGTCCTGGCCTCTACCACCATCTCACCTAACTTTTCCAACCGTCTACCACTCTGTTTGTGAAAGTGAATTTTTTTTATATTTCTTCGGCATCTGTGTTTAGCTAGTTTAAATCTATGACCTCTTGTTCTTAAAGCTCCAGGTCTCAGGAAATCTTCCCTTTCGATTTTATCAATTCCTGTTACTATTATGTATGTAGTGATTATATCACCTCTTTTTCTTCTGTCTTCTAGTTTTGGCATATTTAATGCCTCTAACCTCTCCTCGTAGCTCTTGCCCTTCAGTTCTGGGAGCCACTTAGTAGCATGTCCTTGCACTTTTTCCAGTTTGTTGATGTTTTTCTTAAGATATGGGCACCACACAACCATCAACGCTGCATATTCTAGCTTTGGCCTAACAAAAGTCGTGAACAATTTCTTTAGTATATCGCCATCCATGTATTTAAAAGCAATTCTGAAGTTAGAAAGCATGGCATAGGCTCCTCGCACAATATTCTTTATGTGGTCCTCAGGTGATAGTTTTCTATCTAGAACCCACCCCTAGATCTGTTTTTTTCAGAATTCTTTAAAGATTTCTCACATGATATATAGGTTGTGTGGGGTCTATGTTCTCCTATTCCACTTTCCATAACATGGCATTTATTAACATTAAATGCCATTTGACAAGTGTGCTCCATATACTTATTTTGTCCAGGTCATCTTGAAGGGCATGACAATCATCTAAGTTTCTTATCCTTCCTATTATCTTAGCATCATCAGCAAACATGTTCATATAATTCTGTATACCAACTGGTAGATCATTTATGTAGACAATAAACATCACTGGTGCAAGAACTGAACCCTGTGGTACTCCACTTGTGACATTTATCCTGTCTGATACATTGCCTCTGATCACTGCCCTCATTTTTCTATCAGTTAGAAAATTTTTCATCCATGTTAGAAGCTTACCTGTAACCCCTCCAATATTTTCCAGTTTCCAGAACAAGCTCTTATATGGAACTCTGTCGAAAGCCTTTTTAAGGTCCAGATAGATGCAGTCAACCCAACAATCTCTTTCCTGTAATATCTCTGTTGCTCGATCATAGTGAGAGACCTCTCTCATTCTTTCATCAAGCCCTGTTATGTAGGAGAACTCAGTGCCAAATGCTTAATGCACAGACTTGCTTATAACCACAAGTGGAAGTTTATAACATTTTAGACACTCAATCAACCAGGGGACTCGAACACTGGCCATCAAGGTGGCAGTTTCGCACTGTATCCACTACACCATACTTCAGAGCCCTTAAAGAGGTAGGAATTCTGGGGTATTTAACCAACCAGAACTCCTTTTCTCTCCAAGCAATGAGAAAGTAAGGGACCTCTCACATTCTTTAATCAAGCCCTGTTATGTGGGAGAACTCAGTGACAAATGCTAAATCCACAGACTTGCTTATAACCACAAGTTGATGTTTATAACTTTTTAGACACTCAATCCACCAGAGGACTCGAACACTGGGCATCAAGGTGGCAGTTACTCACTGTATCCACGACACCATACTTCAGAGCCTTTGAAGAGGTAGAAATTCTGGGGTATTTAACCAACAAGAACTCCATTCCTCTCCAGATAATGAGACAGTGAGGGACCTCTCGCGTTCTTTCATCAAGCCCTGTTATGTGGGAGAAATCAGTGACAAATGCTAAATGCACAGACTTGCTTATAACCACAAGTTGATATCTATTACTTTTTTTACACTCAATCCACCAAGGGACTCGAACACTGGCCATAAAGGTGGCTGTTACTCACTGTATCCTCTACACCCTACTTCAGAGCCCTTAAAGAGGTAGGAATTCTGGAGTACTTAACCAAGCAGAACTCCATTCCTCTCCAGGTAATGAGATACTGAGGGACCTCTCGCATTCTTTCATCAAGCCCTGTGTTACAGACCCGAGTCTAGCGTCCGAGCCCAGAGCAGTGACGACCACGCCATATGTGGGTCAGCTCCCGAAACCCCCTCCAAATGGACGACGCCATCTAGTGAGGACGAGATATACTGGCCACAAGGGCTAGTTTCCCGTCCTGATCAGGTCATAACACAGCCGCTGCTGACCTCTGGTGAGGTGGAGCTTAGACAGCAACGCCATCTATGGAGTGGATAGGTGGGCGTTTGTGTCTAAGCCTGTAAGTGAGGTGCCCTAGAGTGTCCCTATTACTGATGACGTGTCCGATTACAGAGTCGACCTGGGACTGCTGTAATGAACGTTGGATCAGTCTACCCAAGGCAGCCGTAGAATCTCCAAGTGTTAGCTGCAGAAGTTGTGAGTCACCCCCCGGATGAACACTGTTGTGTTAGCCTGCCTGTGACGTGGCAGTTGAGGATTTGTCGTACCCGGGACTGACTGGTGGAGAAGACTAACCACTGGGGTGTTGTGGTGAGGAGAGTGATCTGTGAAACCACACGAGGCTCCTGCCTAGGGCTCACAACCCTAGTATCGGTCGTGGAGTGGCCTAACCTGCGGAACTGATTGGAACCTGCCAGCTACAGGCTGGATTTGTGGTTGAAGGCCTCCACGACGGTGGCCTAACCTGCGGAACTGATTGGAACCTGCCAGCTACAGGCTGGATTTGTGGTTGACGGCCTCCACGACTGTGCACCCAGTGGGACTGTGATTTGGCTGGCCTGTGGCCGGGGTAGACTTGCCGAGGGAATCAAAGGATTCATCGTGAGGCCACAATAGAACTAGGACCACTCGTCTTGAGCACTGTCAACGTCTTGAGTCTTCGGAGGAAGACCAGCGATTGTAAATAAGTGTAGTAATAATAAGTGTGAGACTGTTTATATATTTATTTATGGTGGTGGTGCTAATATATACTTAATAGAGAGCAGTTTTATCCCTTCCCCTTTAATTTACTTGCGTTACGGAGCACACCCCTTGAAAGCCACTACTAGCTTGGGGCCGGATACCCAAGCTCTACTAACATCAGAGAAAGAACCCAGTTGCGACCCAAGAGGGCCGTAACACCCTGTTAAGTGTTAACTCAGCACTGCATTTGGCACTGTTAACTCAGTGCCAAATTCTTAATGCACAGACTTGTTCATAACCACAAGATGAAGTTTATAACTTTTTAGACACTGAACCCACCTGGGGACTCGAACACTGGCCATCAAGGTAGCAGTTGTTTCGATTAGCTTAGACCCCCAACTTCTTCAAAAATCTAGCGGCACTTTTACCCCAGGCACCAAGTGTCTCTGAGGATATGGGGACAAAATTGCAGTGGTGCTCAAGGTCTCTTTATTTACGTGACTTGGGCCCTTCCCGGTGATTGGCAGTTCCTCCTGCTTGTGTAGCACTGAAGTCAACATAGGTTTTGGCTAAAGTTGAAATATATATATATATATATATATATATATATATATATATATATATATATATATATATATATATATATATATATATATATATATATATATATATATATATATATATATATATATATAGGGGTACCACCACTGGTTTAATTAAAGGGACCCACATCCTCGAAGAAGAAAATAACTAGTGTTAGTGTTCAGAGAAGACTTTGTGGATTCTCACTGAATACTTTAATCTTTTCCTCTCCTACCACCCCTATTATTTTTTTTTATTTGATTTTATTGCAATGCTACAGTTTACAGAAAACACACACTTATATAACAATATAACAATATACCAATCAGTGTTCGAAGATCTCGTCCAGTTTCTCGGGGGTCTGGTGCGTACCCAAGATACAGCACGCATTTCCCCTCTGAACAGCGACACTGAGGCGCTGGAACATAAAACTGGCCGCTCTTTGGTCTCTAGTCTTCCCAATGAGTTCCTCGCCCAGCTCCTTCGGGAACTTAAGTGCACATTTACCCCAGGCGCCCAGAGTCTCAGAGCCTATTGGCATGAACCTGTAACAACGTTCTAGGTCCTTGTACTTGTTAGTTTTCTGGGTCTCCCTGAAGGTGGCCGCCCCGCCTCCCTCAGCTGCGCTGTAAGGTAGATAGGTATCAGCCAATGTGGATGCACACGTGTAGTCCCACACGACCTGTTTACCTTCCCTCCACGGCTGCAGGGTGACTCCATCTGGGCGTTTTTGGCTGTTGTCAGGCCTGCACAACTGAGGTTCCCTTTGTGCAGGGCACCCAGCTGAAGCCAAACTTCTCTTGATGATGTCATTGACTGCTTCATGTCTGGCAATCTTTCCCTGTGTCTTACGACAGATGAGACCATGGCTGCCGTATTGGTCTGCCCGTGCATGGCCGCATATACACCGGTGCTCGGTGGAGATAGGGGCGGCAAGGCGCAGAGCAACACCAATACTTAGGGTCCGATGGTCCAGGCGGGTGCCCAAGGCAGAATTAGGGACTGCCAACAGGAAGTCCCCGGCATGGGGAGCTTGCACAGCTAGAAGACGCGCTTTGTCCTTCCTGGAAGCTGCCTCCAGCAATGATGTGGCGATGTTCTCCACTATGGGGCTATCCCATTTGGACTGTTTGCAGTCATTTGGAAAAGTCGGTCGAGGATGAGAGTTGACGAGAGTGTCCCACTGACCGGCTCCTTCCGCGAATTTGGGATCATGAATCCCAATGAAGTCTCTTAGGTGTTCTGGTAGTATTTCCTTAACTAATTCACCTGTTGCACTGGTCGAGGATAAGAATGCCGGCAATGCTAACTGTATCGCCTTGCGAATACCTATCCCCCCGAGTCTAACTGGGAGCGTTGCTTGGTCCCATTGGTGATCTTGCAGGGAGAGGTTTAATACTTTCACGGTTATTGACCTTAGGAGTGTGTCATATTCTGTTAATTTTGGGCTGTCGAAGGAGGGAGCACACCTTAGGAAATAGATCAGTCTGGGCAAAGCCAGGCACCTTGTGAGAAGGTACAAAGCATCGTGGGCGTCCAAAGCCCCTATTCTTCCCTCCATCCTCCTAAGGTCGTTCAGCTTTTCTTCGAGGACTACCTCAATGGCGCTCGAGCCCAGAGGTGCCCCTAGCAGCACACTGTCGGTGGGAGCGATCACTTGGGCTCCTGGCAATATGATTCGCACTGCATCTATGGTTGGTTGGCTAGATGAGATGATTTCACACTTTAATGGGTTTAGGGTGAGTCCTAACTCCTCTCCCTTAGATTTCACCAGCTGTAGATCTTCTAGCAGGGACTCCTGTGTCCCTGCCAGGGTGCCATCGTCCAGGAACCAGATGTTGAGTTCGCTGGTCAACCTGCTTGTGACCTCTTTAACAGCTATGCAAAAAAGAAAAGGGGCAAGTGGGTCTCCCTGCTGGACACCTTCTGAAGAAACAACTTCATGTTCCCCAAACAGCAGCGTCGATTCCCTACTGTACCCTGCTGAGACGAAGGGGAGTAGAGAAGGAAAGCTTGTTCGAACTCCTTCCAGTACCACATCCCTTTTTACCTGGTTGAAGGCATTTTTAAAGTCTAATTTAATTAATGCCTTATTTTCTGGGAGGTGCTTTATATAGGCTCGTGCTGCATGAGCTGCTGCTTCACAGCCATGGGGAACACCAAAAGCTAGTTGATGGGGTCGAAGCATCGTCGCAGCGTCTATGCTAATTTTTCTGACAGCTGCCCTAGCAACAAGGCGCCGAAGTGTGTTACCCACGGCAATGGGTCTGACTCCACCATCTTTCTTCTTGAGGGCACAAAGGGATGCTCCAAAGAAAAAGGGTTTAATTGTATCTGGGATCAACCCAGAGAGGCAGTCGTTGACAAACTTCGTGACCTCTGACAATAGTGTCTCGGCAACTTCTCCGAGAACTGGGTTTACCATCTCCTTGAGGTGCTGAGGTCTTACTCCAGTGTATCCCCCTGCCGAGCCTGGCGGAAATGACATGATGGCTTTGTATACCTCTGACGCTTGGAGGAATAGAGGTCCCATGTCTGGGACATTTGTGTCCTGAGCAGTGGGTTCCCATGGTACTCTAGGAGGGTGCTTCTCTCTCAGCGAGTTGGCGGTAGCAGTATTTCTAGGGGCGATTGTCTTAGCTGGCAAGTAACCTAATTGCCCCTACTGTGTTGCCCTCTTCAATTTTTTTGGTCACTTGTGTTCCAAGTTTAAAATTATCATTGGAACTCTTGGGTCTGCCACGACTGTTTTTGCGTTGAGGAGGGATGGGGATCAAGTTGTCAGCTCTGGGGAAATAATTTATTGCCCTAGTGACTGATGAGGCTAGTGACTTGCCTCCTCTTGCAGGTACGCCTAAGCAAATATTGCCAAACAGGAGCAAATTATGCCATGCTTTGATGGTGGCTGCAGCATTAAGATTTGTAGACCGTTCATTTACTTTCCTTAGAAGGTCTGTATATTTCCCTGCTGCAAATGGGCGCGCTGCTTTAGGAATGTGGGGAAGAGTTCTGGTGGTGGATGCTTTGATGGCCCCCAGGAGGTCATCTGATGAACTCTCAGGTCATCCTAATGACCTATGATATATATATATATATATATATATATATATATATATATATATATATATATATATATATATATATATATATATATATATATATATATATATATATATATATATATATATAATAGTATATTTTGGTAGCAGTCTCTCCTGTAGACATATGTTATTATATATGACCGAAAAAGTAAGATTAATAATTCTAACACGAATTTTCTCAATATTTCTTATATTTCTTTTCACTGTTGATGGTAACTGAAAAATCAATTCTTCAAAATTCATTTTTATATCTAGTCTGACGCGACACTTGAACGCGTTTCATAATAACTTATTACATTGTCAAAGACTTTAGTTTACACACACAAGTATAACTAAACAGAGTTTAAACAGCTTCGATTTTATACCTTCATTTGGGTGAGGTGATATGTTACAACAGTTTTGGATGAGGTGAAAACAAACTTTCAACACAAGACAGAACACGAAACAAAAAATATTATACCCATTGTTTATAATACCTATTGTAATTGTCAACCGTTTAGGGCTCTTAACTTATGGAGTGTCTTTGTTTCTACACAAGTTTTATGTTGTTGTTTCAGGTTGAATAGTTAATTGTTGATGGTTTGCTTGAGTTCGATGGGGATGTCGTACTGGGTCCATTTGTTTAACAGATGCTCAGCTTGCTCTGTAAGGGTTTGGAGGGCTTCCTTCTACTTGTTCAGTTGATGACGTATGAGCTCTTGCCTATACCTATAGGTAAACTCTGTATTGCAGACTGCTGAGTCATGTGGGTTTATATTGGTGTATACTGGCAGCAGGTTTTCTTTTAAACATGTCTCATTGAATATGACCGCATATTCTGTATTTACTACTTCTGAATTAGGGCTTCTATCCCTCTAACTATTTTCTTAGCATCAGGGCTTAGCTGAAAGAGGAGTTCTCCAAAACTCATTTTCGTAATTTCAAGGTGAAGAAAAGAAGTGAATTACTATAAAATGTAATACACTTATTTATACAATTTGCACAACGTTTCGAACCTCCATGGTTCATTCTCAAGTGAAAAGAATTTTCAGGACTGGTTGATTTTATACCCGCACTGGTTTTTTTTTGTCTTATCACCTGACCCAGTGCGGGTATAAAATCAACCAGTCCTGAAAATTCATTTCACTTGAGAATGAACCATGGAGGTTCGAAACGTTGTGCAAATTGTATAAATAAGTGTAATACATTATAAATAAACGCTGCTATAAGAAGACACTTGGACCGTTGGTATAATCCTGAACCTAGAACAGAAACCACAATACCTCCAATAAAATTATATTACAAATCAACCATGCACAGTGAACATATAAAAGAGGAAAGGATAATGAAAGAAATAATCCGTAAAGGAGTAAAAAGCATTACTCCTAACCAAACATAAACCTGATAATATTCTACAAAACCAAGAAGACTTCCGAACTCCTTATCAAAAACAGCCCGAAGCCGACGGAGAACCCTCTACAGCAGTCAAGCGTTGTATACATGTCAACTTGCCCCAACGAAGGATGTAACCTTCAATCTAAGTACATAGGTATGACGTCGACAAAACTGATGAGGCATTTGACATGCCATCTTCAATCCGGTGTCCCCAGGAATCAGATGAGACATGCCCATGACATCACCCTAACAAGAGAAATGTTGAGCAAAAATACCTGTATAATAGACAAAACCCAAGATGCAAGAAGATTACAAATTCTTGAGGAAATTCACATAAGAATAGAACAACCTACCATGAACACCCAAATCACGGAAATATTTACTCTACCCACCATGAGAGTAAGGACAAGACCAGAACATAACGATGCCAACACAGAAGACACTGTTCAACATAACAGGCCAATTACACCTGATTAATCTTTGTATGTAGATAGGAGCTGCATCGTAAGGGCCAATAGGCCTTCCGCAGTTACCTCCATTCTTATGTTCTTGTGTTTCACCCCCCTATTTATCCCTTATGTATCCCCCCATGTTTTCACCTTTATTGTATTATCACCTGACCCAGTGCAGGTATAAAAACAACCAGTACTGAAAATTCTTTTCACTTGGGAATGAACCATGGAGGTTCGAAACGTTGTGCAAATTGTATAAATAAGTGTTAAACATTCTATAGTAATTCACTTCTTTTCATCACCTTGCAATTACGAAAATGAGTTATGGAGAACTCCTCTTTCAGCTAAGCCCTAATGCTAAGAAAATAGTTAGAGGGATAAAACCCCTAAATCAGAAGATAGTAAATACAGAATATGCGGTCATATTCAATGAGACATATATATATATATATATATATATATATATATATATATATATATATATATATATATATATATATATATATATATATATTTATATATATATTAGTATATTTTGGTAGCAGTCTTTCCTGTAGACATATATTATTAAATATGACCGAAAAAGTAAGATTAATAATTCTAACACGAATTTTCTCTATGTTTCTTATATTCTTTTTCACTGTTGATGGTAACTGAAAAATCAATTCTCCAAAATTCGTTTTTATTTCTAGTCTGACGCGACACTTGAACTCGTTTCGTAAAACTTATTACATTTTCAAAGACTTAAGTTTACACACACACAACTATAACTGAACAGAATTTAAAACAGCTTCGATTTTATACCTGCATTTGGGTGGTGTTTTATACCTACATTTGGGTCACCTCACCCAAATGCAGGTATAAAATCGAAGCTGTTTTAAAATCTGTTCAGTTATAGTTGTGTGTGTGTAAACTAAAGACTTTGAAAATGTAATAAGTTTTACAAAACGCGTTCAAGTGTCGTGTCAGACTAGAAATAAAAATGAATTTTGGAGAATTGATTTTTCAGTTACCATCAACTGTGAAAAAGAATATAAGAAACATAGAGAAAATTCGTGTTAGAATTATTAATCTTACTTTTTCGGTCATATTTAATAATATATGTCTACAGGAAAGACTGCTACCAAAATATACTAATATATATATAAATATATATATATACATATATATATATATATATATATATATATATATATATATATATATATATATATATATATATATATATATATATATATATATATATATATATATGAGTATTTTGATGTACCGATGAGTATTTTGTATGTCGTGAGCAAGGCTCACCTATGTCACAGTAAGGCACCAGTGTGCAGAGTGGGACTATATAGAGTACTCACAAAATTTTATTACTATTATTGGTGTGTGCAGGCACCCGGAGTAATTGATGAATTTACTGTGTTGATAATGTCTTTCATGAGACTTTAATATGATCAGTTATTGAGAGAGTATATATATATAAAATACCAGTATTTGGTGATAGGCTAAGTGCCCAGTAACTATATTACTAATATTATTAATGTCTATGATTCATCTATATATATATATGTATGTCTATGCTTGTGTATTGAATAATCATTCATGTGTGCAGTGATTAATTGAATATTCGCCTACGAAAGGAATTACTGAGAACTCCAGTGATATATTCTTGCATACATTATCATTAAATGAAGGGCAGTGTGTAATACCATGATAGTGAATTATTGTGTCCATTAATATAGAAATGTTTGATTCAGCTCAAGATCAGTGCAGCGAAGTATTTATGCGCTATTGTCGCAAATGTTGTGTGTTCGAACTTCTAGTGATCTTTGAGAATTTAAAGAAACAGGCGTATCACGCCACTGGCAAACAAATACACGAACATTCGTGCGGTGGGAGTCGCCCAGCTGATTTTGACATTGACGTGAGGGGGAGCATTGCCAGCTTGGTGAGTTCATGATTATATGTGGGAACGAGCGACTTCCGTGTGAAACAGCTGTTTGCTTATTGATATAATCTTGTGATGTCTTTGAATGAGTTTTAAGTAAAATAAAAAGTACATTGGTGTTTATATCATCCCCTCCATATTTCTTGTGGCTATATAATGAAAGCAAATAGTGATAGAAGTAAATACCTGCCTGATATCAGACATATTGAGGGTGCTCTTGCCACTGTTACCACAATTCAACAAAACCACTGACGTGTTACTGGACACCAGAAACACCAGTTGGCGACCATGTGGTTAGTAGTAGAGCCCATGCCGGGGCGGGCACACAATAGTTAAGAGAACAAGTAGTGATCCCACTCTTTCTCGATCAGAGGCCGGTTGGGATTGACTGGGATACTCTCCTGGCGTACAGTGGCGCCGCGAGGATAGAGTGAAGACCCGCAGGGCTACGGTGAGTGACCTTGAGTATACTGTTACTCGCCCCTCTCTTAATGAGGTGAACCCCGACAATATTTTTTACTTAAAACTCATATATATATATATATATATATATATATATATATATATATATATATATATATATATATATATATATATATATATATATATATATATATATACATATTAGTATATTTTGGTAGCAGTCTTTCCTGTAGACATATATTATTAAATATGACCGAAAAAGTAAGATTAATAATTCTAACACGAATTTTCTCAATCTTTCGTACATTTCTTTTCACTGTTGGAGGTAAATCAAAAATCAATTCTCCAAAATTCATTTTTATTTCTAGTCTGACGCGACACGAGCACGTTTCGTAAAACTTATTACATTTTCAAAGACTTTAGTTCACAAATACACAACTGAATAGAACTTACGCATCTCCGATTTTATATCTACATTTGAGTGAGGTGGAAGGGGTGATTTGGCATTAACACAAGACAGAACAAGATGTGGCATTAATAGGGTATTAATTTCATCAACACAAGACAGAACAAGAGTATTAATAGGGTATTAATTTCATCAACACAAGACAGAACACGAAACAATGGATATTGAATAGAAGTGTTTGTAGAAAGCCTATTGGTCCATATTTCTTGATGCTTCTATATTGGAGCGGAGTCTTGAGGTGGGTAGAATATAGTTGTGCAATAATTGGCTGTTGATTGCTGGTGTTGACTTCTTGATGTGTAGTGCCTCGCAAATGTCAAGCCGCCTGCTATCGCTGTATCTATCGATGATTTCTGTGTTGTTTACTAGGATTTCTCTGGCGATGGTTTGGTTGTGGGAAGAGATTATATGTTCCTTAATGGAGCCCTGTTGCTTATGCATCGTTAAACGCCTAGAAAGAGATGTTGTTGTCTTGCCTATATACTGGGTTTTTTGGAGCTTACAGTCCCCAAGAGGGCATTTGAAGGCATAGATGACGTTAGTCTGTTTTAAAGCGTTCTGTTTTGTGTCTGGAGAGTTTCTCATGAGTAGGCTGGCCGTTTTTCTGGTTTTATAGTAAATCGTCAGTTGTATCCTCTGATTTTTGTCTGTAGGGATAACGTTTCTATTAACAATATCTTTCAGGACCCTTTCCTCCGTTTTATGAGCCGTGGAAAAGAAGTTCCTGTAAAATAGTCTAATAGGGGGTATAGGTGTTGTGTTAGTTGTCTCTTCAGAGGTTGCATGGCTTTTCACTTTCCTTCTTATGATGTCTTCGACGAAACCATTGGAGAAGCCGTTATTGACTAGGACCTGCCTTACCCTACAGAGTTCATCGTCGACTTGCTTTCATTCTGAGCTGTGGCTGAGAGCACGGTCGACATATGCGTTAACAACACTCCTCTTGTACCTGTCTGGGCAGTCGCTGTTGGCATTTAGGCACATTCCTATGTTTGTTTCCTTAGTGTAGACTGCAGTGTGGAAACCTCCGCCCTTTTCCATGACTGTTACATCTAGAAAGGGCAGCTTCCCATCCTTTTCCAACTCGTAAGTGAAACGCAGCACGGAACTCTGCTCAAATGCCTCCTTCATGGTAGCGAAGGGTAACGAAGGACACTACAGCCGAATTAAAAGCAAAGGTCAACAAACTGATCGAAACTGTGAACGCCAAGAAATCCGGACTCCATCTGCCAAAGATCATTGGGGAATATAAACCTGGATATGCATATGGAAATGTCAAGACACACAAGCCTGGAAACCCACTTCGGCCAATCATTAGCCAGATACCCACACCCACGTACAGACTGGCGAAGCGACTCAACGGCCTGCTGACTCCTTATGTTCCTTGCGCCTTCAGCCTGAAGTCTCCAAAGGAATTTGTTGACTTACTGCGGGGCACACGGGCCACAGGGATAAGAGCCTCGTTGGACGTAGAATCGCTGTTTACCAACGTACCTGTGGACGAGACAATCGGAATGATAGCCGACAGAGTGTATCGTGATCCAGCCTGTACTCCTCTGTGGGCTATTTGGGTTTGATTCTGATTAATTAATAATTAAAGTAGTAAATTAAATTACGAAGGACCACCCGCTTTTAAAGTAAAGAGGGAAACTGAGAATTTCAGATCATTAGATAAAATTCTAGAGAAAACCAGTGACTATGGATATGACTAGAAGGTATGATCATAAGAATAATTAATGGGCTGTATTATTAAAACCAAACCTCAAACACCTACATTGGGGGGTTATTACTGGAGGTCAGTACGTCCAGGAATCAGTGTGGTTCGTTCACTAATTCTATTAATAATAATCTAATCCTATAATTAATGTTGAATATAATATTATTCATACAAAGAAGAACATGAATATGAGCATAATAATGAGTTACAGTAAATCACACATTATGTTGTACATTCTGAATGTATCAAATTGCAAAGTTATGAATAAAAGAAATAAGCCTTAGCTGGTAATAGATTCCTTTAGATAACCCTGGCAGTCCTCTTAATCTCCAAGTCTGGTACACCGACGAATGACACGGTTAGCATGGAGAAGACAGCATGAGGAATTCGTCTCTCGAGCTGCAAGATAAATGAATACCAGTAGCAATTGATTTAACTACTCAATACATATTCAAGATTATTGATATCTACAGATAGAATTCTAATCACCTGTTATTAGGTGTTGTCTTGCCGCGTGACGTGCAATCACCCTGCCATTAATACACTTATAAATGATGCATCAAATAAAAGTACTTAACTGTGGGCACTGTGTAAGTATTAAGATTGCCGTAATTACGTATCCTAAATTCAGGTGAGCTTATCCTGGATTTGTACGTTTCAAGTTGGCTGATCACGTGTCGTCAGGAACCAAGTCTAGGGGCCCTTATTTAATACCAGCACTAGTTGAAGATATTATCTGCAAGGTCGTTCACGCCTCACAGTGGCGGCTTTCATCTGTGGATAGACACACGTGTCCTATTTGCTGGACAATGGCGTCTTTTGTGAGTACGGTAAGCGCAGGTCTGCCTCTCTTCGGTTCCCCACGTGTACTGAGGATGGCATGGCGTCCCTCCTCCCACGCCCAGTCGACGTTCACAACACAAATTATTGGCATGAACATTAATATTTCTCGCATTCGCGCTTGAAACTCTAAAGACTGGACGGGTTTATTATTTAGAGGAACGAAATATTATTATTTAACTATTTAAGAATAGTAAAGATATAAGGGAGAGGAATTAATGTCTCCCCATAGCATTCATTGATGACGCTACCTCTATCGCGAGGTAAACGTTTTGATTCTAAAGCTCTATTCGGCTTTTAGTTAGAGAACCATTCGTCTGCAATCAGTTGCCATACAGAATGCTTTAATTATGGAGAATCGTATTTAATTCTCACACAAATTGTATATAATGTGTTTTACTGTAAAGAAATCTGACGCAATACTGGCGTCAGATGACGTGAGAATTCTAGCCTAATGCACAGATGAATTATTAGTACAGGAGAATTCTACGAGTTGTTAATTTTACTTACTACAATATTAATATGGTTAGTAATAAGTAATGAGAATACAACAATGCTGTATTCGATGTTGGAAATATCCAACATAACTCCGGGGGGGGGGGGGGGGGATTCCCAGGGTCGCAGTGTACTGTGTTGTACTGACCTATCCCGAAGTGATATTAAGATTAATACATTAGTATGTTAGTATGTTAGTACACACATAACGAACGTCCCGGATTTATCAAGGACTTACAAGAATTTAAGTCTTGTTATTCACATGTCAACTGAAACATGTTGTTTGTAGCCTACACAATATTTATAAATTTAACTCTCCCAATTTAAACTAACAGACTCTACAGTGATACGATATCTTGGGTCATAGTGACGTGTAATGTTTCGTTACATGATATCACATCGTAGTATCAGTACAGTTTTCTTAGTGGGAAAATGAAGGAAATTATTCTTCTTCAGAGTTATAATAGGCTCGCAAATTCCGTCTACATTGTTGAGCTGCAGCTCTAGTGGGACGGTTGCTTGGAGGAACAAATTCATTGTCCTCTGAAATTACTGGGGAAACTGGATCTGACTGATATTCTTGTTCAGTCAATTCTAGGGGAACCAGCTTCTCTAAAGTTTTTAGAGTAGTGTTGCCTTTGCATAAGACTTTAACCACTCTTAGGACACCTTGTCGATCTGGGTGGATGGTGACGATTTTTCCTATAGGCCACTCGGACCTTGGCCCATCACTGTCGACTAGTACAAGGTCTCCAGGTTTTAATTGTACCTTATTGTAAGGACTCGAAGCTCCGTAGTGGTATTCTCGTAGAGCGGTGAGGTATTCTCGAGTCCACACCTCATTCCACCTGTTGATAACTCTAGAAAGATGTTGGTAGCTTTCCACCAAGTCTCCTCTGGTCACATGGGATGGGTCTACAGGGTCCTCTTCGGTTAAAGGGATGAGAGGGCTCAGTAGACCTCCATGGATCAAGTGAGAGGGGCTCAGTGGTTCTCTCTGGGTGTAATCATCAGACAGGTAGGTGATCGGGCGGTTATTGACTCGCGCCTCGATTTCCACAACAATAGTTTGGAGTTCTGAGTAACTGACCTTTTGTCGGTGTAACGTTTTCCTTAGACATCTTTTGACTGTGCCTACCATTCGCTCATAGAACCCACCTTGCCAAGGGGCTCTTGGTGCTATGAATTTCCAGTGACATTGTCTTCTTTGTAAGACTGATTGCACTTCAGGGTGGTTCCAGACTTCTCGTAGACAACTTTCTCCCGCTACAAAATTAGATCCGTTGTCTGATATCATTAATCTAGGACATGATCGACGGGCAGCAAATCTGCGGAAAGCTTGAATGAAAGCTTCAGCACTCATGTCTGGGGTGACCTCTAAGTGCACGCCTCTGGTTGTAGCACAGGTAAAGAGACAAATGTACGCCTTTACTGGTATATTATCTGGGTTACCAGTGAGGAGTAAGGCTCCTGTATAATCTACTCCAGTTGTTTCGAATGGACGAAGATGAACTACTCGCTCTTCTGGGAGTGGAGGAGGTCCTGGGTAAGGACAGACTTTAGCGTCGTATCTCTTACAGATTACACAAGCTTTAATAATGGTCTTAACAGTCTGACGACCTTGAGGAAGCCAGTACTTTTGTCTAAGATCGGTGAGAGTATCTAAAACTCCACCATGTAGGGTACCATATTGATGGTGATGTAAGACAAAAAGTTTAGTTATGATGTGGTGGCGAGGTAAAAGGATTGGGTTCTTAGTGTCTAAGTCAATCTTTGCATGTAGCAAACGTCCTCCACATCGTAGTATGTTATGAGTGTTGACATCGTACCAGATGCCCAGAGATTTAGTGAGTTTATCCGGAAGATTCTCAAATTCGCTTCCGTAAGTCTCTTGCTGCGCCCGCTTAATCCAATAATGAACAGGATTGGGGAATTTGTGTCGTATTCCTATTTTAGAGAGGAAATCAAACACGTGTGCAGTCACTCGTAACAATTTGCTTAAATTAGAATAATGATGAGGATTAATGGCTAATGTTCGCTGAGGCTCTGGGTCCTTCATGGGAGTGGTGATATTGGTCACGATGACTTGTGGCTTTTGTTTGGGCCACTGACCACCAACAAGCCATGAAGGTCCATTGAACCACAGCGAAGATTTGACAAGTTGTTTTAATGTCAATCCTCTTGACAAATAATCTGCAGGATTGTCCTTAGTAGGGACATGTCTAAACTTATAACCTGCGGATAAATCATGAATCTCCCTGACGCGATTACTGACGTAAGGGGTTTTGTTGTTGTTGTTTCTTACCCATTGTAAGACTGCCTCGTTGTCTGACCACACTACAATCTCACCAAAGTGGATATTACTGAGTGTCTTTGCCAGGCAATGGGCTAACCTTACTCCCACTAGCAATGCGGTCAACTCCATCTGAGGTAAGGATCTCTTTTTGATGGGAGCAACTCTTGCTTTTGATGTGAGTAAAATTGATTGAGCACTGTTAACTAAATAGGCTACTGCGCCATATGCTTTGCCAGAGGCATCGCAAAAAACGTGCAAATTGGTGGGTAAGTTTGGTCCCGAGGCATTACGTGGAAATTTCAAAACACCTAACTGATTAAAATCCGTTGAGAGTATTTGCCATTTGGCTTGTAACTCACTTGGTAACGGATCATCCCATCCCATATGTTGTTGCCAGCACTCCTGCATTAGGAGTTTGCCCCTTATTAATATAGGACTAAGTAGGCCTAAAGGGTCAAATGGTTGACTGACAAATGAGAGCAGTGTTCTCATGGTAAGGGTTGAGTTATCAGTTTGCACTGACTTGACATTCATTTCGTCAGTGTTGGTGTTCCATTCCACGCCTAGAACCTTTAAGCTACTGGGTACCTGATAATCGGGAAATTCCTTCTCGATTAACTGGTTAAGTAGTTTATTATTTGAGGCCCATGACTGTAGAGGCATATTAGCTCCTAACAGTTCACGGTTAGCCTCATGGTAGATTTCTACCAGATCAGCTTGATCATTAGTTGTCCCCTGGAAATTGTCGACATATAAGTTGTCGCTAATGGTTGCCTTATAAGGGCTGTCTGATTTCCTCAAATGCGTGTCCAATGTGGCTTGCAAAAGAAACGGTGAGGATGTAGCACCAAATAATACAGAGGCGAACCGATAGGTGATTATTTCACTGTTAGGATCCAGTGGATCCTTGTACCAGAGGAATTTTGTGTAGTCACGATCCTCCTCCTGCAATCCTACTCGGAGAAAGGCTTTGCTGATGTCAGCAGTGTAGGCAAAAATGCCTGTGCGAAATCGCAACAATACGTCATGTAGCCTTTGTGTTAGGCTAGGTCCCGTTTGGAGACATTCATTTAGAGACACACTATTAGGCTTTACTTTAGCACTGCAATTAAAGACAATACGAATAGGTGTTGTCAGTGAGTCTTTCACCACAGCATGGTGTGGTAAATAATGACCTGTTTTTCGGTCATCGTGTTCAACAACTTCAATGAACTTATTGTTAAGTTGTTGTTGGATAAGTTGGTGATACATGGTTAATTTTTCTGGCTGCTTCTGCAGTCGTGTTAATTGAGACCGCAATTGTGAGGCTGCCATAAAATAATTCACTGGAAGTTGGGGATGATCTAACTTCCATGGGAGTCTTACCCAGTATTGTTTATTTGAGTAGACAACCGTATCCAGATATTGCTGGTAAGTCCATGTATCATCAGGACTTGGTTGCTCAGGGATGATGCCTAACGTATCTAGATCCCACAAACGATGTATTGGTGGGTCAGACTCAATGTCCTCGGCTATTTCCCTGAAGCGTAGGGGTGACTGCTCTAAGCCTAGTCACGCCACAATTACATTATTGGTTTGTTGGTTTGTGGGCGCTGGACCTTGTCTGAAAAGCACGGGTCCTGTGAGCAATTTGCCACCTGCGGACGACAACAAATTCATACCATGTTGTCTAGTGCATCCAGTGATAAACTTGTAGTAATGATCCGCGCCTATTAATATTCCAATATCTGTGAGACAATCGGAATTTATTTTATGATCCGCTAGCCTCATGCGGTTTCGCTTAAGGTGTCTCGCTGTGCGAGCTAATCCTGTGACCTGCAGGTCCGTAGGAATCTTATCCACTACCACCGCATGGATTGGGCTAGCAGAGGATCCTAGTCTAACTAGTAATTTAACTACCTTGTAGTCACGTGGTCCACTATTTGATAGGAAACCAGAAATGTTTAACTTCACACTTTTGGTAGGTTTTAAATTTAAATCATCTACCAACTGTTGTGTGATGAAGGTTTTTTGGGACCCTTGGTCAAAGAGACCTCTACTGTTAATTCTAGATCTTCGATTTATCAATTTAAGCTGAGCAGTAGGCAAGGTAGTACTGTTGCCTGACTCAGTAGCGAGTACATTCACTTCGTGATGTACTTTACAATATTGCACTGCAGTAGAATTAGTAAAATTCTCTCCAGTGGTCATAGTAGGTGTAGGAGATTTCCTACATAAGGCGTAGTGGTGTACACCCTGTTTACAACGGTTGCAAGTACGTAGTGGTACTGCACATTTCTTGGGATCATGAGAACCCATACATTTAGTGCATTTGTGCAATTCCTGTAACCTTTTGACTCTAGCATTATACGTAGGATAAGCAGAGCATTGATGAGTGGTGTGTTCCTGATTGCAGAACAGACACTTTCTTTGATTAATAGACTTAGTCTCTTTAGTAGACAAGTCATGAGTTATCTCTGAAGGAGATACTGAGTGGATACCTACATTTCCACTTCCCTTCTTGTTGGATGGAGTAGATTTGGATTTATATTTATTAGACTTACTTGGAGTCTGTTTAGGTTTGACTGAAATATCAGTATTAATTGGTTTAGCCTCAGGTTTAATTTTGTCATGAGTCTTTAACCTATTAACTGTGATCCTCAACCCCTCGAAAATCTGACCGAGAGTAAGAAACTCAGTATTATAATGTGAGCAGAGCTCTGTCAAGACGTTTCGAGGTAATTTCCTCTGTAACAATAGCTTGATAGACCATTCAGAACTAGGTATATTAACCTTAGTACCTAAGGCCTTTACTAGAGACTCTACTTCTAGTCTGAAGCTTTGAAGTGACTCTGGTCTACTGTTTGGTGCATTCAGATCTAGTAATTGATAATAAAGGGTGGCTATACTTAACTCTTTGTTGCAATAGTTCAACTTCAGGAGTTTTATAGCTTCCTCATAATTACTCTCATTAAGATTAAGGTTATGTATGACCTTTTTAGCCTCTCCTTTGAGAAGACTGAGTAGGTATGAAAATTTAGAAACTTTGTCTAGAGACTGTTTCTTATGGATGTGAACTTCAAAAGAAGTCCAAAAATTATCCCAATTTTCTGTATCTAATCCTGAAAAGGTGGGCAAGTCTAGAGTAGGTAAACGAACCTCAGGTAAGTGATTATTGAAGTGAGACCCAGTGTTGCTGGCATTGGATCCAGACTGTTTGGCTAATTTAGATAGCCTGAAAATTTTATCATGAGTCTCCTCTTCATATTGGGAGATGTCGTTTACTATTTGACTTACTTCCTCAGGGTCAATTTCTACAGTATTTAGCAGAGCAAGATAAGATTGACCTGCAGTTCTGACTTGATCAAATTTCAGATCAGCCAATCTAACTGTTGACTCTAAATGATAAGAGTCAATGGGATTATCCTTAGTTAAGTCATCAGCCTTATTGATTAATCTGGTCAAGTGACCTTTAAGGCCAATGTAGGTTCTCCTCAATTGTTCAGGAGTAGCCATGTTGGGCTTAGGTTCAAACTTCACAGTGTTAGGGTATGTATTACTAATGAAGCTTGGATACTTGTTCATTAGTGAACAGGTAACATTAATTGTAGCCTAAATTAAGGTGACTACTTTATGGTTTACCTCACTTGAGGTTGAATGTACCTACCTACCTAACAACAAATAGCTAGATATTTTGTGTACTGTCTGAACTCCACCATTAGTTCTCGTCCGGTTAGCTCATCCTTATCACCATCAGAGTTAATGGAGATAATCCAGCAATGCACAAAATAGATACACAAAATAATGCATACAAGAGAAATATTATGGAGATACTCCAATCAGAGTTATCTCAAAATTTATCCCACCCTGTAGAGGGTCAGCACAATAATGTAATATATACACAACACTGACTAGTTTTAGATCTAGTCATAATAATTCCTAACTAAGAACTATAAAATTATTTAGTCTGGGCTTGTACCAAATTCAGCACAATCTCAGCCTAAATTCTACCTAATAACATGGGTAAAGATTATTGTGGTGCAATAAGGTAAATATAGTTGTGCTGTATTTTTGGGTTTTTGTTTTATAAGAGTGCTCTTGCACACACAGGTGAATAATTATGTACAGTTAAGTTTGGCTTGCTAGCCACAGCCTTTTGTGATGGTTGATGGTGTTAATTAACTTGTCAACCACATGCAACCTAGATTCCCCTGACAAATGTACACCGTCTCTAGTCAGGTTCTGTCTGTAAGGTCTGGCTGTAAATTGTATATATGTGGCATCCAATCTCACTCGTTTTTTCAGCCTGAAATTTATGTACTTAGCAGCTCTCAGGTAGTATTCCGGAGTTACTCCCCAACGATTATCTTGGCTTGGTTGGCGAGGCTCCACTAATGTGAATACTACTGATTCACTGATGAGCTTGAAAGAAGAAATTATGTTTTTGAGGTGTTTGATCACCTCGGCTGGATGACGAGTGGGGTGGATGTCATTGCCACCTAAATATATGATGGTTAGGTGGTGAGGCCACTCTAACGCAGGTGTTAGGGTGGTGTTATTGTAAAAGTTGTGAGCTGTTGCTCCTGGTGACCTAAAGATTCTCACCTCGGTGTGAGGTATAGGTCTAAGTGTTGTGGGTAATTGGCTATGACCCACTAAAGCCACTTTATACATGAGGTAAAAGTAGCAATATGTTAGTGTGATCTAGGCTAACTGATGTGTTACAATGTTAGTTGACACAATTGATTAAATAGTTAGTCTAGCTTCTATCACACAAGGATTAGCTATTAATGGTTAATATTTTAATTATAAATTTAATGCCTATCCGGTTCGAAAAGGACCATAATGTGGGATATTTGGGTTTGATTCTGATTAATTAATAATTAAAGTAGTAAATTAAATTACGAAGGACCACCCGCTTTTAAAGTAAAGAGGGAAACTGAGAATTTCAGATCATTAGATAAAATTCTAGAGAAAACCAGTGACTATGGATATGACTAGAAGGTATGATCATAAGAATAATTAATGGGCTGTATTATTAAAACCAAACCTCAAACACCTACATTGGGGGGTTATTACTGGAGGTCAGTACGTCCAGGAATCAGTGTGGTTCGTTCACTAATTCTATTAATAATAATCTAATCCTATAATTAATGTTGAATATAATATTATTCATACAAAGAAGAACATGAATATGAGCATAATAATGAGTTACAGTAAATCACACATTATGTTGTACATTCTGAATGTATCAAATTGCAAAGTTATGAATAAAAGAAATAAGCCTTAGCTGGTAATAGATTCCTTTAGATAACCCTGGCAGTCCTCTTAATCTCCAAGTCTGGTACACCGACGAATGACACGGTTAGCATGGAGAAGACAGCATGAGGAATTCGTCTCTCGAGCTGCAAGATAAATGAATACCAGTAGCAATTGATTTAACTACTCAATACATATTCAAGATTATTGATATCTACAGATAGAATTCTAATCACCTGTTATTAGGTGTTGTCTTGCCGCGTGACGTGCAATCACCCTGCCATTAATACACTTATAAATGATGCATCAAATAAAAGTACTTAACTGTGGGCACTGTGTAAGTATTAAGATTGCCGTAATTACGTATCCTAAATTCAGGTGAGCTTATCCTGGATTTGTACGTCTCAAGTTGGCTGATCACGTGTCGTCAGGAACCAAGTCTAGGGGCCCTTATTTAACACCAGCACTAGTTGAAGATATTATCTGCAAGGTCGTTCACGCCTCACAGTGGCGGCTTTCATCTGTGGATAGACACATGTGTCCTATTTGCTGGACAATGGCGTCTTTTGTGAGTACGGTAAGCGCAGGTCTGCCTCTCTTCGGTTCCCCACGTGTACTGAGGATGGCATGGCGTCCCTCCTACCCACGCCCAGTCGACGTTCACAACACAAATTATTGGCATGAACATTAATATTTCTCGCATTCGCGCTTGAAACTCTAAAGACTGGACGGGTTTATTATTTAGAGGAACGAAATATTATTATTTAACTATTTAAGAATAGTAAAGATATAAGGGAGAGGAATTAATGTCTCCCCATAGCATTCATTGATGACGCTACCTCTATCGCGAGGTAAACGTTTTGATTCTAAAGCTCTATTCGGCTTTTAGTTAGAGAACCATTCGTCTGCAATCAGTTGCCATACAGAATGCTTTAATTATGGAGAATCGTATTTAATTCTCACACAAATTGTATATAATGTGTTTTACTGTAAAGAAATCTGACGCAATACTGGCGTCAGATGACGTGAGAATTCTAGCCTAATGCACAGATGAATTATTAGTACAGGAGAATTCTACGAGTTGTTAATTTTACTTACTACAATATTAATATGGTTAGTAATAAGTAATGAGAATACAACAATGCTGCTGTATTCGATGTTGGAAATATCCAACACCCCTTCCACCTCACTCAAATGTAGATATAAAATCGGAGATGCGTAAGTTCTATTCAGTTGTGTATTTGTGAACTAAAGTCTTTGAAAATGTAATGAGTTTTACGAAACGCGCTCGTGTCTCGTCAGACTAGAAATAAAAATGAATTTTGGAGAATTGATTTTTGATTTACCTCCAACAGTGAAAAGAAATGTACGAAAGATTGAGAAAATTCGTGTTAGAATTATTAATCTTACTTTTTCGGTCATATTTAATAATATATATATATATATATATATATATATATATATATATATATATATATATATATATATATATATATATATATATATATGCGAACAAGGCTGAATGGTCCCCAGGACTATATGCGACTGAAAACTCACACCCCAGAAGTGACTCGAACCCATACTTCTAGGAGCAACGCAACTGGTAACTACAGGACGCCTTAATCCACTTGACTATCACGACCGGACATAAGGAAGTGATAGCCGAAGCTATATGAACCAATTCCCCGTCGGCACTCAGATGGTAATCTTGGACATAGCATTTTATCAAATAACCTCATTCTTTGGGGCACACGTGACGAACACAAATGCGAACAAGCCTGATGCTCAATACTCGTCAAATACAAATACTCAAGGCAAATCGGGCCTTGCATAGTAGGCTGAGAAGTGCGTTCTGACTACTAGGTACGACATATATATATATATATATATATATATATATATATATATGGGAAGACACAGTGTCTCTGCTTAAGGCACAACTCTCCTAAACACGAGAGTTAAGTATACAACTTTAGAACACTTTCCCACCAGGAGACTCGAACCCTAGCCAGCACAGAAGCCTTCCAGCAACTGGCATAACAGGTACGCCTTAACCCTCTGCACCACCGCTCAGTCTGAGCGGTGGTGCAGAGGGTTAAGGCGTACCTGTTATGCCAGTTGCTGGAAGGCTTCTGTGCTGGCTAGGGTTCGAGTCTCCTGGTGGGAAAGTGTTCTAAAGTTGTATATATATATATATATATATATATATATATATATATATATATATATATATATATATATATATATATATATATATATATATATATATATACACGTTTTCTATTATGTTTTCAAAACGTTTCTCAGAATTTGTAAATCAGTTACAAAAAGTGAAGCTTAAACTTTGTTGAAAACTTTTTAATATTATAAGTAATTTTGTGAGATTTTGTTTTTAAATATTTATACTAATTATTATTGGAATTATTAGGTATAATAATCTATTGAATTAAGATGAAAGAGAGGGAGAGACAGAAAGAAAGTGAGTGTGTGAGAGAGAGACGAGAGACATAGAAAGAGGGAGAGAAGGTTGGCAGAGAGGAGGAGAGAGAGAGAGAAAGAGGAGGAGAGAAAGAGGAACAGAGAGAGAGAGAAGGAGAGAGACGGTGATACAAGAGAGAGGAGAGGGACAGAGATAGAGGAAAGAGTCAGAAAGATGTTGCTCCAGTACACAACAAGAAGAGCCACTCAGTGGTTGGTAACTACAGACTCCTCTCCATTACTGGTTAAATCCAAGTATCATTAATCACTCGACAAATTATATTATTTTATTATCATCGACAGGTATGGTTTTAGAAAAGGCCGATCTGCTGCTGATCTCTTTCTAAATCTCTCCACTTGGATGCTATGAGCCTGAACGTGTATAATAAAATGTGCTATTAAAAAGTAGCGGCTCACAAATATCCACGTTTTCTATGCAGAGATTACTTAGGTGCATATGACTTGGGTACATGCGTTTTAATATTTATTATATGCAACGTCATGGAAAATCCTGAGAAGGGGCTGAATTAGCCGATCTTGGCAATTTCTTCATAATTACAATTAAGCTGAGCCATGCCTGAGATTTTCTATCTAACAGTTGACCAGTATTGCTGGTGCCTCTACTGGGACAACACTCCTCTGTGCTCTCTCACGGTCCACGTAGTGTCGTACAGACGACTGTTTAGGTGCCGGCACGAGAGGCAGTAATGAATATAAGAAAATA
This sequence comes from Procambarus clarkii, assembly GCF_020424385.1. Classification (NCBI taxonomy): domain Eukaryota; kingdom Metazoa; phylum Arthropoda; class Malacostraca; order Decapoda; family Cambaridae; genus Procambarus; species Procambarus clarkii. The sequence continues at coordinate 20,899,035 of NC_059586.1, forward strand.
TTACTGAGGTATGAAAGAAAACTTCTTCTCTAGGTTAGACTGTAGCAGTACTCCAGTACTGGTACAGTACAATTCTGTAATATTCTTTACAGAAGGTGAAGTGTATGTAGTTATACAACATTCCAGCACTGTATTATACTAACAGCTAGTAACCGTAGCTCAACCGTAGTTAGTAACAGTTAATTGATTGACAGTTGAGAGGCGGGCTGAAAGAGCAGAGCTTAACCCCCTCAAGCACAACTAGGGGAATACAACCAGGTGAATACAGCTGAGTGGACAGCGCTAGGGATTCGTAGTCCTGAGGTTCCGGGTTCCATCCCCAGTGGAGGCGGAAGGAAATGAGCAGATTTTCTTTCACCCTGATGCATCTGTTCATCTAGCAATAAATAGGTACCTGCGAGTTAGACAGCTGCTACGTTCTGCTTCCTGGGGGTGTGTAACAAAAAGGAGGTTTAGTCGAGGACTGGGCCGTTGGGATGCTAAGCCCCGAAATTATCTCAAGATAACCTCAAGATAGTGCACTGAAGATGCTATCCATCGATTACATGTGGTACATTGAGCATTAACATAAAAATTAATTGATATTATTCTGAGCGTATTACCATATTTTCTTCACTATATACTAAAGTAACATATTTTAATTTGTTTATGTGATTCATAGTATGTATTGTAACCAATTATTTGTATGTTGGCAAGCGATTGTGAAGAGAATAATAATTCAAAATAAGCAGCTAGGAATATATTTGGTAATTTTTGGATGGATTCTGGTTTCCAACCTGAAAAAATATTTTTAGGCTAACTCTGTTTCTTTTGAATTACCAGTGCCCAGTGCACAGAACCACGTTAGGCTTCCTCCCCGACACTACGAGCTTCTTTTCAGTTAATCAGTTTTTCATGACTAACACAATCAAAAGAATTTCTTAAAATAAAGTGTCTTGCACAACTATATATGCATGTGAAAATATTCAGTAGACAATTAACTGAGTTTCATTTAGCTTCCTTTCCTCTGGGGCAGTGTCGTTCAAAAGCTCCTGACTGCTATTCCAATAAAGGTCATTATTTATTTTATTGTTATTTATTTATTTATTTATATATATATATATATATATATATATATATATATATATATATATATATATATATATATATATATATATATTGGTAGCAGTCTTTCCTGTAGACATATATTATTAAATATGACCGAAAAAGTAAGATTAATAATTCTAACACGAATTTTCTCAATCTTTCGTACATTTCTTTTCACTGTTGGAGGTAAATCAAAAATCAATTCTCCAAAATTCATTTTCTATTAACAATATCTTTCAGGACCCTTTCCTCCGTTTTATGAGCTGTGGAAAAGAAGTTCATGTAAAATAGTCTAATAGGGGGTATAGGTGTTGTGTTAGTTGTCTCTTCAGAGGTTGCATGGCGTTTCACTTTCCTTCTTATGATGTCTTCGACGAAACCATTGGAGAACCGTTGTTGACTAGGACCTGCCTTACCCTACAGAGTTCTTCGTCGACTTGCTTCCATTCTGAGCTATGGCTGAGAGCACGGTCGACATATGCGTTAACAACACTCCTCTTGTACCTGTCTGGGCAGTCGCTGTTGGCATTTAGGCACATTCCTATGTTCGTTTCCTTAGTGTAGACTGCAGTGTGGAAACCTCCGCTCTTTTCCATGACTGTTACATCTAGAAAGGGCAGCTTCCCATCCTTTTCCATCTCGTAAGTGAAACGCAGCACGGAACTCTGCTCAAATGCCTCCTTCAGCTCCTGCAGATGTCTGACATCAGGTACCTGTGTAAAAATGTCGTCAACATACCTGCAGTATATGGCCGGTTTCAAGTTCATGTCGACTAAGACTTTTTGCTCGATGGTACCCATGTAGAAGTTTGCAAACAGGACACCTAGGGGAGAACCCATGGCGACCCCATCTACTTGCTTATACATGTGCCCATCCGGGCTCAAGAAGGGTGCCTCTTTAGTACAAGCTTGGAGTAGTTTCCTCAGAATATTTTCTGGTATGTCAAGAGGAGTACAGGCTGGATCACGATACACTCTGTCGGCTATCATCCCGATTGTCTCTTCCACAGGTACGTTGGTAAACAGCGATTCTACGTCCAACGAGGCTCTTATCCCTGTGGCCCGTGTGCCCCGCAGTAAGTCAACAAATTCCTTTGGAGATTTCAGGCTGAAGGCGCAAGGAACATAAGCAGTCAGCAGGCCGTTGAGTCGCTTCGCCAGTCTGTACGTGGGTGTGGGTATCTGGCTAATGATTGGCCGAAGTGGGTTTCCAGGCTTGTGTGTCTTGACATTTCCATACGCATATCCAGGTTTATATTCCCCAATGATCTTTGGCAGGTGGAGTCCGGATTTCTTGGCGTTCACAGTTTCGATCAGTTTGTTGACCTTTGCTTTTAATTCGGCTGTAGTGTCCTTCGTTACCCTTTGGAACTTAGTTTGGTCAGAGAGTATGATGTTCATTTTCGCCAGATATTCGTCTTTTTTAAGAATGACATATATTGGCGACTTGTCACCTCTCCTGACAACTATCTCCTTGTTCTCACGAAGGCTTTTAGCTGCCGCTTTGAGCTCGGGGGACAGTATGGTGCTTCTGTAATTGCCTCGATTCTTTCCTCCTTCTGCAATAAGTTCTGCTTGTAAGGTATCTTTGGTAGTGACCTTCTTTTGTGTCTCGAGGTCGAATATGTCGTCCAACAGAATTTCCAACTCTACTTTCCGGGCCATCTCACTCGGTCTGGACATAACATGACAGTTTACGCCCAGATTTAGGAGAGTGACTTGGTCCTCAGTGAGGTTAATTCCTGCAAGGTTCAGGAAGCCATCTCTTGGTCGTGGAATTGCCATAGGTCCTCCATATAATGTTGTTAGTTTCTTGATAATCCTTGTTTCAGTGCTGAGGTGATGTTGGTCTGTAAGGATGTAGAGGTGTTGTTCAATGCGGGTACGGATACTTTCGTCGATGTTGCTATTTCTCCACTCGTTTGTAGCATGAAGTAGTTGCGTTTTGTTGTCTTTGATTTCATTCTCTGCCTTGTATATCTGATCACGAATCAGATCCTGGCGATATTTTATCGTGAAGGCTTGATTCCTTGCTGCTGGGTCATGCGCTTTAATATTAGTATATTTTGGTAGCAGTCTTTCCTGTAGACATATATTATTAAATATGAGCGAAAAAGTAAGATTAATAATTATAACACGAATTTTCTCAATCTTTCGTACATTTCTTTTCACTGTTGGAGGTAAATCAAAAATCAATTCTCCAAAATTCATTTTTATTTCTAGTCTGACGCGACACGAGCGCGTTTCGTAAAACTTATTACATTTTCAAAGACTTTAGTTTACAAATACACAACTGAATAGAACTTACGCATCTCCGATTTTATATCTACATTTGAGTGAGGTGGAAGGGGTGATGTGGCATTAACACAAGACAGAACAAGATGTGGTATTAATAGCATGCACGGGCATGCTATTGCAAATTGATAAGTTCTTGAAATGTGGTCACCTGAGCTGATTCTAATCATTTAAAAAAATACCTGGTTTTGGTCTGCACAAACTCCATGTAGGTTTGAGTCTGAGTTTTTATATAGTCCCTGAAGCGTCGTTGGTAGCTCTCAGTGGAAATGGTAGTTGGTAGTTGGCACGGGCATGAATAGCCTTACGGGCTATTCATGCCCATGCCACCTCTTGGGTGGCTTAATCTTTATCAATCAATCAATCAGTTCTATTCAGTTGTGTATTTGTGAACTAAAGTCTTTGAAAATGTAATAAGTTTTACGAAACGCGCTCGTGTCGCGTCAGACTAGAAATAAAAATGAATTTTGGAGAATTGATTTTTGATTTACCTCCAACAGTGAAACGAAATGTACGAAAGATTGAGAAAATTCGTGTTAGAATTATTAATCTTACTTTTTCGGTCATATTTAATAATATATATATATATATATATATATATATATATATATATATATATATATATATATATATATATATATATATATATATATATATATATATATATATATATATATATATATAAGAGTTGTTACATGATTTTCTAGGACACATAACGTTGCGGGCACGTCCTTAATCCAAAATTTTCCCCGGAATATTATCCGCCAAATCGTATAACAGCCAGGTACCCATTCACTGCTGGGTGAACAGAGACTACAGTTAAGGATTGGCATCCAGAAAATCCTCCCCGGGCAGGATACAAACCCAGGCCAAAGCGCTATCGAAATGCCAGGCGAGTGTATTACCATGTCGCCACGCGGACTGCATTAGGATCCTGATTTTTGGATAAACACGATAGTATTTACAAAACTCACAAAATAAATTCTGAAATATAATTTTTACTATTAGTATCTCTACAAATATTGTAATTATTCACAATGAAATCCCACTAATGTGATATATCAACGTGGAAATAAATTGGTGCAATGCAGGGATTCGAGCCCTTGACCAGGCCAAGATATCAGATAACTGAAGTGTAGGGCAGGATCGGCCAGTTCTGAGGTTTTGGTGACGATTTAACAGCCGTTGACAACGATCAAGTCTGGCTTTAATCGCGGTGTATAAAAGCAACCCGTTCTCACACAAGACAGCACATATATGACTTAATGCTTAAAGTCAATATGTTGAATGTGATTTAGTACATATGTGATATATTTCCAGTTACCTTTTTTACCAAGGCCCAAACTCTTGCTCACGTACCAATTTACGTCTCACAGTACCCGTCCATCAACGTAGATAGCAGAATAGTCGTGATTGGTTTAATTATAAGGAAAATTGTAGTTTTCAGGTCCCACATGGGTTGTGAAATTTACCTACTATTGTCTATGCTCTTAGAATATTACAGATCAGCTATATCCTATTGAAGGCTCGTACTTTTGTTTTGAGAAATATTAGTTGTTCTTAGTAAATTATAATAAGCACTAAAAATAATTACATAGAATAACAGTGCTTCCCCAACCAATATTATATACCATAGTTTGTGCTTTAAAAATCTTTAAAGAATGTTTTGTAGGAATGCTAACAGAAAACGATGTTATGTTGGAATGTTTATGGGGTAAACTACTGCAAACTTGGGGATCACTTCCACCCACAAGAAGGGTATGGAGTCCAATACCATCCACTGGATGTGTATGGCGTCCACTACCACCGACAGGATGGGTATGGGGCTCACAACCACCCACAGGATGAGTATGGGGTCCAATAACACTCACTGGATGTGTATGGCGTCCATTGAAGCCCACAGGATGAGTATAGGGTCCAGTGTTGCCCACGGGATTAGTATATAGGGTCCACTGCCGCCCATAGGGTCGGTAGGGAGTCAACTGCCGCCCACAGGGTCGGTAGGGGGTCCACTGCCACTAACAGGATCGGTATGGAGTCCACTACCGCCCACAGGGTCGGTAGGGGGGTTAACTGCCGCCCACAGGGTCAATATGGGGTCCACTACCGCCCACATGGTCGGTATGGGGTCTACTGCCACCCACACGGTCGGTATGGAGTCCACTGCCGTCCACAGGGTCGGTATGGGGTCCACTACCGCCCACAGGGTCGGTATGGAGTCCACTGCCGCCCACAGGGTTGGTATGGGGTCCACTACCGCCCACAGGGTCGGTATGGGGTCTACTGCCACCCACACGGTCGGTATGGAGTCCACTGCCGCCCACAGGGTCGGTATGGGGTCCACAACCGCCCACAGGGTCGGTAGAGCGTCCACAGGGTCAGTAGGGGTCCACTACCGCCCACAGTGTTGGTAGGGGGTTCCACTGCCGCCCACAGGGTCGGTAGGGGGTCCACTGCCACCCACAGAGTCGGCAAGGGGTCCACTACCGCCCACAGGGTCGCTATGAAGTCAACTACCGCCCATAGTGTTTGTATAGTGTCCACTACCGTCCATAGTGTTATTATGGGGTCCACTACCCCTCATAGTGGCGGTATGGGGGTCCTTTACTACCCACAGGGTGTGTCTGGGGACTATTTTTTCTGTATAGCAGAGGTGGCAATACTGCTTTTCCAATCTCATTTGTTGTTCAATGTAAAATATTTGTTGCTCGACTTGCAACAATTTATATATATATATATATATATATATATATATATATATATATATATATATATATATATATATATATATATATATATATATAACTATATATATATATAGTTATATATATATATATAGCAATATTTCAGTTGCATATTGTCCAGGGGACCATTCTGGCTTGTTCGCATATATATATATATATATATATATATATATATATATATATATATATATATATATATATATATATATATATATATATATATGTATATAGTATAGTGCCTTTGCAATAATGTACCAATGTGTGTATTTGTTGTATTGTATTGTTGAAATACATTGTTCACATGAAATACATGTGAAATATTGTTGAAAACATCTTGATGACTTATTAAACCAAAATTATTTATTAGTCAGAAGAAAGACAAAAACGCGATCTATATGTTAAACCTCTACCAGACAAATATTTTAAGTAAAACCGAAGATATTTGTAGTTTTATAAAAGGGGCAGTGTTCATTGCTCGTCGAGCTCGAAAACCGCCGCATTCATCTCAGAACCATGCCTATTTCACGCAGATTCCTTAATAAACGTAAGAGTTTTATATGTCACAAGAAAGATAGAAATATAAGCTTCATTCTAAATACCTTACCATGGGTATATTTAAATTTAAAGCGAAAATACATGTACTTTTATAATAGCCGAGCTCTGACTCTGGACAGATTGATCGACTGATCAACTCTCTCTCAGAACAATGTTTATTTCACGTGAATTCGTTAATATACATATATGTTTTATATGTCTCAAGAAAGACAGACAAATAAGCTTCACTTTAAACACTTTACCATAGACATATTTAAAGTTCTAATGAAGATACATGCATTTTAAAAATTATGGAGCTCCCACCACGTACAGACTGAACGACAGAGCAACTCTCTCTTAGATCAATGTTTATTTCACGTGAATTCGTTAATAAGCACAAATGTTTTATATGTCTTAAGCAAGATAGAAATAAGAGCTTCATTTTAAATACATTACAATAGTCATATTTATAGCTCAAGTGAAGATACATATGTTTTTATAGTAGCGCTCAGTAGCTTGTCGGGCATGGAGTGCAGACGCCTACGCACTTGCCGATATATTGTATAATAAACAAAGATACGCTAATAAAGCCTAAAATCTTATATGCCTCCAGAAAGACCGAGATATGAACATTATTATGATTGCACCAAATGAAATATATCATGTTCGAGAACAAAGATATATCAATTTTAAATTAAGTTTCGACTCTTGCTCGGGCGAGAGAGGTGGGGCGACTCTCGCCCCATCTATTGGAGATTCTGTTCACTAAAGACCCAAAGCTACTCAAACCCTCTTAGCATTATTTGAGTAATGAAGTAATATGGTATATTTACTCACTATAATGTGGGTGCTGAATGCAGAACAAGAGAAAACATATATTTACTCCAAACTAATATAATTTCATTATGAAATAAGTAAATAAGTAGCATCAAAGGAAGTCGACAGTACAAGCGTCAATGTTGTGGAGCGACTTATCTAAGATATATCGTTGTTTGGAAAGTGTTTGTTGGCATATCCAGTTGTCGCACTTCTCTGCACAAATTATCATAAATTTAAATTATAATGTTAACAAGTAGAATACGTATTGTTAATAAAATCTAACATAACTAGCCAGAAAACATTTAACATTTATTAAAAAATATATGTTTGGAAGTTAAATCGACTTCATAGGACAATAGTTTTGTTATATATACTCGTTATTCGTTGACATGCGTTCGCTACTTAAACTACCATGTACTGTACTTATGTAAAATCTCCCATGTCTCTTCGCTCATCTCACCGAACCCTACAGGCTTTGTGATATATTGTTAAATTAATTGAGATTCACAAATAAAGCTTATAATTGTATATGTTATCAAAAAGGCAGAGCTTAGTTTAGTTAATTTATTATGCACCCCATACCCATCCTATGAGCGATAGTGGAGTGATACAGAGGCACATAATGGGATCAGGGACTGAGCCCACAATTCATATAGCCAAGCAAGTTATAATCTTGATAAGCTAATTACAAAAGTCAATGCACATTGTCACATCAACAATGGGCTCGAGACCGGCCACAAGTACAGTTTATAATTTAAGCAACTGACATACATGGAGGGCTAGTGTCACAATTGATATGTTTATCCTACACATAACCCCCTCTCCCCCATCCAATGGGCAGCGGTGGATAGGTTACAATCAAGTCGTTTTTTGCGTTTTATTCAGAGATTTGATCTTATTGGGTGAGGAAAGATATTCATATTTAAAAGAAGGCTTCTTGGCTGATGCTCTCCATTGATGGAAAATATACAACCTTTTGAAAATCAATGTTAGTTTGATCTAGATATTGTAATTAACGAAAGTATTTATGTCATCAGAAAGGTAGAAATATAGGCTACATTTAAAATCCTTTGTCATAAATATAACTGAAGTGAAAACAAAGATATATGCGTTTTGATAGTTACTTGATGGCTAGCTCTGAGAGTGTGAAGCCCTGCACACCAGCCAATAAATTGTATAATTAGTTTCCATATATTTTAAATAATCTTAAAAATCTATATGTCAGAAGAAAGGAAGATGTAGCCGTTAATGTGACAACATTTAAAAATATATATCTCTTAAGTTAAATAAATAATACCACCTTATCGCCGGTGTCCAGACACATGAAAACTACCTAGCTATCAGTATCCAGCCAGGCGGGGATCACAGGCTGCACATTACTGATAAATTATGTAATGCACTACTTGTGGTCCATCTCGAACCCATTTATGATGTGACGACTTATCGTGAATTTTGTAACTAGCTCATCAAGATTGTAACTTGCTTAGCTAAATGAATTGTGGGGTTCGGTCCATTCATTTTCTTTCTTTATTATGCACTCCATAATACACATCCCGTGGGCGGTGGTGTAAAGGATTACAGAGGCACATAATCGGTTCAGGAATTGAACCCTCTAGTTCGTTTAGCTAAGCAAATAACAATCTTTTGACGCTAGTTACAAAATTATTAATGTACACATACTTATGCATACATGTACATATTCATACGTATACATATATACATACACATACATATTTAATGACCCACACAAATACACACATCAGTAATCTTTTGTGTCACAAGTAATTCAACAAGAGGCTCACAACAGTCACTATACAAGGCACTTTACATCTATGAGGAGTCGCACAGTTACTAGTCTTGCTCCACACCCACCCAACTGGGCGGCAGCTTTACAGTTACCTGGTGTTATTCTTCACCTATATCTTTTTCTGGTTAATCCCTATTTACTATATGCAGTTCAGGTTTCGTCGCCATACTATAGTTCTTAGTTTAGTTAATTTATCACATAATGGGTTCAGGGACTGAACACACAATTTATTTATCTAAGCAAGTTACAATCTTGAGGAGCTAGCCACAAAATTCATAACACATCGTCACATCAACAACATGTGTTCAAGATCGACCACAAGTACAGTTTCTAAATTAAGCAAATGACATATGTGGAGAGCTAGTGTCACAATTGATATGTTTGTCCTGCACATTTCCAGAGTAGTTTGCTTGGGTTCTTTTAATTATCTTGCTTGCTAATTATCAACTTGCTATATCATTGAAGAGAACCTCCTAGGTACTATATTGTATATATACTGGTAAGAAGTATAATAATCCTGAGAAATCGTGTAAATTATGTTGTACGAATGCTTCCAGTTAAGTAACATAGTTCATTTGTGTGCGCGTGCTTGAAGAGGAAATGTTATTCCCCCCCCCCCCCCATTGTAAATATTTGTGGGTTTCAGACCATACGGCCGCGGCTTACCCTCTCCGCGGTCGAGGGTAAGAACACTGGACTGGATGTATATACCCAGTATTACAAGTAAACATTAGCAATAACAATTATGGAAAGTTCCTTCACCTATACATAGACAAGAGACTGAACTTCACTGAGCTTTTAGAGTGTAGACTGAGCTTATATTTCTATCTTTCTTGTGACATATAAAACTCTTACGTTTATTAAGGAATCTGCGTGAAATAGGCACGGTTCTGAGATGAATGCGGCGGTTTTCGAGCTCGACGAGCAATGAAAACTGCCCCTTTTATAAAACTACAAATATCTTCGGTTTTACTTAAAATATTTGTCTGGTAGAGGTTTAACATATAGATCGCGTTTTTGTCTTTCTTCTGACTAATAAATAATTTTTTTTTAATAAGTCATCAAGATGTTTTCAACAATATTTCACATGTATTTCATGTGAACAATGTATTTCAACAATACAATACAACAAATACACACATTGGTACATTATTGCAAAGGCACTATACTATATATATATATATATATATATATATATATATATATATATATATATATATATATATATATATATATATATATATATATATATATATATATATATATATATATATATATATATATAAATTGTTGCAAGTCGAGCAACAAATATTTTACATTGAACAACAAATGAGATTGGAAAAGCAGTATTGCCACCTCTGCTATACAGACAAAATAGACCCCAGACAGACCCTGTGGGTAGTAATGTACCCCCATACCGCCACTATGAGGGGTAGTGGACACCATAATAACACTATGGGCGGTAATGGACACTATACAAACACTATGGGCGGTAGTTGACTTCATAGCGACCCTGTGGGCGGTAGTGGACCCCCTGCCGACCCTGTGGGCGGCAGTGAACCCCCTACCGACCCTGTGGGCGGCAGTGGAACGCCCTACCAACACTGTGGGCGGTAGTGGACTCCTACCGACCCTGTGGACGCTCTACCGACCCTGTGGGCGGTAGTGGACCCCATACTGACCTTGTGGGTGGCAGTGGACTCCATACCGACCGTGTGGGTGGCAGTAGACCCCATACCGACCCTGTGGGCGGTAGAGGACCCCATACCGACCCTGAGGGCGGCAGTGGACTCCATACCGACCCTATGGGGGGGTAGTGGACCCCATACCGACCCTGTGGGCGGTAGTGGACTCCATACCGACCGTGTGGATGGCAGTAGACCCCATACCGACCCTGTGGGCGGTAGTGAACCCCATATTGACCCTGTGGGCGGCAGTTGACCTCCCTACCGACCCTGTGGGCGGTAGTGGACCCCATACCGACCCTGTGGGTGGCAGTGGACTCCATACCGACCCTGTTGGTGGCAGTGGACCCCCTACCGACCCTGTGGGTGGCAGTTGACCCCCTACCAACCCTGTGGGCGGTAGTGGACCCTTTACCGACCCTGTGGGCGGCAGTGGACCCTATATTCTAATCCCGTGGGCAACACTGGACCCTATACTCATCCTGTGGGTGGCAATGGACGCCATACACATCCAGTGGGTGTTATTGGACCCCATACCCATCCTGTGGGTGGTTGTGAGCCCCATAACCATCCTGTCGGTGGTAGTGGACGCCATACACATCCAGTGGATGGTATTGGACTCCATACCCTTCCTGTGGGTGGAAGTGATCCCCAAGTTTGCAGTAGTTTACCCCATAAACATTCCAACATAACATCGTTTTCTGTTAGCATTCCTACAAAACATTCTTTAAAGATTTTTAAAGCGCAAACTATGGTATATAATATTAATTGGGGAAGCACTGTTATTCTATGTAATTATTTATAGTGCTTATTATAATTTACTAAGAACAACTAATATTTCTCAAAACAAAACTACGAGCCTTTAATAGGATATAGCTGATCTGTAATATTCTAAGAGCATGGACAATAGTAGATAAATTTCACAACCCATGTGGGACCTGAAAACTACAATTTTCCTTATAATTGAACCAATCACGACTATTCTGCTATCTAGGTTGACGGACGGGTACTGTGAGACGTAAATTGGTACGTGAGCAAGAGTTTGGGCCTTGGTAAAAAAGGTAACTGGAAATATATCACATATGTACTAAATCACATTCAACATATTGAATTTAAGCATTAAGTCATATATGTGCTGTCTTGTGTGAGAACGGGTTGATAAAAGGAGCCTCAACCCTCTCCCTGACTGGACGGGAAAGCGACGGTCTCGCTTCGTGCAGGTCGGAGTTCAATCCCCGATCGTCCAAGTGGTTGAGCACCATTCCTTCCTCTCATCCCATCCTCAATCCTTATCCTGACCCTTTCCATGTGCTATAGTGTCTTAATTGCTTGGCACTTCCCTGATAGTTCCCTTCCAGCCCCTCACAAGAGAGACTTTTAAATTTAGTGATTGTAAGAGGCGTCATAATTTATTTCTTATTTAGTAAAACAAGCTGTCAACACTTGCACAGTATAGGTCTTTAAAGAACTAATGTTATATCGGTTAAAGTATAATTTATACCTGATGAAAGTAATGTTGACTATTGATTTGACTATAATAGAATGACATAGTGGGCATGGCACATAGTGGACAAGGAAGTGTCGCATTTGTAAGCCCAATATGCCGTTAGGATTTACATATTAGTTATTTATTCATTAGAAACAGAGAATTTACTTCTCGTAAAGTTTTTTGTAAAAAGTAACTAAATTAAATATATTGTATTTCTTTATACGGCGATAATTATTTCCCACAATTTCAAACCCTTGACCTGGGAACTCGCAAAGATCCAGGCAGAGGGGCCTGCTCTCTGAATTGTTCAAATTAATTTTTCCTTGATATTTAACATTAGTGTGATGTCCTTGTGTATTTAAAGCTACAGCTTATGGTGGAGGAACGCCATTCTCAATGCTAAAGTGCTTGGTTCATATATAACCTGAACAGGCTTACAGTTTGGACCACAAGACGTCATGTGGATTCAGTGGAATCCAAGGTTAAATAGCTTGTACCGTATTCTGGTCATGGGTAACCTGGATTGTACCTCGATGGGGTTAATGGGAGTTTTTCTACTCCTCAAGCCCGTTTTCATTAGAGCTTGGTCCAACAGGCTGTAGCTTGGAGTAACCCGCAAGCCCACACATTCACCAAAGCCAGGATGATCCAGCAGTTCTTGGAGAAAACTATCTAGTTTTATCTTGAAGATGTCTACGCTTGTTCCGGGAATATTTCTTATACTCGCTGATAATGGACCTCTGATGTTTATAATGTGTTCTCTGATTGTGCCTATGGCACCCCTGTTCTTCACTGGCTCTATTCTGCATTTTCTTCTATATAATTCACTCCAGTATGTTATTCTACTGTGTAGATTTGGGACCTGGTCCAGTATTTTCAATGTGTATATTATTTGATATATCTCCCGTCTCCTTACTAGGGAGTACATTTGGAGAGCTTGGAGATGATCCCAATAATTTAGGTGCTTATTCGTGTCAATGTATGTCGTACATGTTCTCTGTATTCCCTCTTGTTCAGCAACCTCTCCTGCTCTGAAGGGGAAAGTGAGTACTAAGCAGTACTCAAGACGGGACAGCACGAGTGATTTGAATGATACAACCTTTGTGATGGGATCCCTGGATTTGAAAGTTCTCGTAATCGATCGTGTCATTTTCTGGATGACGCAATATTTGCTTGGTTATGCTCCCTAAACGTTAGGTCGTCAGACATCATAATTCCCAGATCCTTTACATGTTGCTTTCCTACTATGGGCATATTTGATTGTGTTTGGTACCCTGTATTATGTTTAAGGTTCTCATTTTTAACTTACCTCAGTACCTGGAATTTATCACTGTTAAACGTCATGTTATTTTCTGCTGCCCAGTCGAAAACGTTATTAATATCTGCTTGTAGTTTTTCAATGTCTTAAGCAAAGGTAATTTTCATGCTGATGAAATCCTGCATGAAAATCATCCTGCAAAGGATGATATGAAGCTGTGATTTGTATTTTTGTCTATATCTGATATGATAATAAGGAAAAGCAGTGATGCATGGACTGTACCCTGAGATACAGAGTTTTTTTTTTTTGCTGCTTTCGACTAACTTTATTTGGTTAACTGTTACTCTTTGTGTTTTGTTCGACGGAAAATTGAATATCCAGCGTCCTACTTTACCGGTTATTCCCATTGACTTCATTTTGTGTGCTATCACGCAATGATCACATTTATCGAATGCCTTTGTATTTTTGTCCGTGTATACCATATCTGCATTTTGTTTTTCTTCTAATGCCTCAGTGATTTTGTCATAATGGTCAAGTAGCTGTGAGAGGCATGATCTTCTTGCTCTAAATCCATGTTGGCCTAGGTTGTGGAGGTCATTGGTCTCCATGAAACTGGTGACCTGACTTCTGATCACTCTCAAATACTTTTATCATGTGGTACGTTAGTTCAACTGGTCTATAATTTTTTACCAATGCTTTGCTCCTTCCCTTGTGTAGACGGGCTATGTATGCTTTTTGGTATCTTCCCCGTGTCCAAGCTCTTTCTCCACACTATACTGAGTGCCTTTGCTACTGGCACTTTGCATTTCTTTATAAATATTGAATTCCATGAGTCTGGACCCGGAGCTGAGTCAAAATCTGCCACACTAGTGTTGATTACATTTACATTGTTAAGGGTTTGGATATAATACATAAAGAAGTTGTCTGGATCTTCCACTTTCATACTGTTGATTGGGGTGCTAAAGGTGTCATCATACTGCTTTTAAAGGATTTCACTAATTTCTTTGTCTTCCGCTGTGTATGAACCTTCACTTGAATGAAAGCTCCAATTCTGACGTGGTTTTTGCTTTTCATTTCGCATATGTGAAGAAATATTTTGAGGATTTCTTTATATACTGTACTGCTTTCTGTTCTAGTTGCATTTCTTCAATCGGATACAATGCTTCAGTCTCTGCACGATTTCTTCAATCTCCCTGTTTAAATTATTCCGTGTTTGTATGGGGTAGTCTTCTTGTCAGCTCAAGCATTTCCGTTATTTTTTTTATTTTTTTCGTAGTGTCGTCTGCATTCTCTTTCTACATTGGACCACTTTCTGGACATGTTTCAGACAGACTTTATATACTTTGGAGGTCAGTTGTTCTATTCCTTGTGTGGGATTTTTATTACTTAGTACAATTTCCCGTTGCATATTTGAAAGTTCCATGCTTATTTGTTTCCAGTCTATCCTTTTATTATTAAAATTGAGTTTACTGAACAACCCCTCTCGCTTTATCATTGTTTTTGGTCTATTATGGGCATTGATGTTAATTTGCCTTTCAATGAGCTAGTGATCTGAGTATGTGGAATCAAAGATTTAGCTACTTTGGAACTAAAATATCCATGTAGCACGGGCTATGGTGACCCCGTAATTGAGTTCGTTTATTCACGAAAACCTTGTTACCGTGATATTTGGGTTAAAGTTTTAAATGAAGGTAGTGTTTCCTTCTTTTCGCATTGGTTTTAGTCTGTTGTTTAATAACGTTATCTTGGCGGCGGATATAGATGCACAGTGTTCACTAGTGTGTCCCATTCTTCAACTGCTATTTTAGCCATTGCAGTCGCTGTGGATTTTGCATTTAATGCAGCTGCTCCTGTTGGTTGCAAGTTGAGTTTGATGCGCTGGGTTTTAGTTGCTTCACATTCCAGTAAGTAACGCAATAGTGGCGCCTCTGCGTCTGTTCCACAGATATGACACTCTAACTATTGGGTTTATTACCTCCCAGCAGCACTTGTAACTAAGTTTGAGTCTGTGTATGGCTACTGCAATGTCTCTGGATATCTTTTTGCCAGGTATGAAAGAGTAGTACCCAGTGGCTTGTTCGTACCATATCACAGTGGATCTTTCTTCAGCTACTTTGGCTTTGTGGCGACTTTCGATTGTCGGGAGTATTTTCTTCTTGATTTGCTCCTTAATCTGTGACAGACATGGAGGTATTTTAACCTGTACAACAGGTAGAGCAGTGGCAGTTTTTGCTAGCCTGTCTGCCTTTTTCATTACCATCTATGCCAGTGTGACTTGGTATCCAATTTAGGGTGATTGACAACCCTAGATTGTGTGGTTATTTTCCTATATGTAGGATTTCTGTGCTAAGGTTATTGTGGCTGGTTAATGTAGTTATTGTGGCAGGTGGTATAGGATGTTGAGGCTGGTGGTTGTGGTCATTGTGTCTGTTTTTTGTGGTTATTTTAGCTGTGGTTGTGGTTATTGTGGCCACTGGTTGTTGTTGTGTTTATTGTGGCTTGTGGTTTTTGTTATTGTAGTTGTCGGTAGTCGTTATTGTGGCTGGTGCTTGTAGGTATTATTACAGGTGGTAGTTGTGATTGTGGCCGGAGGTTGTGGTTATTATGGCTGATTGTTTTGGATATTGTTATTGGTTGTTGTAGTTATTGTGGCTGGTGGTTGTGAATATTCTAGCATGTGGTTGTGGTTATTGCAGCAGGTGGATGTGGTTAATGTGTCTGGTGATTGTGGTAGTTGTGGTAATTGTAGCTGGTGGTTGTGGTTATTATTGCAGGTTGTAGTGAATATTTTGTCTGGTGGTTGTTATTGGGGCTGGTAGTTGCAGTTAATGTGGCTGTTTTTTGTATTGTGTCTGTTGGTTGTGGTTATTGTAGCTTGAGGTTGTTGATATTGTGATTGGGTTGGGTTGTGGTTTTTGGTATTATAGCTGGTAGTTGTGGTTATTTTGGCTGGTGGTTGTGGTTTTTCCTGCTAGTTGATGAAGTTATTGTGGAAGGTCATTGAGGATACTGAGGCTGGTGGTTGTGGTTATTGATGCTGGTGGTTGTCGTTATTGTGTCTGGTGATTATTGTTGTGGTTATTATTGCTGGTGGTTGTGGTTATTGTTGCTGGTGGTTGTGGTTATTGTTGCTGGTGGTTGTGGTTATTGCAGCAGGTGGTTGTGGTTATTTTGGCCTGTTGTTGTGGTAATTGTGACTGGCGTTTGAGGTTATTGTTGCTGGTGGTTACATTTATTGGGATTTGGTGGTTGTGCCTATTGTGTCTCAAAGGGACGAATAAGTACAACTCGCTCCTTTGGGAGTTGAGGAGGTCCCGGATATGGACACACTCTGGCATCGTATCTCCGGCAAATGACACAGGATTTATTTATGGATTTTACAGTCTGCCTACCTTGGGGTAGCCAGTACTGTTGTCTTAAGTCTGTGAGAGTATCTAATACCCAACCATGCAGAGTGTTGTATTTGTGTATGTGTAACACAATTAGTTTGCTTACTATGTGGTGACGAGGAAGCAATATTGGATTTTTTGCTTTCATATCTATGTCCGCATGCTGTAAGCGGCCTCCACATTTGATTATGTTCTAATTTTTGGTGTCTACCCAGAGACCCAGATCATTTTGTATCTTCTTAGGAACATTGTCAAATTCTATCCCAATTGTATCTGTCTGAACCATTTTGACCCAGTACCTTAGGGCACTAGGGAATTTATGCTTGATTCCTATTTTCTTTAGAAAATCAAGCACTACTTGGGTGACACCTATTAGTTTATTCTGTTCAGAGTACCGATTAGGATCAATTACCAAAGTCCGTAGTAGTTCTAGGTTCTCAGTGGGAACAGTGACTTTGATCACAATGACTTGTGGCTTTTGTTCAGGCCACTGTTCGTTGATTAGCCGCTGAAGTCCATTGAACCACATCTCTGTCTTTGTTAGTTGCCGTAAAGTCAGGCCTCGGGAGAGATAGTCAGCTGGATTCTCTTTGGTGAGCACATATCTCAGTTTGTACCCTGCCGACAATTCTCGTATTTCCTTAATGCGGTTACTCACGTAAAGATTTTTACTATTATTGTTTTTAACCCACTGTAGCACTGCCTCATTATCTGACCATACCACTGTTTTTCAAAGTGGATGTTGCTTAAGGCCTTGATCAGATAATGAGCCAATCTTGTTCCTAGCAGTAAAGCTGTTAATTCCAGTTGTGGCAATGATCATTTCTTTAATAGTGCCACTCTGGCGTTTGATGAAAGCAAAGTGGCTTGCCCATTTGAGACCAGGTAAGCTACTGTGCCATACGTCTTTCCTGAGGCATCACAGAATACATGTAGCTTAATTGGTTCTTTTTCATTTACTGTGTTCCGAGGGAACTTGACAGATTCTAGGATACTTCAATCTTTCACTAGCCCCTGCCACTTTTCTTGTAAGGTAGGTGTTAGAAGATCATCCCAGCCTATCTTTTGTTGCCAACATTCCAGCACTATCAATTTCCCATTTATCAATATTGGACTCAATAGTCTCAATGGGTCGAAGGGTTTGCTGACTTGTAAGAGTAATTTTCTCATTGTTAGGTTGGTGGTATCTTGCTCCAACGACTTGATTGTCAACTGATCTGCTGTCGTATCCCATTAGACGCCAAGTACTTTTGTCTTCTCAGGTACCTGGTAGTCGGGGAAAATCAGTTTCGATCAGTTGATTTAATTTGGCATTGTTGGAGACCCATGACTGGAGAGGCATATTTGCTCCCATTAATTCTTGATTGGCCTCGTGGTATATGTTCAGCAGTTTACTCTCACTGCTGGTTGTTCCTTGGAAGTTTTCCACATACAAGTTATTGCAAATTTCTATTTTATTTGGGCTATTAGACTTCTTCAAATGCGCGTCTAAGGTAACTTGTAGCAAAAATGGAGAAGACGTGGCACCAAACAAAACAACGCAGACCTGTAAGTGATTAATTCACTGTTTGGATCGTTAGGATCCTTGATCCATAGGAACTTGGTGTAATTACGGTCTTCTTCTTGGAGACCTACCCTAAGGAAGGCTTTACTGATGTCTGCCGTGTATGCGTATATCCCGATGCAGAACTTTAACAGCACGTTGTATAGCCTTTGTGTTAAGTTAGGGCTAGTTTGAAGGCAGTCATTTAAGGAAACACTATTCTGCTTTGTCTTAGCACTACAATTAAATACTATCTGTAGTGGGGTAGTAGCAGAATTTTTCAGTACAGGGTGGTGTGGCAGGTAGTGTCCTTCCTTTGGGTCATCATTTGTGACAACATCGATAAATTTGTCATCGAGTTGCCTCTTGATTATTTCATGGTTCAATTTCAAGTTCTCAGGATGTCTTTGTAAGCACAACACCTGTGATCTTAATTGGTTTTGTGCTATAAATGGTTTATGGATAGCTGAGGGTGATTTAGCTTCCATGGTAATCTGACCCAGTAATGATTATCTCTGTAGACAACTGAGTCTAGGTATTGTTTGTAAGTCTAGTCGTCATCCAGACTAGGTTGTTCAGGGACAATGCCGAGAGTTGCCAGGTCCCATAATTTATGTACAGGGGAATAAAGCTTATCCTCGGACATGTCTCTGAATTGTAGTGGAGACTGTTCTCCTAGTCATGCAACCATAACTGGGTTGGCATGTTGGTGGTCTACACGTATAGGTTGCTTCAGCCGTAATACTGGGCCTGTTAGCAAATAGCCACCCGCAGATGGTAACAAGTTCATTCCCTGTTTTTCATCCATTCCTTTGATAAACTTATGGTAGACATCTGAGCCGATAAGGATACCAATGTTGGAGAGGTTGTCTGATGTGATTTTGTCAGCCCTTTTCCCTTTTCTTCCAGGAATTTGGCTGTTGTTCCTAGACCATACACATACAGGTCTGATGGGAATTTATCTACTACAAGAGCTTCTATCATTCAGACACAGACATAGGCCTAAACGTACTTTAGGTTGTACTACCTTGAAGACTCGGGCTCCTGAGTTAGTTAGGAATTCTGCTATGTCTATTCTTGTCTCTCGTACAGGCTTGAGTTTCTAGGCATCTACCAACTCCTTTGAGATAAAAGTAATTTGGGATCCTTGGTCAAATAATCCATGTATGGTGACCTTGGACTTTGCATTTTTAATGATCAATTAAGCAGTGGGTAGAACTGATTTATGATCAGACCTTGTTGACATGACACTTATGTCCGGCAGTATGGTACACAACGGTACTGAAGTAGAAGTTCCTTCTTCCACTTGTGGTTTGGGAGACTTTGGACTTGAGTCCCCACAGAGTGCTGTATGGTGTTGACTCTTATGGCACCTATTAAAGGTGTGTATTTGAGTTGCACAGGTGTCGGGATTATGTGACCTTATACACCTGGTACAATTATATAACTCCTTGAGTCGTTTTATACATGTAGCACGATCAGGGTAAGCTTTGTAGTTGTATATGGTATGTTGTCGCAGAACAGACATGGCCTCCAGACATTAACAGCATCTTGGGGAGTCACCGTTTTGGGTGACACAATAACTATAGGTTTGGAGGGACCGACTGCATATGTGCCCATACTGCCTTGTTTCCATCTTGGGGAGTGAGAAGTTGTTTTAGATTTATTTGGAGTACTGTTTGTACTCTGTTTTTACTATTAGTGGTTAAAGAAGGTTTAGATGTTGATTTTCCATCTGTGTTATCTCGTTGTCTTTCTATGAGGGATCTTAAACTGCTTCTAGTAACGCGATTAAGCGCCTTGAGCAAGGCGGTTAAACGCCTAGATTAAGGACTCAAGCTCCAATCTAAAGGCTTGAAGTGAGTCAGCTGATCCATCTGGATGAGGGATATCTAATAGTTTTTGGGTTAGAAGTCGGATAGCCCTTTCTGGCTTAGCATAATTTTCCTTAACCCTTAAT
Source organism: Procambarus clarkii (assembly GCF_020424385.1). Lineage (NCBI taxonomy): Eukaryota > Metazoa > Arthropoda > Malacostraca > Decapoda > Cambaridae > Procambarus > Procambarus clarkii. The sequence goes on from NC_059586.1 coordinate 20,919,643, forward strand.
CTGAGCATGGCGTATATAGTCGCCATGAGTAACATGTCCCACGGTGCGCATGACGTATATATACGCCTTAGGGTGCCAAGCACAATTCAAATGGCCCGCGGCTACACAGGGTTCACATTAGCTTCCTCAGGGCTCTTGTAAACAGACGCCATTTAAAAAATAATCGTGGGCAATATTCTCCAGTGTGAGAGGCATAATACTGTTGGGGCAACCGAGGCTGGCGCAAGGAGAATGAGCAAACAACATTACTGTTCAGCTTATGACCACAGCATCGCCGAAAAATTTCAAAATAAATATATAACTGCTATTATTTAACGGTGACAATATTACAGAGGACCCCTGATTGTGATAAAAAAAAGAACAGGGTTGTGATAATAGCAGCATTGTTGTGATAATTAGCGCTGTGGGAGGAGTGATGCTGAGGGACGGAGGAAGATAGCATCGTTTACTGACTGTGTGGCCACCTGTTATTGTCTGCATTCACCATACCAGCTCAGTGGTTCTCTATGGTGAACACAAATATAGATTCATCTATATAATGTGTGTATTAGTGTAATAACAACAAAAGGATTATGTTGGAGGGAGCCATTTGGGTGACGGAGGTGACGTCGTCTGCATGATTTGTCTGGCTGTGTAGAGGGTAGCCACTATGCTCTTTGGACACTCTACAAGCTTAGGTGTACAGTTACGGTGCATACAATATGTAGATACTTATATGTAATATGTGTATATAGTGTAATAACACTGCAAACAGTATTGTTGGGGGAGAACGTTTAGTGCGTGTGACCATGAAAGAGTGAGGGAGCCGCCAACTGTGTGTATAGCGACGACTCTTAGTGCCTGAACTAACTATATCAGCTTAGTTGAACAGTTGTGTTGAACAAAACATGTAGATACTTATATATAACGTCTGTATATTGTGAATAAAGTATAAAACAGGATGGTGGGAGGAGAAAGTGGGCGAGTGAGGCGTTGTTGAGGAAGTGAGTGGCAACGAGTGACTGGCTGGTGTGTGGCGGTCACTCCTCGTTGCTTTTAGACTCATAATACCAACTTAGTGGTTCGTTATGGTGACCAAAACATGCAGATACTTATATATAACCTGTGTATAGAGTGTAATAACAACAAAACTATTTGTTTATTGTTTTATGAACATAATAATTGAATCACTAATATGCACACCATACTTTTGAGTATGGTGTGCATCATCGCATTTATTGATCTGTCGGATTAAATAGTCCTTCATACCTGTGAGGGTCGTTTTTACATTGTTTGCAGTAGACATGATGGCTGTATTTGCTAGCCGTGTTGCAGATGTACCAGTGCTAAGCCTTGTTGGACTTTGACTTTGACTGTTACTAGCACTTGAGCTAGTAGAGCTACTGGTTTCTGAACTAGAGCTGTTTATCATTTAAAAATACACACTATATAATCATACACACTATAATTTGAGTGGTAACCTTGTATCTATGCTAGTTTTACCTCAAGTTGGCTCCTCAATTATCACTCTTAGTTCGTACAGAGACACAGATTAACACTCAAAGGTGAAATGATTATAGTTAATTTATTACTATAGTTATGGTAATATTACGTAGACAACACAACTCGGGTTGTCTTGAGTACTGCATAAAATATGTGCTTGCTAGTTTGTAATATAGGTTCAACTCTAGACAAGTGTAAAATCCTACCCTTATACTAGGTTAGCACAATAAATTAGACTAGGTTGCTGAACAACACTAGTCTAAAAAGTCCTACCTTTGTGTAAGAATTGGTTGTAAATTATGTGACATGCAGTAATTGTTATGGTGCAATATTATGTAAACACTTAAAATGATAAAAATCATATACATTTATGGGTAAATTAGCCTCTAATCAACCTCTTGTAATGAATAAGCACAATTGTTCTTTTGGTTCAAGCCTCGGAACAATAATAGTGCTTGTTGTAAGTTCTGTTCACTGTTAACAGAGATTGAAAAAGTTGGACAAGAAAAATGTATAGCAGTGTCTTCCTGCTTTATTTAATATGTGTATATTGCACTAATGGTTTATGTTTAATAGTCTAGTTCTCTAGATTAAACTATCCCGGTTCGAAGAACCAAAACTTATTTGAGAAAAACCTTGCAGACTTTATTACTTTTTCTTTTTATGAATATAAAATATTTACTTTATTTTATTTTTAATTGACTTTAAAATTATATTATTTTTCTTCTGAGTTAATTCTTAGTTAGTGGACTGTATTTTCTAATTCATCTTCTTAGAACTTACCTCAGACAATGGGAGGGACAAATGCAACTTGCACCACCTTATCAAAATGGTGCAAGCTGTACTTGTTTACCTTATTGTTACAAACTATAAATTATAAATCATACCACATATGGTGGTCTAATCAACTGTTCTTAAAGCCAATTTAATTCTGTATACTACTCTATCTACAGTATTAAAGAACATGTAGGCCTTAGCTGAAACTGTAGGTGGGGCCTACTAAGGCTGGCATTCTCCAAACATCGGCTAAGGGTGTGGCTACATGTACTCAGTGTGCATAAAATGACTTCCTGGGCATGCTAGTAGCTTGATATTCACAGTTATGTTGGGGGCCAGCTCAGCTTGCAACAGTAACTTCCCTCACAATTACCTGTTTGGGATGTTTAGAATTTAAGGTTGTACATTAACATATAGGGTACAGGTATGACATGAATAAGGGGATATGTATAGTGTTGAGTACGTACTTGGTTGGGATATAAATCCCACACTTTGACCGCCTAACCTATTTATGACATAAAATGGCCAAATTATTATTCATTAAATACTTGGTAAGACGGATACTGGTGTATTGCTGTGGTTGCAGAGGCTGATGTGGTTACTACTCACTGTTGACATTTAATCTGGGTGTCTTAACGAGTTTTGACGGGTCGTAAGGAGCCACCTTTACAACCTGTACTTTGTTATGAATCTGTGATGTGACGCTGCCTTCCTCTATGTTGTGATAATATCCTGGTTCTACTTCGGGTTTTATTTAACAGTAACAAGGAAGTCAAGCTATACTTTTTTGGTGTTGGAAACTACATTTAATCCTAGTGAACACTTTTTTATTAATTTTAAACACTAGACTGTTGTTTAAAAGAAATAAGAGTTTAATATATTAGGTGTTGTTGGATGACGTCACGGAATACCCTTTCTCTGATTTCTTTATGGGGAAACTGTTTTATTTTGTGTGTCGGATTTCCGACAGGTGGTTGTGGTTATTGTCGATGGTGGTTGTGGTAATTGTAGCAAGTAGTTGTGATTATTGTAGATGATGGTTATTGTAATTATAGTTAGTAGTTGTGGTTATTTTAGCTAGTGATTGTGGTTATTGTGTCTAGTTGTAGTTATTGTCGCTGGTGTTTTTGGTTATTAATACTGTTTGTTGTGGTTATTGTGGCTGGTGGTTGTGGTTGTTATTGGCTGGTGGTTGTTGCTGATGATTGTGGTTGTTAGTGGTGGTTGTTACTGGTTGTTGTTGTGGTTGTAGTTATTGTGGCAAGTAGTTGTAGCTGGTGAATGTTGTGATTGTGGTTATTGTTCTTTTGTCAATAGGTTGTAGCAGGTATTTGTGGTTTTTGTGGCTGATAGTTGTGGTTATTGTGGCTCTTGATTTTGGTTAATATTACTGGTTGTTGTGGTTATGGTGGCTGGTGGTTATGGTTATTGAAGCTTGTGGTTGTGGTTATTATGGTTGGTGGTTGTGATTATTATTACTGGTGGTTGTGGTTATTGTTGCTGGGGTTTTGGTTATTGTGGCTGGTGGTTGTGGTTATTGTGGCTGGTGGTTGTGGTTATTGTGGCTGGTTGTTGTGGTTATTGTTGCTGGTAGTTGTAGATATTGAAGCTGGTGGTTGTGGTTATTGTGGCAGGTGGTTGAGATTATTGTGGCTGGTGGTGGTGGTTATTTTTGCTGGTGGTCGTGGTTATTGTGGCTGGTGGTTGTTGCTATTGTAGCTGCTGGCTGTGGTAATGTGGCTGGTGATTGTGGTTATTGTGGCTGGTCGTTGGTGTTATTGTGGGTGGTGGTTGTGGTTATTGTTGCTGTTGGTTTTTGTTATATTAGCTGGTGGTTGTGGTTATAGTGGCTGGCTGTTGCGGTTATTGTGGCTGGTGGTTGTTGTTTTGTTGCTAGAAGTTGTGATTATTGTGGCTAGTGGGATTGCTAAGTGTGGCTAGTGGGATTGCTAAGTGTGGCTAGTGGGATTGCTAAGTGTGGCTAGTGGGATTGCTTATTGTAGCTGGTGGCTGTGGTTATTTTAGCTGGTGGTTGTGGATATTGTTTCTGCTGGTTGTAATTTTTGTTCTTGGTGTTTGTGGTTGTTTCTGCTGGTGATTTAGAATATTGATTGATTATAGAATATTGGTTGTCGTTATTGTGCGTGTGGTTGTAATTATTGTGACTGGTGGTTGTGGTTATTCTAGCTTCTGGTTGTGATGATTGCAAATGGAGGTTGTTTTTATTGTGGCTGGTGGTTGGGGTTACTGTAGCTTGTGGTTGTTTTTATTGTATCTGGTGGTTGTGGGTATAGTAGTTGATGGTTGTAGGGTTTAGTTACTGGAGGTTGTGGTTATTGTTACTGGTGGTTGTGTTCATTGTAGCAGGAGGTTGTGGTTATTGTGGATGGTGGTTGCGGTTATTGTAGTTTGTGGTTATTATGACTGGTGGTTTTGGTTATTGTGGCTTGTGGTTGTGTTTATTGGTGGTTGTTGTTATTATTGCTGAATTTTGTGGTAAATATAGCCGTAGTTGTTTTTGGTGGTGGTGGTTTGTATTGTGGCTGTTGATTGAGGTTATTGAGGCTGGTTGCTGTTGGTATTGTGACTATTTGTTGTGGGTATTTTCACTGGTGATTAAGGTTATTGTGGCTGGTAGTTGTGGTTTTTGTGGCGGATTGTTGTGGTTATTGTGACTTTTGGTTGTGGTTATTGTAGCTGGTAGTTTTAGTTATTAAGCCCGGATGTTATGGTTATTGTTAATGGTTGTTGTAATTATTGTTGCTAGTGGTTGTGGTTATTTTTGCATGTGCTTGTGGGTATTGCCGCAGGTGGTTGTGGTTATTGTGTCTGGTGGTTGTGGGGTTGTTGTTATTGTAGCTGATAATTGTGGCTATTATAGCTGGTGGTTGTGGGAATTGTGGATGATGTTTGAGGTAATTGTGACTGTTGCTTGTGGTTATTGTGGCTAGTTATTGTGGTTATTGTAGCAAGTAGTTGTGGTTATTGTGGCTTGTGGTTGTATTTATTGCGGATGGTGGTTGTGGTGATTTTGGTTATTGTGGTGGGAGTTGTAATTGTCGCTGGTGGTTGTGGGGGATGTAATAATTGTTACTAGTGGTTATGGTTGCGGCTGGTGGTTGTGTTTGTGGCTGGTGGCGGTGGCTAGTGGTTGCGGTTTTTGTGACTGGTTGTTGTGGCTCGTGGTTATAGGTATTGGGGATAGTTGATGTGGTAATTGTAGATGGTGGTTGTGGATATTGAGGCAGGTGGTTGTGTTCATTGTGGCCTGTGGTTGTGGTTATTGTGGCTGGTTGTTGTGGTTATGGCCGCCGTTGGTTGTTGCTGTGGAGATTGTGGCAGGTAGTTATTGATATTGTGGCTGGTAGTTGTGGTTATTGTGGCTGGTGGTTTTAAATATGAGGCTGGTGGATGTGGTTATTGTGGCTAGTGATTGTGTTTATAGTGGCTGGTTGTTATGGTTATTGTGGCTATTGTAGTTGATATTGTGGGTGTTTGATACTGGTGGTTGTAGTTATTGTTACTGGTGGTTGTGGTTATTATAGTTGATAAACGTGGGGTGTTGTTACTGTTGGTTGTGGTTATTGATATTTGTGTTTTTGGCCATTGTAGCAGATAGTTGTGGATATTAAGGAGCGTGGATGTGATTATTGTGGCAGTTGGTTGTGGTTATTGTGTCTGGGTGTTGTGGGTATTATGTCAGGTGGTTTTGGTTGTTATGGCTTGTGGTTGTGCTTATGTTGGCTGGTGGTTGGGGTTATTATGGCTTTTGGTTGTGTTTATTGTAGCTGGTGATTGTGATTATTTTAGCTGGTGGTTGCGGTTATTATACCTGGTGGTTGAAGTTATTGTGGCTTTTGGTTGTGGTTTTTGTAGCTGGTGTTTGCGGGTATTATGACTGGTGGTTTTGGTTATTATGGATTGTGGTTGAGGTTATTGAAGCTGGGGGTTGTGGTTATTGTGGCTGGATATTGAAGTTTTTGGATTTGGTGGTTGTGGGTATTATGATTGGATGTTTCGGTTATTTTGGTTTGTGGCTGTGGTTGTTGTGGCTGGTGGTTGTGGTTATTATTGCTAATTTTTGTGGCCATTTTAACTGGTGAGTGTGGTTATTGTAACTGGTTGTGATGGTTACTGTGGCTGGTGGTTATGGTTATTGTGGCTGGTTGTTTTGGTTATTGAGGCTAGTTGTTGTTGTTATTGTTACTTGTGAATGTGGTTATTGTAGTTAGTGATTATGGTTACTGGAGGTTGTGGTTGTGGTCACTGGATATTGATGTTGTAGTTATTGTATCTGGTGGTTGTTGGTATTATGCCTGGTGATTGAAGTTATTGTGGCTTGTGGTTGTGGTTATTGTAACTGATGGTTGTGGTTATTATAGCTGGTGGTTCTTGTTATTGTAGCTTGTAATTGTGGTTATTGTAGCTAGTGTTTGCAGTTATTGTTACTTGTGGTTGTGATTATTGTGGCTGGTTGTCGTGGGTATTGAGGTTGGTTGTTGTGGTTATTGTTACTGGTGATCGTAGTTATTGTGGTTGGTTGTTGTGGTTCTTGTGGCTGATGGTTGAGGATATTGTGGCAGGTGGTTGTGGTATTGTTGATGGAGTTTGTGGTTTTTAATCCTGGTTATTGTGGGTTATTTTTACTTGTTATTGTAGTTATTGTGGCAGGTGGATGAGGTTATTTTAGCAGGTGGATGTTCGTTAATGCAACAGGTGGTTGTGATTAATGTGTCTGGTGGTTGTTAAGGTTGTGGTTAGTTTAGCTGGTGGTTATGGTTATTATGGCTGGTAGTTGTGGGTATTGTGGTTGGCGGTTGTGGTTATTGTTACAGGTGGTTTTGGGTTTTGTGGCTGGTAGTTGTGGTTATTGTGGCTTGTTGACGTGGTTTTTGTTGCTCGTGATTGTGGTTATTGTGGCTGGTGGTTGTGGTTATTGTGGCTATTTGTTGTGGTTATTGTTATTGCTGATTGAGGTTTTATTGCTAGTGGTTGTGGTTTTTGTGGCTGGTTGTTGTGGTTATTTTATCTTGGGGTTGTGGTTATTGTGGCTGTTAGTTTTTGGTACTATTGCTGGTTGGTGTGGTTTTTGTTAATGGTTGTTGTATATATTGAGGCTAGTGGGCTTTAGTTTTTTAGCAGGTGGTTGTGGTTATTGCAGCAGGTGGTTGTGGTTAATATTTACTCACCTAGTTGTGCTTGTGGAGGTTGAGCTCTGGCTCTTTGGTCCCGCCTCTCAACTGTCAATCAACAGGTGAACAGGTTCCTGAGCCTATTGGGCTCTATCATATCTATACTTGAAACTGTGTATGGAGTCAGCCTCCACCGCATTACTCCCTAATGCATTCAATTTGTCAACCACTCTGACACTAAAAAAGTTCTTTCTAATATCTCTGTGGCTCATTTGGGCACTCAGTTTCCACCTGTGTCCCCTAGTGCGTGTGCCCCTAGTGTTAATTAAATAGCCTGTCTTTATCAACCCTGTCGATTCCCTTGAGAATCTTGAATGTGGTGAGCATGTCCCCCCTAACTCTTCTGTCTTCCAACGAAGTGAGGTTTAATTCCCATAGTCTCTCCTCGTAGCTCATATCTCTCAGCTCGGGTACTAGTCTGGTGGCAAACCTTTGAAACTTTTGCAGTTTAGTCTTATGCTTGACTAGATATGGACTCCATGCTGGAGCCGCATACTCCAGGAATGATCTGACATATGTGGTATATAATGTTCTGAAAGATTCCTTACACAAGTTTCTAAAGGCCGTTCTTATGTTAGCCAACCTGGCATATGCTGCTGATGTTATCCTCTTGATATGATCTTCAGGGGACAGGTCTGGCGTGATATCAACCCCCAGGTCTTTCTCTCCCTCTGACTCCCTCTGATAAAGCCTTAAGCTGTCTTCATCTGTCTTAATCCTTCTCATAATTTTGGCGTCGTTAGCAAACATTGAGAGGAATGAGTCCATACCCTCTGGGAGATCATTTACGTATATCAGAAACAGGATAGGTCCGAGTATAGAGCCCTGTGGGACTCCACTGGTGACTTCACGCCATTCTGAGGTCTCACCCCTCACTGTAACTCTCTGCTTCCTATTGCTTAGGTACTCCCTTATCCACTGGAGCGCCCTACCAGTTACTCCTGCCTGTTTCTCCAGCTTATGCATCAACCTTTTATGGGGTACTGCGTCAAAGGCTTTCCGACAGTCCAAAAAAATGCAGTCCGCCCATCCTTCTCTTTCTTGTTTAATCTTTGTCACCTGATCATAGAATTCTATCAAGCCTGTAAGGCAAGATTTACCCTCCCTGAACCCAAATTGATGGGTTGTCACGAAATCTCTTCTCTCCAGATGTGTTACTAGGTTTTTTCTCACAATCTTCTCCATCACCTTGCATGGTATACAAGTTAAGGACACTGGCCTGTAGTTCAGTGCCTCTTGTCTGTCACCCTTTTTGTATATTGGTACTACATTAGCAGTCTTCCATATTTCTGGTAGGTCTCCCGTTTCCAGTGACCTACTATACACTATGGAGAGTGGAAAGCAAAGAGCTCCTGCACACTCTTTCAATACCCATGGTGAGATTCCGTCCGGCCCAACAGCTTTTCGCACATCCAGGTCCAATAGGTGCTTCTTGACCTCATCTCTTGTAATTTCGAACCTTTCGAAGGTCGCTTGGTTTCCTGCTACCTCTCCTAGCGCAGTGACGTCTCCCTTTTCTATTGTAAAGACCTCCTGGAACCTTTTGTTGAGTTCTTCACACACCTCTTTGTCATTCTCTGTGTACCTGTCCTCGCCCACCCTAAGTTTCATCACCTGTTCCTTCACTGTTGTCTTCCTCCTGATGTGACTGTGTAGTAGCTTTGGTTCGGTCTTGGTTTTATTAGCTATATCATTTTCATACCTTTTCTCAGCTGCTCTTCTCACACTAACATACTCGTTCCTGGTTCTCTGGTATCTCTCTCTACTTTCTGGTGTTCTGTTATTACGGAAGTTCCTCCATGCCCTTTTGTTCAGCTCCTTTGCTTTCATACATTCCGTATTAAAAAACGGATTCTTCCTTTGCTTCTCTGTTTTTTGCTGTAGGGCTGGGACAAACCTGTTTACAGCCTCCTGACATTTTTGGGTGACATAGTCCACCATATCTTGTACGGACTTGGTTCTGAGTTTTGTGTCCCAATGTATATCCCATAGGAATTTATTCATCTCCTCATAGTTTCCCTTTTGGTACGCCAGCCCTTTGTTTCCCAGTTCTTTTTGGGGGGGGGGGGGTGATAATTCCTAGCTCAACCTGGTACTCAAAGCTCAATACACTATGATCACTCATTCCCAAGGGGGCTTCCAACTTAACTTCCCTTATGTTACGGACCCGAGCCCAGCGTCGTAGCACGGAGCGGTGACGACAACGCTATCTGTGGGTCAGCTCCCGAAACCCCCTCCAAATGGACGATGCCATCTAGTGAGGACGGGGTATACCGGCCACAGGGGCTGGATTCCCGTCTTAGTCAGCTCGTGACATAGCCGCTGCTGACCTCTGGTGAGGTGGCGCTTAGACAGCAACGCCATCTATGGAGTGGATAGGTGGGCGTTTGTGTCTAAGCCTGTAAGTGAGGTGCCCTAGGGTGTCCCTAGTACTGATGACGTGTCTGATTACAGAGTCGACCTGGGACTGCTGGATTGGACGATGGGCAGTCTACCCAAGGCAGCCATAGTATCTCCACGTGTTTGCTTCAGAAGCTGTGAGTCACCCCCCCCCCCCCCCAGATGAACACTGTTGTGTTAGCCTGCCTGTGACGTGGCAGAACCAGGAATTGTCGTACCTGGGGCTGACTGGTGGAGAAGACTAGCCACTGGGGTGTTGAGGGAGGAGAGTGATCTGTGGAATCACACGAGGCTCCTGCCTAGGGCTCGCAACCCTAGTATCGGTCGTGGAGTGGCCTACGCAGCGGAGCTGATTGGAACCTGGCAGCTACATGCTGGATTTGTGGTTGAAGGCATCCACGACGGTGCACCCAGTGGGACTGTGATTTGGCTGGCCTGTGGCCAGGGTAGACTCGCCTAGAGAATCGAAGGATTCATAGTGGGCCACAAAGAAGAGAACCAGGGCTACTCATCGTGAGCACCCTGAAACATCCTGAGTCTTCGCCAGAAGACAAGTTATGGTACATAAGTGTAGTCATAGTAACCGCGTGTGACTGTTTATATATTTATTTATGGTGGTGGTGTAATAATATATTTAAATTAGTGCATTAGTATCCCTTTCCCCTTTAATTTACTTGCGTTACGTAACACACCCCTTGAAAGTCACTACTAACTTGGGGCCGGATACCCAAACTCTAATAACATCAGAGAAGAACCCCAGTTGCGACCCAATAGGGCCGTAACACCTTATATCCGACTCATTTATGGTAAATATCAGATCAAGCAAGGCTAGTTCATCCACTCCTCTCATTCTTGTCGGTCCCTTGACGTGTTGACTTAGAAAGTTTCTTGTTGCCACATCCAGCAGCTTAGCTCTCCATGTGTCTGGGCCTCCACATAGGTCTCTGTTCCCCCAATATATCTTCCCATGGTTGAAGTCTTCCATGATTAGTAGTCTGGATCCGTTCCTGCTAGCTACAGAAGCTGCTCTCTCTATATGTCTGTTGGTTGCTGTGTTTATAGTTATTGTAGCTGGAGGTTGTGGCTATTATGGCTGGTGGTTGTAGGTATTGTGGATGGTGTTTGAGGTTATTGTCGCTTTTGGTTGTGGTTATTATGTCTGATGGTTGTAGTTATTGTATCTGATGGCTGTGGTTATTGTAGCTGGTAGTTTTGGTTATTGTGGCTGGTGGTTGTAATTATTGTAACTGGTGGCTGTGGTTGTAATTATTGTAACTGGTGGCTGTGGTTGTAATTATTGTAACTGGTGGCTGTGGCTGTTGGTTGTTTTGTTGCTGGTAGGTGTTGTGGTTATGATTATTGTGGCTGGTGGTTGTGGGTGCGGCTGGTAGTTGTGGTTGTGGCTGGTGGTGTCGGTTATCGTGACTGTTCGTAGTGGCTGGTGGTTGTGGTTATTGTAGATAGTGAATGTGATAATTGTAGCTTGTGGTTGTGGTTACTGCGGCCGTTTGTTGTTGCTGTGGATATTGTGGCCGGTAGTTGTGGTTATTGTGGCTGGTGGTTGTAGTTGTGTCTGGTGGTTGTGAATATTCACACTGCTGGATGTGGTGATTGTGGCTGGTTATTTCTGTATATTGTGGCTGGTTGTTGTGGTTACTGTAGCTGGTGGTTGTGGATATTGAGGTTAGTGGTTGTTTTTATTGTGGCTTGTTGTTCTGGTTTTTGTTGTGGTTATTGTGGTTTAGGGGGGGGTTATAGCAGCAGGTGGTTGCAGTTTCTGTGGCTGGAGGTTTGGTTAGCGTGGCTCGTGGTTGTGGTTATGTTGGCAGGTGGTTGTGATTATTGTGGCAGGTGGTTGTGATTATTGTGGCTGGTGGAGGTGGTTACTGTAACTGGTGATTGTTGTTATTGTGGAATGAGGTTGTGTTTATTGTAGCTGCTGGTTGTGGTATGGTTGCTGGTTGTTGCGGTCAGTGTGGCTGGTCGTTGAGGTTATTGTTGATGGTGGTTGTGGTTATTGTTGCTGGTGGTTATGGTTAATGTGGCGGGTGCTTGTGCTTATTTTTTCTGGTGGTTGTGGTTATTGAGGCTGGTGGTCATGGTTATTGTGGCTGGTGGTTGTAGTTATTTTGACTGGTGGTTATGGTAAATGTGACAGGTCGTTGACTGTGGTTATTTTGGCAGGTGGTTCTGATTATTTTGGCTGTTGGGGGTGGTTATTGTAGCTGGTGATTATTGGTATTGTGGCTCGTGGTTGTGTTTATTGTAGCTGCTGGTTGTGGTATTATTGCTGGAGGTTTCGGTCATTGTGGTTAGTCGTTGAGGTTAATTTGGCTGGTGGTTGTGGTTACTGTTGCTTGTGGATGTCGTTAAATTAGCTGGAGGTTGTGGTTATTGTGGCTGGTTGTTGCCGTTTTTGTGGGTGGAGGTTGTTGAATTGTTGCTAGAGGTTGTAATTATTGTAGCTGGTGGAAATGCCTATTGTAGGTGGTGGGTGTGGTGATTGTATCATCTGGTTGTGATTTTTGTTACTGGTGGTTGTGGTTATATCGGCTGGTGGTTGTGGTTATTTTGCTGGTGGATGTAGTTATTGTGGCTGGAGAATGCGGTTATTTTAGCTACTAGTTGTGGTTATTGCAACTGGTGGTTGTTCTTATTGTGGCTTGTGGTTGTGATTATTGTAGCCTGTGGTTGAGGTTTTTGTTACAGGTGGTTGTAGTTATTGTTACTGGTGGTTGTGAACATTGTTGCAAGTGGTTGTGATTATTGTGGACAGTGGATGTGGTTATTGTGGCTGGTGGTTGTTGTTATTGTATCTGATGGTTGTGGGTATTGTAACTGGTGGTTTTGCTTATTGTGGCTTATGTTTGTGGTTATGTTGGCTGGTGGTTGTGGTTATTATGGGTAGTCGTTGTAGTCATTGTAGTTGGTGATTGTGTTTATGGTAGCTGGTGGTTGCGGGTATTATGGCTAGTGGTTGGGGTTATTGTAACTGGTGGTTGTGGTCATTGTGGCTAGTAGTTAGGGTTATTGTAGCTGGTGGTTGTGGGTATTGTGACTGGTGTTTTAGTTATTATGGAATGTGGTTGTGGGTTTTGAGGCTGGAGGTTGTGGTTATTGTGGCTGGTGATTGTAGCTATTGCATTTGGTGGTTGTGGGTATTATGACTGGTGGTTTTGTTTATTTTAGCTTGTGGGTGTGGTTATAGTGGCTGGTAGTTGTGGTTATTATTATAGTTGTTGAGGATATTGTAGCTGGTGATTGTGGTTATTGTAACTGGTAGTTGTGGTCATTGTTGGAGGTGGTTGTGGTTATTAAGGCTTGTAGTTGTGGTTATTGAGGCTGGAGGTTGGGGTTATTATGGCTTGTGGTTCTAGTTATTGTATCTGGTGTTTGTCAGTATTTTTTTTTTCGTTGGTTGTTATTGTTGTTGTGGTTATTGTGGCTGGTGATTGTTGTTTTGCAGCAGGTGGTTAAGGTTATTGTGGCTGGTGATTGTTGTTTTGCAGCAGGTGGTTGTGGATATTTTGGACTGTGATTTTGGTTACTGTGGCTGGTGATAGTGTTTATTGTAGCTCGTGGTTGTGGTTATTGTGGCTGTTGGTTGCAGTTATTGTGACTGGTGGTTGTGGTTATGGTGGCTGGTTGATGATGTTAATGTGGCTGGTGGTTGCGGTTATTGTGACTGGTTGTTGTGGTTATTGTGACATTATAGCTGTTGGTTGTAGTTATTGTGGCTGGTGGGATTGATTATTGTACCTGGTGGCTGTGGGTTGTGTAGATGTTGGTTTTGGTTATAGAGGCTGGTGTTGCCGTTATTTTTCTGGAGGTTGTTGTTATTGTTGTTGGTGGTTGTGGTTATTGTGGCTGATGGTTGTAGTTAGGGTGGATGGTGATTGCGGTTATTGTCGATGGTGATTGTGGTTATTGTTACTTGTGTTTGTGGTTATTGTGGCAAATGATTGTGGTTATTGTTGCTGGTGGTTGTGGTTATTGTTACATGTGTTTGTGGTTATTTTGGCAGGTGGGTGTGGTTATTATGGCTGGTGGATGTGGAAATTGTGGCTGGTGGTTGTGGGTATTGTATCTGGTGGTTGGGGTTATTGTTGCTGATGGTCGTGGGTACAGTAGATGGTGGTTGTGGTATTACTTCTGGTGGTTGTGGGTATTGTGACTGGTGGTTGTAGTTATAATAGCTGGTGTTTGTGGTTATTATGACTGGTGGTTTTGGTTATTGTGGCTTGTGGTTGTGGTTATTATGACTGGTGGTTGAGGTTATTATGGCTGGTGGTTGTGGGTATTGTAGCTGGTCGATGTGTGTATTTTAGCTGGTGGTTATTGGTAATGTGTTTGGTGGTTATTGTGGCTGGCTGTTGTGGTTAATGTGACCATTTGATGAAGTTATTGTTATTGGTGATTGAGGTTGTTGTGGCTGGTGGCTGTGGTTTTTGTGGCTGGTTGTTGTGGTTATTTTGACAGGTGATTGTGGTTATTGTGGCAGGTAGTTTTGGTTATTATTGCTGGTTGTTGTAGTTATTGTTATTGGTTGTTGTAGTTATTGAGGCTTGTGGGTGTGGATTTTTTTAGCAGGTGGTTGTTGTTATTGCAGCAGGTGGTTGTGGTTAATGAGTCTGGTGGTTGTTGTGTTTATTGTTATTGTTGCTGGTGTTTGTGGCTATTATGACTGGTGGTTGTGGGTATTGTGGACAGTATTTGTGGTTATTGTTCCTGTTGGTTGTGGATATTGTGGCTACTGGTTGTAGTTAATGTGACTGGTTTTTGTGGTTATTGTGTCTGGTGGTAGTAGTTATTGTAGCTGGTGTTTTCAGTTATTGTTGCTGGTGGTTGTAATTATTGAAACTCGTTGCTGAGGCTGGGGTTTTTGGTATTTTAGTTATTGTTACTGGTGGTTTTGGTTGTGGCTTGTGGTTGTGATAATTGTGGCTGGTGGTTGTTGTTGCGGCTGGTGATTGTGGTTGTGGCTGGTGGTTGTTGTTGCGGCTGGTGAATATGGTTGTGGCTGGTGGTTGTTGTTGCGGCTGGTGATTGTGGTTGTGGCTGGTGGTGTCATTTGTTGTGACTGATCGCTGTGGTTCGTGGTTATGTTTATTGTGGATGTGGTATTTGATGTTTGTGGTTGTGGTTATTGCGGCCGTTGGATTTTGTTGTGGATATTGTGGCAAGTAGTTGTTGGTATTGTGGCTGGTGGTTCTGGTATTGAGGCTGGTGGTTGCGAATATTGAGGCTGGAGGAAGTGGTAATTGTGGGTAGTGATTGTGTTTATTGTGGCTGGTTGTTGTGGTTATTGTGGCTGGTGGTTTTGGATATTGAGGCTAGTGTTTGTGGTTATTGTAGCAGGTGGTTGTTGTTATTGTGGCTGGTGGGATTGCTTATTGTAACTTGTGGCTGTGGTTATTGTAGCTATTTGTTGTGGTCGTTGTGGCTGCTGGTTGTGATTTTTGTTGTTGGTGGTTGTGGTTATATCGGCTGCTGGTTATGATTATTGTGCTGGTGGCTGTTGTTATAGTGGTTGTGGTTGTAGTTATTTTAGCTACTGGTTTTGGTTATTGCAACTGGTAGTTTTTTTGGCTAGTGTTTGTGGTTAAATTAGCTTGTTGTTTTAGTTATTGTTACTGGTAATTGTGGTTATTGTAGTTGATGAGTTTGGGGTTTTGTTAAAGGTGATTGAGGTTATTGTTACTGGTGGTTGTGGTCATTGTAGCAGGTGTTTGTGATTATTGTGGATAGTTGTTATGGTTATTGTGGTTTGTGGTTGTGGTTTCGTTTGCTGGTGGTTGTAGTTTTGTTGGCTGGTGGTTGAGGTTATTGTATCTGGTTATTGTCGTTATTATAGCTGGTGGTTGTGGGTATTATGACTTGTGTTTTGGTTATTATGGATTTTGGTTATGGTTATTGAGGCTGGATGTTGTGGTTATTTAGTCTGGTGATTTTAGTTATTGTATCTGGTGGTTGTGGTCATTCATGCTGGTTGTTGTGTTTATTATTGCTGGTGGTTGAGGGGTATTGTAGCTGGTGATTGCGGTTATTGTCGCTGGTGCTTCCGGTTATTGTGGCTGATGGTTGTGATTATTGTTCCTAGTTGTCGTTATTGTGGCTGGTTTTTCTGGTTGTTGTTACTTGTGATTGTGGTTATTGTAGATATTGATGTGTTTACTAGAGATTGTGGTTGCGGGTATTGTATCTGGTGGTTGTTGGTATTATGACTGGTAGATATAGTTATTGTGGCTTTTGGTTGTGGTTATATTAGCTGGTGGTTGCGGTTAATTTCGGTGGTGGTTGTTGTTATTATGGCTGGTGGTGGTAG
The DNA here is from genome assembly GCF_020424385.1 of Procambarus clarkii. Lineage (NCBI taxonomy): Eukaryota > Metazoa > Arthropoda > Malacostraca > Decapoda > Cambaridae > Procambarus > Procambarus clarkii. Next base: position 20,935,819 of record NC_059586.1, read on the forward strand.
TTATTGTAGCTGGTAATTGTGGTTGTTATAGCTGCTAATTTCGGTTATTATAACTGGTGGTTGTGGTTATTGAGTCTGGTTGTTGTGGTTTTTGTGGTTGGTAGTTTTCTTTTTTATTGGTTATCGTAGTTATTCTGACTGGTGTTTTTTTGGCTAAAGGTTGTAGATATTGTGTCAGGAGGTTGTGGTATTGTAGATGGTGGTTGTCGCTCTTATACCTGGTTGTTGTATGATATTCGTACTGTTGTAGTATTGTAGTTATTGTGGCAGGTGATTGTGGTTATATTTGTAGGTGGTTCTGGTATTGTTACAGGTGGATGTGAATAATATGTCTCTTGGTTGTGGGTATTGTAGATGGTTGTTGTGGGTATTGTGGCTGGTGGTTGTGGTTGTTGTTAATGATGATTTTGGTTATGGAGGATTGTGGTTTTGGTTATTAACGCTAAACGTTGTGGTTATTGTTACTAGTGATTGTGGTTATTGTGCTGGTGGCTGCAGTTATGTTGACTGTGGTTATTGTTATTTTAGATAATGGTTGTGGTTATTGTTATTTTAGATGGTGGTTGTGGTTGTTGAAGTTTTTGTTGCTGGTGTTTGTGGATATTGTATCTTGTGGTTATGGTTTTTGTGGCTGGTAGTTGTGGTTATTGTAGCTGGTGGTTGTGGTTAGTGTTACTGGTGATTTTGGTTATTGAAGCTGATAATTGTTGCTTTTGTGGCTGGTGGTTGTGTCTATTGTTATTGATGTTTGTGGACATTGTAGTAGGCTGTTGTTGTTATTGTGGTTGGTAGTTGTTGTTATTGTTTCTGTTAATTGTAGATATTTTAGCTGGTTATATTTGTTATTGTCGCTGGTGGTTGTAGTCATTCTGGCTGGTAGTTGTGGTTATTGTAGCTTGTGATTTTGGTTTTTATGGCTGGTGTTTGTGGGTATTGTAGATGATTGTTGAAGAGTATTTTGGCTGGTGGTTGTGGCGATTGTTGCTGGGGGTTATGGGTATTGTGGCTGGAGGTTGTGTTTATTGTGGCTGGTGGGTGTGGATAGTGTGGCTGGTGGTTGCGGCTATTGTGACTGGTGGGTGTGGATATTGTGGCTGGTGGTTGAGGTTTTGATTATGGTGGTTGTGACTGGTGGTTGGTGTTTGTGGTTATTGTGGCTGGTGGGTGCTGCTGATGGTTTTGGTTATTGCTGGTGGTTGTTGTGTTTGTGATTATTGTAGCTAGTGCTTGTGGTTATTGAAGTTGGTGAGTATGACTATTATGACTGGTGGTTTTGGTTATTGTATCTTGTGGTTGTGGTTAATGTGAATGGTGGTTGTGGGTTATTAGGGCGTGTTCTTGTGGGTATTGTTGCTGGTTGTTGTGGTTATTGTAGCTGGCTTCTGTAAATATAGTGGCTGATGGTTGTGGTTATTGTGGATGATTGTTGCGATTGTATTATTGTTACCGGTTATCGTCGTTATCGTTGCTAGTGGTTGTGGTTTTTGTGGCTGATGCTTGTGGATATTGTGGCTTGTCATTGTGATGGTGGTTGAGGTTGTGGTTGGTGGTTGTTGCTTGTTGTTGCGGTTATTGTGAGTTGTGGTTTGAGGTTGATGGTTGTGGTTATTATGGCTGGTTGTTGTAGTTATTAAGGATGGTGGTTGTGGGTATTGTGGCTGTTTGTTGTGATTATTATGACTGGTGCTTGTTGCTATAATAGCTTGCTGTTGTAATTATTGTGGCTGGTGGTTTTGGTTATTACGGCTGTGGATGTGGTTATTCTAACTGGTTGTTGTTGTTGTTGTTATCGTCGCTGCTGGTTGTGGATATTGTGGTTGGCTGTGGATATTGTGGCTGGTTGTTGTGGTTATGTTGTTGGTTGTTGCAGTTATTGTTACTGGTTGTTTTATTTATTGTAGCTGGTGGTTATGTTTTTTTTTAGCAAGTTGTTGTGGTTATTGCAGCAGGTGGTAGTGGTTAATGTGTGTCTGGTAGTTGGGGTGGTTGTGGTTATTTAAGATGGTGGTTGTGGATATTATAGCTGTTTGTTGTTGGTATTGTGGCTGGTGGTTGTGGCTATTGTGGCTGGTGGTTGTGGTTTTGATTTTGGTAGTTGTGGCTGGTTATTGTATCTGGTGGTTGGTGTTTGTGGTTATTGTGGCTGGTGGGTGTTGCTGGTGGTTTTGGTTTTGCTGGTGGTTGTTGTGTTTGTGATTAATGTAGCTGGAGTTTGTAGTTATTGAGGTTGGTGAGTGTGGTTATTATGACTGGTGGTTTTGGTTATTGTATCTTGTTGTTGTGGTTAATGTGAATAGTGGTTGTGGGTTATTAGGGCGTGTTGTTGTGGGTATTGTTGCTGGTTGTTGTGGTTATTTTAGCTGGCTTCTGTGAATATAGTGGCTGGTGGATCTGGTTATTGTGGCTGGTTGTTGTGGTTATACTATTTTTACTGGTTATCGTTGTTATCATGGGTAGTGGTTGTGGTTTTTGTGGCTATTGTGGCTTGTCATTGTGGTTAATGTGGCTGGTGGTTGAGGTTGTGGTTGGTGGTTGCCCGAAACGCTTTGCGTAATTAGTGGCTTTAGGCATTGTATGTACTAGCTCTATCTATAAGGCCAACAAACTTTGTAAAATCTCTTTATGTATGTACCTTTACCTAAATAAAAATTATTATTATTATTATTATTATTATTGTTGTGGCTTGTAGTTGCGGTTATTGTGAGTTGTGGTTTGAGGTTGATGGTTGTGGTTATTGTGCTTGGTTGTTTTTGTTGTTATCGGCGTTGCTGATTGTGGATATTGTGGCTGGTTGTTGTGGTTATTTTGTTGGTTGTTGTAGTTATTGTTACTGATTGTTTTCTTTATTGTAGCTGGTGGTTGTGGTTTTTTAGCAAGTTGTTGTGGTTATTACAGCAGGTGGTTGTGGTTAATGTGTGTCTGGTGGTTGTGGTGGTTGTGGTTGTTTTCGATGGCGGTTGTGGATATTATAGCTGTTGGTTGTTGGTATTGTGGCTGGTGGTTGTGGTTATTGTGGCTGGTGATTGAGGTTGTTGTTGCTGGTTGTTGTAGGTATTGTAGCTGGTGGTTGGAGTTAATGTGATTGGTGATTGTGGTGATTGTTTCTGGTTGTTGTGGTTATTGGAGCTGGTGGTTGTCTTATTGTAGTTGATAGTTGTGGTTATTGTTGCTGGTGGTTGTTAGTGGTTTTTGTGGTAAATTTGCTTTTTGAGGCTGGTGGGTGTGGTTAAATTAGTTGGTGGTTGTGGGAATTATCACCGGTGTTTGCTGATGTGGTGATTGTTGCTGTTGGTTCTGGTTATTTTACCAGGTGATTCTAGTTATTAAGGCTTGTGGTTGTGTTTATTGTGGCTGTTGGTTGTTTTTATTGTAACTGGTGATTGTGGTTACTGTGGCTAGTCGTTCAGGTTTTTGTGGCTGGTGGTTGTGTTATTGCTGTTGGTGATTGTTGTTATTGTAGCTGTATATTGTCATTATTGTGGCTGGTTGTTGTGGTTAATGAAGCTAGTGGTTGTGGTTTTTGTGACTTATAATTATGATTCTTGTATCCGGTCGTTTTGGTTATTTTTACTGGTGGTTGTGGTTATTGTACTGGTGGCTGTAGTTATTGTGGCTGTTGGTTGTGTTTATTTTAGCTGCTAATTTTGATAATTGTAGATGTTGCTTGTTGTTATTGTGGCTGGTGGTTATGGTTATTGTATCTGCTATATGTGATTATTGTGGGTGGTGGTTGTGGTTATTGTAGCTGATGGAGTGTGGTTATTTTAGCTAGTGGTTGTGATTATTGTTACCTGTTGGTTCGGTCATTGTAGCAGGTTGTTGCCGTTATTGTGGCTGGTGGTTGTGGTTATTGTTACTTGTGGAATGGGTTATTGTGGCTGTTGTTTGTGGTTATTGTGACTGGTATTTGAAAGTATTGTAGTTGTTGTCATTATGACTGGTGGTTGTGGTTATTGTAGCCGGTGGTCGTGGTTATTTAGGCTTGTCGTTGTGGCTTATGAGACTGATGGTTGTGGTTATTTTGGCTGGTGGTTGTGTTTGTTGCGGATGGTGGTTGTAGTTTTTGTGGCTGGTGATTGTGATTAGTATGGCTAGTGGTTGTGGTTATTTTTGTTGGTGGTAGTTGGGGGTGGTTGTGGCTGATAGTAAGTGATTGTGTTTATTGTGGCTGGTGATTGTGGCTGGTGATTGTGGCTGGTGGTTGGAACTGGGAGTTTTGGCTGGTAGCTGTGGTGGTTGTGGTTATTCTTACTGGTGATTACAGTTATTGTGGCTGGAGTTGTGGTTATTATCATCGGGGTTATTGTGGCTGGTGGTTGTGACTGGTGGGTGTAGCTGATGGTTGAAGATAGTGGGTATTGTAGCTGGTAATTGTGGCAGGTGTTTTTAATTGTGCCCGGTGGTTGTTGCTGGTGCTTGTGGCTGATAGTTGAGTTGGTTGTGATTAGTGATGCTGGTGGTTGTAGCTGGTGGTTGACGTGGTTGTAGTTATTGTTGCTGGTGATTGTGACTGGTGGTTTTGTCTCAAGGTTGTGGATGTGAATTGTGGTTGTGATTGGTGGTTGTGTCTCGTTGTTGTGGTTTTGGCTGGTGGTTGGTGCTGTTGGTTGTTATTTTTATTGTGGCTTGTTATTGTGATGGTGGAGGTTATTGTGGCTTCGGGTTGTGGATATTGAAGTTATTGTGGCTGGTGGTTGTGGTTATTGTGGTTGGTGGGTTTTGGTATTTTGACTTGTGGTTGTGACTGGTGTTTCTAGTGGTAGCCGTTATTGTGGCTGGTGGGTTGTGGTTTGTGTGGCTGAAGGTTGTGGTTATCATGGCTGATGGTTTTGGTTATGAATGATGATGGTTGTGGTGGTTGTTGTTATTGTGGCTTTTGATTGTGGTTATTGTAGATAGTTGTTGTGTTTATTATGACTGGTGGTTGTGGTTATTGTGACAGGTGGTTGTGATTATTGAGGCTGGTGGTTGTTGTTGTGGTTATTGTGGCTGGTGGTTGTGGTTGTTGTGGCTGGTGGTTATGGGCATTGTAGCTCGTGGTTGTGGTAATTGAGGCTGGTAGGTGAGGTTATTGTTGATGGTATTTGTAGTTAATGTTTCTGGTGGTTTTGGTTATATTTACTGGTGGTTGGGATTAATTTGGCGGGTGGTTGTTGTTATTCTGGCTTGTGGTTGTGACTGCTATTTGTTGTGATTTTGGTTAATTTGGCTGGTGGTTGTGACTTGTGGTTGTCGTTGTGGTTTGAGGTTGTGCCTGGTGGTTGTGGCTGATGGTTAAGGAAATTGTGGATATTGTTACTAATGGTTGTAGGTGGTAGTTGTGGTGGTTTTGTTATTGTGGCTAGTGGTTGTGGTTGTGGCTTTTGTAGCTGGTTGTTGGGGTGGTAGTGGTTGTTGTGGTTGGTGGTTGTGGTTATTGTTGTTATTGTGGCTGATGTTTGTGGTTATTGTAGCTAGTGGTTGTGCTTGGTTGTTGTTGTGATTGTGGTTATTGTGGCTGGTGGTTGTAGTTATTGTGACTGATGGTTGTAGTTATCATTGCAGGTGGTTTTGGTTATTGTGGATGGTGGTTGTGGTGGTTGTGGTCATTTTTGTTGTGGGTGTAGTTATTGTAGATGGTGGTTGGGGTTATTTTATCTTTGGGTTCTAGTTATTGTGATAGGTGGTTGTGCTTTTTGGTTGTGGTTATTGTGGCTGGCAATTGTGGTTTTTGTTGTCGGTGGTTGTTGTGTTGGTTATGTGACTGGCGGTTGTGGGAATTATAACTAGTGGTTGTGGATATTGTGACTGGTGGTTGTCGTTACTGTGGCTAGTGGATGTGGTTATTGTGGCTGGTGGTTGTGGTTATTGTGGCTGGTGTTGTGGGTATTAGGTATGGTGGTTGTGGTTATTATGGCTGTTGATTGTAGCTGGTGATTGTTTTGGTTATTATGTTTTAGCTGGTGGTTGTCGCTCGTGGTTGTGGTTGTAGCAGGTGGTTGTGGTTGTGTCAGGTGATTGTGGTCATTGTGGCGGGTTGGTTGTGACTGATTGGTTGATGTGAATGTGGTTATTGTGCCTCGTTGTTGAAGTTATCATGGATGGTAGTTTTGGGTATGTCGGATGGTGGTTGTGGTGGTTGTATTTATTGTTGCTGGTGGTTATTGTAGATGATAGTTGTGGCTAGTGTCTGGTGGTTGTAGTTATTGTGACAGGTGGATATGGCTTGTATTTGTGGTTATTATGGCTGGTGGTTGTTGTTATTGTACCTGGTGGTTGTAATTATTGTTGCTGGTAGTTTTGGTTATTGTAATTGGTGGTTGTGGTTTCTGTGGCTGGTCGTTGTTGTTGTGGTTATTCTGGTTGGTGGTTGTGGTTATTTTAGTTGGTGGGTGTGGTTATTGTGTCTAGTGCGTGTGGTTATTGTGGTTGGTTGTTGGTGTCTCATTGATGTGGATGTGTCTTTCGGTTGTGACTGGTGGGTTGTGTCCCATGGTTGATGTTTTGATTGGTGGTTGTGGTTGGTATTTGTTGCTGGTGGTTAGGGTTGTTGGGTTTATTGTAGCTGGTAGTTGTGGTGGTGGTGGTGGTTATTGTGGCTTGTGGTTGTGTATATTGTAGTTATTGTGGCTGGTGGTTGTAGGTATTGTGGCTGGTGGGTGTGGTTATTGTTACTGGTGTTTGTGGTTAACGTTGCTGGTGGTTTTGGTTATGGTTGATGATGGTTGTGGTGCTTATTGTTATTGTTGCGGGTGGTTTTGGTTATTGTTTACGGTTGTTGCGTTTATTTGTGACTGGTGGCTGTGGTTATTGTGACAGGTGGTTGTGGCTTGTGGTTGTTGTTATTGTTAGAGCTGGTTGTGGCTTGTGGTTGTTGTTATTGTTAGAGCTGGTTGTGGCTAGTGGTTGTGAATTTTGTGGCTGGTGGTTGTTGTTGGGGTTATTGTGGCTGGTGGGTATGGTTATTGTAGCTGGTGGTTGTGGTTATGGTGGCTGGTGAGTGTGGTTTTTGTACTTGGAATTTGTAGTTATATTTTCTAGTGGATGTGTTTATTTTTTCTGGTTGTTGTGATTATTGTGGCGGGTGGTTGTGATTATTGTGACTGGTGGTTGTGGATATTGTAGCTGGTGGTTGTGGGTATGATTACTGGTGTTTGTTTTTATTGTGGCTGGTGGTTGTGGATTTTGTGGTAGGTGATAGTGGCTGGTGGGTGTGTCTGATGATTGGTAATAGTGGTTATTGTAGCTGGTAGTTGTGGTTAATGAGGCTGGTGGTTGTGGTTTTTGTGGCTGTTGTTTGTAAATTTACTGGCTGGTGGTGGTTTTTGTTGTTATTGTTGCTCGTGATTATGGTTATTTTAGCTGGTGGTTGTGGTTATTTTGGCTGGTGATTGTGGTTATTTGGCTGGTGGATGTAGTTATTGTTGCTGGTGGTTTTGGTTACTTTTACTGGTAGTTGGGGTTATTGTGGTATGTGGTTGTGGTAATTGTAACTGGTGGTTGTGGGCATTATAGCTGGTGGTTGTGTATATTATTACCGGTGGTTGTGGTAATTATAGCAGGTGGCTGTGCTTATTGTGATTTGTGGTTATGGCTAGTGGGACAATTGTGGCTCGCTGTTGCGGTTATTCTGGTTGGAGGTTGTGGTTGTTGTGGATTTTAGTTGTGACTGCTAGTTCTTATGATTGTGGTTATTTTGGCTGGTGGTTGTGGTTGTGGCTGGATGTTGTGGTTGTGGCTGGATGTTGTGCCTGGTGGTCGTGGCTGGTGGTTATGGTAGTTGCGGTTATTGTTACTGGAGGTTGGTGCACTTGGTTGTGGTTGTGGGTGGTGGTTGTGGTGGTTTTGGTTATTGTAGCTGGTGGTTGGGGTGGTTATCTTGAGGTTATCTTGAGATAATTTCGGGGCTTTAGTGTCCCCGCGGCCTGGTCCTCGACCAAGCCTCCACCCCCAGGAAGCCGCCCGTGACAACTGACTAACACCCAGGTACCTATTTTACTGCTAGGTAACAGAGGCATAAGGTGAAAGAAGCTCTGTTCATGGTTTCTCTCCGGCACCCGGGATCGAACCCGGGACCACAGGATCACATGTTCAGCGTGCTGTCCGCTCGACCGACGGGCTCCCATGGTGGTGGTGGTTATTGTGGCTGGTGGTTGTGGGTTAATGTGGTTATTATGGCTGGTGTTAGTGGTTATTGTAGCTGGTGGTTGAGGTGGTGGTGGTTATTGGGGCTGGTGGTTATGGTTAATATGGTTATTATGGCTGTGGTTTAATATTGCTAATATTGCTGGTGTTAGTGGTTATTGTAGCTGGTGGTTGTTGTGATTTTGGTTATTGTGGCTGGTGGGTGTGGGTTATTGTGGCTGTTGGCTGTAGTTGGTGGTTTTGGTTATGGTGTATGGTGGTTGGGGTGGTTTTGGTTATTGTTGCTGGTGGTTGTAATAATTGTAGATGGTGGTTGTGGTTAGTGTGACAGGTGTTTGTGTTTTGTGGTTGTGGTTATTGTGACTGATGGTTGTAGCTGGTTGTTGCGGTTTTTGTGGCTGGAGGTTGTGTTTATTGTTGCTGGTGGTTGTGTTTTTTTATTGCTGCTGGTTTTTGTTTTTGTTACCGGTGGGTGTTGTTTTATTTATTGAGACTGATGGTTGTGGGTATTATAACTAGTGGTTGTGGGTATTGTGGCTGGTGGTTGTGGTTAATGTGGCTGGTGGTTGTAGTTGGTGGTTGTGGTGGTCATATTATTGTAGCTTGTGTTTGTGGCTCGTGCTTGTGGTTGTAGCTGGTGGTTGTGGTGGTTGTGGTTATTGTGGCTGGTGGTTGTGGTCATTGTGGCTGGTGGGGTTGGTAATTGTGGCTGGTTGTTTTGACTGCTGGTTATAGTGGATTTGGTTATTGTGGCTGGTGGTTGACGTTATCATTACTGGTGGTTTTGGATATGGTGGATGGTTGTTGTTGTTGTGGGTGTATTTAATGTGTCTGGTGGGAATGGTTTTTGTAGATCGTGGTTGTGGTTATTGTGACTGGTGATTGTGGTTATTGTGGCTGCTGGATGTTGTTATTGTGCCTGGTGGTGCAGTTATTGTTGCTGGTAGAAGTGAGTATTGTAGCTGGTGGTTGTGGTTTCTGTGGCCGGTCGTTGTTGTTTTTTTGGTTATTGTGGCTTTTTTTGTGGGTATTGTAGCTGGTGGTTGTTGTTATTATTACTGGTGGTTGAGGTTATTATACCAGGTGGGTGTGCTTATTGTGACTGGTGGTTGTGCCTATTGTGGCTGGTGGTTGTGAATATTCTGGTTGGTGGTTGAGGTTGTTGTGGTTGTAGTTATTTTGGCTGGTGGTTGTGACTGGTGGTTGTGGCTGATGGTTATGGTAGTTGTGATGATTGTTACTTGTGGTTGTAGTTGGAAGTTGTGGTGGTATTGATTATTGTTGCTGGTAGTTGAGGCACGTGGTTGTGATTTTTGCTATTGGTTGTGGTGGTTGTGGCTATTGTAGCTGGTGGTTGGGGTGGTGGTAATTCTTGTGGTTTTGGCTGGTGGTTGTGGTCATTGTAGCACGTGGTTGTGACTGGTGGTTGTTGCGATTTTGGTTTTTGTGGTTGGTGGTTGTGGTTATTGTGGCAGGTGTTGTCGTTTTTGTAGCTGGTGGTTGTTGTTATTGTGGCTGGTTGTTGTGGTTATTGTGGCTGGTGGTTGTGGTTATGGTTGCAGGTGGTTGTGGTTATTTTGGCTGGTGTTTTTTCTTATTGAGGCTGGTCTTTGTGGTTAGTGAAACTGGTTGCTGTGGTTATTGTGCAGGTAGCTGTAGTTATTGTTGCTGGTGGGTGTGTTTATTTTAACTGGCGGTTGCGGTTATTTCAGCAGGTAGTTGTAGTTAATGTGGCTGGTATTTTGGATATTTTACCTGGTGAATAAGTTTATTGTGGCTGGTGGTTGTGGTTATTTTGGCTGGTGGGATTCGTTATTGTACCTGAAGCTGTGGTTATTGTAACTGATGGTTGTGGTTATTGTTATTGGTGGTTGTGGTTAATGTTACTGATGGTTGTGGTTATTGTGGCTGATGGTTGGTATTATTTTAGTTGGTATTGTGTATATTGTGGCTGGTGGTTGTGGTTATTGTATCTGGTAGTTGTTGTTATTGGGGATTTTGGTTGTGATTCATTTAGCCGGTGGTTGTGGTTAATATTGCTGGTGATTGTTGTTATTGGTGCTGGTGGTTGTAGGTTTTGTAACTGGTTGTTGTGTGTTTTGTTGCTGGTGGTTGTATTTGATATTGATGGTGGTTGTTGTTTTTGTTGCTGGTGGTTGTGGTTGTTGTCTGTTGATTTTGCTTATTGTGGCTGGAGGATGTTTTATGGTTGTGGATATTGTTACTGGTGGTTGTTGCTGGTGGTTGTAGATTTTGTAACTGGTGGTTGTAGTTATTGTTGCTGGTGGTTGTGGTTATTGTTGCTGGTGGTTGTGGTTATTTTGGCTGGTGATTGTGGGTTTTGTTACCGGTGGGTGTTGTTTTGGTTATTGTAAGTTGTGGTTGTGGGTATTATAGCTAGTGGTTGTGGTTATTGTGGCTGGTGGTTGGGGTTAATGTGGAGAGTGGATTTGAATACTGTGGCAGGAAGTTTTAGTTATTGTGGCTGGTGTGTGGGTATTTTGTTTGGTGGTTGTGGTGATTATGACTGGAGGTTGTAGCTGGTGGTTGTGGTGGTTATAGTATTGTAGCTGTTAGTTGTGGCTCGTGTTTGTGGTTGTGTCTGGTGATTGTGGTGGTTGTAGTTATTGTGGCTGGTGGTTATGGTCATTGTGACTGGAAGTTGATGTAATTATGGCTGGTGGCTATGACTGCTGGTTTTCGTGGAAGTGGTTATTGTGGCTGGTGGTTGAAGATATCATTGCAGGTATATTTGGATAGTATGGATGGTGACTGTTGTTATTGTGGCACGTGGTTGTGGTTATTGTGACAGGTTGACGTGGCTTGTGGTTGTGGATATTGTGCCTGGAGGTTGTCGTCATTGTGACAGGTGGATGTGACTTGTGTTTGTGGTTATTATAGGTGGTGGTTGTGGTTATTATGGCTAGGTGATGTAATTGGGGCTGCTAGTTTTGATTATTGAGGCTGGTGGTTGTGGTTATTATTGCTGGTGGTTGTGGGTTATTATTACTGGTGGTTGTGGTTATCGTAGCTGGTGGCTGTGGCTATTGTGACTGGTGACTGTGGCTATTGAGGATATTGTGGCTAAAGTGGCTGGTGGTTGTGGTTATTCTGGTTGGGGTTGTGGTTATTGTGGATGGTGGTTGTGATTGCTAGTTGTTATGGTTGTGGATATTTTGGCTGGTGGTTGTGACTCGTGGTTGTAGATGAGGCTGGTGGTTGTGCCTGGTGAATGTGGCTGATGGTTATGGTAGTTGTAGTTACTGTTACTTGTGGTTGTAGCTGGTGGTTGTGTTTTTTTTGGTTATTGTTGCTGGTGGTTGGGGCACGTGGTTGTGGTTGTGGCTGGTGGTAGTGGTAGCTGTGGCTATTGTAGCTGGTGCTTGGGGTTGTGGTGGGTAGTGTGGCTGGTGGTTGTGGTTATTGAGGTTATTGAGGCTCGTGTTTGTGGTTATTGTAGCTGGTGGTTATGACTGGTGATTGTTGTGATTTTAGGTATTGTTGCTGGTGGTTGTGATTATTGTAGCTGTTGGTTGTAGTTATCATGGCTGGTGGTTTTGGTTATGGTGTATGGTGGTTGTGGTGATTGTGGTTATTTTTGCTGGTGGTTGTTGCTATTTTAGATAATAGTTGTGGTTATTGTGACAGTTGGTTGTGTTTTGTGTTTTGGCTGGTGTTTGTGTGGTATTACAGCTAGTGGTTGCAGTTATTGTTGCAGGTGGATGTAAATATTGTGGCTGGAGGTTTTGGTTATTGTGACTGTCGTTGAGGGTATAATGTTTGGTGGTTGTGGGTATTATGGCTGTTGGGTGAAGATGGAGATTGTGGTGGTTATGGTATTGTAGCTGGTGGTTGTGGCTCGTGGTTATTGTTGTGGCTGATGGTTGTGGTCATTGTGTCTGGTGGTTGTGGTAATTGTGGCTGGTGGTTGTGACTGCTGGTTGTTGTCAATGAGGTTATTGTGGCTGGTGATTGAAGTTTCATTGCTGGTGGTTTTGGATATGGTGGATGGTGGTTGTGGTGGTTGAATTTATTGTGGATTGTGGTTATGTTTATTGTAGATTATGGTGTAGTTATTGTGGCGGTTGAATTTATTGTGGATTGTGGTTATGGTTATTGTAGATTATGGTGTGGTTATTGTGGCAGATAGTTTTGGTTATTGCGACAGGGGAATGTGACTTGTTGTAGCGATTATTGTGTCTGGTAGTTGTTGTTATTGTGGCTGGTGGTTGTAGTTATTGTTGCTGGTAGTTGCGGTATTTGTGGCTGGTGGTTGTGGTTATTGATGCTGGTTGATGTGGTAATTATGGCTGGTGGTTGTGATTATTGTGGCTGGTGGTTATGGGTATTATGTTTGTTGGTTGTGGTATTATGGCTGATGGTTTTAGTTGTTGAGGCTTGTTGTTGAGGTTGTTATTGCTGGTGATTGTGGTTGTGGTTGTTGTGGCTGGTGGTTGTGGTTATGGTTGATGGAAGTTTTAGTTATTATGGCAGGTGGTTGTGGTTATTGGGGCTAGTAGTTGTGGTTATTGTGGCTGGTGGTTAAGGTCATTATTACTGGTGTTTGTGGTTATTGTAGCTGGTAGTTGAGGTTATTTTGGCTGTTTGTTGTGGTTATTGTTACTGGTTGTTGCAGGTAATGTGTCTGTATTTTGTGGTTATTGTTACTGGTGTCTTTGGTTATTGTGGAAGGTGAATGTAGTTTTGTTGCTGGTTATTGTGGTTTTAATGACTCGTGGCTGTGGTTATTATGGCTGGTTGTTTTGGTTATTCTTCTTGGTTGTTGTAGTTGTTACTGGCGGTTATTGTGGTTATTGCAACCAGTGGTTTGGCTATGTTGGCTGGTCGTTGAGGTTGTTGTGGCTGGCGGTTGTTGTTGTTGTAGCTGGTGGTTGTGGTTATTGTGGCTGGTGGTTGTGGTTATTGTTACTGGTGAGATTGGTTAATGTAGCTGAAGGCTGTAGCTACTGTAGCTTGATCTTGTGGTTATTGTGTTTGGTGGTTGTGGTTACTGTTGCTGGTGGATGTGGTTATGGATGCTGGTGGTTGTGGTTTTTGTTGCTGGTGGTTGTGGTTATCATAGTTGGTGGCTATGGTTATGGTTGAAGAAGATTGTGGTCAATTTCGTTATTGTGGGTGGTGGGTGTGGTTAATTGTAGATTGCCGTTGTGTTTATTGTGGCTAGTGGTTGTGGTTATAATGACAGGTGGGTATGGCTTTTGGTTGTGGTTATTGTTGCATGTGGTTGTGGCTGGTGGGTTGTGAATTTTGTGACGGCTGGTTGTTGTCGTTGTTGTAGCTGGTGGTTGTTGTTGTTGTGGTTATTGTGGCTTGTGGTTGTGATTATTGTGGCTGGTGGTTATGGTTGTTGGTGCTGGTGATTGTGGTTATTGAGTCTGGTGGGGTGTGTGGTTATTGTGGCTGTTATTTGTAGTTATTGTTTCCGGTGGATGTGGTAATTTTTACTGGTGGTTCGAGTTAATGTGGCGGGTGGTTGTGGTTATTGTGACTGGTGGTTGTGGGTATTGCATCTGGTGGTTGTGTATATTATTACTGGTGTTTGTGGATATTGTGGTTGGTGGTTGGGGTTGATAGTTGTGGCGGACGGTCAGTAATTGTGGTTATTGTGGCTGGTGGTTGTGAGTTTTGTTGCTGCTGGTGGTTGTTGTGATTATTGTGGCACCTGTTTGTTGTTATTGTTGCTGGTGGTTATAGTATTGTTGCTGGTGGTTATAGTTATTGTAGCTGGTGATTGTGGTTATTTTTTCTGCGTGTTGTGGTTATTATTACTGCTTGTTGTAGTTATTGTTGATGGTGCTTGGGATTATTTTGGTGGGTGGTTGCGGTAATTGTGACTGGTGGTTGTGAGTATTGTAGCTTGTGGTTGTGATTATTATTATTGGTGGTTGTAGTTATTATAGCTGGTGACTGTGCCTTTTGTGACTGGTGGTTGAGGCTATTGTCGCTAAAGTGGCTGGTGGTTGTGGCTATTCTGGTTGGGGTTGTGGTTATTGTGGATGGTTGTTGTGATTGCTAGTTGTTGTGGTTGCAGTTATTTTGGCTGGTGGTTGTGACTGGTGGTTGTGGTTGAGGTTGGTGGTTGTGCCTGGTGATTGTGGCTGATGGTTATGGTAGTTGTTATTATTGTTATTTGTGGTTGTAGCTGGTAGTTGTGGTGGTTTTGGTTATTGTTGCTTGTGGTTGGGGCATGTGGTTGTGGCTGATGGTAGTGGTGATTGTGGCTATTGTAGCTGGTGGTTGGGGTTGTGGTGGGTAGTGTCTCTAGTGGTTGTGGTTATTGTGGCTGGTGGTTGTGGTTATTGTGGCTGGTGGTTGTGAATTTTATTGTTGATGGTGGTTATTGTGTTTTGTGGTTGTGATTATTGTGGCTGGTGGTTATGGTTGTTGTTGCTGGTGATTGTGGTTATTGAGTCTGGTGGGGTGTGTGGTTATTGTGGCAGTTATTTGTAGTTATTGTTTCAGGCGGATGTGGTTATTTTTACTGGTGGTTCGAGTTAATGTGGCGGGTGGTTGTGATTATTGTGACTGGTGGTTGTGAGTATTGCATCTGGTGGTTGTGTATATTATTACTGGTGTTTGTGGATATTGTGGTTGGTGGTTGGGGTTGATAGTTGTGGCGGACGGTCAGTAATTGTGGTTATTGTGGCTGGTGGTTGGGAGTTTTTTTGCTGGTGGTGGTTGTTGTGATTATTGTGGCACCTGTTTGTTGTTATTGTTGCTGGTGGTTATAGTTATTGTTGCTGGTGGTTATAGTTATTGTAGCTTGTGGTTCTGGTTATTTTTTCTGCTTGTTGTGGTTACTGTTACTGGTTGTTGCAGTTATTGTTGATGGTGCTTGGGATTATTGTGGTGGGTGGTTGCGGTAATTGTGACTGGTGGTTGTGGGTATTGTAGCTTGTGGTTGTGATTATTATTACTGGTGGTTGTAGTTATTATAGCTGGTGACTGTGCCTTTTGTGACTGGAGGTTGAGACTATTGTCGCTAAAGTGGCTAGTGGTTGTGGTTATTGTGGATGGTTGTTGTGATTGCTAGTTGTTGTGTTTGCGGTTATTTTGGCTGGTGGTTGTGACTGGTGGTTGTGGTTGAGGTTGGTGGTTGTGCCTGGTGATTGTGGCTGATGGTTATGGTAGTTGTTATTATTGTTATTTGAGATTGTAGCTGGTAGTTGTGGTGGTTTTTGTTATTGTTGGTGGTGGTTGGGGCATGTGGTTGTGGTTGTAGCTGATGGTAGTGGTGATTGTGGCTTTTGTAGCTGGTGGTTGGGGTTGTGGTGGGTAGTGTGGCTAGTGGTTGTGGTTATTGTGGCTGGTGGTTGTGGTTATTGTGGCTGGTGGTTGCGAATTTTATTATTGATGGTGGTTGTTGTGGTTATTGTTATTGGTTGTTGTAGTTATTGTTGATGGTTGTTGGGATTATTGTGACGGGTTGTTGCGAGAATTGGGACTGGTGGTTGTCGGAATTATAGCTTGTGGTTGTGGTTATTATTACTGGTGGTTGAGGATGGTATAGCTGGTGGTTGTGCTTATTATGGCTGGTGGTTGTGACTGCTAGTTGTTGTGATTGTGAGTGTTTTGGCTGGTCGTTGTGATTTATGGATGGGAATGTGGCTGGTGGTTAATCCTGCTGGTTGTTGCTGATGGTTCTGGAAATTGTAAATATTGTTACTAATGGTTGTAGCTGCTGGTTGTTGTGGTTTTGGTTATTGTTACTGGTGGTTGTGGTTATTGTAGCTGGTGTTTGTGGTTATTGCAGCTGTGGTTGCGACTGGTGATTGTTTTGATTTTGGTTATTGTTGCTGGAGGTTGTAGTGTTTTTGGCTGGTGGTTGTAGTTTTCGCTGGTGGTTTTGTTTATTGTGTATGGTGGTTGTAGTGGTAAGGTTATTGTCGCTGTTGTTTGTTACTATTGTAGATGGTGGTTGTGGTTATTTTATCCGGTGGTTGTAGTTTTTGTGACAGGTGGTTGTGTTTTGATGTTGTAGTTATTGTGGCTGGTAGTTGTGTCTGGTAGTTGTGTTTTTTGGCTTTTAGTTGTGGTTATTGTTGCTGGTAGACATGGTAATTGTGGCTGGTGGTTGTGTCTGCTGGTTGTTGTGGATATGGTTATTGTTGCTCGTTGTTGAAGTTATCATGGCTGGTGGTTTTGGGTATGTCGGATGGTGGTTGTGGTATTTATTGTTGCTGGTGGTTATGGTTGTTGTAGAGGTAGTTGTGGTAATTTTTTCTGGTGGTTGTGGTTGTTGTGACAGGTGGATGAGGCTTGTGGTTGTGATTATTGTAGCTGGTGGATTTTGTTTTTGTGGCTGGTTGTTGTAGTTATTGTTGCTGGTTGTTGTGGTTATTGTAACTGGTGATTATGGTTTCTGTGGCCGGTCGTTGTTGTTGTGGTTATTCTCACTGATGTCTGTGATTATTTTAGCTGGTGGTTGTGGTTATTGTGGCTGGTGGGTGTGGTAATTGTATCTGGTTGAAGGAGTAATTGTGTCTAGTGGTTGCAGTTTTTGTGGCTGGTGGTTATGGTTATTATTGCTGATGATTGATGGTATTGTGGCTGGTGGTTGTGCTTATTATGTTTGTTGGTTGTGATTTTTATGGTTGTTGGTTGTGGTTATTGAGGCTGTTGGTTGTGGTTATTATTGCTAGTAGTTGTGGCTATTATGTCAGGTGGTTGTGTTTATTGTGGCTAGTTGTTGTTGTGGCTGGTGATTTTTGTCATTATTTTCTGGTGTTTGTGGTTATTGTAGCTGCTGGTTGTGATTATTGTTGCTGGTTGTTTTGGTTACTGTTTCTGGTTATTGCGGTTATTATGGATGGTTTTTGTGGTTATTGTTACCGGTATTTGTGTTTATTGTGGATGGTAAATGTAGTTTTGTGGCTGGTGGTTGTGGTTAACGGCTCTTGGTTGTGGTTATTACGGCCGATTGTTGTGGTTATTCTTACAGCTTGTTGTTTCTGGTGGTTGTGATTATTGTAGCAGGTGGTTGTGGGTATTGTTGCAAGTCGTTAAGGTTATTGTGACTGGTAGTTGTGGCTATTGTGACAGGAGGATGTCGTTGTTGTAGCTGGTGGTTGTGTTTATTGTAGCTGGTTGTTGTGGTTATTGTGGTTAATGTGGCTGGTTGTTGTGATTATTGCTGCTGGTGTATGTGGTTATTATTGTTGTTGGTTGTATTTATATTGGCTGATGGTTTTTCTAATTGAGGCTGGTCGTTGTTGTTATTGCTGCTGGTTGCTGTGGTTATTGTGCTGGTGGCTGAAGTTATTGTGGATGGTGGTTGAGGTTATTTTAACTGATATTTGCGGTTATTTTTGCTTCTGGTTTTTATGATGGTTCTGGTTTTTGTTGCTGGTGGTTGTGGTTATTGTTACTGGGGCTTGTGGTTAATGGGGCTGGTGGTTGTGATTATTGTGGATGGTATTATGGTTATTGTGTGTATTGGTTGTGGCTACTCTACCTGGCAGTTGCGGTTATTGTGACTGATGGTTGTCACTCTTTTGGCTGGTAGTTGTAGGAATTTTGGCTGGTGGTTGTGGTTATTGTTACTGTTGTCTGTGGTTAATTTTGCTGGTGGTGGTTGTTGTTATTGTTGCTGGTGGTTGTGTTTTTTTTTTAGCTGGTGGTTGTGTTTATTGTGGATGGTGGTTGTGACTTTTGCAGCTGGTGGTTGTGGTGATTGTAGCTGTTGATTTTGCATATTGTGGATTGTGGATGGTTTTATTGTGGCTGGTAGTTGTGGTTATTGTGATTATTTTATTGTATCCATGTTATTGTAATTCACATGGATACAATATTTATTCACAATGTCACCGCCAGAGTAAACTTACCTACGGTCTGTTTTATATATAAAAAAATATAAATAAAGGTTACTTTTTTTTAACAAAGTTAAAAAACAGAATGTATGAGATTTAATCTTGCATGAAATGCAGATCAATGGTTTGGTTATTGTTACTGGTGTTTGTGTTTATTGTCTAACTGGTGATTGCGGTTATTGTGGCTGATAATTTTGATTATTATCGTTGGGGTTTTTGTGGTTGGTGGTTGTGGCTGGTGGTTGTAGCTGATGGATGGTGATTGTGGATATTGTGGCTGGTAATTATGGCTGGTGTTTGTGGTCGAGCCTGGTGGTTGTGGCTGGTGGTTGTTGCTGTTTTTTGTTGCTGGTAGTTGTTGTAGTTGTGGTTATCGTGGCTGGTGGTTGTGACTGGTGGTTATCGTGGCTGGTGGTTGTGACTGCTGGTTGTGTCTCATGGTTGTGGATGTGTCTTGTGGTTGTGACTGGTTGTTGTGTCTTGTAGATGTAGTTTTTGCTGGTGGTTGTGGCTGATGGTTGTTGGTAGTTGTGGGTGTTGCGGTTATTGTGACTGGTTGCATTAGTGGTGGTGGTTATAGTAACTGGTGGTTGTAGGTATTGTGGCTGGTGGTTGTGGTTATTGTTACTGGTGTTTGTGGTTAATGTTGCTGGTGGTTTTAGTTATGGCTGATGATGGTTGTGGTGGTTGCCGTTATTGTGACTAGTTATTGTGGTTATTATAGATGGTTGTTGTGGTTATTATAGATGGTTGTTGCGTTTATTGTGGCTGGTGACTGTGGTTATTGTGACAGGTGGTTGTTGCTGGTGATTGTGGTTATTGTTAGAGGTGGTTGGGGCTGAGGTTGGAATTTTACGGCTGGTGGTTGTTGATGTGGTTATTGTGGCTGGAGGGTATGGTTGTTGTAGCTGGTGTTTGTGGTTATTGTGGCTGAAGTGTGTGGTTATTGTGGCTGAAGTGTGTGGTTATTGTGGCTGAAGTGTGTGGTTATTGTGGCTGGTATTTGTAGTTATTGTTTCTGGTTGTTGTTGTTATTTTTACTAGTTGTTGGGGTTAATGTGGCGGGTTGTTGTGATTTTCGTGACCGGTGGTTGAGGCTATTGTAGCTGCTTGTTGTGGATATTGTGGTTGGTGATTATGGCTGGTCGGTGTGGCTGAGGGATGGTATTAGTGGTTATTGTGGTTAATGTGGCTGGTGGTTGTAGTTATTTTGACTAGTGGTTGTGAATTTTGTAGCTGGTGGTGGTTATTGTGAGGGATGGTTGTTATTATTGTTGGTTGGTTGGTTGTGGTTATTTTTATTGGTGGTTTAGGTTATTACGGCCAATGGTTGCGGTAATTGTGACTGCTGATTGTGGGTATTGTAGCTTGTGGTTTTGGTTATTATTACTGGTGGTTGTGGTTATTATAGATGGTGGCTGTGTTTAGTGTGACTGATGGTTGTGGTTATTGTGGATATTGTGGCTGGTGGTTGTGGTTTTTGTTACTGGTGGTTGAAGTTAATGTTGTTGTTGGTTTTTATTATTGTTGCTAATGTTGTTGAAGGTTACGTAGCTGGTGATTGTTTTTATTAAACAAGGTATTAGTGGTTTTTGTAGCTGGAGGTTGTGATTTTTGGGGCTAATAATGGTGCCTATTGTGGCTGGTGGATGTGGTTATTGCGGCTAGTGGTTGTGATTGTGATGGCTGGTTATTGTGGTTATTGTTACTGGTGGTTGTGTTTATTGTCGCTGGTGGTATTGGGTATTGTGGCTGATGGTTGTGGTTATTATCGTTTGGGTTGTTATGGTTGGTGGTTGTGGCTGGAGGTTGTGTCTGATGGTTGGTGATTGTTGTTATTGTGGCTGGTAATTGTGGCTGGTGTTTGTAGTTGTGTCTGGTGGTTGTAGCTGGTGGTTTTGGCTGGTGGTTGTACTAATTGTGGTTATTGTGACTGGTGGTTGTAGATGGTGGTTGCGATGGTTGTAGTTAATATGGCAGGTGGATGTGACTGGAGGTTGAGTCTCATTGATTTGGGTGTGGCTGATGGTTTTGGTTATGGTGGATGGTGGATGTGGTGCTTGTGGGTATTGTTGCTGGTCGTTGTGGCTATTGTTGATGGTAGTTGTTGTTCTTGGCACAGATGGTTGTGTTCTGTGGGTGTGGTTTTCGTAGCTGGTAGTTGTAGATATTGTTGCTGGTGGGTGTGGTTATTGTAGCTGGTGGTTGTTGTTTTCGTAACTGGTGGTTGTTGTTGTGGTTATTGTAGTTGGAGGTTGAGGGTATTTTAGCTAGTAGTTGTGGGTATTGTGGCTGGTGATTGTGGTTATTGTGGCTGGTGTTGTGGTTATTATGTTTGGTGATATTTTTTATTAAAGCTGGTGGTTGTAGTTGGTGATTGTGGTGGTAATTATATTGTAGTTGGTAGTTGTAGCTCGTGGTTGTGGTTGTGGCTGACGATTGTGGTGGTTGTGGTTATATATTCTGGTGGTTGTTGTTATTGTGGCTTGTGGTTGAAGTTATCATTGATGGTGGTTTTGAATATAATGGATGCTAGTTGTTGTGATTGTGGTTATTTTTGATAGTTGTTGTGGTTATTGTAGATGGTGGTTGTGGTTAGTGTGACAGGTAGTTGTGTTTTGTGGTTGTGGATATTGTAGTTGGTGATTGTTGCTGGTGGTTGTGTTTATTGAAACGTGGGGTTGTGGGTATTTTGGCTGGTTGTTGTAGTTATTGTAGTTAGTTGTTATGTTTATTGTTACTGGTGGTTGTGATCATTGTAGCTGGAGGGTATGGTTTCGTGTTCAGTGGTTGTGGTTTTATTAGCTCGTGGTTGTGGTTATTATTGCAGGTTGTTGTGTTTATTGTTACTGTTTTTTGTAGTTATTGTTTCTGATGGTTGTGGTTATTGTAGCAGGTGGTTGTGTTTATTGTACTGGTGTTTGTGGTGGTTGATGTTATTGTAACTGTTGGTTGTCGATATTACAGCTGATGGTTGTGGTAATTGTGGCTGGTGATTGTACCCTTCGCCGCTGGTGCATGTGGTTACTGTGGCTGGTGGTTATGGATATTGTGGCAGGTTGTTGTGTTTATTTTTACTGGTGGTTGTATTTATTGTGGCTGATTGTGCCGGTTAATGTGGCTGGAGGTTGTGGTTATTGTGGTTAGGGTTATTGTGGTTCGTTGTTGTGGCTGGTGGTTGTTGCTGATGTTTGGTGATTGTTATTATTGTTACTGATGGCTGTCGTGATTATGATTATTGTGGCTGGTGGTTGAGGCTTGTGGTTTTGGTGATTGTGGTTATTGTAGCTAGTGGTTGTGGCTCCTGGTTGTGGGTGTGGTTGGTGGTTGTGGCTGGTTGTTGTTGCTGCTGGTTGTTGTGGTGGTTGTTGTTATTGTGGCTGGTGGCTGTGGTGGTTGTGGTTATTGTTGCTGGTAGTTTTGGTTATAGTGGCTGGTGGTTGTGGTTATTGTTGCTGGTGGTCGTGACTGGTGTTTCTTGTGAATGTGGTTATAGTGGCAAGTGGTTAAGGTTATTGAGGTTCATGGATATGGTTATTGTGCCTGGAGTTGTTGTTATCATGGCTGGGGGTTGTGTTTATTATAGATGATGGTTGTTTTTATTGTTATCTTGAGGTTATCTTGAGATGATTTCGGGGCTTTTTAGTGTCCCCGCGGCCCGGTCCTCGACCAGGCCTCCACCCCCAGGAAGCAGCCCGTGACAGCTGACTAACACCCGGGTACCTATTTTACTGCTAGGTAACAGGGGCATAGGGTGAAAGAAACTCTGCCCATTGTTTCTCGCCGGCGCCTGGGATCGAACCCAGGACCACAGGATCACAAGTCCCGCGTGCTGTCCGCTCGGCCGACCGGCTCCCTTGTGGCTGGTAGTTGTGGTTATTGTGACAGGTTGTTGGGGTTATTGTGGGTGGTGGTTATGATTATTGTAGCTGGTAGTTGAAGTTTTTATGACTGGGGGTTGTGACATTTTTGTGACTTGTTATTGTGACAGCTGGTTGTGGCTGGTAGTTGTGAGTATTGTGACTGGAGGTTGTTATTGTGGCTGGAGGTTGTTGTTATTTTGGCTGGTGGTTGAGGATATTGTGGCTGGTGGATGTGGTTATTGTGGCTGTTGGTTGTGGTTATTGTGGCCGGTGGTTGTTGTTATTATGTTTGGTGGTTGATGCTATTAAGGCTGGAGGTTTTGGTTATTGAACCTGGTTGTTGTGGTTATTATGGCGGGATATTGTGGTTATTGTGGCAGGTGGTTGTGGCAATTGTGTCTGGAGATTGTTATTGCGGCTGGTAATTGTAAATATTGTAACAATGTGGTTGTAGTAATTGTGGTTTGATGAATGTGGTTATTGTGACTGGTGGTTATGGACATTATAGCTGGTATTCATGGTTATTGTAGCTTGTAGTTGTGGGTATGTTAGGAACCCAAGACCACCGTCGGAGCACGGAGCAATGACGATACCGCCATCTGTGAGTCCTCTCCCGGAACCCCCACAACATGGACAACGCCATCTAGAGATGACGGGATATGCCGGCAGTAGGTGCTGGATTCCTGTCCTAGTCGGCTCGTGAAGTAGCCGCTGCTGACCTCTGGTGAGGTGGCGTTTAGACAGTGAACGCCATCTATGGAGCGAAAAGGTGGACGTTTGTGTCTAAGCCAGTAAGTGGTATGTCCTAGTGGTTCCCATGTAGTGTCCCCAGTACTGATGACGTGCCTGCTTTCACAGAGTCAACCTAGGACGGCTGTGATGTACAATGAATCAGTCTACCCAAGGCAGCCAAGGTCTCTTCACCAGTCTGCGTTGTAGAAGCTGATCCGCCCCCGGACGAGCACTGCTGAGTGTTCAATTGTCTGCCTGAAGAGTGGCAGTGACGGGATTCGCCGTACTCGGGGCTGGCTGGTGGAAGAGACAACCCACTGCGGTGCCGACTGAGGAGAGTGACCAGCGAGTTACACGAGGCCTAGGGCTCGCAACCCTAGTATTCGTCGTGAAGTGGCCTAACAGCGAGGCTGATTGGTACCTGCCAGCTGCAGGCTGGACTGTGGTTGTGGGACTTCACGACGGGGCACCCAGTTGGACTGTGATTTGGCTGGCCTGTGGCCAGGGTAGATTCATCGTGGGTTCCGGGCCACGGAATAGGAAACCAAGCAAGACTACACAGAGTGAGCGTCGCCAAGTGTTCAGTGTCTTCAGAGGGAGACGAAGAGATATATTGTGTAGTAATAGTTCCCGTTTGTGACTTTTAATTTATATATGGAGGTGGTAAAAGGATTATATATATATAGAAAGTGATATACTTGTGTATTTAATGTACCTACCCTGTTTATTTTACTTGCATTATGGAGCTCACCCCTTGAAAGCCTCTACTAACTTGGGGCCGGATACCCAAAAACTAATACCATCAGAAAAGAACCCGGTTGCGTCCCATTAGGGCCGTAACAGGGTATTGTGGCTGGTGCTTTTGCGGCTGGTTGTAGTGGTTATTGTTTTCTTGTTGTTGTGGTTATTGTTATTGGGGCTTGTTGTAGTGGGTATTGTTTTCTGGTTGTTGTGGTTATTGTTACTGGTGATTGTAATTAATGTGGCTAATGGTTGTAGTTTTTGTGGAAAATGGTTTTGGTTTTTTAGATGGTGCTTAGGGGTTATTATGGCTGGTTGCTGTGGTTATTGTTACTGGTTGTTGTATTTATTATGGGTGGTGGTTGTGGGTATTGTAGCAGGTGGATGTGGTTATCGACGCAGGTGGTTGTGGGTATTGTAGCAGGTGGATGTGGTTATCGACGCAGGTGGTTGTAGTTATTGTGGTTGGTGGTTGTAGTGTTTATGGTTATTGTGGCTGATGGTTGCGGCATTGTTTTTAATGTGGACGGTTGTTGTGGTTGTTGCTGGTGGTTGTGGCTGGTGGTTGTTATGGTTGTGAATATTGCATGTGGTGGTTGTAGCTAATATGGAAATGGTTGCAGTTATTGTTACTGGTGGTGGTGGCTGGTGGTTGTCGTTATTGTGACTGGTGGTTTCGGATATAATGGCACGTGGTTGTGGTTAGTATCGCTGGTGGCTGTGGTTATTGTGGCTTGTGGTTGTGGTTATTGTGGCTGGTAATTGTGGTTATTGTAACAATGTGGTTGCAGTTATTGTGGCTGGTGGTTTTGGTTATTGTGGCTGGTGGTTATGGTCATTATGGCTGGTGTTTATGGTTATTGTAGCATCTGGTTGTGGTTATTGTTGTTGGTGGTATTGGTTACTCTGGCTGCTTGTAGTGGGTATTGTGGCTGGTTGTTGTTGCAATGGTTTCCGGTGGTTGTAGTTATTGTTGCTAATGGTTGTAGTTTTTGCGGAGGGTGGTTTTGGTTCTGGAAACTGGATGTTTCGGTTATTATGGCTGGTTGTATGGTTTTTGATACTCGAAATAGTATTTATTGTGGCTGGTGGTAGTGGGTATTTTTAGCAGGTGGTTGTAGTTATTGCAGCAGGGGGTTTTAGTTGTTGTGGCTAGTAGTTGTGGTGTTTATGGTTATTGTAGCCGGTGGTTTTGGTTATTGTAGCCGGTGGTTTTGGTTATTGTGACAGGTTTTTGTGGTTATTTTAACTAGTGGTTGTGGGTATTGTGGCTGGTGTTTGTGATTATTGTGTCTAGTGTTTGTGATTATTGTAGCTGGTGGTTCTGGTTATTGTTGCTAGTGGTTGTGGTTATTAAGGCTGGTGACTGTGTTTTTCTTGACTGGTGATTGCGGATATTGTGGCTGGTGGATGTGGACATTGTGTCTGGTGGTTGTGGTTATTGTGGCTGGTGGTTGTGGTTATTGAGGATGGTGGTTGTGGGTATTGTTGCAGGTGGTTGTGATTATTTTGACTGGTGATTTTGTTTATTGTCGCTGGTGGTTGTGGTTATTGAGGCTGGTGATTATGGTTCTTGGCTGGTGATTGCGGACATGGTTACTGGTGGATGTGGGAATTGTGGCTGCTGGTTGTGGTTATTGTGGAAGGTGATCGTGGCTGGTGGTTGTGGTTGTGGCTAGTAGTTATGGTTATTGTGACTGATGGTTTTGTCTGGTGATTGTGAACATTGTGACTAGTGTTTGTGGTTGTTGTCGCTGGTGGTTGTGGGTATTGTTGCAGGTAGTTGTGGTTTTTTGCTTGTCATTATGGCTCGTGGTTGTGGTTGTGGCTGGTTATTTGGATGGTGGTTTTGGTTATTGTGGCAGGTGGTTGTGGCTAGTGGTTGTGGTTTCTGGCTGGATGTTGTGTTTATTGTGAATGATGGTTGTCTGATGGTTGTGGCTATTGTGGATTTTGGTTGAGGGTATTGTGGCTGGTAACTGTGACTTAAGATTGTGATTGTTGCTAGGGGTTCTTGTTATTGTGACTGGTGGTTGTTGTTATTGTTGCTGGTTGTTGTGGTTAGTGTAGCGGGTGGTTGTGGTTATTGTAGCTTGTAATAGTGGTTATTAAAGAATGTAGTAGTGGTAATTATGACTGGTGGTTGTTGTTATTGTTGTTGGTTGTTTCGGTTATTGTAGCTGGTTCTTGTGGTTATTGTTACTGGTGTTACTGTTTATTGTGGCTGGTGGTTGTAGTTTTGTGATTGGTGGTAGTGGTTTTATTGGCTCGTGGTTGTGGTTATTATGGACGATTGTTGTAGTTATTATTACTGGTTGTTGTGGTTATTGTTACTGGTTGTTGTAGTTATTTTTTCAGGTGGTTTTTTATATTGCAGCACGTGGTTGTTGTTATTTTGACTGGTGATTTTGTTTATTCTTTCTGGTGGTTGTGGTTATTGTTGATAATTGATGTTTGTTAATGAGGCTGGTGATTGTGGTTTTATTGGGTGGTGATTGCGGATATTGTGGCTGGTGGATGCAGGGATTTTGGCTGGTGGTTATGGTTATTGTGCTGGTGGTTGTGGCTGGTGGCGGTGGCTGTGGCTCGAGGTTTTCGTTGTGGCTGGTGGTTATTGTTGTTGTGACTGATGGCTGTGTCTGGTGGTTGAGGTTATTGTTGCTGGTGGTTGTGTTTTTTTGTGGCTGGTGGTTGTGGGTATTGTTGTAAGTAGTTGTGACTATTTTGGCGTGTGGTTATGGCTCGTGTTTGTTGTTTTGGCTACTGATTTGTATGGTGATTTTGGTTATTGTGGCCGATGATTTTCCTTATTGCGACTGATCGTTGTGGTTGGTGGATTTGATTATTGTGGCTGTTGGTTGGGGGTATTGTGGCTGGTAATTGTGACTTGAGTTTGTGGTTGTGACTGGTGGTGGTGGTTATTGTGACTGGTGGTTGTGGCTGGTGGTTGATGTTTATGTAGCTGGTTGTTGTGGTTAGTGTAGGTGGTGGTTGTGGTTATTGTAGCTTGTAATAGATGTTATTGAAGCAATGTAGATGTGGTTGTTATGGTTGGTGGTTATTGTTATTGTAGTTGGTGGTTTTGGTTATTGTGGCTGGTTGTTACAACCAGTCTGAAAGGTTGTGGTTATTGTTGCTGGGTGTTGTGTGGTTATTGTTACTGGTGGTTGTGTTTATTGCGACTGGTGGTATCCGTTATTGTGGCTGGTGGTTGTGGTTATTGTGGTTGGTGGTTATGAGAAGTGGTTGTGGCTGATGGTTTGTAATTGTGGTTATTGAGGCTGGTGGTTGTTGTTGGTGGTTGTAGTTCTTGCTGGCGGTTGTTGCTAATGGTTGTGACTGGTGATTGCGTCTGGTGGTTATGGTAGTTGTGGTTCTTGTGGTTGGTGGTTGTGGCTCGAAGTTGTGGTTGTGGCCGGTGGTTGTAGTTATTGTAGATGATGATTGTGGTGGTGGTAGTTGTTGTGGCTGGTGGTCGTGATGGTGGTGGTTATTGTGGCTGCTGGTTTTGGGTATTGAGGTTATTGTGGCTGGGGGTTCTGTGTATTGTGGCGGGTGGTTGTGACTAGGGGATGTTGTGGTTGTGAATATTGAAGCTGGTGGTTGTGATTATTGTGGTTGGTGGTTGTGGTTATCACGTCTGGTGGTTATAGTTGTTGAGGTTAATGATGCTGGTGGTTGTTGTTATTGTGACAGGTAGTTTTGGCTTGTCGCAATTGTGGCTCTTGATTTTGGTTGGAGGTTGTGGTATTGTAGCAGGTGGTTGTGGTTATTGCTGTTGGTGGTTGTGGTAATTATGGCTGGTAGTTGTAGTTTTTATGGCTGGTGGTTGTTGTTGTGAGTATTGTGGCTGATGGTTGTGTTTATTATGACAGCTGGTTGTGACTGGTAGCTGTGGGTATTGTGGCTGGTGGTTGTTATTGTGGCTGGAGGTTGTTATTTAGCCTTGTTGTTGTGGACATTGTGGCTGGTGGTTGTGGCAATTGTGGCTGGTGGTTGTGGCAATTGTGGCTGGTGTTTGTGTTTATTGGAAGAGTTGTTCTCGTTATTGCGGCTGGTAATTGTGGGCATTGTAATAATGTGGTTGTGGTTATTGTGGTTGGTGGTTGTGGTTATTGTGGCTGGTAATTGTGGGTATTGTAATAATGTGGTTGTGGTTTTTGTGGTTGGTGGTTATTGTGTCTGGTGGTTATGGTCATTATAGCTGGTGTTCGTGGATATTGTATCTTGTTGTTTTGGGTACTGTGACTAGTGTTTTTACGATTGGTTGTAGTGGTTATTGTTTTCTGGTTGTTGTCTTTATTGTTATGGGTGGTTGTAGTTAATGTTGTTAATGGTTGTAGTTTTTGTGGTTTTGTGGTTGTAGTTTGGTGATTGTGGGTTTCTTGTCTGGTGATTGCGGATATTGTTGGTGGTGGATGTGGTTATTGTTTCTGGTAGTTGTGGTTATTGTAACTGGTGGTTGTGGTTATTGTTGATGGTGATTGTTTGTTTTTGAGGCTGGTGATTTTCGTTTTCTTGGGTCGTGATTGTGGATATTGTGGCTGGTGGATGTGGGGATTGTGACTGGTGGTTGTGGTTATTATAGCTGGTGGCTGTGGTTGTTGTTCGTGGTTTTGGTTGAAGCTGGTGGTTGTGGCTCGTGTTTGTAGTTTTGGATGGTGATTTGGATGATGGTTTTGGTCAATGTGGCTGATGATTAGGTTATTGCGATTGGTCGTTGTGGCTGGTGGATTTGGTTATTGTAGCTGTTGGTTGAGGTTGTTGTGGCTGGTAATTGTGATTTGAGATTGTCGTTGTGGCTTTTGGTTGTGGTTATTTGGTTGTGACTGGTGATTGTGGTTGGTGGTTGTGTATATTGAGGCTGGTGGTTGATGTTTATGTAGCTAGTTGTTGTGGTTAGTGTAGGTGGTGGTTGTGGTTTTTGTGGCTTGTGGGTGTGGTTATTGTAGCTTGTAATAGTGATTATTGAAGCAGTGTATTTGTGGTTGCTATTGCTGGTGGTTGTTGTTATTGTAGCTGGTGGGTTTGGTTATTGTGACTAGTACTTGTGATTATTGTTACTGGTGTTTGTGGTTATTGTGGCTGGTGGTTGTAAATTTGTTGCTGGTGGTTGTAGTTTGATTGGCTCGTGGTTGTGGTTATTATGGACGGTTGTTCTGGTTATTGTTACTGGTTGTTGTATTTATTGTTTCTGGGGGTGTTTGATATTGTAGCAGGTGGTTGTGGTTATTGTGCTGGTTGTTATAGTGTTTGCGGGTTATTGTAGCTGGTGGACGTGGTAATTATAGCTGGTGGTTGTGGTTATTGTAACTGGTGATTGTGTCTATTGTGGCCGGAGGATGTTGGTATTGTGGTTGATTTTTGTGGTTATAGTGGTTGGGGTTTTAGTGGCTGGTGATTGTGGTTTTTGCTGGTGGTTGTGGTTTTGCCTGGTGGTTGTGGCTTGAGGTTATGTCTGGTTGTTATGGTGGTTGTGGTTATTGTGACTGGTGGTTTTGATTATTGTGGATGGTGGTTATTATTGTAGATGATGGTTGTGTGTATTGTAGCTGGTAGTTGTGTCTTATGGTTGAGGGTGTTATGGCTGGTGGTTGTTGCTGATTATTGTGGTTATTGTGGCTGATTGTGGTTTAATGTAGCTGATTGTTGTGGTTATTGTGGCTGGTGGCTGTGGTTATTTTGGCTGGTGGTTATAGTTGTTGTAGCTGGTGGTTGTGGTTATGTCTGGTGGAAGTAGTTATTGTGATTGGTGGTTGTGGTTATTTTTATTGGTAGTTGTGGTTATTGTGGCTTGTGGTTGTTGTTATTGTGACTGGTAATGTGGCTATTGTTGCTGGTGGTTGTGGTTATTCTGGCTTAATGGTTGTGGTTATTGTTGCTGGGTGTTGTGGTTATTTTTACTGGTGGTTGTGTTTATTGCGACTGATGGTGTCCGATATTGTGGCTGGTGGTTTTGGCTGGAGGTTGTGGTTATTGTGGCTGGTGGTTGTGGTTATAGTTGTTGGTGGTTGTGGTAATTGAGGTTGGTAGTTGTAGTTTTTATGGCTGGTGGTTGTTGTTGTGAGTATGGTGCCTGATGGTTGTGTTTATTGTGACAGCTGGTTGTGACTGGTAGCTGTGGGTATTGTGGCTGGTAGTTATTATTGTGGCTGGAGGTTGTTATTTTGGCGTGTGGTTGTGGATATTGTGGTTGGTATTTGTGGCAATTGTTGCTGGTGTTTGTGTTTATTGGAGAGAGTTGTTCTGGCTATTGCGGCTGGTAATTGTGGTTATTGTAATAATGTGGTTGGCGGTTGTGGTTATTGTGGTTGGTGGTTATGGTCATTATAGCTGGTGTTTGTGGTTATTATAGCTTGTTGTTTGGGGTATTGTGAATAGTGTTTTTACGGTTGGTTGTAGTGGTTATTGTTTTCTGGTTGTTGTGTTTATTGTTATGGTTGTGGTTATTGTTATTGCGGCTGATCGTAGTGGTTGTTTTCTGGATGTTGTGGTTATTGTTATGGGTGGTTGTAGTTAATGTTGGTAATGATTGTAGTTCTTGTGGTTGCAGTTTGGTGATTGTGGGTTTCTTGGGTCGTGATTGCGGATATTGTTGCTGGTGGATGTAGTTATAGTGTACTCACCTAGTACTTACCTAGTTCCGTGGTTATGGTTATTGGTGTCTGGTGGTTGTGGTTATTGTGGCTGGTGGTTGTGTTTATTGTTGATGGTGGTTGTTTGTTTATGAGGTTGGTGATTGTCGTTTTCTTGGGTTGTGATTGCGGATATTGTGGCTGGTGGATGTGGGGATTGTGGCTGGTGGTTGCGGCTATTGTGGCTGGTGGTTGTGGCTGGAGGCTGAAGTGATTGCTCCTGGTTTTGGTTGAAGCTGATGGTTGTGGTTATTGTGACTGATGTTTGTGTCCGGAGGTTATGGTTATTGTAGCTGGTGGTTGTGGTTATTGTGACTGGTGGCTGTGGGTGTTGTTGCAGGTGGTTGTGATTATATTGGCTTGTGGTTATGGCTCGTGTTTGTGGTTCTGGGTGGTGATTTGTATGATGGTTTTGGTCATTGTGGCTGATGATTAGGTTATTGCGACTGGTTGTTGTGGCTGGAGGATTTGGTTATTGTAGCTGGTGGTTGAGTTTATTGTGGCTGGTAATTGTCATTTGAGATTGTGGTTGTGGCTTTTGGTTGTGGTTATTGTCATGGTGATTGTGGTTGGTGGTTGTGTATATTGAGGCTGGTGGTTGATGTTTATGTAGCTAGTTGTTGTGGTTAGTGTAGGTTGTGGTTGTGGTTTTTGAGGCTTGTGTGGTTATTGTAGCTTGTAATAGTGGTTATTGAAGCAGTGTATTTGTGGTTGCTATTGCTGGTGGTTGTTGTTATTGTAGCTGGTGGGTTTGGTTATTGTTGCTGGTAATTGTGATTATTGTTACTGGTGTTTGTGGTTATTGTGGTTGGTGGTTGTAAATTTGTTGCTGTTGGTTGTTGTTTGATTGGCACGTGGTTGTGGATATTATGGACGGTTGTTCTGGTTATTGTTATTGGTTGTTATATTTATTGTTTTTGGTGGTGTTTGATAGTGTAGCAGGTGGTTGTGGTTATTGTGCTGGTGGTTGTAGTGTTTGCAGGGTATTGTAGCTGGTGGACGTGGTAATTATAGCTGGTGGTTGTGGTTATTGTGACTGGTGATTGTGCTTGTTGTGGCTGGAGGATGTGTGTATTGTGGTTGGTTTTTGTGGTTATAGTGATTGTATTTTTTGGCTGGTGATTGTGGTTATTTTGGTTTTGGCTGGTGGTTGTGGTTTTGCCTGGTGATTGTGGTTTGAGGTTATGTCTGGTTGTTATGGTGGTTGTGGTTATTGTGGCTGGTGGTTGTGACTGGTGATTCTGGTGGTTGTGACTGGTGGTTCTGGTGGTTGTTGTTATTGTAGCTGGTATTTGTGGTTATAGTGACTTTGGTTGTGGTTATTGTAGCTGGTGGTTTTGATTATTGTGGATGGTGGTTGTTATTGTAGATAATGGTTGTGTGTATTGTAGCTGTTAGTTGTGTCTTATGGTTGAGGGTATTATGGCTGGTGGTTGTTGCTGCTTGTTGTGGTTATTGTGGCTGATGATTGTTTAATGTGGCTGATTGTTGTGGTTATTGTGGCTCTTGGTTGTGGTTATTTTGGCTGGTGGTTATAGTTGTTGTAGCTGGTTGTTGTGGTTATGTCTGGTGGAAGTAGTTATTGTGACTGGTGGTTGTGGTTATTTTTATTCGTAGTTGTGATTTTTGTGGCTTGTGGTTTTTGTTATTGTGACTGGTAATGTGGCTATTGTTGCTGATGGTTGGTATTATTTTAGCTGTTGGTTGTGGTTATTCTGGCTGAATGGTTGTGTTATTGTTGCTGGGTGTTGTGGTTATTGTGACTGGTGGTTGTGTTTATTGCGACTGGAGGTGTCCGTTATTGTAGTTTGTGGTTGTGACAAGTGGTTGTGGCTGATAGTTTGTAATTGTGGCTATTGAGGCTGATTGTTGTTGTTGGTGGTTGTGGTTCTTGCTGGCGGTTGTGGCTAGTGTTTGTGACTAGTGATTGTGTCTGGTGGTTGTGGTAGTTGTGGTTATTGTGGTTGGTGGTTGTGGCTCGTAGTAGTGGTTGTGGCCGGTGGTTGTAGTGCTTGTGGTTATTGTAGCTGATGGTTGTGGTGGTGATAGTTATTGTGGCTGGAGGTTGTAGTGGTGGTTGTTATTGTGGCTGCTGGTTTTGGGTATTGAGGTCATTGTGGCTGGTGGTTGTGGGTATTGTAGCGGGTGGTTGTGACTAGTGGTTGCTGTGGTTGTGGATACTTTAGCTGGTGGTTGTGATTATTTTGGCTGGTGGTTGTGGTTATCATGGCTGGTGGTTTCGGTTATGGGGTATGGTGGTTATAGTTTAATTACTAAACTTCACTATAACTATATTAATTATAGTTATAGTGAAGTTAATGATGCTGGCGGTTGTGGTTATTGGGACAGGTAGTTTTGACTTGTCGCTATTTTGGCTGCTGGTTTTGGCTGGAGGTTGTGGTTATTGTAGTTGTTTGTGGTTATTGTAGTTGTTTGTGATTATTGTTGTTGGTGGTTGTGGTAATTGTGACTGGTAGGGTTAGTTTTTATGTCTGGTTGTTGTTGTTGTGAGTATTGTGGCTGATGGTTGTGGTTATTTTAGCTGGTGGTTGTGGGTATAGTGGTTGTGGTTATTGTTGCTGATGGATGTAGTAATTATGGTTGTTGGTTTTGGTTATTGTTGCTGGTGGTTATGGTTATTGTGGTTAGTGATTGTGGTTATTAAGTTTGGTGGATGTGTTTATTATTGCTGTTGGTTGTGATTATTGTTGCTGGTTGTGGTTATTGTGGCAGGTAATTGTGGTTATTGTAGCAATGTGGTTGTAGTTATTGAGGTTGGTGGTTATGGTTATTGTGGCTGGTTGTTATGGTCATTAAAGCTGGTGTTTGTGGTTATTGTAGCTTGTGGTTGTGGGTATAGTGGCTAGTGTTTTGGGGCTGGTTGTAGTTGTTATTATTTTCTGGTTGTTGTTGTTATTTTTATGGTTGTGGTTACTGTTATTGTGGCTGGTTGTAGTGGGTATTGTTTTCTGATTGGTGTGGTTATTGTTACTGGTGGTTATAGTTAATATTGGTAATAGTTGTAGTTTTTGTGGAAGGTAGTTTTGGTTTTTGAGGCTGATGATTGGGGTTATTATGGTTGGTTGTTGTTGTTGTTGCTACTGGTTGTTGTAGTTATTGTCGTTGGTGCTTGTGGTTATTGTAGCAGATGGTTGTGGTTATTGACACAGGTGGCTGTAGTTGTTGTGTCCGGTGCTTGTATCGTTTGTGGATATTGTAGCTGGTGGTTATGGTTAGTGTGGCTGGTGGTTGTAATGTGGCTGGTGTTTTGGTGATTTTGGCTGATGGTTGTGGTATTGTTTTTAATGTGGCTGGTGGTTCTGATTGTTGTTAGTGGTTGTGGTGGTTGTGACTATTGTATGTGGTGCTTGTAGCTGATGGTGGAGATGGTTGCGGTTATTGTAGCTGGTTGACCAGACCACACACTAGAAAGTGAAGGGACGACGACGTTTCGTTCTGTCCTGGACCATTCTCAATTCGATTGTGTTCATTCTCAAGTATACTGTGGCTGGTGGTGGTGGCTGGTGGTTTTTGTTATGGCTTGTGGTTGTGTTTATTGTTGCTGGTGGTTGTGGTTATTGTGACTGGTGGGTTTTGGATACTTTTGTTTTTTGTAGCTGATGATTGGGGTTATTATGGCTGGTTGTTGTGGTTATTGTTGCAGGTTATTTTAGTTATTGTGGCTGGTGGTTGTGGGTATTGTAGCAGGTGGTTGTGGTTATTGACGCAGGTGGTAGTAGTTATTGTGGCTGGAGGTTGTGGCGTTTGTGGATATTGTAGCTGGTGGTTGTGGTTAGTGTGGCTGGTAGTTGTGTTTAATGTTTCTGGTGTTTTGGTTATTGTTGCTGGTGGTTGTGGCTGATGGTTGTGGTTGATAGTTGTGGTATTGTTTTTATTGTGGCTGGTGGTTTTGGGTGTTGCTGGTGGTTGTTGCTGGTGGTTGTGAATATTGTATGTTGTGCTTGTAGCTGATGGTGGAGACGGTTGCATTTATTGTGGCTGGTGGTGGTAGCTGGTGGTTTTTGGTATGGCTTGTAGTTGTGGTTATTGAGGCTGGAGGGATTGGTTATTGCAGCTGGTGGCTGTTGTTATTGCAGCTGCTGGTTGTGGTTATTGTGGCTTGTGGTTGTGGTTATTGTTTTTGGTGATTGTGGGTATTGAGGCTAGTAGTTGTGGATATTGTGGCTGGTAATTGTGGTTATTGTAACAATGTAGTTGTGGTTATTGTGGCTGGGGGTTGTTGGTATTGTGGCTGGTGTTTGTGGTTATTGTGTCTAGTGTTAGTGGTTATTGTAGCTGGTGGTTGTGGTTAATGTGGCTGGTGGTTGTGGTTAATGTGGCTGGTGTAGTGGTTTTTCGGCTGGTGGTTGTGGCTGGTGAGGTTCGCTGGTTTTTCGGTTCGGTGGTTGTGGTGAATGGTTTTATTGTGGCTTGTGGCTGTGGCTGGAGGGTGTGGTTGTTGCTGATGGTTGTGGCTGGCGGTTGTGGTGATTGTTGTTATTGTGGATGGAGGTTATGGTTATTGTGGCTGGTGGATATTGTGGATGGTGGATGTGGTTATTGTGCCTGTTTGTTGTGTTTATTGTGGCTGTTGGTTGTGGTTATTGTAGCTAGTGGTTGTGGTTATTGTGGCTGGTGTTTGTGGATATTGTAGCAGGTGGTTGTGGTTATTGTTGCTAATAGTTGTGGTTATTATGGATGATGATTGTGTTTTTTTGGCTGGTGATTTTAGATATTGTGAATGGTGGTTGTAGGTATTTTGACTGATAATGCCTGGTGGTTGTAATTGTGGCTGGTGGTTGTGGTTATTGTGGATGGTGGTTTTGGTTATTTTGGCCCGCTGTTGTGGCTCGTAGTTTTGGTTGTGGCTGGTGGTTGTGGTTGTGACTGGTGGTTGTGGCTGTGATTGTAGTAATTGTAGCTGGTGGTTGTGGTTATGGTGGCTGGTGGTTCAGGGTATTTTAGCTGGTGGTTTTTGCTGGTGGTTGTGGCTGGTGGTTGTGGTTATTGTGTCTGGTGGATGTGTTTTATGTGGCTGGTTGTTGTAGATAGTGAAGCTGGTGGTTGTGGTTATTGTAGCTAGTGGTTGTAGTTTTTGTAGCTAATGGTTTTGGTTGTTGTGGATATTGGAGCTGTTCGTTTTGGTTATTGTGGCTGGTGACTGTGTTTATTGTGGCTGGTCGTTGAGGTTAATGTGGCTGGTTGTTGTTGTTATTGTTACTGGTTGTTGTGGTAATTGTAGCTGGTGGTTGTTGTTATTGTAGCTGGTGGTTGGGTCTATTGAGCTGGTGGTTGTGGTTATTGTGGATATTGTTGCTGGTGGTTATTGTTATTGAGGCTTGTGGTTGTGGTTATTATTGCTAATAGTTATAGTCATTGTGTGTGGTGGTTGTGGTTATTTTAGCTGGTGGATGTTTATTGTGGCTGGTGGATATGGTTATTGTTACTTGTGGTGGTGGTTATTGTGGCGGTTTTTGTTGTTATTGTGCCTGGTGGTTGTGGGTATTGAAGGTGGTTGTTGTGGTTACGTTTTTTTACTCGTTGTTGTGGATATTCTAGCAGGTTGTTGTGGTTATCATTTTTTACTGGTGGTTGTGGTTATTGTAGGTTTGGTTGCGGCTGGTAGTTGTGGTTATTGTGACTGGTGGTTGTGGCTGGTAGTTGTGGGTATTGTTACTGATGGTTGGGGTAATTGTGGCTCTTGGTTGTGGTTACTGTGGCCGGTGGTTGTGGAAATTAAAGCTGGAGGTGTTGGCTATTGTGGCTGGTGGTTGTGTTTATTGTGGCACGTGGTTGTGCTTATTGTGGCCGGTGGTTATTGTGGTTATTGTGGCTACTTGTTGTGGTTATTGTAGCAGGTGGTTGTGGTTATTGTGGCTGGTGGTTGTGGTTATTGTGGCTGGTGGTTGTGGTTATTTTGGCTGGTGGGTTTACTCAACTAGTTGTACTCACATAGTTGTACTTGCTGGGGGTTGAGCTTTGGCTCTTTGGTCCCTCCTATCAACCGTCAATCAACAGATGTACAGATTCCTGAGCCTACTGGGCTCATTTCTACTCAAATCGTATCATATCTACAATTGAAACTGAATGGAGTCAGCCTCCATCACATTACTTCCTAGTGCGTTACATTTTCTAACTACTCTGAAACTGAAAAAAAGTTCTTTCTCTGTGGTTGCTTTGCGGTTTTGGTTATTGTGGCCGGTGGTTTTGGTTATTGTAACTGATGTTAGTGGTTTTGTGTCTGGTGGTTGTGGTTATTGTGGCTGGTTGCTGTAGTTATTGTAGCCTGTGATTGTGATTATTGTAGCTGGTGGTATTGGTTATTGTAGCTGGTGGTTGTCGTTAATGTGGTTGTTGGTTGTGGTTAGTTTTTCTGTTGGTTGTGGTTATTGTGCTGGTGGCTATAGTTATTGTAGCTGGTTGTTGTAGTTATTGTTATGGTGGTTGTGGTTATTGTGGCTGATGATTTTGGCTAGAGGCTGGTGGTTGTGGTTATTGTGACTGGTGACTTTGGCTAGAGGCTGGTGGTTGTGGTTATTGTTTCTGGCGGTTGTGGTTACTGAGGCTGATAGTTGTGGTTATTGTTGCTAATGGTTTTGGTTATTGTAGCTGGTGGTTGTGGTTATTGTTGCAGGTGGTTGTGGTTATTTTTGCTGGTGGTTGTGGTTATTGTTGCTGGTGGTTGTGGTTATTGTTGCTGGTGGTTGTGGTTATTGTTGCTGGTGGTTGTGGTTATTGTTGCTGGTGGTTGTGGTTATTGTTGCTGGTGGTTGTGGTTATTGTTGCTGGTGGTTGCGGTTATTGCGGCTGATAGTTGTGGTTAATGTTGCTGATGGTTGTGGTTATTGTAGCTGTTTTTGTGGTTGTTGTTGCTGGTGGTTGTGGTTATTGTTGCTGGTGGTTGTGGTTATTGCGGCTGATAGTTGGGGTTATTGTTGCTGATGGTTGTGGTTATTGTAGCAGGTGGTTGTGGTTTTGTGGCTGGTGGTTGTGATTATTGTTGTTGATGCTTGTGGTCATTGTCACTGGTGGTTGTGGTTATTGTGACTGGTAGTTGTGGTTATTGTAGCAGGTGGTTGTGGGTGTTGTGGCTGGTGGTTGTGGTTATTGTAGCTGGTGGCTGTTGTTATTGTGGCTAATGGTTGTGGTTATTGTGGCTAATGGTTGTAGTTATTGTGGCTGGTGATTGTGGTTATTGTACCTTATCCATATCTTTATGTTTTTACTTTTTTTATAAACACTTTTGTTAATTATATCTGTTTCATGACTTGATATTTAAATTTTTAATAATTTCTCCTGTACAGCATTAAAAATCATGATGGAAGGAGCTAATGAGACAGTCAGTGTCTCTGGTGGTTCCTTCGAGAGAAATCTCCCACTGGAGGCCTCTACAGCAGCGCAGGTCAGGATGTCAGGAGTTAGTGAGGTCTCCAGGGGCTCTGGTGGTTCCTACGAGAGAGATCTCCCTCTAGAGACCTCTACAGCAGTGCGGATCAGGATGGAAGGAGCTAGTGAGGCAGCTGGTGGGCCCAACGAGAGAGGTCTCCCACTAGAGGCCTCTACAGCAGCGCAGGTCAGGATGGAAGGAGTTAGTGAGGCCTCCGATGGCTCTGGTGGTTCCTACGAGAGAGATCTTCCTGTAGAGGCATCTACAGCAGCGCAGGTCATAATGGAAGGAGTTAGTGAGGCCTCCGATGGCTCTGGTGGTTCCTACGAGAGAGATCTTCCTCTAGAGACCTCTACAGCAGTGCAGGTCAGGATGGGAGGAGTTAGTGAGGCCGGTAGTGGAGCCAACGAGAGAAGTCTCCCACTAGATTCCTGTACAGCAGCGCAGGTCAGGATGGAAGGAGTTAGTCAGGCCTCCGAGGGCTTTGGTGGTTCCTACGAGAGAGATCTCTCTCTAGAGACCTCTACAGCAATGCAGGTCAGGATGGAAGGAGCTAGTGAGGCAGCTGGTGGGCCCAACGTGAGAAATCTCCCTCTAGAGACCTCTACAGCAGCGCAAGTCAGGATGGAAGGAGTTAGTGAGGCCTCCGCGGGTTCTGGGGGGTCCAGCAGGAAAGATCTCACGCCAGAGGAGATGAAGAGGAAGCAGTTTATCATCTTGAAAAATGTCATCCTCATATCCTTTGCCAACACTGTGCTCTACACGAGTTACGATGCTATGGCTGCATTATCGTCCTCCATTCACAGGTAAATAATTTGTTTTAATTATATCCAAACCCACACACACACACACACACACACACACACACACACACACACACACACACACACACACACACACACACACACACACACACACACAACACACGCTCGTTTGCGCTAGTTTGGTAGATTGCTAACTCTTAACTCTCTATTCCCAAGATTTTGAGTGCGAGTAGGTCTATAACGATTTTTGTAAATAACAAAGATGGCTGCCACAACAGGGCATGTAAACACACTAACATATGATTGTTTCAAATCATTCTCACCCAACCACTTGGGCTGTACGGTAGAGCGACGGTCTTTTCATGCAGGTCGGCGTTCAATCCCCGACCGTCCAAGTGGTTGGGTACCATTCCTTCCCACGTCCCATCCCATATCTTTATCCTGACCCCTTCCAAGTGCAATATAGTCGTAATGGCTTGGCGCTCTCTCCTGATAGTTCCCTTCCCCTCAAATGACTCTCCTTAAAAGATATAATGAAATGTTTTTTTTTTGGCGGGTTAAAGATAATTGAGAATATGTCAAAGAAGTATAAAGAAAAAGTACTTAAATTAAAAGAAGAAAATGGGCTCTCAGGAGTGATTTTCGTACTTTAAAAGAACGTATTCTTCTGCATGGTAAAAAGGGGAGGGGGGGGGGGGGAATCTTTACCTTTACGAACAAGGTAAAGATTCAGGTGGAACAAATCATGAAACTTTTGAAAGAAAATGGTGTATGGAAAGGGAAGAGTGGTGAATTTGAATAAATAAGCAAGAAAATAGACTCAAATGGTGAACAACTGCAAGGTACCCTGAGGGCTAACATTGAGTTAGGCAAGGATATGCAAGGAGAAACGTCATTGAGAATTCACATAGAGGAGGTTAATAAAGAACTAGAAAAGTACAAAGAAGAAATTAAAGAGGTGTATGCGCAAGTTGTAAAAGAAAAAGAGACGATCAAGGAAGTGTGTTTGGAGGGCAAAACCAGAAATAACCAACAAAAACAGAAATTAGACAAGCAATTAGGAAAGAACTGGTTACCAACAGTAAACTAGTACAAAACACTGCAGATAGAAGTAAGTCCATTATAATCTTCGGGCGTTTAGAAAATGAAATATCATCTAGGATGGACAGAGCAGCAGGAGATATGAAAATCAGAGAAAATATTTAGTTTAAGAGAAGGCCTAAATTCAAAAGGAAAATGTCAGTGACTTTAGGAGGATATGAAAATATGAGAAAGACTAGAACCACCTTGTAAACAAAAAGAAGTCCTTCGTAAAACGTTCTTTAATCACTTTTTTTTAGCGTTCATGACCCATATACAGCTAAAGGGTGACATTTAATGGGCTGAAACAAATGACGGAAGTCCTTAGAAATGCCAGGAAATTGCAGCGTGATAAGGATGGCAAACTTTGGTCAATAAGAAAAGACCTCTCAAAGGAAGACATAGAAAAACAGAAAATTAACCTCATTGAAACAAAATGTCTAAATGGGAATAGAACAAGTAGAAAAAAATATTTTTTCTACAAAGTATTAGGGACTGGAAAGCTAGTGCAATGGTACATAAAAACAAAGCACAAAATCATTAGAGGAAAGGGGAGTGAAGGACAAAAGGAAAGGGAACATGTTCCTGAAAATCATATATACCAACATAGATGGACTGAGATAAAAAATATTGGAACTAAGAGATATAATACTGCTTAAGGTCCCAGATATTGTTGTACTAACAGAGACAAAACTTGAAGAAAATATTTGCAATGAAGTAGTATTCTAAGGGGTTACTCAGTTTGGAGACATGACAGGAAAACTAGGAAGGGGGGATGAGTGGTGGCTGTGCTGGTGAAACAACACGTGAAGGTAAGAGTTAATTAATAATTGAAAACCTTGTGAAGTTGACATAATGGCATTGCAGATCTCGAATGATAACGATAAACTGATTATTGTAAAGGCCTACAGCCCACAAGCTAGCAAAACATGAACAAAAGAAGAACTAAATGGCAAACGAGAGGGTCTCATAATGGTCACTGAGAGTATAGTAAAAGCAGATAAAGATAAATCACTATTGATGGTATTGAGGGGGGGGGGAGGACTTTAAAGTTTTTTCTTTTCTTTTTTTGTTAAAATTGTTTGGGTCTTGTTGTTTAAAAATTGTTTAAAGAAAAAGTTTTTTCTTTAAAGTTTTCAACTTTAAAACAATAGACTGGGAGTCCTACGAACAAGACCGAAGGCCATTTGGACAGGCAGAATTGTAAATCTCATTCAGGAGACATTCATGTATCAACCTGTCAAGCAGGCCACAAGAATGAGGGAAGGGAATGTTCCATCAGTACTGGAACTAATATTCACTAGGAAAGAAGAAGAGAGTTGAAATCCAGTACCTTCCTCTCTCGGGGAAGAGTGATCATGTTCTGTTGGACATTAAATATACTTTGCAATATGATCTAGAAGAGAATGGAGACATTGAAACAGTTGATAAACTCTATTTCCAGAGAGGAGACTATGGGGAACGTAAATTTATTTAATGAGTTTAATTGGACAGACTTGCTGCTAGGCAGGGAAGTAAATAGATAAGATGTATGACAAATTTTACGAAATATTCAATGAAGGCACACAAACATTCATACCAAAACAGAGATGCAGGACCAGAAAACAGGATTGGTTAAACAGAAATTGTGAGAGGGCCAGAGAGGAAAAGACAAGTAAATGGATTCAATATAGAAAGAGGCCTAACCCACAAACATACCAGCACTACAAGTAAGCAAAAAACAAATACACAGCATTGAGGAGAGAGGCAAAAAGGAACTTTGAGAAATGTAAATCAGAATATGAAAAACTGACTCAGGCTTTTTCTATATATTCATTAAACACAAGCTGCATTTAAAGGATAAAATCCAGAGAATGAGGACGGGGGGAACAGGACTACTGAAAACGAAAAAGAAATGTGTGAAATGCTAAATGAACAGTTCCAAAGTGTATTTGTATGTTTGTACAAAAGGAGGATTTCATAAAACCAGACCCAATACCAATTCCAGAACACGCCATAGAATATATAGAGGTATCTCAAGACGAAGGGGAAAAAATTCTCAAGAGGCTAGGAATAAATAAAGCAGATGGACCTGATGGAGTTTCACCTTGGGTGCTGCAAGAATGTCCAACTGACCTGAGCATTCCACTCCAATTAATATTCCAGGCATCCTTATGCACAGGATTCTTAGCAGATATATGGAAAAAGGCAAACATAGTTCCAATCAATAAAAATGGTAGTCGAGAGAAACTTCTAAATGATGAACCGTATTATTAAGAAGTGTGGTAGTCAAAACACTAGAAACAATAGTTAAAGCCAAATGGATTGAACACCTTGAGAGTAATGACGTAACGAACAAACAGTATGGGTTTTCGAAAACGAAGATCCTGTGTCTAATAAATCTACTAAGTTTTTATGATAGAGCCACAGAGATAATGCATAAAAGAGATGGTTAGGTTGACTGTATCTATCTGGCCATAAAAAAGGTGTGGGTGTCTTAATTACACCATATTGTCACGATGTCAAAATATCCCACATCTGCTCTCCAGGAACACACTGGCAGAAGGCTTTAGCAACACGCTGACAGGGGGTCACAAATAATATGTCCAGGGGGTTCTATTAACACCCTGGCAGAAATCTACTCCCCAGCAGC
Organism: Procambarus clarkii; assembly: GCF_020424385.1. Classification (NCBI taxonomy): domain Eukaryota; kingdom Metazoa; phylum Arthropoda; class Malacostraca; order Decapoda; family Cambaridae; genus Procambarus; species Procambarus clarkii. The sequence goes on from NC_059586.1 coordinate 20,977,607, forward strand.
ATTTCTCAGCAGACGGCCAATACGGTCGTCTTGCAACTCTTCTTGGTCAAATCCCGGGAACGTCGGTTCACACAACACTGCATACGTATAGTAGCGAACACACACGGCTTACTACCGACGGTGGCCACTTATTCTCTCAGGAACAAGTCATGAGTTCTGGACTGCCAAAGGTGAACTGATTTCCAGAGCCTAATAGAATTTCCACGTCACCTCAGTGAACATAGAAGTCATTAGCCAGACAAAAAGTATACAGGGAGAACATATGATGCCATTTTTTCATCGGGGAACTGTGATATGTAATCGGATGCACAATCAAGATGGCGTTGATGTCGTTACTTCATTCATCAGAGGTCATCATCATCGACCTCACCTTCTAACTGTGTTATGAAACAGGAGCCTTTCACCGACGCCACACCTCCGCCAACAGATGGCATTTTCTTCGTCTCACCTAATGCCTTGGAGTTGGAGTGCATGACCATAGATGGCGTCGATATCGTCACTCCTTACTCCAACAACGATGTTGATATCGTAACAGCTACTTATACAAAGTGTGAGGAAGCTGCCGAGATCGGTGTACGACATTTCTCTGTGATCGTAGGGGTGGCCTGTAGCCTGTATGGTGGATGTAACCTGTGTGGACCCTACTGTGAGATATCCTTTGAGTTGATGAATTTGAGCAGATGTTTCTGTGTGAAACCTGCGAGGCGACTCCACATTATCAAGTCGGGACTATAAGAAGCATTTAGAGACAGTCCAAGAGGATTTGTGGACGACTTTGGGTGAGCACCATATTTGGAGCTTCGTCGGACGAGTTACCATATCATCCTGACTGTGGCAAGCGCTCTTTATCATTTGATGTATTGCTTGTAAGTGCTAGACCATGCGCCCAGCGATCATTGAAAACATTAGTGGATATAGGTTAGAGATTTTATGAAGATAGTGAGAGTATTTATATTGCGTTAGAGGTGATATGACATGATGGGGGCAAGAGTGACACATGATTGCTTGCCTGAGGTCAGTAAGTGACTGACAAAGCAGAGCCGCTGGCATCCCGTCGTGGAGAATTCCAGTGTGAACTCGTCCGAAAATGGGGGAGTTACCACTGCAGTGAGATGCCGGAAGGTGGAGTTTAGTGTTTGTAAATGTTCATGTTATTTATGCTTTATGAGGAACATGTTATTATGGCATGTCAATGGAATTACAGGTTATGTGTGTGGGGAGAATTTCGTGGAGGAGCTTCATGACTGGCGAGGATAATATTTTAGTTTTTATTAACTATTATTTTATTACCTTATTTTATAAGTAGTTTGTTTACCCATGTCTTCAACTTCTTCATGAACATCGATTGAACGGTTATGATACGTTTATCCAATGGGTCCCAGCGCATTGTGGTATTCTCCATAGTGAACTAGTAGATCAACTAGCCACAGCAATGCACAACACGCCTCACATTACACGTCATCCAATTCCTCATCTCTTCCACGTAAAGGAGACTTCAAAAATACCATCACCCAAGATTTCGCGACGAAATGGAAAACGTCATGCTCACCTTTGAACTACGGGTCCTTTAAAAAGAAATGGGAAACGTGGAAACATGTCAGATATAAAAGCAGAGAAATTGATATAACGATGACCAGATTAAGGCTGGGACACACCAAACTGGCAGCACACAGCTCTAAGTACAGAACAGACATCACCGAATTTTGCATCCACTGTCAGGTGTCTGAAACAATCGAACACTATCTCCTTCACTGCTTCCGACATTATAGTGCCAGAGTAAATTTCAAACAAGTACTTATCTCACTTAAAATACCCTTTACCATCGAGCATATATTAGGAGGCGGTGACCATTCGTTACAAGAAAAATACCAAATAGTCAAAGCACTGGCTAAATATCTCCAGTCGACCAATAAATTGGGTCACATCTGACCCGCGCCACATTTATACCAACAGCTAAACACAGAAAACAACTGCCTCGTCACAACACCATGGATCAGCTGACGCCATGAACACAACTCACCGCCCTACGGTGCGGCAAGTCTCCCTCTTACATACACCTCTGTTTTAGTCGCCGCTCCTCTATCTATAGCACAACGCAACAAGCACTTTTGAAACTCTTATCATCCTCAACAAGAACGCTTCTCCCAACATCGGTACAGGTGCAGTCATCGGGTGGACAAACCCTTCATGCAAACTGCACCTACTATCAAGAAGATGATGATTATATGGAGTAGAACTTCAAGTGTGGAGTAGAACTTCAATTACAAAGTGGAACTTTTATTGGTAGAGTGGAACGTCGAGTGTAGTGGTGCTACAAGTTTTTTGGTGAAGCCGCATATAGGAACTTCACAGGTATTAAGTGAGACTTCAAGTAGCAGCAAATATTGTAGAGACTGCAGGAGTGCCTACCTGATTTTGAGGACGCAAAGACAGATGTTCTTAGTGATGGCTTAAGGTTGTAGAACAGTGAATTTAATGAACACAATGATATGTTTGAGGGAGTGCTTGAGTGCAAAGGGCATGAGTGACGCAATGTAAGGTGAGAAAGTTATATATTTCTTCTTGGAGATATTTGTTATATGCTAGTTATTCAACCCCAAGCAGTGAGAAGGCAAGAAGTTTGGGCGAGAATTCATCAGCAGCCTAGCACAGTTTATTTGGTGACGTAATTATATATGATGAAGGAACTATATTATAATTATACAATTATAATGTAATTGATATTATACGTGTTGCTGATTTGTTGAATTCTGCGGTACTGTAACGTTATATTATTATATTCTGTGTGTTTTCATGTAATAAATGTTTGTCTGTTGACAACGGATTCTTGCTCTTGTCCTTCCTAGGTAGAGAGAGAAACGTCTGCAAATTGGTTGTCAGAGGACAGTAACATCATGAATGGGAATTAGGACATCATTCCACAGTAAGGATAGTGTGGATGAATCACGGCGGCTCGATAGGGTGTATTCAAGACCAATAGGCCAGATTGGAACCGTTTCCCTAAGTAACGGTGATGTTGAACTCCCCTCCGTATAAGATTTCAGGGAGATTCTTCCTATATGCACTTAAGTGTCCAATACTGATTGATTGACGACAGCAGCAGTAGGAAGACGTGGACATCGTTAATCATATATTATCAGGGAAGTAGTAGGGGTCTCTGTTCGTTAGAAGATAAAGTTAAGCAAGCAAAGTAAGTAAAGTTCAAGTTTAAAAAAATATTCATGGCCCCTGATAATTGGGGGCCTGAGTCCGGGATGTGAACAGACACACCCGCAACCTATATCCGAGTGGTGAGCTGTCACACCCGTAGTCTATGTCTGAGCGGTGAGCTGTCACACCCGCAACCTATATCCGAGTGGTGAGCTGTCACACCCGCAACCTATATCCGAGTTGTGAGCTGTCACACCCGCAACCTATATCCGAGTTGTGAGCTGTCACACCCGCAACCTATATTCGAGTGGTGAGCTGTCACACCCGCAACCTATATCCGAGTGGTGAGCTGTCACACCCGCAACCTATATCCGAGTGGTGAGCTGTCACACCCGCAACCTATATCCGAGTTGTGAGCTGTCACACCCGCAACCTATATCCGAGTTGTGAGCTGTCACACCCGCAACCTATATCCGAGTGGTGAGCTGTCACACCCGCAACCTATATCCGAGTGGTGAGCTGTCACACCCGTAGCCTATGTCTGAGTGGTGAGCTGTCACACCCGTAGTCTATACCTGAGTAGTGAGCTGTCACACCCATAGCCTATGTCCGAGTGGTGAGCTACTACACCCATAGCCTATGTCCTAGTGGGGAAGCAGTCACCCCCATAGCCTATGTCCGATTTGTGAACTGTTACACCCATAGCAACTGTTATAGGCACTTATAACTGCAGGTAGATTATTAATTTCTCTCTTGGAAAACTCAGAGGATAAGATGGATAAGGTACAAATGTTTGTAGATTCAGGGAAGCCTGAGGACTTGGAGGGATGTACAAAGTAAGAGTTGAGACAAATTGTATAGAGATGTGGTGTTAGGATGAAATCATCCAAGGTAGCATGGATGAAGAAGAGATCCTTACAAAACTGAGAGCCAGGAGTGAAGTGGCAGAGCAAGGAGCCCAAAAAGTAGCTGAAGGTGGAAGCGAGCAGGGAGTTATGAGGACTAGAGACGTCCGCGGCCATCTGGGGAGGTGGACAGGTGGTCCACCTATGCCCAGGTGGTATGGGGGTGAACCGTCTCAGCGCCGGTAGTGGTGCCCCGTTCAAACGTCTTATGTGGGTACGAAAGTGTGTTTATAGTGCGTAGATTTATATCTTGTCCGTGTGTGTACAGATGTAGAGGATGGGGGTGCAAAATTCTCAGACGTGATATAAAATGCACGGACGTGATCCAAAAACGTGCAGACGTGATGCAAAACGTGCAAACGTGCTGTAGAATGCGCGGACGTGATCCCAAAATGCGCAGACGTGATGCAAAATGCATGGACGTAATGTAAAATGCACGGACGTGATGCAAAACGAGCAGTGCGGTTCTGGGGGTGGTAGACTAATAAACGTATTGTGCGAGTGTGAGATAGGAGACTTTTTTAGAGTAAAGTTGTCAGACAATCTTGTTGAAATAGCAGCTATCAACACTCATCAAATTCAGTAAGTCAGGGGGGAGACTATCGGTTAGGCTGCTCCCTAGGAGACTACGGGTTAGGCTTTTTCATGTTAATGTTGATGTTTATGAGCAAAGTTTTTGGAAATAGTTCAAGTCATATCTGAATTATTCGCACATAGAAAATTTTACAACTTTCACTAAGAGAGAATAGAGAAGTGTGTGTGTGAAGGAGTGTATGATAGATAGAAGAATTCATAGATAGAACTGATGTATTGAGGTGTTGAAGATATACTCACATATGATATTGTATTAGTCTAGACATTTGGAGGTCAGCTGGGTCCCCACACCACCACCAACCCCTCCAGGAGAGAGATGAATACCTGTTGAGTTGTGATTTCATAAACTGCTTAAGGTCTGTTCTATGCAAAGGCTATAGTAATATTTCATGTACATTATGTGGACCACATAGTGAGGGAAAACACTTAGGGCGGTGTGTGCTGAGTTCGGCACACTAATTATTTACACACACACACTAAACCAGGGTGTCAACCATTTAAATGCCACACAGCCATTATCTAAAAAAGTGTCAGCCCCACCAAACTTGGAGCTCTGGTCGAAGTGTGTGTGCTCTCGGTGGGGGGAGCGCGGGGGGGGGGGGGATGGAAAGGGAGGGCTAGTAATGCGAAGTATGTAGCCATCTCTTGCACCCCTACCCACACATCTGGCACCACCTGCCCCGTCACCCTTCACATGTCCATTTCCTTAGGTCATATTCTCACCATCGCTTCACCGGTCTGCCTGCTTTTGTCCTCAAACACTTCAGTAGATAGGGAAAGTATATACATCTTCTATTATACTCAGTCGATATGTTCCCCACATACAAATTCTCACTCAGTCAGTCAGATCGAGTGTTGAACACGGTGAACATATCTCACCTAGCTCTCGTGGATAGGGTATAATAATAATTTTACTGATGTACTGAGAACCATCACCAAAGTCCCTGACTTTTTTTTTTAGTTTAAAGTTCTTACTTTTACACCAAACATAAATAGTATAAAAACATCATAATAAAAATGCTGTCCATGATGAGTGTTTGACCAAGGAATGAGCAAGGATGAGAGTGGTGGTTGGGTCACCAACCCGTCCTCTTAAAAATAACGTCACTTTTCACTCATATGCTCACTATGGCCAAATTTGGACGTAATTTGAAATGAAATCGGCTCACAAAAGTGACGTACTGTCCCGTTTTCTGTTTGAGTCGTCAGACCTACTCAGTAAGGTTAGGAGAGGAAACTTTCAATTAATGTTTTTCATAACGTTTTGAAACTTTATGAGAATTTCCTGCCCACCTATCCTACCAGAGGACTCTTAACTTACTGTTGTTGAAAAAAAATCCAAAATTTATTTTATTTTTTTTCATTTTCAAATTATGTTCATTTTCGGCCATACGGGCAAAAACGACGTTATTTTAAGGAAGACAGGTTGGGGTCACATAGGAGGGCCAACTACATCAACCTCTATCCGAGGGAAGCTAGAACGACCCTGTCTCGTTACCGCCGCTGAACCAGCACTCTCCCACCCTCCGCAACACACCCACACCCAGCCTCAGCCCTCCTCTCAAACATCACATTCATTTTTTAAAGACTCTATCAATCAGTCAACTAGAATGAACTGAATAAGAAGAACTGTTCCACACATACATTTTAGTTAGTTATAAAATGATGATCTTATTTAGTTTTAGAATACTTCCACCAGCCATTATCAATATATATATATATATATATATATATATATATATATATATATATATATATATATATATATATATATATATATATATATGCAAACAAGCCTGAATGGTCCCCAGGACAATATGCAACTGAAAACTCACACCCCAGAAGTGACTCGAACCCATACTCCCAGGAGCTATGCAACTGGTATGTACAAGACGCCTTAATCCACTTGACCATCACGACCGGACAAAATGAGGTGATAGCCGAGGCTATTTGAACCACCCCACCGCCGGCACTCGGATAGTAATCTTGGGCAAAGCATTTTACCTAATCACCTCATTCTTTGGGGCACACGTGAGGAACACAAATGCAAACAAGCCTGAATGGTCCCCAGGACAATATGCAACTGAAAACTCACACCCCAGAAGTGACTCGAACCCATACTCCCAGGAGCTATGCAACTGGTATGTACAAGACGCCTTAATCCACTTGACCATCACGACCGGACAAAATGAGGTGATAGCCGAGGCTATTTGAACCACCCCACCGCCGGCACTCGGATAGTAATCTTGGGCATAGCATTTTACCTAATCACCTCATTCTTTGGGGCACACGTGAGGAACACAAATGCAAACAAGCCTGAATGGTCCCCAGGACAATATGCAACTGAAAACTCACACCCCAGAAGTGACTCGAACCCATACTCCCAGGAGCTATGCAACTGGTATGTACAAGACGCCTTAATCCACTTGACCATCACGACCGGACAAAATGAGATGATAGCCGAGGCTATTTGAACCACCCCACCGCCGGCACTCGGATAGTAATCTTGGGCATAGCATTTTACCTAATCACCTCATTCTTTGGGGCACACGTGAGGAACACAAATGCGTACAAGCCTGAATGGTCCCCAGGACAATATGCAACTGAAAACTCACACCCCAGAAGTGACTCGAACCCATACTCCCAGGAGCTATGCAACTGGTATGTACAAGACGCCTTAATCCACTTGACCATCACGACCGGACAAAATGAGGTGATAGCCGAGACTATTTGAACCACCCCACCGCCGGCACTCGGATAGTAATCTTGGGCATAGCATTTTACCTAATCACCTCATTCTTTGGGGCACACGTGAGGAACACAAATGCGAACAAGCCTGAATGGTCCCCAGGACAATATGCAACTGAAAACTCGGCTATAGCCTCGGCTATCACCTCATTTTGTCCGGTCGTGATGGTCAAACCATTGGAGAAGCCGTTGTTGACTAGGACCTGCCTTACCCTACAGAGTTCTTCATCGACTTGCTTCCATCCTGAGCTGTGGCTGAGAGCACTGGTGACATAGGCGTTAACAACACTCCTCTTGTACCTATCTGGGCAGTCACTGTTGGCATTTAGGCACATTCCTATGTTTGTTTCCTTAGTGTAGACTGCAGTGTGGAAACATCCGCTCCTTTCCATTACTGTTACATCTAGAAAGGGCAGCTTCCCATCCTTCTCCATCTCGTAAGTGAAACGCAACCCAGAATTCTGCTCAAATGCCTCCTTCAGCTCTTGTAAAAGTCTGACATCAGGTACCTGTGTAAAAATGTCGTCAATATACCTGCAGTATATGGCCGGTTTCAAGTTCATGTCGACTAAGACCTTTTGCTCGATGGTACCCATGTAGAAGTTCACATGAAGAAGTTATACCCGCACTGGGTCAGGTGATAAGACAATAAAGGTGAAAACATGGGAATACATACAATGGGGGTGAAACATAAGAACAGAAGAATAGAGGTAACTGCGGAAGGCCTATTGGCCCATACGAGGCAGCTCCTATCTACATACAAAGATTAATCAGGTGTAATTGGCCTGTTATGTTGAACAGTGTCTTCTGTGTTTGCATCGTTATGTTCTGGTCTTGTCCTTACTCTCATGGTGGGTAGAGTAAATAGTTCTATGATTTGGGTGTTCATGGTAGGTTGTTCTGTTCTTATGTGAATTGCTTTAAGAATTTGTAATCTTCTTGCATCTTGGGGTTTGTCTATTATACAGGTATTTTTGTTCAAAATTTCTCTTGTTAGGATGATGTCATGGGCTTGTCTCATGTGATTCCTAGGGGCACCGGATTGAAGATGGCATGTCAAACGCCTCGTCAGCTTGGTCGACGTCATACCTATGTACTTAGACTGAAGATTACATCCTTCGTGGGGGCAATTGTACATGTATACAACGCTTGACTGCTGTAAAGGGTTCTTCGTCGGCTTCGGGCAGTTTTTGATAAGGAGTTCGGAAGTCTTCTTGGTTTTGTAGAATATGATCAGGTCTATATTTTGGTTAGGAGTAATGCTTTTTACTCCTTTACGGATTATTTCTTTCATTATTCTTTCCTCTTTTATATGTTCACTATGCATGGTTGATTTGTAATATAATTTTATTGGAGGTATTGTGGTTTCTGTTCTAGGTTCAGGATTATACCATCGGTCCAATTGTCTTCTTATAGCAGCGTTTATTTCCGCGTTGCTATATCCATTGTTCACCAATACCTGAGTTACTCTTTCAAACTCTCTACTCACGTTGCTCCATTCCGAGCAGTGGGTAAGCGCTCGACGAACATAAGCATTGAGAACACTGACTTTGTATCTTTGGGGACACTCACTTCTACTGTTCAGACATAATCCTATGTTGGTGGGCTTAGTATATACGTTGGTGCTTAAAGAGGTTCCCGTTTTTGTTGTTAGTACGTCCATGAATGGCAGACTATTATTTTCAATATTTTCATGTATATATCGAAGATCTAAATCGAAGTTCGTTTAGCAACAATACGGTGTTGGTGTTGTGTTAGTTTAGCAACCATACTGTGTTAGTGTTGATTTAGTTTAGCAACCATACTGTTGGTGTTGTGTTAGTTTAGCATCCATACTGTGTTGGTTTTGTGTTATTTTAGCAACTATTCGGTGTTGGTGTTGTGTTAGTTAAGCAACCATGCTGTGTTGGTGTTGTGTTAGTTAAGCAACCATACTGTGTTGTTGTTGTTGTGTTAGTTTAGCAACCATAATATGCTGGTGTTATGTAAGTTTAACAACCATACTGATGGTGTTGTGTTAGTTTAGCAACCATATTGTGTTGGTATTGTGTTAGTTTATCAACCATACTGTGTGAATGTTGTGTTAGTTTAGCAACCATACTGTGTTGGTGTTGTGTTGGTTTAGAAACCATACTGTGTTAGTGTTGTGTTAGTCTAGCAACCATTCTGTGTTACTGTTGTGTTAGTTTAACATCCATACTGTGTTGGTGTTGTGTTAGTTTAGTAACAATAATGTGTTGGTGTTTTGTTAGTTTAGCAAACATACTGTGTTGGTGTTGTGTTAGTTTAGCAACCATACTGTTGGTGTTATGTTAGTTTAGCAACCATACAGTGTTAGTGTTGTGTTAATTTAGTAACAATACTGTGTTGGTGCTGTGATAATTTAGCAACCATACAGTGTTGGTGTTGTGTTAGCTTTGCAATCATACTGTGTTAGTGTTGTGTTAGTCTAGCAACCATATTGTGCTGGTGTTATGTCAGTTTAGAACCATACTTTTGGTGTTGTGTTAGTTTAGCAACCATACTGTTTTAGTGTTGTGTTAGTTTAGCAACCATACTCTGTTGGTGTTGTGTTAGATTAGCAACCATACTGTGTTAGTGTTGTGTTAGTTTAGCAACCATACTGTGTTAGTGTTGTGTTAGTTTAGCAACCATACTGTGCTAGTGTTGTGTTAGTTTAGCAACCATACTCTGTCGGTGTTGTGTTAGATTAGCAACCATACTGTGTTAGTGTTGTGTTAGTTTAGCAACCATACTCTGTTGGTGTTGTGTTAGTTTAGCAACCATACTGTTTTAGTGTTGTGTTAGTTTAGCAACCATACTGTTGGTGTTGAGTTAGTTTAGCAACCATACTGTGTTGGTGTTGTGTTAGTTTAGCAACCATATTGTGTTGTTGTTGTGTTAGTTTAGCAACCATACTGTGTTAGTGTTGTGTTAGTTTAGTAACCATACTATGTTGGTGTTGTTGGTGTTTTGTTAGTGTAACAACTAAACTTTTTTGGTGTTGTGTTAGTTTAGCAACTATGCTGTGTTGGTGTTGTGTTAGTTTAGCAACCATACTGTGTTAGTGTTGTGTTAGTTTAGCAACCATGCTGTGTTGGTGTTGTGTTAGTTTAGCAACCATACTGTGTTAGTGTTGTGTTAGTTTAGTAACCATACTATGTTGGTGTTGTTGGTGTTGTGTTAGTTTAGCAACCATGCTGTGTTGGTGTTGTGTTAGTTTAGCAACCATACTGTGTTAGTGTTGTGTTAGTTTAGCAACCATGCTGTGTTGGTGTTGTGTTAGTTTAGCAACCATACTGTGTTAGTGTTGTGTTAGTTTAGCAACCATGCTGTGTTGGTGTTGTGTTAGTTTAGCAACCATACTGTGTTGGTTTTGCAGGGTTCACGGCACGGTGTCACTATCTACTTATTATGGAGTTACCGTCTTATCCTGCTGTTTCCTGCCACCCTACCTATTGGCGCTCCTGAAGGAGAAGTACTCCATTGTGGCTTCAATGATCTGCTTCTGTACCTTCTTCGCAGCTCAGTTCTACCCTAGGATCTACACCCTTGTGGCGACATCCGTCCTTATGGGCTTGGGGACCGGCTCGCTCTGGTCTGCAATATGTACCTACATAACTAAGGTAAGTCAGGTCACATCTAGCTTGAAGATTGGCTGTTTTCGGTTTTGGTCACAGCTAGCTTGAAGATTGGCACTTTCCTGTTTAGGTCACAGCTAGCTTGAAGATTGTCCTTTTCCTATTTAGGTCACAGCTAGCTTAAAGATTGTCACTTTCCGCTTTAGATCACAGGAAGCTTGAAGATTGGCCCTTTCCTGTTTAGGTCACAGCTAGCTTAAAGATTGTCACTTTCCGGTTTAGATCACAGGAAGATTGAAGATTGGCCCTTTCCTGTTTAGGTCACAGCTAGCTTGAAGATTGGCCCTTGCCTGTTTAGGTCACATTTAGCTTAAAGACTGGCCCTTTCCTGATTATCATCGTTATCTTCATGTGGGAAGAATGTCAGGACACTATAAGCTTAGGAATCGGCACACTCTGGTTTGCCTTCTAAACAAACATAATCAGTGTGAATGTCCTCATAAACAAAACAATTTCTTCCTAGATATTGTTTACCCACTTCCCCAATATTAGTACTTAAGACATATATCTTTGCCAGTGTTATCGTCTCTATTAATATATATTGTATCTATTTGTTTATGTAAAACCTGGCTACAATGCACCTTTTCATTTTACCTAATATGATAGATTAAGAACATGCCCAAAACGCTTTGCGTGTTTGTGGGTTTGCACAAATCCACAAATACCAATCATATGCAATCTCACAACCCATTGTAAGTTCTTGTGAATAAATTATTATTATTATTATTATTATTATTATTATTATTATTATTATTATTATTATTATTATTATTATAGATGTCATACAATTACATTCATGATCATCCAAGAATTTTGTGTGATTACTCAGTTTCACGATAATAGTTATTATCCCTAGGTCAGCATAATCTATAAGAAGTCTAGACCAGGATTTCCCAAAGCATGGTCAGGAAAGTACTGGGGCCAGGGGTTTCCCAGAGCATGGTCAGGAAAGTACTGGGGCCTGGGGTTTCCCAGAGCATGGTCAGGAAAGCACTGGGGCCTGCGGTTTCTCAGTGCATGGTCCGGAAAGCACTGGGGCCTGGGGTTTCCCAGAGCATGGTCAGGAAAGTACTGGAGCCTGGGGTTTCCCAGAGCATGGTCAGGAAAGTACTGGGGCCAGGGGTTTCCCAGAGCATGGTCAGGAAAGTACTGGGGCCAGGGGTTTCCCAGAGCATGGTCAGGAAAGTACTGGGGCCTGGGGTTTCCCAGAGCATGGTCAGGAAAGTACTGGGGCCAGGGGTTTCCCAGAGCATGGTCAGGAAAGTACTGGGGCCTGGGGTTTCCCAGAGCATGGTCAGGAAAGTACTGGGGCCTGGGGTTTCCCAGAGCATGGTCAGGAAAGTACTGGGGCCTGGGGTTTCCCAGAGCATGGTCAGGAAAGTACTGGGGCCTGGGGTTTCCCAGAGCATGGTCAGGAAAGTACTGGGGCCAGGGGTTTCCCAGAGCATGGTCAGGAAAGTACTGGGGCCTGGGGTTTCCCAGAGCATGGTCAGGAAAGTACTGGGGCCTGGGGTTTCCAAGTGCATGGCCAGGAAAGTACTGGGGCCTGGGGTTTCCGGTGCATAGCTAGGAAAGTACTGGGCCTTGGGTTTCCCAGAGCATGGTCAGGAAAGTACTGGGGCCAGGGGTTTCCCAGAGCATGGTCAGGAAAGTACTGGGGCCTGGGGTTTCCCAGAGCATGGTCAGGAAAGTACTGGGGCCTGGGGTTACCAGTGCATGGTCAGGAAAGTACTGGGGCCAGGGGTTTCCCAGAGCATGGTCAGGAAAGTACTGGGGCCTGGGGTTTCCCAGAGCATGGTCAGGAAAGTACTGGGGCCTTCGGTTCCAAGTGCATGACCAGGAAAGTACTGGGGCCTGGGGTTCCCAGTGCATGGCCAGGAAAGTACTGGGGCCTGGGGTTACCAGTGCATGGCCAGGGAAGTACTAGGGGCCTGGGGTTTCCCAGAGCATGGTCAGGAAAGTACTGGAGCCTGGGGTTTCCCAGAGCATGGTCAGGAAAGTACTGGGGCCTGTGGTTTCCCAGAGCATGGTCAGGAAAGTACTGGGGCCTGGGGTTTCCCGGAGCATGGTCAGGAAAGTACTGGAGCCTGGGGTTTCCCAGAGCATGGTCAGGAAAGAACTGGGGCCAGGGGTTTCCCAGAGCATGGTCAGGAAAGTACTGGGGCCAGGGGTTTCTCAGTGCATGGTCAGGAAAGTACTGGGGCCTGGGGTTTCCCAGAGCATGGTCAGGAAAGTACTGGAGCCTGGGGTTTCCCAGAGCATGGTCAGGAAAGTTCTGGGGCAGGGGTTTCCCAGAGCATGGTCAGGAAAGTACTGGAGCCTGGGGTTTCCCAGAGCATGGTCAGGAAAGTACTGGGGCCAGGGGTTTCTCAGTGCATGGTCAGGAAAGTACTGGAGCCTGGGGTTTCCCAGAGCATGGTCAGGAAAGTACTGGGGCCTGGGGTTTCCCAGAGCATGGTCAGGAAAGTACTGGGGCCAGGGGTTTCTCAGTGCATGGTCAGGAAAGTACTGGGGCCTGGGGTTGCCCAGAGCATGGTCAGGAAAGTACTGGGGCCTGGGGTTTCCCAGTGCATGGTCAGGAAAGTACTGGGGCCTGGGGTTTCCCAGAGCATGGTCAGGAAAGTACTGGGGCCTGGGGTTTCCCAGTGCATGGTCAGGAAATTACTGGGGCCTGGGGTTCCCGGTGCATGGCCAGGAAAGTAGTGGGGTCAATGATTTATCAGAGCATGGTCAGGAAAGTACTGGAGCCTGGAGTTTCCCAGAGCATGGTCAGGAAAGTACTGGGGCAGGGGTTTCCAAGTACATGGTCAGGAAAGTACTCGGGCCTGGAGTTTCCCAGAGCATGGTCAGGAACGTACTGCGGCCTGGGATTTCCCTGAGCATGGTCAAGAAAGTACTGGAGCCTGGGGTTTCCGGTGCATGGCCAGGAAAGTACTGAGGCTTGGGGTTCCTGATAATTCTTAAAACAAATGTAGCAATTCGTAGTTACTTCACTAATATTCTAGTCTATTTTTCCACTAAACCTAATTTCTTACTTCTGCTTTCACACTATATTTATGCCATTATGGCCTACATTCAGCTGTTCCAAAATCTTGCAGCTAAGTTCCACAGGAACCACCACCCTTTTCCTATAAAAGAGAGCATCCTGGTGAATACTAAGGTCAGCCTTTACTGCAGCATTCCCTGACATTGATAAATTATAATTCCAACCATACTTGACATAATTCAATTACTTCGTTAATTTAGAATCTTAATTAATTGCCTTTCTAATGGTCTGAAATGAAAAATCCTTAATTGGCATGATTGTATAATATTAAAATATTTCAAGGGAATAATAAATTCATCTATTTGGTAACAGCAATCTGCTTAGTGCATCTGCCACTTCATTATACTTCCATGGATTAGGTATTCAGGTACTTATTCTTCCATTATTAGTCATCATTCTTATTATGGTATTCTTCCATTTTTAGGCACCACATGAAAGACTAGCAAAAAATTTACTGTCACATGGAATATATGGAAGAATAGTTGAATGAAAAAAAATGGTTAAAACAAAGAAAACAAAGTGTTGCTAAATGGGAAGGAATCTAACGAGATAAATGTGGTAAATGTGAGCAGTTCTCCGTAGCGAAGTAGTAAGATACTCACACGGCGCTTCGCTAGTGTTTTGGCCTGAAAGGAAACAAACATAGGAAAGTGCCTCAATGCCAATAGTGACTGCGCAGACAGCTACGAGAGGAGTGTTGTCAATGCTTACGTCGACCGTGCTCTCAGTCACAGCTCAGGATGGAAACAAGTCGATGAAGAACTCTGTAGGGTAAGGCAGGTCCTAGTCAACAACGGCTTCTCAAATGGATTTGTTGAAGACATCATAAGAAGAAAGGTAAAACGCCATGCAACCTCTGAAGAGTCAACTAACAAAACACATGCACCCCCTATTAGACTATTTTAAAGGATCTTTTCGACAGCTCATAAAACGGAGGAAAGGATCCTGAAAGATATTGTTGATAGAAACGTTGTCCCTACAGACAAAAAACAGAAAACACTATTGACGATTTAATATAAAACCAAAAAAACGGCCAACCTTCTCATGAAAAACTCTCCAGACACAAAGCAGAATGCCTTGAAAGAGACCAACGTCGTCTATGCCTTCAAATGCACACTTGGGGACTGTAAGCCCCAAAGAATTCAGTACATAGGCAAGATGTGTGAAGATAACAACGTCTCTTTCCAGGCGATTAACAATGCATAAGGAACAGGGCTCCATAAAGGAAAACATAATCTCCTCTCACAACCAGACCATCACCAGAGAAGTCTTAACAAACAACACAGAAATCATCGATAGGTACATCGATAACAGGCGGCTCGACATCTGCGAGGCACTAAACATTAAAAAGTCAACAACAGCAATCAACAGGCAATTAATGCACAACTATATTCTACCCACTTCAAGACTCTGAAGCAATATAGAAGCATCAAGAGGAAGTATGGGCCAATAGGCCCTTTGCAGTTACATCCATTCTTATGCTCTCTTATCCACCTAATACCCATTGTTTCGTGTTCTGTCTTGTATTTGTCACAAGTTTGTTCACCTCATCCAAAACTGTTGCACCATATCACCTCACCCAAATGCGAGTATAAGCAAGGCGGATAAGCTGTTTAGTGATAGTATAAGTAAGACTCTGCTTAGTGTTTTCAGGTTACAGTTGTGTGTGTAAAGTAAAGTCTTGGAAAATGTAATAAGTTATTACGAAACGCATTCAAGCGTCGCGTCAGACTAGAAATAAAAATGAATTTTGGAGAGTTGGTTTTTCAACTACCATCGACAGTAAAATTCGTGTTAGAATTATTAATCTCACTTTTTCGGTCATATATAACAACACACACACACACACACACACACACACACACACACACACACACACAGGCTGGAGTGAAAGGGAAGGTACTCCGGTGGATAGAGGAGTACCTAAGCAACAGGAGACAACGAGTCTGTGTGAGGGGTGAGGTCTCAGATTGGCGAGACGTTACAAGTGGAGTCCCGCAGGGGTTAGTCCTTGGACCTATACTGTTTCTGGTATATGTAAATGATCTCCCAGAGGGTATAGATTCGTTCCGCTCAATGTTTGCCGACGATGCAAAAATTTTGAGGAGGATTGAAACAGAGGATGATAGTAGGAGGCTACAAGATGACCTAGATGGACTGAGTGAATCTTCCAACAAATGGCTGTTGAAGTTCAACCCGAGTAAATGCAAAGTAATGAAACTAGGCAGTGGAAACAGGAGGCCAGACACAGGATACAGAATAGGAGATGAAGTACTTAATGAAACAGACAGAGAGAAAGATCTAGGAGTTGATATCACACCAAACCTGTCTCCTGAAGCCCACATAAAGAAAATAACGTCTGCGTCATATGCGAGGCTGGCTAACATCAGAACGGCGTTCAGGAACCTGTGTAAGGAATCATTCAGAATCTTGTACACAACATATGTAAGACCAATCCTGGAGTATGCGGCCCCAGCATGGAGCCCGTACCTTGTCAAGCACAAGACGAAGCTGGAAAAAGTCCAAAGGTATGCTACTAGACTAGTCCCAGAACTAAGAGGCATGAGTTATGAGGAAAGGCTGAGGGAAATGCACCTTACGGCCCTGGAAGACAGAAGAGTAAGGGGGGACATGATCACAACCTACAAAATCCTCAGTGGAATCGACCGGATAAACAAGGATGAACTATTCAACACTATATATATATATATATATATATATATATATATATATATATATATATATATATATATATATATATATATATATGTCGTACCTAGTAGCCAGAACGCACTTCTCGGCCTACTATTCAAGGCCCGATTTGCCTAATAAGCCAAGTTTTCCTGAATTAATATATTTTCTCTAATTTTTTTCTTATGAAATGATAAAGCTACCCATTTCATTATGTATGAGGTCTATTTTTTTTATTGTAGTTAAAATTAACGTAGATATATGACCGTACCTAACCAACCCTACCTAACCTAACCTAACCTATCTTTATAAGTTAGGTTGGGTTAGGTAGCCGAAAAAGTTAGGTTAGGTTAGGTAGGTTAGATAGTCGAAAAACAATTAATTCATGAAAACTTAGCTTATTAGGCAAATCGGGCCTTGCATAGTAGGCTGAGAAGTGAGTTCTGGCTACTAGGTACGACATATATATATATTGGTGTATACTGGCAGCAGGTTTTCTTTCAAACATGTTTCATTGAATATGACCGCATATTCTGTATTTATTATTTTCTGGTTTAGGGCTTCTATCCCTCTAACTATTTTCTTAGCATCAGGGCTTAATTGAAATAGGAGTTCTCCAAAACTCATTTTCGTACTTTTAAGGTGAAGAAAAGAAGTGATTTACTATAGAGTGTATTACACTTATTTGTATAATTTGCACGACGTTTCGAACCTCCATGGTTCATTCTCAAGTGAACAGATCTTACAATACTAGTTGATTTTATACCCGCATTAGGTCAGGTGATAATACAATGAAGGTGAAAACATGGGGGGATACATAAGGGATAAACATAGGGGCTGCAGAAGGCTTATTGGCCCATACGAGGCATCTCCTATCTAAACACAAAGATTAATCCAGTGTAATTGGCCTGTTATGTTGGACATTGTCTTCTGTGTTGGCATCGATATGTTCTTGTCTTGTCCTTACTCTCATGGTGGGTAGAGTAAATAGTTCCGTGATTTGGGTGTTCATGGTAGGTCGCTCTATTCTTATGTGAATTGCCTCAAGAATTTGTAATCTTCTTGAATCTTGGGTTTTGTCTATTATGCAAGTATTCTTGTTCAACATTTCTCTTGTTAGAGTAATGTCATGGGCTTGTCTCATGTGATTCCTAGGGGCACCAGATTGAAGATGGCATGTCAAACGCCTCGTCAGCTTGGTCGACGTCATACCTATGTACTTACATTGAAGGTTACATCCTTCGTGGGGGCAAGTGTACATGTATACAACGCTTGACTGCTGTAGAGGGTTCTCCGTCGGCTTCGGGCTGTTTTTGATAAGGAGTTCGGAAGTCTTCTTGGTTTTGTAGAATATTATCAGGTTTATGTTTTGGTTAGGAGTAGTGCTTTTTACTCCTTTACGGATTATTTCTTTCATTATTCTTTCCTCTTTTATATGTTCACTGTGCATGGTTGATTTGTAATATAATTTTATTGGGGGTGTTGTGGTTTCTGTTCTAGGTTCTGAATTATACCAACGGTCCAAGTGTCTTCTTATAGCAGCGTTTATTTCCGCGTTGCTATATCCGTTGTTCACCAATACCTGAGTTACTCTTTCAAACTCTCTACTCACGTTGCTCCATTCAGAGCAGAGGGTAAGCGCTCGACGAATATAAGCATTGAGAACACTGGCTTTGTATCTTTGGGGGCACTCACTTCTACCGTTCAGGCATAATCCTATGTTGGTGGGCTTGGTATATACGTTGGTGCTTAAAGAGGTTCCTGTTTTTGTTATTAGTACATCCAAGAATGGCAGACTGTTATTTTCACTATTTTCATGTGTAAATCGGAGTACTGACTCTCTCTCTAGGTGTCTTTTTAGGTCAATTAGTTCATCTGAGTCTTACTATTACGAATATGTCATCTACATAACGGCAGTATACAGTTGGTTTTTGTCTGCTACTGAAGACCCTATCTTCGATGGTTCCCATATAAAAATTAGCAAATAAAACTCCTAAGGGGGAGCCCATTGCTACTCCGTCTATTTGTAAATACATGTCTCCTTGTGGACTGATGAAAGGGGCTTCCTTTGTACATGCTTCGAGAAGACTTTTCAAGTGTGGCTCAGGTATGTCTAATTTGGGGGTGCTCTCGTCTCTGTATACTCTGTCCAGTATCATTCCTATGGTTGTGTCGACTGGGACGTTGGTAAAAAGGGATTCAACGTCCAGGGAAGCGATGATTCCATCGGGCTGGGTAGATTTGATCAATTCTAGGAAATCTGCTGATGATTGTTGACTAAACTTACTTGGAGTGTATGGAGTTAGGAGTTCATTGAGTTTCTTTGCCAGGTGATAAGTTGGGGTTGGTATTTGGCTGATTATAGGGCGTAGTGGGTTACCTGGTTTATGCGTCTTAACATTGCCGTAGGCATATCCTAAGCCATAGTCGCCTTGAAGTTTATTGAAATGCACACTACCTTTCTTTGCGTTGATTGCTGTAATTGTTTTGTTTACAAAACAATTACAAGAACAAGACAAGAACATATCGATGCCAACACAGAAGACAATGTCCAACATAACAGGCCAATTACACTGGATTAATCTTTGTGTTTAGATAGGAGATGCCTCGTATGGGCCAATAAGCCTTCTGCAGCCCCTATGTTTATCCCTTATGTATCCCCCCATGTTTTCACCTTCATTGTATTATCACCTGACCTAATGCGGGTATAAAATCAACTAGTATTGTAAGATCTGTTCACTTGAGAATGAACCATGGAGGTTCGAAACGTCGTGCAAATTATACAAATAAGTGTAATACACTCTATAGTAAATCACTTCTTTTCTTCACCTTAAAAGTACGAAAATGAGTTTTGGAGAACTCCTATTTCAATTAAGCCCTAATGCTAAGAAAATAGTTAGAGGGATAGAAGCCCTAAACCAGAAAATAATAAATACAGAATATGCGGTCATATTCAATGAAACATATATATATATATATATATATATATATATATATATATATATATATATATATATATATATATATATATATATATATATATATATATGTATGTCGTACCTAATAGCCAGAACGCACTTCTCAGCCTACTATGCAAGGCCCGATTTGCCTAATAAGCCAAGTTTTCATGAATTAATTGTTTTTCGACTACCTAACCTACCTAACCTAACCTAACCTAACTTTTTCGGCTACCTAACCAAACCTAACCTATAAAGATAGGTTAGGTTAGGTTAGGTAGGGTTGGTTAGGTTCGGTCATATATCTACGTTAATTTTAACTCTAATAAAAAAAAATGACCTCATACATAATGAAATGGGTAGCTTTATCATTTCATAAGAACAAAATTAGAAAAAATATATTAATTCAGGAAAACTTGGCTTATTAGGCAAATCGGGCCTTGAATAGTAGGCCAAAAAGTGAGTTCTGGCTACTAGGTACGACATATATATATATATATATATATATATATATATATATATATATATATATATATATATATATATATATATATATATATATGTCGTACCTAGTAGTCAGAACTCACTTCTCAGCCTACTATGCAAGGCCCGATTTGCCTAATAAGCCAAGTTTTCCTGAATCAATATATTTTCTCTAATTTTTTTCTTAGGAAATGATAAAGCTACCCATTTCATTATGTATGAGGTCAATTTCTTTTTATTGGAGTTAAAATTAACGTAGATATATGACCGAACCTAACCAACCCTTCCTAACCTAACCTAACCTACCTTTAAAGGTTAGGTTAGGTTAGGTAGCCGAAAAAGTTAGGTTAGGTTAGGTAGCCGAAAAAGTTAGGTTAGGTTATGTAGGCTAGGTAGTCGAAAAACAATTAATTCATGAAAACGTGGCTTATTAGGCAAATCGGGCCTTGCATAGTAGGCTGAGAAGGGCGTTATGGCTACTAGGTACGACATATATATATATATATATATATATATATATATATATATATATATATATATATATATATATATATATATATATATATATATATATATATAATATATATATATATATATATATATATATATATATATATATATATATATATATATATATATATATCGTCTTTTTTAAGAATGACCTATATTGGCGACTTGTACACACACACAAGCCTGGAAACCCACTTAAAGCCAGATACCCACACCCACGTACATTGGCGAAGCGACTCAACGGCCTGCTGACTCCTTATCAGCCTATCCAAAGGAATTTGTGGACTTACTGCGGGGCGCACGGGCCACAGGGATAAGAGCCTCGTTGGACGTAGAATCGCTGTTTACCAACGTACCTGTGGACGAGACAATCGGAATGATAAGCCGACAGAGTGTATCGTGATCCAGCCTGTCTCCTCTTGACATGCCAGAAAGTATTCTGAGGAAACTACTCCAAGCTTGTACTAAAGAGGCACCCTTCTTATGGGCACATGTATAAGCAAGTAGACCTAACCAACCCTACCATCGAGCCTAACCTAACCTAACCTACCTTTAAAGGTACCTGAGGTTAGGCATTTAGGTAGCCTGCCTTTTCTAAAAAGTCATAGGTTACTGCAGTCTACACAAAGGAAACAAACATAGAATTTCCTAAATAGCCGAAAAAGTTAGGAATGGAAGCAAGTAGGTAGGGTATGTAGGCTATGGTAGACATCGAAAAATGCAATTAATTCATGACTATTTTACAAAACGTGGCTTATTAGGCAAATCAGAGGCCTTGCATAGTAGGCTGAGAAGGGCGTTATGGCTACTAGGTACGACATATATATATATATCGCCAGAGAAATCCTATAAACAACACAGAAATCATATATATATATATATCAAGAATATATATTATATATATATATATATATATATATATATATATATAATATATAAATATATATATATATATATATATATATATATATATATATATATATATATATATATATATATATATGAAGCATACACACACACATATATATATATATATATATATATATATATATATATATATATATATATATATATATATATATATATATATATATATATATATGTATATATATATATGTATATATATATATGTCTTTTTATTGTGTTTTGTCCCAGTCAATGCGTTGTTTCAATGTCATTGATAATGTGTCATTGAGTATGTTTAACGTGTGCTGTTAGTTGTTAAACCATTTTTTTTCTTTTATTTATAAAACACATACATACAATATAAAAACAGTTACCAAAGCACCATTACACAGTGAGTTGGATAGCACACACATGGCTCATAAGAAAATTGAAACAATCAACACGAAACAGATGAAGAAACTACCCATCCCTCAGCATAGAAGGAAAATTAGAGTACTGACGAATAAAGGCGTATGATGGGGAACATAAATGAACACAACACAAGGGGAAAGCATATATCCATCCACTTAACCATGTATAAAACCCATAAAACACTTGAAAACATTAGTAGCATTTTACCCAATGAAAACATTTCCCAAAACGCCCCACTAAACAACACACCTAAGGCATACAGACCAAAAGGCCGGACACATAATACAAAAACAAAGACCAATTACAAAAAATGCATAAAAGAAAGAAAAGCAATATACAAAAATGACAGTAATAAATTAACAATGTAAAACAGCGTAAACGAATACAAAGCAAATTTAATCTCAGTTTTAAAGCACAAGTGTTAAACCATTGGCAATTGGCATGTTTTGCCAATGTGTATGATTTTGCCGTGTCAGTGTAACGGAGTGTATTATGCCAGAAGCAGTTAGTATGTTATGCACATTACATCTTAGTGAGAAATGCCTGTTTCTCTGAGTTTGCTGTAAAAGCGTTATTGAGTATGCTATGTCAATTCCTGTGAGAATGTTATGGTTGTGTTATTGAGTATGCTATGTCAGGATCTGTGTGTATGTAATACAATGTTATTGAGTATTGTATGTCAATATGCCGTGCGTACGGCCTCTTAGTCAGGTCAGGCCTGATAGAATAATTCTCAAAGGGGAGACTCGTTTTTCAGCTACTTGGGATCATAACTCTCCCTCGCCCTTGTTTATGAGAATTATTCCAGTGGCTAGGCTCGGGATAACGCATCAGCCACTACATTGTCTCTCCCTCTTATGTGCGTTATCACCAGGTCATACTCTTGGAACAATAAAAACCACCTGGTTAACCTCTAGTTCGCATGCTTCATTTTTCTCAGGAAAACTAGGGGATTATGATCTGTATACACCGTCACTGGGTGTCCTCCCCCACTCACATACACTTCAAAATGTTTCAATGCCATCACCAGGGCTAAAGTCTCTTTCTCGACCGTACTGTACGACCTCTGGTGATTAGCGAACTTCTTCGAGAAGAAGGACACGGGGCGAGAAATTCTATCACTCTGCTGCGTCAATACAGCTCCAGCCCCTATATCACTGGCATCTACAAATAACGTAAACGGCGCTCCAAAATTTGGCAACACTAGTACAGGAGCCTCGGTCAACAGTCTTTTGGTCTTTTCAAACGCTTCTTGCGCTGTTCCATTCCACTCCCACTTCTTGCTCTTTGATAGCAAACACGTCATAGGAGCGGCTGCGGTTATCTTGAGATGATTTCGGGGCTTTAGTGTCGCTGCGTTCCGGTCTTCGACCAGGCCTCCACCCCCAGGAAGCAGCCCGTGACAGCTGACTAACACCCAGGTACCTATTTTACTGCTAGGTAACAGGGGCATAGGGTGAAAGAAACTATGCCCATTGTTTCTCGCCGGCGCCTGGGGTCGAACCCAGGACCACAGGATCACAAGTCCAGCGTGCTGTCCGCTTGGCCGACCGGCTCCGGTGGAGAAATTTTCCCAGAACTTCCGGTAATATCCAATCATACCGAGGTATCTCAACAATTCTTTCTTATTCCTGGGCACCGGAAAGTTTTTGATGGAATCTACTTTTGTTCTTACCAGAGCAACCTCACCTTGCCCTACTATATATCCAAGGTACTCCAGGCGGGCTCTCCCGAACTCGCTTTTTGCTAAGTTGATCGTCATGTTGGCCTTCTCCAATCGATCGAACAAATCTAGAAGTCGATCCACGTGATCCTTCCAGGAATCAGCGAACACTACGATATCATCGATGTACACTGCACATCCGGTCGCGCCTTGTAATACCTGATTCATTACCCGTTTGAAACAACTACCACTATTCTTCATTCCGAATGGCACCACTTTATATTGATACAAGCCGTCAGGTGTCGCGAACGCTGAGATTCTCTTGGCCTCCTCAGACAGGGGAATCTGGTAGTATTCCTTCAGCAGGTCTATTTTCGAGACATTCCGCGTACTACTAATCTGATCTATGCAATCATTAATGCGTGGTATCGGGAACGAGTCAGCGACTGTGACTGCATTCACTTTCCTGTAATTGGTGCAGAAGCGGTACGTGCCATCACTCTTCTTCGCGAGGAGGCACGGCGAACTCCAGTCGCTATCGCTAACCTCTGCCAAGTCGTTATCTAGTAAATAATTTACCTCTGCCTTCATCGCCGCTGCTTTCTCTGGGTTAGCTCTGTAAGGGAACTAGCTTGATGATGGGGTCAGCACTCCCTACATTTACTTCATGCATCGTTCCGCGGTGTCTTCTGGGCACGTCCGTGAATAAGGACTTATTTCTCCGGAGGATCTCCACTAGTTCCTGGCGTTGGCCATCCTCCAAATGACCCAGACGCTCACCTATCTTGGCCAGGCTTTCCGTAGCCGATATCTTCGAGCCATCAGCCATCTCTAACTTACAGTTCTCCTCCTCTATTCGTTTTCCGTCTCCCAGACAAAGCACAGTCGTCTGCGACGAGGTTTTCATCTGTTTTTCTTCGCCTAGAGGCTTATCTCTGTCATAGTACTTCTTTATCATGTTCACGTGGCAAACCTGTGACTTCCTCGGACGATCTGGCATATGTATTACATAATTCACATCCCCTAGCGCCTTTTGGATGGTATATGGTCCACAAAATCTCGACTCGTATATACTTCCTTTCACCGGCAGGAGGACTAACACCTGATCTCCTTCCTGAAATTTCCTGTCCTTTGCCTTCCTGTCATGTTATCTGACCATCTCCGCTTGGGACGTTCTCAGATTTTCCTTGGCCAAATCTCTGGTCCTAGAGAGTCGCTCTCTGAAAGTCCTTACATATTGAACCACATCCACCTTCTGCCTATCCTCGGTGAGCTGCTCCTTCAGCGCACCAACTGGGCTCCTCACTGAGTGTCCGTACTCCAATTGAAATGGGGTGAATCCCAGTGATTCCACTACCGCATCCCTAATGGCGAACAACACGGATGGTAATGCCTCGTCCCACTTACTCCCTTTCTCAGCGCAGTATACCCTCAACAAGCTGTTTAGCGTTCCATGGAAACGCTCACTGCGACTGAGGGTGATACGGTGATGAGCGCACTTGCTCTACCCTCCATCCTTTCACAGTTTCCCTAAAGAACTTCGACTGGAAGACACTCCCCTGGTCCGTCTGGATAACCTTGGGCATTCCTACCCACGCAATGTAGTTCTGTAGTCTATCCAGAACGGCTCGTGACGTCACTCTTCTCAAGGGGATCGCTTCGGGGAAATGGGTGGCTGTGCACATTATGGTCAGTATATACTCGTTGCTTTTTCTGGTCCTTGGCAACGGACCTACATAGTCTATCAAGACTCTCTCAAAAGGCTCACCAAGCGCTGGTATGGGCTTTAAAGGTGCCCTCCGTATAGCCGGAGCCGGCTTACCTGCACGTTGGCATGTCAAACATGTCCTACAATACCTCTTTACATCGTTCCACACGTTCGACCAATAAAAGTGCTCCTGCACCTTATTTAAGTCCTTCTTCACCCCTAAGTGCCCTGCCATATCTACGGAGTGGGCTAGTTCTAGCACTGCCGTCCTGAATTCCTTCGGCACTAACACTTGGTGCTTCTCTAACCATACCTTATCTGCGCCGGCTTTGTCAGGTCACCACTTCCTCATTAGTACATCATTGTCCAAGTAGTAATGCATGGGGGACTCCGGACATGAGTTCCCCCCTTTCGCCTCCCTGATTAGATCTATAAACTCCTCTTTCTGTGCCCAAATCAGGTCCATTCGGTTCACGCTGAACCTTTCAGGTAGGGTTATCTTCACTTCCTGTCTCCTCGAATCTTCATTCTTCTGAGCTGGACCTTCACCGAACAGCCCAGACATGTCCACATTGACCTCCTCCCTTGGGGGAGTCGACACTGTCACATCGTCTTCAGTGTCGTCCTAGGCGGCTACATCCGACTCTGTCACTACACAGGCCGCGTATACAATGACTTGACTGTTCTCTGCCTCATCTTCGAGGATGCTAGCTAGATCTACCTTGTCCGATGTTCCACCTGTACCGCGGTCCTTCTGGTACTCCTCCGGCACAGCTTTTACTATCAACACCTTGGACCCCCACAAGTCATTCCCCAGGATCACCTGGACTCCTGGAACAGGTATGTTGGGACACACTCCCAACATCACCTCCGCCGACAAATAATCTGACTTTAGCTAGACAGCAAACATGGGCATGTCACTCTTAGACAACAACCCATGAACCTTTATCCTCCTACTGCCAGTTAACAGTCGATCGTTTCCGATTAGGCCTCACAGAATCAAACTCTGATTGGCTCCAGTATCCCTGAGGATACTAACCTCCACCTCGGGTTGACCCTCTATGCCGACCCAACCTTTACTGATGAACGGCCTATACCGCTCGTTCATCAAATCTACCTTCTGTTGTTTGTCTAGTTGTACATCAATGTACTTCTTCCGGGGATCACACATGGTCAGGATCACGACTCTCTTACCCTGCCGACAATCGCGCATCATGTGACCCGATCTGTTGCACTTGTAGCACCTCATTTGGGAGAAATCTCTCCTATATGCCCCCGAGTGGCTCTGATTCTGCCCACTTCTATTGGAGTTCCTCGGGCCATATTGTATTCTGTGGCGCTTCACTGGACTCTTGTTTTCTCTGCATATTTTTATTTTCCTGCTTTCCTTCAGCAGGCAGACTCGGCAATTTTCCTTCCTGGGGCTTAAAATTAGCTGGTCTGCTTGTCTGTCCCCCAAAACTTCTTCCTCCCCAGACTCAACTGAGTCTGCCATTGTTGCGTCTCGCCTCGCTTCTCACTCTGTTCTTCCTTAAGCTCTTGTACGCTTCAGTAATCATATCCGCCCTATCTGCGGCATCTCTCACCTCCTTTACCTCTGCTTCTTGGATCTTGAACTTTGTCTCGGGATGCATCATTTCTAAGAACTTTTCCATGACCATCAATTGCTTTAGGTCAGCGTAAGATCCAACTCCGGCAACTTCAATCCACTTCTGGAATCTCCTTTCCAGATCCCTTGCTGTCTCAGCAAATGTAAATGCTCCAACCTTCACCATTTTTCTGAAGCGCTTCCTATAAGCTTCTGGGGTTAACTGAAATGAGCACAGTATGCTGCTCTTCACTGTGGCATAATCTTGGCAGTCCTCCCATGTTAGTTGAATGTACGCCTCCCTGGCAGCACCGGTCAATCTTAACTGGACCAGCTGGGCCCATTCCTCCTGTGGCCACTCTTTGATGTTGGCTACTTTTTCAAAGTGTTTAAAGAAGCTCTCTGCCTCTTCGGGAACAAACAGGGGAATGTCCTTCTCCCTAACCCTATTATCTGGTGGGTGTGATACCTGGGTGGTGCTCTCTGGCAGCCCATGCTCAATCCTTTGCTCAGCCAGGGTTCTATTTTCTTCTATTTGCATTTGTTTTTTTCTCTTTTTCCCTTTCGACCTGGGTTCTTTCTTTTTCTCCACCTCTAGTCTGGCTTTCTCTTTTTCTTTCTTCTGTTCCAACTCCAGTTCCCTTATTCTGGTTTTTCTTTTTCCTTCTTAACTTCACTTTTCATCTGAAGTTCCAACCTCAACTTATCCAGTAGGAACTGTCTTTCCTTGTCCTCACGCTGCATCTGGAGTTCTAGCTGAAATCTTTCCAAGCTATTGTTTCTGCTACTCCTGCTACTGCGGATACTCTTACTACTCCTACTTGAACCTTGAGATCTCACTTCATCCTGCCCATCATCCTCCTTTCCACTTTCAGCTCCTTTTTGGGCTCCTTGTTCGGCCGCTTCACTCTTGGATTATAACTGCTTCAGGATCTTATCCTTCATCCCAGCTACTTTCGATGCCTTCAACCTGATGCCACATTTTTCTGCTATTTGTTTCAACTGTTCCCTGGTGCAACCTTCCAAGTCCTCAGGCTTCCCTGACTCCACAAACACTTGCACCTTATCCATCTTGTCCTGTGTGTTTTCCCAAGAGAGAGAGAATATACACCTGCGGTCACACAGTCTACTTATTGCAACAAGGGGTGTACCAATCCACTCTCAGACAGGGTGTGGGTGTGTCAGTTCACTCTCCCGGACACAGGCCCCCAATTTAATTATGATGTTGTTGATGTCGGTCGGTTATCCGTCCTTCCTTACAGACAACCCAACCCAAAACCCGGAGAGTATGCCAGTGGTATTAAGTATTTCATGTCACTGCAATTGTCATATACATATTCATTGTCAGTATTCTAAAGAAAGTGACCACCTTAAAAAGGTAACTTGTGTTGTTAAAAAGGTAACCATTAAAAAGAATATGTGTGCGCAGGTATCGGAAAACCCGACACCATTTAATAATATCAATTCAACAGGCAGATAATATTGCTGCTGCGTTGTATACACAAGTTAACCCATAGAAAAAAGTAGCTTGTAGTGGAATTTTCCGTCAATAGAAAACGGGATATTATTGCCACATACTATTATAAATTCACCAGCTATTTGTTGGGAATTATTCTTAAATACATGAGTCTTTGGACTTTTACATCATAAAAACATCTCATTTGAATTACCTTAATTATCAGTATCAAAATAAAGTAAATTTGACCCTTCTATCACTTACTGATATCTGGACAAAGTGCCAAGGCGTCAGAAGGAAGGAGAGGTCAGCCATTGTTGTTAGACCAGAGTCGTGGAGCAAATTCAGCTCCTATAATTTCTCTTGGACGAACTGTTATGGAGATCAGAATAGTGTTCTGCCATCATCAACACGCTGTCAACCATCACAAGGGAAGTGTCTTTCCGATACCCGTTTATCTAATCATTTATGGCCATTAATGTTAGGGAGATATTGGGCGAACCAGTGAGAACACAAATGATCGACTCAACCCAGGTAATTAAGCCTTGGTCTTTATCATATCTATTATACAGTGTTTTCTCTGATACAGCTGTCATATATTAGGATTCTGGCTTTACAGCTAGCGCCCTTTACAGGAACAAGAAGAGGAAGCAAGATTTGATACATCAGTTACTGGGTGATGGAAGCTAGCCTCAAAAGAGGATAATTTGGTGTCTACATCCTAGTTATACCTAGTGGACTAATCCTGCTGTACAATAAGATAAGGAACCTCCTTAATGTATACTAATATATGTAGTTAATACTGTAGTTTGATTGGCTGCATATATATAAATTTAATATAAACTCCCCTAATGTGTAAGGATCGATTTGTGAGATTATTGCAGAAATACAGTTCACTTAACATCATACCAATTGCTATCGAAATATATAAATTAACGTAAATGTAAATTCTATATAAATTCATATAAATTAAATATAAATCTCACAGGTCAGTTCCCACAGCAGGTCCCTTTGTTCATTTGATGCATCACGCTATTGTGATTTCTGTGTGTAATGAAGTAAGGGCGAATAGGTAGAACAGCCTAATTGACAAAGCTCGAGTACATGGGGGAATTGTGTAAAACCCTGGTTTGTGTCTCGGAGAGACTGCAGGATCCGTTGGTAAATCAACATGGTTTCTCGGTTGCAATTCTTATACCATGTCGTAGCTCAGTCGATTAAGTCAGCGTCTGGGATGCTCTTGGACGTAGGTTCGAATCCTCGTCACGGCCCATGTGGATTTGTTCTAAAGAAAGTCTCATGAGTGCCTCATGCCAGCGTCGCCATACGTGTTTTGCAAATGTCAATGAACATTATAACTATGTTAATGTGTATTATAAGTATGTCACTGAGTATGATGACTATGTCAATGAGTATTATGACCATGCCAATGAGTATTATGGCTGTCAATGAGTATTATGACTATGTCAATCAGTATCATGGATGTCAATGAGTATTATGACTATGTCAATGAGTGTTATTACTATGCCAATGAGTATTATGACAATGTCAATGCCATAACTTATGTCAAAGTTATGACTTTGTCAATTAGTATTATGACTCTGTCAATGAATATATTATGCTAGTGTAATGTGTGTGATATTCCATTGTCTTTAAGTGTATTTTGTCTGTATCATCGGTTAGGTTATGGGTGGGGTCATAGAGTGTAATATTCTAGTGCCATTGAGGACAATGTGCCTTTGTCATTTAGTGTGTTGTACCATCGACATTTAGTGTGTTATTCCATTGTCATTTGGTCAGTTGTGCCATTGTCATTTGGTCATTTGGTCTGTTGTACCATTCTCATTTAGTGTGTTATGCTCGTGTCATTGAGGTTAGTATATCAGTGTATTTATGTTATGTCAATGGCATTATAAAGGGTTAATGATTGTATCCATTATACCAATATTGATTTTTGGTATTCTAAATATGTGTTATGATATTGTCATCGTGTTTGCCATGTCAGTATAATTATGCTTCTCTAGTGTCAAGGAATATTTGAAGCCAGTGTCATGTGTCATGGAGCGTGTTTACCAAACGCTATAGAGTGCTATGCCAGTGTCACGGAGAATGTATGACAATCTCATTGAGAATGTTATTCTTGTTAATATTGAGTGAATTATGCCAGTGTCAACGATTATATTTTGCAAGTGTCATTAAGCTGTGTCATACCATTGCTACTGGCAATGTTACACTAGAGGAATTAAATGTATGACAACTCGATTCACCAAGATATGTCAATATTAGTGAATATATTATGACTGTGTCATTGATTATCCTATTTTCTGTCATTATATGTGCAACTTATAATGACATTAAGTCTTTTCTGCATATGTCATACTCTATGATACAGGCTTAATAAAGATTATATTCTGACATTGTAATTAATTTATTGACCAAACCACACTCTAGAAAGTGAAGGGACGACGACGACGTTTCGCTCCGTCCTTGACCATTCTCAAGTCGATTGCATATGTTTTGCAGTGTTATTGAGTATGGTATATCAGTATCTTTGTGTCGACTTGAGAATGGTCCAGGACAGATCGAAACGTCCTCGTTCCTTTACTTTCTAGTATGTGGTTTGGTCAACATATTTCAGCCACGTTATTGTGACTCCTTGTCTGCTTTGTAATTGATTTGTTATGTATCACTGAGTTCGCTGTGAACACAATATGTTATACTAGAGTCATTGCGCTTGTTGTTCCAGTGTCAATGAGCTGGTTGTTCCAGTGTCAATGAGCTGGTTGTTCCAGTGTCAATGAGCTGGTTGTTCCAGTGTCAATGAGCTGGTTGTTCCAGTGTCAATGAGCTTGTTGTTCCAGTGTCAATGAGCTGGTTGTTCCAGTGTCAATGAGCTGGTTGTTCCAGTGTCATTGAGCTGGTTGTTCCAGTGTCAATGAGCTTGTTGTTCCAGTGTCAATGAGCTTGTTGTTCCAGTGTCAATGAGCTTGTTGTTCCAGTGTCAATGAGCTTGTTGTTCCAGTGTCAATGAGCTGGTTGTTCCAGTGTCAATGAGCTTGTTGTTCCAGTGTCAATGAGCTGGTTGTTCCAGTGTCAATGAGCTGGTTGTTCCAGTGTCAATGAGCTGGTTGTTCCAGTGTCAATGAGCTGGTTGTTCCAGTGTCAATGAGCTGGTTGTTCCAGTGTCATTGAGCTGGTTGTTCCAGTGTCAATGAGCTGGTTGTTCCAGTGTCAATGAGCTTGTTGTTCCAGTGTCAATGAGCTGGTTGTTCCAGTGTCATTGAGCTTGTTGTTCCAGTGTCAATGAGCTGGTTGTTCCAGTGTCATTGAGCTTGTTGTTCCAGTGTCATTGATTATGTATTCCCAATCATTGGATTTTGTCCTTTTAGTATAATAGTCTGTTATTTCTTAAATTTTGCAGTATAATGTTTATATTTCATGTTTACAGTATGTCTAGACGAAAGTAATTTTAATTTAAAAATATAACGCATATTAATTTGGGCATATAAATGTATTATGATACATATATCATATATTATATCTGCATTAGAACAAGTCACTGTTCATCTTGTGTGTTTGTAAAATGCTTTCAAGATTTACTGAAAACGAAGCAGTTTATATATTCCAACTTGCTAATATTTTAATATTTCCAGAGTTAAAGATTTTCGTCAATAGTTTTTGAAACACATAATTAACTCTGTCCATTTAGGGAAAATCTTCTTTTCTAAAATCACGGACGGGACAAATAAGTTTCGCATTAATAAACAGATCAGCTCCATCTACGCTGAGCTGGTGGGCGAGAAGACTGACATCATCGTATCAAAGTTCTTTGGCATCGTCTTCATGTTCTTTCAGTCGTCCAAGCTGTGGGGCAGCCTCATCTCTTCCTTAGGTAGGCTGATATTCTCATAACTTGCCCCGCCAAACACACGACGAAACTACGTTGCTGCTTCAACGTTCGAATAAATTTTAACACCTAACAAGTTGTAACTACGTTCTAAAAAAAGTTGTAAAAACGTTGTACCAAGATGTAACAACTTTATTACAAGTTGTAACAAGCGGAAAACAGTGACAGTTACGTTGTGTGTTTGAAAGGTACGTGTTATTAACATTCATCTATTAAAATTGTCATCCACACTTCCGTGGAAATAAACATTTCATTCACCTAGGCTGTAGAAGACTCGAACCGTGGACAACACATGTGGGTGAGGCCGAAGCTCTATCGACTGGGCTGTGAGTAGTCTTAAAAAGGAAGGTTACTCTAGGCTTCAGTAGTAGTCAAAGTCGAAAATTCCAGTTTGGCAACAGGATATTGCTTCTGGAAACTTTCCTTATTAAGACTAACTCTTAGCCCAATCGATAGAGTTTGGCCTCAAACTTGACATGGGTCCATGGTTCAAGACCCATACATCCCAGGTGAATGGAAAGCATCTATTAGTAAAGAGTACAATATATTTATTGGCCTCTCCTAATTTGGAGCCCAGATTCTTGTGGCTAGCCTCACTAACTTTGCAGGATGACTGTTGAGTGTGTTGGGAGTGCCATAGGGGGGGGGGGGAGAATCTTGATCGGTTCCTGTGGCCTCCTTGAATGGGAGTCTGCCCCCCTATGTAGCCCCTTCACGTAGTTAGATATTAAATGTGCTCTTCCGAGTCTATAGAGTGTACTATTTGTTTAAATATCTTGAATTTGATATTGACAAACAAAATGTATTTTCAGGAAATATATTTGCATTCTGAGTGCAGCCATTTGGATTCAGTGATGGGGAATGTGTGTAATTAATGACCACATTTATGGGGGTGATAGGTATTGGGTGTGGAAGGGGTGAGATGGGGTATGTGTGTGGATGGTGTTTTTTTTTTTTTATTATTATTTTCTACCACAGACGTGGCCACACATTTACAATGCTAACCAGCATATATACATTTTCTTCTGTCCTCCATGGACAGGGTTAGAGAAATGTTAAACATAGAGTTCAAGGGTTTATTGAACACTCAACGACAGAAGGTGATTCGGTGCTTTTAAAATGCTAAGCTAACCTACATACGTAAATACATAGATACACAGATTTACGTATGCCCTACATAAAGTGTTTGATGTGTCTTTTACATAGTGTCATTAATGTACATTCACAAAGGTGAAATGTAATTCTGATCAGCTTCCATATATACTTTATACCCATACATATACATACATATATATACACACACATGCATTCACATACATCTGTCTCATTTACTCTGACAGGTTGAGATATCTGATATAGAAACTAGAGTGCAATTAAGCACTTAATCACTGAAGGTGATGAAGGTGCTTTTACAAGCTCAGGTTATATAGTTGCATCATATAACATTGAATAAATGATATATTGAATATAACATTGAATAAATGATATATTGAATATAACATTGAATAAATGATATATTGAATATAACATTGAATAAATGATATACTACATGGTCAATCTTGGATACAAGTCCAATATATCATCAAGTGTTCCAGTACTCATATAGTAATTACAGAGTTCAGCATACCTTAGCCCAGGAGGGCGAAAGTCAGTCAGTATGGGACATTCTACAATATAATGTTCAAGAGAGTGCATGTTTTCTCTTTCACAAAGTTGACACATTGTGTACTCGACATTTGGGTTTTGAGAAAGCTGCCAGATACGTCTATATCCCAGGCGTATTCTGGCCACTATAACATCACATTGCCGGGTTCTTGTTCTATTAGTCCCATATGTGAATGTCTCCTCACGATATCTATCATAATATTTAATGCTACAACTTTCAGGTCTTTGTGAATTTGTTAAGTCGGTGAGATTTTCATTAGATATTTGTTTAAGTATTCTCTTTGTCACTGCTAATGAAACACCCATATCAATTTCTACCACTGGTTTTCTGCAGGCTGTCTTAGCAAGCATATTAACAATGTCATGCCTTGAGATGCCATCATGTGATGGTATCCATAGGAATTTAATCTCAAATCTGTTTTCTTTAGCAGCTAAAACATTCATTCGAATATCACTGACTATTTTCTGGGTGTCACTACTATGTGCATTCAGTGCCAGGAGTGCACTCTGCGAGTCACAGTATATAAGTCCACTGCCTTTGTCTTTTAAAAATTCAGTGGCAAGGTATTTGCCTGCAAGTTCGGTTTGAGTTGTACTTGCCCAGTCATTGACGCGCTTCATTGCTGTATGTACGAGAGAAGATTGTTCAAATATGTTACATGCACATCCGGTACATCGTCCACCTTCTTCTATAGAGCCGTCGGTATAGCACTGATAAACATCGTTACCCATACTCTGAGTACTTTCAGTGATGCTTTTCAGTGTTAACTGTTTTAATAATGTAGTGTGCACACTATCTTTCTTGGGCGCATTTACAAAATCAACTGATAGATCCCAGTTATCCCATGGAGTAGTTGGCTGATTAATCATTAGTTGAGTTGGGTACATATTTAATATTTTGATGGAGTTGGCTACCTTGTAGAACCAATATACATAATCAGATTTCATTCTTCTTCTATAGACCTCAGGTGAGTGCAGCATATTAGAAAGTTTAGCTTGAAACTTCATGTGTTGTCTCGATCTACTCAATGCCTTCATGCCGAAAACTGTGCTAATAGACAAAATTCTCTCACTTATGGTAGGTAATTTTAACTCTGCTCTCATATTAACTATTCTCGTGGACTTTGGAGCCCCAAGGATGAGACGCATAGCTTCATTTTGCAAGGTTTCAAGAGATTTCAGCTCTTTGTCAGTATACAGTGTGAGATGTAGAACATTGTAGTCAATCACAGAGTGTATAAATGATACATAAAACATTTTAGCAAGTCTCACGTTAAGTCCATGATTGACACCAACAAGGACCCGCAAGGGCTTTAATCTCTCCCAAAGTCTCCTCTTGAGAGAAGAAAGGTACCCAGGGTCGTTAATGGGGACACCAAGGTATCTGTAAGACTCGCAGTTCTCAAGTGCTCGCCCATCTATATGATAATTGGGTGGTGGTATACCACATGGAATGAGGGCACGAGTTTTCTGTACAGAGATAAGGAGGCCACATTCCTCAGCTCTAGTAGCAAAAGCGTCGAGCAGAACTTGCATTCTAGGCTCGGAGGCAGCCTGTAAACATATATCATCAGCATAACAAATGACAGTGTCTTCATTATTAATTGGAAGATCTTTAATAAGTTTATGCATCAGAACGTTGAACAACAAGGGGCTGAGGACCCCTCCTTGTGGAGTTCCCAGTTCAAAGTGTTTGCTCTCTGTGCTTTTAACACCATTAAACAAAACATATGCTGTTCGATTAGACAAATAGCCCTTTATCCATTTCAGTAATTTTCCTTGTATTCCCAGCTCGGCAAGCTGTTCCAGTATGATTTCTCTGTTTGCTGTATCAAAAGCTGCTGCTAGGTCGATGAAGACTGTTTGAGGGAAAGCTTCAATATGTGCGAAGTACTCAGCAAAACAGTGTTGTGTACTGAGCCCAGGCATAAATCCAAACAGTTGAGGTGACAGGTGCCCCTGTATACGATACATGAGCCGGTTAAGAACAATACGTTCAAGCACTCTGCAAACACACGATATTAGAGATATGGGTCTATAATTATCTGAGTGTGGTTTGGGGATGGGATCAATGACACTCTTTGTCCAAGCATCAGGTAATACTCCTTCACGTAAACTCATTCTGTACAACACTAATAATGGATTACCTGGTACGTGTGAGACTAATCTCAGTAGACTGTAAGTAATACCATCCTCTCCAGGAGCAGTTGATTTTCCCATCTTTAGTGCATGATTTAATTCCCATTCAGTCACATCATTAAGGTCCGACACGTCGATAGCTGTACAGGCAAGATTGATGGTTCGTTGTCTGTTGGGGCGTGTGTCATCAAGTTTGTACTGTATTTTAATTGGGAGTGAGTCGTAGCTCGATGTTAGTGCCCATTGATCAAGGAGGATGTTTGCTTGTTCTAGTGGGCTGTGGTGCAGTGGTTTGGTTGGGCTGCTTCTAGAGATTTTTCGTATCTTTTCCCAAACTTCAACAAGTGTTGTTTGCTCATTTATACTTTGTAGGAACTCTTCCCAATGTTTATTACGTATGACGTTGCTCATGTCTCTCATCTCTCTATTTGCAACTAGAAATGCATGCAAGTCACCTTGTGCTTTGGTTCGTTTGTACGTATCTCCAAGTTGCTTTACTCGTTCATGTTCTTTAACAAATACGGGGTCAAGGACCCACTTGGGTTGTGGTAGGTGTTGCCCACTTCTGCTAGGCTTACGACCTGTTCCCCAACACACCCACGTGTCATAGTAGGTAGTAATCGTATCAACGAGATCTCTGGAGAAGGCTTCTACATTCGTTATTGTGTAATCTTGATACCATTTTGATATACAATTAATAAAGTGGTCATGCAAGCCATATGGAATATTCATTTTCCGTCTCTGATGCCTATTAGGTACATCACACTGTACCTCATAGGAAGCAGAAACTGCATAGTGATCACTAACTAAGTGATTTACCAACGAACATTCCATCCTATCTTGCACAAGGTTTCTACCCATTACATAATCAAGTCTGCCTCCCAATAAATGAGTTTGGGTATCCGTAGTATACACGGTTAATCTGTTGTCATAAACATATTTTATAAATTTGCATCCATTATCGTTGTTAGTAATGTCTCCCAGCGTAATATGTCTAGCATTAAAATCTCCCATGTATATTGTCCCATGATTGTCTAGATCTGGGAACAATGTTACATTGAGTTTCTGGCTTCTGGCATATACGTTGAGGAATGAAAAGTGGCCTGCTGTAGTTTGTACATGAAAGTGATGGTACTGTGTGTGTACATTGTGTGACGTGCTCACAAGAATGTGCGGTAAATCACTTCTGACGTATGTTAATAGGCCTGTGGCGTTACTGTTATTATAGGATGCATACCCTCTGATCTTTGGTGGGGGTTTGTTTATCATATTGGACGTGTAGGGCTCCTGTATGGCAATTATATCTATGTTGTTACTGGTAACATGTGCAATTAGATCATTCAGTCTTTTGTTGATGCTACGAATGTTCTAACTGAGAAACCTAATAATCCTTGTGTCAACAGCAGCCATCGTCTTGGTGTTGTTCCTCCCTGGGACTGGTGGTCCCATTGTTGTCCTCGTCCCACTTACACAATGCGTCAATAAGTGACTCTACGACGTAAAGAGCCACACCAACCTGGCGTTTTGTGTCGTCAGGAACATCTGGTGACATCATCAGATTCTTGATCACTGAGCAACTCGGGATGGTCCGCGAGTGAATGCTCTCTGTAAGTCGTAGGGCATAATTACTGTCACACAGAATATTATCTTTTTCATTCTCGTACTTGGCTTGAGCGCGTTCCTTAAGGACATGAATCATTTTAAAATATTCTGATGCAGGTCGACTTCCTTTTCCAGTTAATGTTTCTGTGTCACTATCACTGTTGTCATCCCTGAGTTGACTGACGACGTCGCTGCCACCGCCTCTGTTGTCGCTCTCCTCTCTGCCGCCGCTGCTGCCGCCGCTGCTGCCGCCGCTGCTGCCGCCGCCGCCGCTGCTGCCGCCGCCGCCGCCGCCGCCGCCGCCGCCGCCGCCGCCGCCGCCGCTGCTGCTGCTGCTGCCGCTGCTGCTGCTGCTGCCGCTGCCGCTGCCGCCGCCGCTGCTGCCGCTACCGCCGCCGTTGCCGCCGCCGCTGCTGCCGTTGCCGCCGCTGCCGCCGTCACCACCACCACAGGAACCTTTACCAGCGCGGGCCACGGCTGTGACACAGCAGCATGGAGGCTGCTGTATCTCTTGTGGAGGAGCCTGACGTAGCGCCTGTATAATTCCAGTCAGTTCTGCTACCTGCGCTTGCAAGGCTGCCAACTGTCCTTTAACTGTTATCTTAGACTGTTGTGTGTTGTCAGGGGCGTTGCTGGTACTGTCACCGTTATGGGATGGGTCAACAGTACTAGAGCCGGCATCAGTAGACACTTGTTGAGTATCGGGCACTTGCCTCCTTGTGCCAAGGGAGGCTGGCCGTTTGGTACAGTCTGAGTGCCAGATGGTAACTCCCTCCATACCACATCTGAAACACCTCAGCGGCGGTTTAGTTGGAGTCACAGTTTCAGGTTGTTGCCCTGCTTCTGTTAGTGTTCTGTTGCTCCTGTTCCAGTTTTCTTTGGTCTCTGGTCTTCTTATACGGACAGTTCATCAGTTGGTGATCACCGGAACAGAGAGCACACTTGGGTGTGGAGCACCAGCAGTGCTTAGCTATGTGGCCACTGCCACAGCACTCGTAACACTCCACAGGGCTCGGCTCCCACACCCTGAACGTGCTGGGGGGCGCAAACTCCCCACCAAACCAATAAGTTTTATGTGGCGGATCATGCTTCTTCCAGACTATGACTATTTGATTGGTGGGTTTACCATTTTTGGTCAATCTTCTTGCTTTGTGAACCCCGTCTAATTCATAGACCCACTCTAGTGGATACTCGTGATGGTATCTGTAGACTAGGTATTCATCCATCTTCTTGTTCCGCGATGGATTATCTTGAAGAGAGAACTTTATACCACCTTTTGTTCCTTGCTGAAGAGCACCCACAACTTGCTTATTCTGTCTTGAAACGTGCACATATGAGGAGTTGACATGTGGACGTAGGAGGTCTATAGAGCCAGGTTCGAACGCCTTGCTCAGTTCCCTGCTCCAAACAATCTTGGCAGCTACACTCGTGCCTGTAGGGAAGGCCAGGCGCGTGTACTCTGTCTTTGGTGCTAGCGGACGTCGTCCACCCTGTTGTTCACCACGCTTTAGTTTCCTTCTCTGGTTTTTACTTAACACGGTCATAAACCCATCACTGGGTGGTGGGGTGACAGTGTCACTGGTCATGGTGGCGGGGAGCCCTGATGGCCCGGCAGCTACCTCCTCCATTACTGCTTCTTCAGGTGACATTAATTTGAAATAATATCGTCCGATACCTGGTTAATACCATTTATAACAATGTGATGATTAATAACATGACAAATGGCAGGGCAAGCAGCATGCCCTACCAGTCATCAGCGCCAACAGTCATAAACCTGCTCTGAGGGGAAGAGCACTCTCAGTGGGTTGAGAGTGCTCAGACGACTTTGATAAACACTTGGATATTCCACTTGGTTGGTTGGGACTCGCAGAGGGTAGCCCTCAGTGACTTATTCTCCTATGTGTAGACAGAAGGTCCCCCTAAGACAGCCTAACCCTGCTACAAGGGTGAACAGATGCCCAAGTCAAGTGGCACCCCAGATTTTACAGGTAACCGCATGGGCCTCTGGACCGTTCCACTTGACCTGTTGAAATGGCGAAATGAGAAGAATAAGAGAAAGTGGGGAAGATAAGTCTTATAACTAGGAATGTACAGGTGCTCTTTACAAAGCTGGCATCATTGTAGTGTTGGCGGCTGTCAACCTCCCGCCAGGGAAGGGTTAGGGGGGACCGTTGGGTCAGCGCTCTAACCGCAAGGGTCAGAGGTCCGTGGGGGACAGATTACGATCCCACAACTCTCCTTACTGTTTGTTGCCTGAAGCTGTAGATGCCCTGTGGTTCTTGCTAGAGTCTTACAGTGAGTCCCAGGTACACTGTACAGGTGATGCTGTGATATTAGCACCAGCAATGCATTAAATACAAATGTTTGGAAGGCTTCCCCTAAGGGAGCGGAGGGGGCAGGCTAGCCTGCCTCCAAGCCTCAGGCGCCACTCATTAGTTCACTCTAGGGTTCCTTTGATACTAGGGGATGGTGGTGATGGGGCTATGTGGCCCAAATAGGGAGGTTATATGTGGGGAATGATATGGAAGCTGTATGCGGGGGAACTCAGTACATGTGGTGGGGAAGACGGGGAGGGAATGTGTTGGAGGCACAAAGGATGTGCATGAATAGGAATGGTGTGTTGGTTGAGATGCACACACTATGTGTGACCTTCATTAATAAAGCTAAAATTAAAAGAAAATTCATAATAAAAAATGAAATTATAGTTAATAACACAGTTTGATCAATAGTTGATAAAAAAAATTAAATTTATAAGACTGTGTGTTATTAATTATAATTTTATTTTTAATATTAAATTCAACTGTCAAAAATTTGGAATTGCTATTGGGTAACTCTCTTTCCCCTGTTTTAAGCAATCTATATATGAAATTCTATGAAACAAAACTATTAAGTAAAATTTTGCCTCTCAATGTTACATGTTTCCGTTATGTTGATGAAGTGTTTGCCTTATGGCCTATGAACAGAAACCTGGACATATTTTTGTTAGAATTAAATAATCCAGCTCCATCCATTACGTTTACACTGGAAATGGAACGAGACAACTCTTTACCATTATTAGATGTGCTCATTTACAAATATGAAATTAATTTCGAGTTTTCTGCAAATAGAAAACAAACAAATGTTGGGACTTTTGTACACTTATACTCATCTTCATCAGAGAATAAAAGAAGCTATATTTTCTTCTAAGCTTCTGAGGGCTCTAAGGATAAATAGTCCTGTGTTTATAGATGACGAAAACAGTGCCATATATATTTTGAGTATATATAGCACTTGAGGTTATTTTGAGATGATTTCGGGGTTTAGAGTCCCTGCGGCCCGGTCCTCGATCAGGCCTCCTTTCAGTTACATATCCTCAAGACGCAGCTGTCTAAATCCTTTCACTTATTTACTTCTAGGTGAACAAGTACATCAGGGGTGAAAGAAACTCTGCCCAATTTGTTTCCGCCTCCATCGGGGATCGAATCCGGAACCTTAGGACTACGAATCCTGAGCGCTGTCCACTTAGCTGTCAATCCCCCTATATATAGTCTGGATTTCAATTTAAAATACCCCTAGTCATTTATTATTAATGCCAGCCACATTGCTCGTAATAGTCTTTAGTTATAAAAAGAAATGATTATTCAATGTAAAGAATACATTAATTCTACCATATCATGAAAATTTAAATGAAATTCCTAAATTACTTAAATAATTTAATATCAATGTAGTTTTTAGGAATCTTAATATTATAAAAGCACTCTAAGTAAAATTTCCTCGGTTGCAATTAATGTGGGTATAAAATTGCAAGTAAAATATTTAATAAATTCTATGTTGGCCAAACATACAAGATGGAGAAACATCTTGACTAGAAAACAAAAGAACATAAATAGAGTCTAAGAGCAGGTCAAAAGTTCAATGTATTATTTGTTTACTCAAGAGATTGTAACCATTCAATTGACTGGGCTTATTCATGCAAAACTGTGAATTGTAAATCAGTTACTGAATGAAGTATTATTAAATCGCCGTTTATAAGAACTAGTGAATTAGATAATACTAGTGTCAGTACAGGATTATACAAATTAAATAACTTCATAATTGTAGGATTTGTGATAGATATATAAATAGTGTATGGATGAATTAATACCCCATTAACATCTTATTATACTTAGTTAATATCCATTATTACCCAGTTAATAACCACGTTATCATCTCACCTACAGTGATGCTTTACCTTGTGGTTCTTTGTCTAGTCAGGTTATCAGCTATTGATTTAGATAACGGCTCCAAAGAGCCTCCACTGACGGGCTCACCATAGCCCGTGCTACTTGGAACTTTTTGTTCTGAGTAGCTGAATCTAAAACAACAACATCTAGTCAGGTGTAGTTAGGTATATAATCACAAACTCCTATGTCATCTTTCGCCCTCTGCAATATGGTATCTGCAGTTCACCAAGCTAGACTGGTTAAATATCCCAAATGGAATCTACAGCAGTTCAGTTATATAGATTATATCTAGGTTACAGATGCAACTGGGTTATTAGTGAACCCAGACAGAGGAAATGCATATTCTACCGAACAACCAAAGAAAAGTCACTACTTCACCACTTAGGTGGCGGGTATTCTTAGCTCTGAATTCTAGCACTTTGTCCTCCTTGTTGCAGCTCTGCTCTCCTCATTATGTCTCGTTTAGCTATGTGTGTGTGTGT
Organism: Procambarus clarkii; assembly: GCF_020424385.1. Classification (NCBI taxonomy): domain Eukaryota; kingdom Metazoa; phylum Arthropoda; class Malacostraca; order Decapoda; family Cambaridae; genus Procambarus; species Procambarus clarkii. The sequence continues at coordinate 21,020,061 of NC_059586.1, forward strand.
GTGTGTGTGTGTGTGTGTGTGTGTGTGTGTGTGTGTGTGTGTGTGTGTGTGTGTGTGTGTGTGTGTGTGTGTGTGTGTGTGTGTGTGTGTGTATGTGTGTGTGTGTGTGAGATAGATAGATATATACAGAGAGAGAGAGAGAGAGAGAGAGAGAGAGAGAGAGAGAGAGAGAGAGAGAGAGAGAGAGAGAGAGAGAGAGAGAGAGAGAGAGAGAGAGAGAGAGAGAGAGAGAGAGAGAGAGAGAGAGAGTGTGTGTGGGTACTCACTTATTTGTACTTGCGTGGGTTGAGCTTTGGCTCTTTGGTCCCGCCTCTCAACTGTCAATCAACTGGTGTACAGATTCCTGAGCCTACTGGGCTCTATCATATCTACATTTGAAACTGTGCATGGAGTCAGCCTCCACCACATCACTGCCTAATGCATTTCCATCCGTTAACTACTCTGACACTGAAAACGTTCCTTCTAACGTCTCGGTGGCTCATGTGGATACTCAGTTTCCACCTGTGTCTCCTTGTTCGCGTCCCGCCAGTGTTGAATAGTTTGTCCTTGTTTACCCGGTCGATTCCCCTGAGGATTTTGTAGGTTGTGATCATGTCTACCCTTACTCATCTGTCTTCCAGTGTCGTAAGATGCATTTCCCGCAGTCTTTCCTCGTAACTCATGCCTCTTAGTTCTGGGACTAGTCTAGTGGCATACCTTTGGACTTTTTCCAGCTTCGTCTTGTGCTTGACTAGGTACGGGCTCCATGCTGGGGGCCGCATACTCCAGGATTGGTCTTTCATATGTGGTGTACAAGATTCTGAATGATTCCATACACAGGTTCCTGAATGCTGTTCTAATGTTAGCCAGCCTGGGGGTCCTCGTAGCCTGGTGGATAGCGCGCAGGACTCGTAATTCTGTGGCGCGGGTTCGATTCCCGCACGAGGCAGAAACAATGGGCAAAGTTTCTTTCACCCTGAATGCCCCTGTTACCTAGCAGTAAATAGGTACCTGGGAGTTAGTCAGCTGTCACGGGCTGCTTCCTGGGGGTGGAGGCCTGGTCGAGGACCGGGCCGCGGGGACACTAAAGCCTCGAAATCATCTCAAGATAACCTCAAGATAACCTCGCATTTGCCGCAGACGTTATTCTTTTTAAGTGGGCTTCAGGAGACAGGTTTGGTGTGATATCAACTCCTAGATCTTTCTCTCTGTCCGTTTCACTAAGTACTTCATCTCCTATTCTGTATCCTGTGTCTGGCCTCCTGTTTCCACGGCCTAGTTTCATTACTTTGCATTTACTGGGGTTGAACTTCAACAGCTATTTGTTGGACCATTCACTCAGTCTGTCTAGGTCATCTTGTAGCCTCCTACTATCATCCTCAGTTTCAATCCTCCTCATAATTTTTGCATTATCGGCAAACATTGAGAGAAACGATTCTATACCCTCTGGGAGATCATTTACATATATCAGAAACAGTATAGGTCCAAGGACTAATCCCTGCGGGACTCCACTCGTAACGTCTCGCCAATCTGAGACCTCACCCCTCACACTGACTCGTTGTCTCCTGTTGCTTAGGTACTCCTTTATCCAATGGAGTACCTTCCCTTTCACTCCAGCCTGCATCTCCAGCTTTTTCACTAGCCTCTTGTGTGGCATTGTATCAAAGGCTTTCTGACAATCCAAAAATATGCAGTCTGCCCACCCTTCTCTGTCTTGCAAATTTTTGTTGCCTGGTCGTAGAATTCAAGTAACCCTGTGAGGCAGGACCTGCCATCCCTGAACCCATGTTGATGCTGTGTTTCAAAGTTCTTTCGCTCCAGATGCTCCACTAGCTTTCTTCGCACAATCTTCTCCATCAGCTTGCATGGTATGCTGGTTAGGGACACCGGCCTGTAATTCAGTGCCTCCTGTCTATCCTCTTTCTTGTATATCGGGACAACGTTAGCTGCTTTCCAAATTTCTGGCAGTTCCCCTGTTGCCAGTGATTTGTTATACACAATGGAGAGTGGTAGGCACAGTTCTTCTGCTCTTTCCTTTAGTATCCAAGGGGAGATTCCATCTAAGCCCATAGCCTTTGTCACATCCAACTCTATTAAACACTTCTTTACTTCCCCGTTGGTAATTTCCAACTCTTCCAGTGGTTCCTGGTTAGCTATTCCCTCTCTTATCTCTGGAATTTCTCCTTGCTCTAAGGTGAAGACCTCCTGGAATTTCTTATTCAGTTCCTCACACACTTTCTTTTCGTTTGTAGTGAATCCTTCTGCCCCTATCCTTAATTTCATAACCTGTTCCTTTACTGTTGTTTTTCTCCTGATGTGGCTATGCAGCAATTTAGGCTGAGTCTTTGCCTTTCTTGCGATGTCATTTTCGTATTGTCTTTCTTCCTCTCTTCTCATCCTGACATATTCATTCCTGGCATTCTGGTATCTTTCTCTGCTCTCCAGTGTCCTGTTATTTCTATAGTTTCTCCACGCCATTTTACTTTGCTACTTAGGTAGTCTACATCTCTGATTAAACCATGGGTTTCTCATCTTCATTTCACTGTTTTCCTTTTGGACTGGGACAAACTTGTTTGCTGCATCCTTGTGTGTGCGTCCTTGTGTGTGTGTACTCACCTAATTGTTCTTGCGGGGGTTGAGCTTTGGCTCTTTGGTCCCGACTCTCAACTGTCAATCAACTGGTGTACAGATTCCTGAGCCTACTGGCCTCTATCATATCTACATTTGAAACTGTGTATGGAGTCAGCCTCCACCACATTACTTCCTAGTGCATTCCATTTATTAACTACTCTGACACTGAAAAAATTCTCTCTAACGTCTCTGTGGCTCATCTGGGTACTAAGTTTCCACCTGTGTCCCCTTGTTCGTGTCCCACCCGTGCTGAAGAGTTTGTCTTTGTCCACCCTGTCAATTCCCCTGAGAATTTTGTAGGTGGTTATCATGTCTCCCCTTACTCTTCTGTTTTCCAGGGATGTGAGGTTCAGCTCCTTTAGCCTTTCCTCGTAGCTCAATCCTCTCAGTTCCGGGACGAGCCTGGTGGCATACCGCTGAATCTACTCTAACTTTGTCTTGTGTTTAACTAGGTATGGACTCCAGGCTGGAGCTGCATACTCCAGTATTGGTCTTACATAAGTGGTATACAGGGTTCTGAAAGATTCCTTACACAAGTTTCTGAAGGCAGTTCTTATGTTGGCCAGTCTAACATATGCCGCTGATGATATTCTTTTGATGTGGGCCTCTGGGGACAGGTTCGGTGTGATATCAACCCCCAGATCCTTCTCTATATTTGACTCTTGCAGGATTTCCCCTCCCAGATGATACCTTGTGTTCAGCCTCCTGCTCCCTTCGCCTAATTTCATCACCTTACACTTTCCCGAGTTGAACTTTAGCAGCCATTTTCTAGACCATTCCTCCAGTTTATCCAGGTCATCCTGTAGTCTCTGCCTATCTTCATCCGTCTTGATTCTTCTCATAATTTTTGCATCATCAGCAAACATCGAGAGGAATGAGTCTATACCCTCTGGAAGATCGTTCACATATATTAGAAACAGGATGAGTCCAAGTACTGAGCCCCCTGGGATTCCGCTGGTGACATCTCACCACTCTGATGTCTCCCCCCTCACCGTTACTCGCTGTTTCCTGTTGCTTAAGTACTCCCTTATCCACTGGAGCACCTTCCCTTTTACTCCTGCCTGTTGCTCCAACTTTTTTAACAGCCTTTAATGGGGTACTGTGTCAAAGGCTTTTTGGCAATCCAGGAAAATGCAGTCGGCCCACCCTTCTCTTTCCTGCCTAATTTTCGTTGCCTGGTCATAAAATTCTATTAAACCTGTGAGGCACGATTTACCATCTCTGAACCCATGTTGGTGGTGCGTTACAAAGTTATTTCCCTCCAGATGCTCTACGAGCCTTTTCCTCACGATCTTCCCCAGCACCTTGCATGGTATACAAGTTAAGGAAACTGGCCTGTAATTCAGTGCCTCTTGCCTGTCACCCTTTTTGTATATTGGGACCACGTCAGCTGTCTTCCAACATTCTGGTAAGTCTCCTGTTTCCAGTGGCCTGTTATACACCATAGAGAATGGCACACTTAGTGCTTCTGCACCTTTCTTTAGTATCCATGGTGAGATTCAATCAGGCCCAACAGCCTTTGTCACATCCAGCTCCAGCAGACACCTTTTGACCTCATCACTGGTGAGGTCAAATTCCTCCAAGGTTGCTTGGTTTGCCGCCTCCTCATTTAGTGCAGGGGCTTCTCCTTGTTCTATTGTGAAGACCTCCTGGAATCTCTTGTTGAGTTCTTCACACATCTCCTTGTCATTCTCTGTGTATCTGTTCTCCCCTTTCCGCAACTTCATCACTTGTTCCTTCACTGCTGTTTTCCTCCTGATATGGGTGTGGAGCAGCTTTGGTTGGGTCTTGGCTTTACTCGCGATGTCATTTTCAAACTGTCTCTCTGCTTCCCTCCTCACTCTGATGTACTCATTTCTGGCCCTCTGGTATTTCTCCCTGCTCTCTGGTGTTCTGTTATTTCTGTAGTTTCTCCATGTTCTTTTACTCAGTTGTTTCGCTACCTTACATTCCTGGTTGAACCATGGGTTTTTCTGTTGTTTTTCGTTTTTCTCCTTTTGGACGGGGATAAACCTGTCTGCAGCTTCCTGGCACTTTTGGGTGACAATATCCATCATGACCTGCACATTCTTGTCTCTAAGTTCTGTTTTCCATGGTATTCCCCTGAGGAAGTTCCTCATCTCGTCATATTTTCCTCTTCGGTAATTCAGTCTTTTCCCCTCCACTCTCATCCTTGGATAGGTTATCCCTACCTCCACCAAGTACTCAGAGGTCAGTACACTGTGGTCACTCATTCCTATGGGGGCTTCAACTTTGACTTCCCCTATTTCTGACTCATTCAGGGTGAATATCAAGTCGAGTCTAGCTGGTTCATCATTGCCTCTCATTCTTGTGGGTTCCTTGACATGCTGGCTCAGAAAATTCCTTGTTGCCACTTCCAAGAGTTTAGCTCGCCACGTATCTGCACCACCATGTGGGTCCCCATTCTCCCAGTCTATCTTTCCATGGTTGAAATCACCCATGATTAAGAGTCTTGAGCCATTCCTGCAGGCAACTGAAGCTGCTCTCTCTATTATATTAATGGTTGCCATGTTGTTCCTATCAAACTCCTGTCTAGGTCTTCTGTCATTTACGGGAGGGTTGTAAATGACTGCCACTATTGTCTTAGGTCCACCCATTGTTATAGTTCCTGTTATGTAATCTCTGAATCCGTCACAGCCAGGAATTTCCATCTCATCAAAACTCCAGTCCTTCCTTATCAGCAGGGCCACTCCTCCACCTCCTCTCCCTTCCCTCTCTTTCCTTACTATATAGTAGTCCTTTGGAAACACAGCATCTGTTACGACTCCTAACAATTTTGTTTCCGTTAGTCCTATTACATCAGGGTTTTCTTCTTGCACCCTTTCTGCCAGTTCACTTGCTTTATTGGTAATCCCATCAATGTTTGAGTACATTACCTTGAAGCTCACTTTCTTATATCCAATTTCACCCACACTCCCTACAAGTGTAGGAGGTTGTTCTATGGTCATTGCTACTTGGGTAGGCTCCTCCTCCTGTGAGGTAGTTGCCAGGGGTTCAGGGGGAGGAGGAGTGGGGGTGGAGGGCTTAGGTCTTCCTCAGGCCTGCTTGGGGCAAGAAGAAGTCCTGGGGGTGAGGGAGCAGGGATTGCTTGGGGAGAGGGCACGCCCTCCTGCGGTGTAGTTGACAGGGGTTTGGAGGGAGGTGGAGTGGGGGATAGAGGGCTTTGGTCTTGCTCAGGCCTGCTTGAGGCAGGGAGAAGACCAGGGGCTGGGAAAGCAGGGGCTACTTGGGGTAAGGGGAGAGGGAGGATTTGGGTTTCATGATGGGCATTATGCAGGGCAAGGAAGGGTTTGTACTGGGGGGTAGGGAGGGCCCTATTGGGTGGTGGGCTGGGGTGTTGCATTCCCCCCTAGGGTTCCTGGGTTGCTGGATTGGGGTTCCCCACTCCCCTCTGGGATTGCTGGGTTGGAGGCTGAGGTTCCCTGGCTCTCTTCCCTCTCCTTGCGCCTTTTCCTTGCATCTGCTGCCCTTACTATCTCGTCTCTGGTCATGTCCCTCTGAACATATACCTCTTTGTAGATCCTTGCATGCCTCAGTTTGCTCTTCCTTACTAGGATGTCCTCTTTGATGTCCTCGCTCTTGAATACTACCTTGATCAATCTCTTTTTGTCTCTGTTGTACTGGCCAATCCGGAAAAACTGTTCTATGTCTCGTTCAGCCCCTTCCATTCCTATCTCCTTTAATATCCCTGCCACTGCAGCTTTGTCTTTAGTCCTCGTTTCCTTCCTTGTGGAGCCCTCTTGTTCCTTGACACCTACCACTACTACAGCTCTATTCCTTTACATTAGCTGGCTTGTGTATCTAGCTGCCTCCTGTGAGGTTACTGCTTTCATTACAACTTCCTTGACTGTGGACAGTGCTCCTGGGCTCTTGAGCATTTCAGCAAAGGTTGGGCCAATTGTAGGGGTCCCAGCCATTGCTACATCTCCTGGCACCTGGGGGTTGGTCCCCTGGGCCAGAGTCTGATGAGGGCCTGTTTTTAGGCTTTTTATCTCCTCTTGTGCTGCACTTAGTTCTATCTGCAGCTTACATATAGTTTCCCTCAGGTCCTTCAATTCCCCACTGACTTCCTTCCATGCCTTAGCAATCATCTCCATGAATGACTCGTCCAGTCCCTCTCCTCCAGCTTCATTCTGTTGTCTTACCATCCCGCTTGACCTGTGTGTGTGTGTGTGTGTGTGTGTGTGTGTGTGTGTGTGTGTGTGTGTGTGTGTGTGTGTGTGTGTGTGTGTGTGTGTGTGTGTGTGTGTGTGTGTGTCTGTGTGTGTGTCTGTATGTGCGTGTGTGTGTGTCCGTGTGTGTCTTTGTGTGCATGCGTGTGCGTGTGTGTATTCACCTAGTTGTGCTTGCGGGGGTTGAGCTCTGGCTCTTTGGTCCCGCCTCTCAACCGTCAATCAACAGGTGTACAGATTCCTGAGCCTATCGGGCTCTATCATATCTACACTTGAATCTGTGTATGGAGTCAGCCTCCACCACATCACTTCCTAATGCATTCCATTTGTCAACCACTCTGACACTAAAAAAGTTCTTTCTAATATCTCTGTGATACTGTCTCCGTGATACTGTCTCTGTCAGAGGTGTGTGTGTGTGTGTGTGTGTGTGTGTGTGTGTGTGTGTGTGTGTGTGTGTGTGTGTGTGTGTGTGTGTGTGTGTGTGTGTGTGTGTGTGTGTGTGTGTGTCTGTGTGTGTGTGTGTGTGTGTGTGTGTGTGTGTGTGTGTGTGTGTGTGTGTGTGTGTGTGTGTTTATTGTGGGGTGGCACGGTGCGGGGGGGGAGGTTAACTAATGGAGGGATGGAGGGAGAGGGAGTGAAAGGGAGAAGAGGGTGAAGGGAGTGAAAGGGAGGGAGAGTGAGAAGTAGGCAGAGAGGAAGAGAAGAAGGAGAGCAATCAGGTGGGTGAGGTATGGAGGGTCAGTCCCTGGGATGAGAGGTGAGGTTGGCGGTAGGCTGGTTTGTGCGTGTGTGTGTGTGTGTGTGTGTGTGTGTGTGTGTGTGTGTGTGTGTGTGTGTGTGTGTGTGTGTGTGTGTGTGTGTGTGTGTGTGTGTGTGTTTACACTGGCGTGTTATGGTGAGGAGGGGGGGGGGTTAGGTCTAGTCAGTGGCGGTGTAATGTAACACACAGGTGAGATAAACTAGTACCAAGCTGAGGCTCTTGAGCTTCTTTTTCGTATTTTAATTAACTTATGTTCAAAGCTAATTACTATATAAAAAACACTGTACACCTTGTATGACTGACTTTGAGAGGCACTCACCTCCGAGTAAGCATCCCACAGCACAATTAGGTGATTTATGAAGCGATGTCTGCCTCAATTGTTGACGTCCCCGCCAGAGGTCCTCCCTCGTGGTGGTCCAAGCTCTTCCCTTCTCAGGCCTCTGGTGCCACCGTCTTGCCACAATCTCGTTCTTTTTCAATTTTTTTTCTTATCCAACGTTATAGGAATTCACTATGTTGCGTTATCATTGCGTTGCTGTACCCTTCATATGACCAAAAACTATGTTTTGGGCTCACTGGTACGTAAATATCCTGAGAATATTGAAGTAATTCGCGGACCGCCGTCCTACCCTTGTCATTCCCTGACCGCCGTCCTAAGCCGTCCGTGTGTGTGTGTGTTTGTGTGTGTGTGTGTGTGTGTGTGTGTGTGTGTGTGTGTGTGTGTGTGTGTGTGTGTGTGTGTGTGTGTGTGTGTGTGTGTGTGTGTGTGTGTATGTGTGTGTGAGTGTGTGTGTGTGTGTGTGTGTGTGTGTGTGCACTCACCTAGTTGTGTTTGTGGGGGTTGAGCTCTGGCTCTTTGGTCCTGCCTGTGTGTGTGTGTGTGTGTGTACTCACCTAGTTGTGCTTGCGGGGGTTGAGCTCTGGCTCTTTGGTCCCGCCTCTCAACCGTCAATCAACAGGTGTACTGATTCCTGAGCCTATTGGGCTCTATCATATCTACACTTGAAAGTGTGTATGGAGTCAGCCTCCACCACATCACTTCCTAATGCATTCCATTTGTCAACCACTCTGACACTAAAAAAGTTCTTTCTAATATCTCTGTGGCTCATTTGGGCGCTCAGTTTCCACCTGTGTCCCCTTGTGCATGTGCACCTTGTATTAAATAGCCTGTCTTTATCTACCCTACCAATTCCCTTGAGAATCTTGAATGTGGTGATCATGTCCCCCCTAACTCTTCTGTCTTCCATCGCTAAATTGTGTGTGTGTGTGTGTGTGTGTGTGTGTGTGTGTGTGTGTGTGTGCACGTGCTTATTGGGTGACATGATAGAGGTGTACAAGTGGAAGAATGAATATAACAACTGGGATATTAATAGGGTATTAAAAGTATCAACACAAGACAGAACCCGAAACAATGGGAATAATTTGGATAAGTTTAGATTTAGGAAACACTTGAGTAAATACTGGTTCGGTAACAGGGTAGTTGATTTTGTAGAAATAAGTACTGCGTAACGTGATGGCGTTGGGGTCCCTTGATTATTTCAAGCGTGGATTGGACACTGGACATCATATACCAATTGTTTCGTGTTCTGTCTTGTGTTGTTACTTTTAATACCACATTAATATCCCCTTAGTTGTGTCCATTCATCCACTTGTAAACCTTTGTCATGTCACCCGTAACTCTTCGCCTATCAAGTGAATGCTATTTAAACTTTGTTAATCTCACTTCATATGACAGGTTTTTAATTTATGGTATTAACTTTGTCGTCCAATGCCGGACACATTCACGCGAATTTACCTATATAAATAAAAATGGAAATGCTCGTTTGTTTAAAATCGCTAATCTCCGAGAGTTCTTCACCGATTGATTTGAAAGTTTCACACAATGTTCCATTCGTCTCCGGCCAGATTTTTATATACATACTATATAAATATGTCACGTCTGTAATCTTTTTCTGAAAAACTGTGTTTTTCATGTGATTTTCATGTGAGGGAAATCTTCGAAATCTCTTTACCGATTGCTTTGAAATTTTGAAACAACTTTGCATTCGAATGGGCACGTCTTTTTATGTATCTACTATATACATGCCTCACCTGTGACAGTAAAAAACATGCATTTATTGAAAAACAGCGCCATCTGTTGGATGTAAGAGCAACACACGATGTAATCTCCGAAAGTTTTTCACCGATTGCTTTGAAATTTTGACACAACCTTGCACTTGAATAGGCGCATCTTTTTATATTCCTACTATATAGACGCCACCCCTGTGACAAGTAAAAACAGCCATTTTTGAAAAACAGCGCTTTCTGTTGCACATAATAGCAACATTCACGCTGTACTAAATATATCACGAATTCCATTTCAGTGTTTCCGATTGTATGGATAAATTTTATTTTCGCAGATTTCGATTAATTTTATTTTTTATTTAATTATTTTGTGTGACATTATGTTGGAATTGAGCTGTGTTGTTTGCCATACCATTCATTTTGGAAGTATAAATATAGATGCCACACCTGTGACAGGTAAAACTATGCTTTTATTGACAAACAGCGCCATCTGTTGCATGTAAGAGCAACACACACATTTTTTTTTTTTTTCCTTTTTAGCAGGGATAATCCTGCGCGGGCCCTAAGCCTCTGGCTGGCCCACTAAGTGATGCTTGTTTCTGTTTTACCTGGGCGGAGGATGAGTATGTATGACTCGTATGGTCGCTTCAGTAAGATTTTGCCATAAGTGTTTAACAACTTCCTCTGCTCTGTTGAATCGAAGGTGAAATCTTAATGGGTTTGTAACTGTGCACTGTGTTAGATAATGTTCCAGTGGTCTGTCGGGCATTTCTCCACAGTGTTGACATTTCCTCTCACCTTCCGGAACCTGTAAGCCTATTTCCCATGCACATGGGTATCCAAGCCTGATGCGATGTAAGTGCACTTCTGTTGTTCTACTGCCCCCGTTCATCAAACTAAGTGGTTCGTAGTTGGTTGAATTCTTGTACCAACCCGCAGATCCTGATGTTGCAACTGCTGTGTTGTGGTCACTGTACATCTTTCGCATTGCTCTGTTTCGAATCACTTTCTTCATCTGGGAGAGACTCTGTGGTATGTAAATGTCTACATTCCTCCTCTTAGTAGCAGGTTTTGCAGCTTCGTCTGCAATGTCATTACCTAATAGTCCCACATGACTTGGCACCCAGTTGATAAGCACCCGTCGGCCTTGTCGTTGGAGTGTGTGCATGAATGATAAGACATTGGTGATCAGATGGATGTTATCACATATGTGTTCCTGTTGCAAGGTTTCAATGGCGGTTCTCGAATCTGTATGGATGATAACATGTTGTCGGTGTTCAGCAAGAGCATGTTCCAAAGCCTTTTGAATGGCTAGCATCTCAGTCTGTAAAATCGAACACCCATTTGAGAGCCTCCAACTATATACAGAGTTTCCTGCTTTAACTGCAGCTCCGGTTTCCTGTCCCTGCTGGTCTACTGACCCATCCGTGAAGTAAGTGAAGCTGTCGGATGCCATGTTTGCTTCTATATGCATCTGTGCAATGTGACGTAGCAGATGAGGATGTGTCTGGTTCTTCTTTCTGTCAAGAGCCATAATCTGAAAGTCTGCTGGCAGAGATTCCCAAGGGGCTTGTATAACAAAGTCTGCATGTATGTCGTCGACACCCCTCTCAGTGACTGTGTTTGCCATATCGAATGTATCGATGGCGTTTATCGCACAATGGGTCCACCTGTTGCCATTGGAGGCTCTTCTGTCCAGAGTTAGTGCTCCAGTGATTATATCTTTAAGTGAACTGATTCTAGGTCTAGTCAATATCTTGGTCAGCATGCACGCAGCAATCCCCTTTACCCTTATTTCAATCGACGTTAGCTTTGTCTCTAGTCTTAGGTTCAGGATTTTAGTCCATCTGGGAGCACCTGTTATGACTCGCAATGCATCATTTTGAAGAACCTCAACGTTTGCCCACTGACCAGGAGAAAGAGTGAGTAAGGCAGGTGCTGCATAATCAACCAGGGAACGAACGGCATGTATGTAAAACATTCTCAACACTCTGTGTCCCGCTCCTAGACGGGGCCCTGTGATTGCTCTCATTACATTTATTCGTGACTTTGCTTTCTCCTTTAGATATTGAATTTGCTTATTGAATGTCATTTTAAAATCAATCCACACTCCGAGATATCGATATTGTGTAACCCACTGAAGGTTAATGTCCTGAATGCGTAGGTGCCTGTCTGGAGCCTTGCCACCTAGTCTCATCGCCTTAGACTTCTGTGCAGATATTTTTAGCCCTAAAACACTGCATTCAGATGTCACTTGATCTAAAGCACCTTGAGCTTTATTTAGAAGTGAAGGACCCGTAACGACTAATGCTAGATCATCAGCATAGCTTAGCAATGTAACCCCTTCTGGAAAGGACATGGTAACAAGGTTTTCCATAAGGATGTTAAAAAGACTAGGACTGAGGACTCCTCCTTGTGGAGTCCCATTCTCGTGCAAGTGGTAGTCCGACACTTGTCCTTGCAACTTTACTCTGGCATACCTGTGACTTAGGTAATCTTGAATCCATGCTAGCATTTTCCCCCTCACACCTTTTTTAACTAAGTTGTGTAGTATTGCTGGCGGGCTTGCAAGTTCAAATGCTTTTTCCAGATCAAGGAAGACCACTATAGCTGGACCCAAGTTAACTGTTCCTAGTAATGTTGCTGTGCAGTTGGCAGTACCTACACCTCTAGTGAAGCCAAATATGTGTTTATGAACGTCTCTAGTCTTCCACAGTAGCCTATTTAAGACCATCCGTTCTGCAGTTTTACTAACGCATGATGTTAAGGAAATGGGTCTGTAATTGCCAGGTTCATTCGGCTTAGGAATCGGTATGATGTCTGTTTTCTTCCAAGAGGGCGGTAGTTTGCCTTGCTGCCAAGACGAATTGATGACGTCCAACATCCCTCGGTCTCCAGCAGGACCTGCATGTGCGATCATTGAGTATGTAATGTTATCAGCACCTGGTGCAGTGTCCTTACCACCTTTTTTGGCTCTGCTTAGTTCCTGTTTGGTGAAGGGACAGTCACATTCGTCATTTATAGCTAAGCCCTCATGAATGACTGTCATCCTCTCCTGTTTTAAGTGTTCTTGCTGCCTTCGGACCATTGCAGGAAGCTGATATGAAGCTGTTCTTTCTGCAAATTGGAGAGCAAGTCTCTCAGCCTCCTGCAATGGTTGAATACATGCCTGTGGCCTATATATAGTTTTAATCTGACCCCATATCTTGCCAAGACTACTATGTTCATTTAGAGTTTGACACCACTCAAACCATCTTGCCTCCTTTACTTCTCGAGAAACTCGCCTTGCTTCAGATATCACCGCTCGTAGCAGAGTTCTTCCTTCTGGTGTGGGGTTTCTCTTTAGATGTTTTCTGAAGATATTGACTCTGTGGTTCTGTTCTTTAACGTCATTACTATAGAACCAATAGTTCTTTCGTTTCGTGTTACCTGTGATAATGATTGGAATAGCTTTGTTCGCAGCAGCTGCAACGGCTTCCTGCAGATTGGTCTCGTGTATGTTCAAATCCTCAGGTGGCGTGTACGTTGCATACCATTTTTCAAGTTCTTCCTGGTATACATTCCAATGGGCCTTTCCTAAATTCCACCGAGGCTGCGCAGGAGGTGTAGGAGGTCGTGCCAGGTTTAGTGTCGTGACAGTAGCATAGTGGTCACTGGTGATCACCGGGTCTACTTCCCACTTCGCCTGTTGCTGGAGTGCTGTGGAGATGAATGTAAGATCAAGGGAACCTCCTAGAATGTGAGTGGGTTCCCCAGTGTTGAGAAGTGTAATTTCAGGTACTTCTCGCAGAACTGCAGCTAAATGGCGCCCATCTGCATTGGCTGGCCCAGTTGCACCTAACTCAGGATGATGAGCATTAAAATCTCCAGCAATAATTAAATTTTCCTGCGTGGCCAAGGCAAGCACTGCCTCTGCTTCTAGTTTACGTCTAGGGGGCTTGTAGACGTTGTATATGAGGAGCTCAAAATTAGCCATATTCACTGTAACTGCTAATACCTCTACTCCATCCCCACATGAAACTGAGTCTATTTTCTTGCTGGGTATGGTGTTTCTGACTAGGGTCATTAATCCTCTTAGTCTCCCCTGCTCATACGGGAGAACATAGTGCTGATATCCAGCTAATCTGAAGGATTTCGTGGCTGGGAAAAGAGTTTCTTCCAATACGATTATATCTGCTTTCGTGCTGATTGCAGCCTCCTGAAGTGTGTGTTTTTTATTTCCAAGACCTTGTATGTTCCACTGCAGAATTCGTAATGGCCAGACGACGGGTTCGGTTGGTGTTGCTTGTTCTACTAGAACTCCTCCTCGGAATCGACCTCTATATTCTCCGCCTCGCAAGTCGTGTCGCTGCAAATCGGACTGCATTGATAGTTCGTGGTCATCCCCGACGTTGTTGGAATCTGTGCATAACTGTGGTCCATCGCTATGTTGTTGGAAGTGCAGCAGGTCGGACTGCATTGAGTGTCCGTGGTCAACCCCGGCATTGTTGGAATCTGTGCAGAACTGTGGTCCATCACTTTGTTGTTGGTAATGCTGCAAGTCGGACTGCATTGATTGCTCGCGGCCGTTTCTTGTGTTGGCGGAACCTGCGCATCTCTGCTGTTCAATACGTCTTTGTTGGCGTTGCTGCAGATCAGACTGCATTGGCTGTTGTTGTCTGTCACCTGTGTTGGAAGATTCTGTTGATCGTGGGTGGTCACTGCGTCTTGCAGTTGCGTTTGTGAATGTCGATGTTCCGGTGTCTTGACTAGCCGACTGTTGTTGGTAGTCAGTATGTCCAAGTTGCGTTGTTTGTCCTCTTGTGCTCCGTCTTGTCTCAGACTGTCTATTTCTCGTGTAACTGTGGTCTGCTGCACGATCTTGTCCATTATCACACAAGTGATGTCTTGAGTCTGTTGTTGTGAGGCGTTCTGCGTCATCTGTAGGCAATTGATAATGGTCTCTGCCATGATCTTCACGATGGTTTGCAGCTGGACCTCGGTAAAACTGTATAGCTGGTGAGTAGATTCCGAAAGTAAGTGTTTTCTGCTCTTTTGCACTTGCTGGACTTCTGCAACACTCTCGTGTAATGTCTGATTCGGAATTGACAGATTCGGGAAATTTTGCACTGTGAGAGCGGGTGGCTGTTGTGGCTGTGCACGAGTGTTCCAGACGTTGGTGTTGGTGGATGTACCGCTGGTCAGTGTGTTGACCCTGGCCTGAGCTGTCTGCACTTTTTGTTTCCGTGCAGAGCAGGTTGTGCTCCAGGCATGATGTTTGCCTCCACAATTTGGACATTTGGCTGTTGTGGTCTGGTTTGCCTTGTGCTTGGCAATACAGTCTTTGGTTGGATGTCTTAGGCTGCACACTCCGCACCTCTCCTGTCCTGTGCAGCGTGACTGATGGTGGCCGTATTTCTGACACCTGAAGCAGCGTAGGGGTTCCGGGACGTATGGCCTCTGTCGGTATGTCCCCCAATTTCCAAGACCGAAAGTTTCTGGCACACGTCCCATGACGGTCACCAGAACCTGACGCGTCGCTGCCTTGTCTACTTTTGTGTGGCAACGTTCCGCATTCAGGACTTGCTTGTGTTCTAGCACTGGATCCAGGGGAAAGTCGATTGGGTATCCCAAAAGCACGACTCGTGTGCGTCGTTCGGAAGGGTCCAGCTTTACCAAGCACACAGGTTTCCCCTGCAGGACTCTTACCTTCTCTAAGTAATGTGCAGTCTGTTGGTCTTGAGGTGTCAGTATTATTTCTCCCTTCAGGTTGACTGTAATGGAAAGTTTGAGCTCTGGTTGTTCTTTTTCCATCGCCGTTACTACTCCATATGCTGTAGGAAAGTGGTCGGTCTGCATGATCTTGAATTTTGGAAGATGTGCAGAGGCTGGCGATGTCTGGTGTGAGACTGGTGGTGTCCTCCCCTGTCTCATACTGCTGTCCTGCGGCTGGGCTGTGGAGAGAGGAACAATGGCTGACACTGGCTGGCGTGAAACTGGTGGTGTCCTCTCCAGACTCACACTGCCGTCCTGCGGCTGTGTTGTGGACAGAGAAGCATTGACTGACACTGGCTGGTGTGTGACTGACGCTGTCCTCTCTAGGTCCAATACGTCCGCTGACTTGCTGGTAGAAGCAAGTGGTAAAGCCTCGATAGCAGTTTTCTTTGGGGTCTGCTGCACATCGGTCCACCGTCCTTCCTCGTCCGAAAGCTGCTTCCATTCCCTCTTGCGCTGAGCCTTCCCTATGGCTCTCTTCACGTAGTGAGAACCGACTCAAACCACCGGAGCAGCAGGCGACACGTCCTCACTGCACGGTAGCTCAGGAGCAACTCAACACACACATGGTATCTATATAAATAAAAATGGAAATGTTCGTTTGTTCAAAATTGCTAATCTCCGAAAGTTCTTCACCGATTGCCTTGAAATTTTCACACACCGTTCCATTCACACCCGAGCGGGTTTTTATATACATACTTAATACATGTCACGTGTGTGATGGGAAAAAAAACATGCTTCTTTTGAAAAGCTGTGTTTTTCGGGTGTTTTTCAAGTGAGGGAAATCTTCGAAACCTCTTTACCGATTGCTTTGAAATCTTGACACAACATTGCATTCGAATAGGCGAGTGTTTCATATACTTTCTATATACATGCCTCACGTGTGACAGGAAGAAACTTTTTTTTTAACAGTGCCTTCTGTTAGACATATGAGCAACACATGCTGTAATCTCTGAAAGTTCTTCACCGATTGCCTTGATATTTTGACACGACGTTCCATTCGAATACATGTGTGTTTTGATATACTATTTAGATGCCACACCTGTAACAGGTAAAAACATGCATTTTTTGAAAAACAGCGCCATCTGTTGCACGTAAGAGCAACATACGATATACAAGATATGTTACGATTCAGTTTCAATGTTTCCGATTGCATTGATATATGGAATTTTCATAAATTTTTTATTTCTTTTCATTTTGATTAAATTATTTTGTGTAACATTATGTTGGAATTGTGCTGTTTTGTTTAACATACTGTTCATTTTGTGGGAATAGCTTATTTCTTTCGTTTTTCATAGGTTTTCATTCCCCTTTTTTTTTAACTGTTCTTATTTTTCAGTGCAATTGGTGGATAAATTGAGCTGTGTCGATTGATCGGCGTTTGAATTGAAATATTTCGTTAGTATTTTTTGTTTTTGTTTTGAAAACAAGTAAATGGAGAACACTTTAATTTCACAGCTGCAAATGTGCAACAAACAGCTATGAATCTACCGGCTACAACAAAGTTAACTGCTTTATTCACGTTATATTAAAATTTCGCATTACTCATGAGAGTTTCTCATGAGTAGGCTGGCCGTTTTTCTGGTTTTATAGTAAATCGTCAGTTGTATCTTCTGATTTTTGTCTGTAGGGATAACGTTTCTATTAACAATATCTTTCAGGACCCTTTCCTCCGTTTTATGGGCTGTGGAAAAGAAGTTCCTGTAAAATAGTCTAATAGGGGGTATAGGTGTTGTGTTAGTTGTCTCTTCAGAGGTTGCATGGCGTTTCACTTTCCTTCTTATGATGTCTTCCACGAAACCAAAGTAGGCCAGCCTACTCATGAGAAACTCTCCAGACACAAAGCAGAACGCTTTAAAAGAGACCAACGTCGTCTATTCCTTCAAATGCCCTTTTGGGGACTGTAAGCCTCAAAAAAACCAGTATATAGGCAAGACAACAACATCTCTTTCCAGGCGTTTAACGATGCATAAGCAACAGGGCTCCATTAAGGAACATATAATCTCTTCCCACAAACAAACCATCACCAGAGAAATCTTAGCAAACAACACATAAATCATCGATAGATACAGCGATAGCAGGCGGCTTGACGTCTGCGAGGCACTACACATCAAAAAGTCAACACCAGCAATCAACAGCCAATTAATGCACAACTATATTCTACCCACTTCAAGACTCCGCTCCAATATAGAAGCATCAAGAAATATGGACCAATAGGCTTTCTACAATTACTTCCACTCAATACCCATTGTTTCGTGTTCTGTCTTGTGTTTGAATTTAATACCCATTCAATACCCATTGTTTCGTGTTCGGTCTTGTGTTGGAATTTAATACCCATTGAATACCCATTGTTGAAAGTTCGTTTTTCACCTCATCCACCTCACCCAAATACAGATATAAACCTCGAAGATGTGTAAGCTCTATTCAGTTTCAGTTGTGTGTTTGTAAACTAAAGTCTTTGAAAATGTAATATGTTTTACAAAACACGCTCAAGTGTCGCGTCAGTCTAGAAATAAAAATGAATTTTGGAGAATTGATCTTGAATTACCATCAACAGTGAAAAGAAACGCAAGAAAGATAGAGAAAATTCGTGTTAGAATTATTAATCTTACTTTTTCGGTCATATTTAATAATATATGTCTACAGGAAAGACTGCTACCAATATATATATATATAAATATATATTGGTGTATACTGGCAGCAGGTTTTCTTTCAAACATGTTTCATTGAATATGACCGCATATTCTGTATTTATTATTTTCTGGTTTAGGGCTTCTATCCCTTTAACTATTTTCTTAGCATCAGGGCTTAATTGAAATAGGAGTTCTCCAAAACTCATTTTCGTACTTTTAAGGTGAAGAAAAGAAGTGATTTACTATAGAGTGTATTACACTTATTTGTATAATTTGCACGACGTTTCGAACCTCCATGGTTCATTCTCAAGTGAACAGATCTTACAATACTAGTTGATTTTATACCCGCATTAGGTCAGGTGATAATACAATGAAGGTGAAAACATGGGGGGATACATAAGGGATAAACATAGGGGCTGCAGAAGGCTTATTGGCCCATACGAGGCATCTCCTATCCAAACACAAAGATTAATCCAGTGTAATTGGCCTGTTATGTTGGACATTGTCTTCTGTGTTGGCATCGATATGTTCTTGTCTTGTCCTTACTCTCATGGTGGGTAGAGTAAATAGTTCCGTGATTTGGGTGTTCATGGTAGGTCGCTCTATTCTTATGTGAATTGCCTCAAGAATTTGTAATCTTCTTGAATCTTGGGTTTTGTCTATTATGCAAGTATTCGTGTTCAACATTTCTCTTGTTAGAGTAATGTCATGGGCTTGTCTCATGTGATTCCTAGGGGCACCAGATTGAAGATGGCATGTCAAACGCCTCGTCAGCTTGGTCGACGTCATACCTATGTACTTACATTGAAGGTTACATCCTTCGTGGGGGCAAGTGTACATGTATACAACGCTTGACTGCTGTAGAGGGTTCTCCGTCGGCTTCGGGCTGTTTTTGATAAGGAGTTCGGAAGTCTTCTTGGTTTTGTAGAATATTATCAGGTTTATGTTTTGGTTAGGAGTAGTGCTTTTTACTCCTTTACGGATTATTTCTTTCATTATTCTTTCCTCTTTTATATGTTCACTGTGCATGGTTGATTTGTAATATAATTTTATTGGGGGTGTTGTGGTTTCTGTTCTAGGTTCTGAATTATACCAACGGTCCAAGTGTCTTCTTATAGCAGCGTTTATTTCCACGTTGCTATATCCGTTGTTCACCAATACCTGAGTTATTCTTTCAAACTCTCTACTCACGTTGCTCCATTCAGAGCAGTGGGTAAGCGCTCGACGAATATAAGCATTGAGAACACTGGCTTTGTATCTTTGGGGGCACTCTCTTCTACCGTTCAGGCAAAATCCTATGTTGGTGGGCTTGGTATATACGTTGGTGCTTAAAGAGGTTCCTGTTTTTGTTATTAGTACATCCAAGAATGGCAGACTGTTATTTTCACTATTTTCATGTGTAAATCGGAGTACTGACTCTCTCTCTAGGTGTCTTTTTAGGTCAATTAGTTCATCTGAGTCTTTTACTATTACGAATATGTCATCTACATAACGGCAGTATACAGTTGGTTTTTGTCTGCTACTGAAGACCCTATCTTCGATGGTTCCCATATAAAAATTAGCAAATAAAACTCCTAAGGGGGAGCCCATTGCTACTCCGTCTATTTGTAAATACATGTCTCCTTGTGGACTGATGAAAGGGGCTTCCTTTGTACATGCTTCGAGAAGACTTTTCAAGTGTGGCTCAGGTATGTCTAATTTGGGGGTGCTCTCGTCTCTGTATACTCTGTCCAGTATCATTCCTATGGTTGTGTCGACTGGGACGTTGGTAAAAAGGGATTCAACGTCCAGGGAAGCGATGATTCCATCGGGCTGGGTAGATTTGATCAGTTCTAGGAAATCTGCTGATGATTGTAGACTAAACTTACTTGGAGTGTATGGAGTTAGGAGTTCATTGAGTTTCTTTGCCAGGTGATAAGTTGGGGTTGGTATTTGGCTGATTATAGGGCGTAGTGGGATTTTGCCTGAACGGTAGAAGTGAGTGCCCCCAATGATACAAAGCCAGTGTTCTCAATGCTTATATTCGTCGAGCGCTTACCCACTGCTCTGAATGGAGCAACGTGAGTAGAGAGTTTGAAAGAATAACTCAGGTATTGGTGAACAACGGATATAGCAACGTGGAAATAAACGCTGCTATAAGAAGACACTTGGACCGTTGGTATAATTCAGAACCTAGAACAGAAACCACAACACCCCCAATAAAATTATATTACAAATCAACCATGCACAGTGAACATATAAAAGAGGAAAGAATAATGAAAGAAATAATCCGTAAAGGAGTAAAAAGCACTACTCCTAACCAAAACATAAACCTGATAATATTCTACAAAACCAAGAAGACTTCCGAACTCCTTATCAAAAACAGCCCGAAGCCGACGGAGAACCCTCTACAGCAGTCAAGCGTTGTATACATGTACACTTGCCCCCACGAAGGATGTAACCTTCAATGTAAGTACATAGGTATGACGTCGACCAAGCTGACGAGGCGTTTGACATGCCCTCTTCAATCTGGTGCCCCTAGGAATCACATGAGACAAGCCCATGACATTACTCTAACAAGAGAAATGTTGAACACGAATACTTGCATAATAGACAAAACCCAAGATTCAAGAAGATTACAAATTCTTGAGGCAATTCACATAAGAATAGAGCGACCTACCATGAACACCCAAATCACGGAACTATTTACTCTACCCACCATGAGAGTAAGGACAAGACAAGAACATATCGATGCCAACACAGAAGACAATGTCCAACATAACAGGCCAATTACACTGGATTAATCTTTGTGTTTGGATAGGAGATGCCTCGTATGGGCCAATAAGCCTTCTGCAGCCCCTATGTTTATCCCTTATGTATCCCCCCATGTTTTCACCTTCATTGTATTATCACCTGACCTAATGCGGGTATAAAATCAACTAGTATTGTAAGATCTGTTCACTTGAGAATGAACCATGGAGGTTCGAAACGTCGTGCAAATTATACAAATAAGTGTAATACACTCTAAAGTAAATCACTTCTTTTCTTCACCTTAAAAGTACGAAAATGAGTTTTGGAGAACTCCTATTTCAATTAAGCCCTGATGCTAAGAAAATAGTTAGAGGGATAGAAGCCCTATATATATATATATATATATATATATATATATATATATATATATATATATATATACAATCTTTGGACAACACCCACCAGTGGGACTCGAACCCAGAAAGCACAACTACCTTCCAGTAGCTGGCATAACTAGTATGCTTTAACCCACTACGCCATCAGACCTTACAAAAGAAGTAGATAGTTCGAGATATATATATCTCAAACATCTCTACCTCCCGAAGGCACCAGATGAGTGAGGGGTCAGTCTGCAATTTTCGTCAAGCCACTGTCAATGTGAGAGAACTCGTGTCCAGCTTATAAGCCTATACTTGCATAAACCACAAGTGAAGATAAACAATCTTTGGACAACACCCACCAGTGGGACTCGAACCCAGAAAGCACAACTACCTTCCAGTAGCTGGCATAACTAGTATGCTTTAACCCACTACGCCATCAGACCTTACAAAAGAAGTAGATAGTTCGAGATATATATATCTCAAACATCTCTACCTCCCGAAGGCACCAGATGAGTGAGGGGTCAGTCTGCAATTTTCGTCAAGCCACTGTCAATGTGAGAGAACTCGTGTCCAGCTTATAAGC
Organism: Procambarus clarkii; assembly: GCF_020424385.1. Taxonomy (NCBI): domain Eukaryota; kingdom Metazoa; phylum Arthropoda; class Malacostraca; order Decapoda; family Cambaridae; genus Procambarus; species Procambarus clarkii. The sequence goes on from NC_059586.1 coordinate 21,041,768, forward strand.
CTATACTTGCATAAACCACAAGTGAAGATAAACAATCTTTGGACAACACCCACCAGTGGGACTCGAACCCAGAAAGCACAACTACCTTCCAGTAGCTGGCATAACTAGTATGCTTTAACCCACTACGCCATCAGACCTTACAAAAGAAGTAGATAGTTCGAGATATATATATCTCAAACATCTCTACCTCCCGAAGGCACCAGATGAGTGAGGGGTCAGTCTGCAATTTTCGTCAAGCCACTGTCAATGTGAGAGAACTCGTGTCCAGCTTATAAGCCTATACTTGCATAAACCACAAGTGAAGATAAACAATCTTTGGACAACACCCACCAGTGGGACTCGAACCCAGAAAGCACAACTACCTTCCAGTAGCTGGCATAACTAGTATGCTTTAACCCACTACGCCATCAGACCTTACAAAAGAAGTAGATAGTTCGAGATATATATATCTCAAACATCTCTACCTCCCGAAGGCACCAGATGAGTGAGGGGTCAGTCTGCAATTTTCGTCAAGCCACTGTCAATGTGAGAGAACTCGTGTCCAGCTTATAAGCCTATACTTGCATAAACCACAAGTGAAGATAAACAATCTTTGGACAACACCCACCAGTGGGACTCGAACCCAGAAAGCACAACTACCTTCCAGTAGCTGGCATAACTAGTATGCTTTAACCCACTACGCCATCAGACCTTACAAAAGAAGTAGATAGTTCGAGATATATATATCTCAAACATCTCTACCTCCCGAAGGCACCAGATGAGTGAGGGGTCAGTCTGCAATTTTCGTCAAGCCACTGTCAATGTGAGAGAACTCGTGTCCAGCTTATAAGCCTATACTTGCATAAACCACAAGTGAAGATAAACAATCTTTGGACAACACCCACCAGTGGGACTCGAACCCAGAAAGCACAACTACCTTCCAGTAGCTGGCATAACTAGTATGCTTTAACCCACTACGCCATCAGACCTTACAAAAGAAGTAGATAGTTCGAGATATATATATCTCAAACATCTCTACCTCCCGAAGGCACCAGATGAGTGAGGGGTCAGTCTGCAATTTTCGTCAAGCCACTGTCAATGTGAGAGAACTCGTGTCCAGCTTATAAGCCTATACTTGCATAAACCACAAGTGAAGATAAACAATCTTTGGACAACACCCACCAGTGGGACTCGAACCCAGAAAGCACAACTACCTTCCAGTAGCTGGCATAACTAGTATGCTTTAACCCACTACGCCATCAGACCTTACAAAAGAAGTAGATAGTTCGAGATATATATATCTCAAACATCTCTACCTCCCGAAGGCACCAGATGAGTGAGGGGTCAGTCTGCAATTTTCGTCAAGCCACTGTCAATGTGAGAGAACTCGTGTCCAGCTTATAAGCCTATACTTGCATAAACCACAAGTGAAGATAAACAATCTTTGGACAACACCCACCAGTGGGACTCGAACCCAGAAAGCACAACTACCTTCCAGTAGCTGGCATAACTAGTATGCTTTAACCCACTACGCCATCAGACCTTACAAAAGAAGTAGATAGTTCGAGATATATATATCTCAAACATCTCTACCTCCCGAAGGCACCAGATGAGTGAGGGGTCAGTCTGCAATTTTCGTCAAGCCACTGTCAATGTGAGAGAACTCGTGTCCAGCTTATAAGCCTATACTTGCATAAACCACAAGTGAAGATAAACAATCTTTGGACAACACCCACCAGTGGGACTCGAACCCAGAAAGCACAACTACCTTCCAGTAGCTGGCATAACTAGTATGCTTTAACCCACTACGCCATCAGACCTTACAAAAGAAGTAGATAGTTCGAGATATATATATCTCAAACATCTCTACCTCCCGAAGGCACCAGATGAGTGAGGGGTCAGTCTGCAATTTTCGTCAAGCCACTGTCAATGTGAGAGAACTCGTGTCCAGCTTATAAGCCTATACTTGCATAAACCACAAGTGAAGATAAACAATCTTTGGACAACACCCACCAGTGGGACTCGAACCCAGAAAGCACAACTACCTTCCAGTAGCTGGCATAACTAGTATGCTTTAACCCACTACGCCATCAGACCTTACAAAAGAAGTAGATAGTTCGAGATATATATATCTCAAACATCTCTACCTCCCGAAGGCACCAGATGAGTGAGGGGTCAGTCTGCAATTTTCGTCAAGCCACTGTCAATGTGAGAGAACTCGTGTCCAGCTTATAAGCCTATACTTGCATAAACCACAAGTGAAGATAAACAATCTTTGGACAACACCCACCAGTGGGACTCGAACCCAGAAAGCACAACTACCTTCCAGTAGCTGGCATAACTAGTATGCTTTAACCCACTACGCCATCAGACCTTACAAAAGAAGTAGATAGTTCGAGATATATATATCTCAAACATCTCTACCTCCCGAAGGCACCAGATGAGTGAGGGGTCAGTCTGCAATTTTCGTCAAGCCACTGTCAATGTGAGAGAACTCGTGTCCAGCTTATAAGCCTATACTTGCATAAACCACAAGTGAAGATAAACAATCTTTGGACAACACCCACCAGTGGGACTCGAACCCAGAAAGCACAACTACCTTCCAGTAGCTGGCATAACTAGTATGCTTTAACCCACTACGCCATCAGACCTTACAAAAGAAGTAGATAGTTCGAGATATATATATCTCAAACATCTCTACCTCCCGAAGGCACCAGATGAGTGAGGGGTCAGTCTGCAATTTTCGTCAAGCCACTGTCAATGTGAGAGAACTCGTGTCCAGCTTATAAGCCTATACTTGCATAAACCACAAGTGAAGATAAACAATCTTTGGACAACACCCACCAGTGGGACTCGAACCCAGAAAGCACAACTACCTTCCAGTAGCTGGCATAACTAGTATGCTTTAACCCACTACGCCATCAGACCTTACAAAAGAAGTAGATAGTTCGAGATATATATATCTCAAACATCTCTACCTCCCGAAGGCACCAGATGAGTGAGGGGTCAGTCTGCAATTTTCGTCAAGCCACTGTCAATGTGAGAGAACTCGTGTCCAGCTTATAAGCCTATACTTGCATAAACCACAAGTGAAGATAAACAATCTTTGGACAACACCCACCAGTGGGACTCGAACCCAGAAAGCACAACTACCTTCCAGTAGCTGGCATAACTAGTATGCTTTAACCCACTACGCCATCAGACCTTACAAAAGAAGTAGATAGTTCGAGATATATATATCTCAAACATCTCTACCTCCCGAAGGCACCAGATGAGTGAGGGGTCAGTCTGCAATTTTCGTCAAGCCACTGTCAATGTGAGAGAACTCGTGTCCAGCTTATAAGCCTATACTTGCATAAACCACAAGTGAAGATAAACAATCTTTGGACAACACCCACCAGTGGGACTCGAACCCAGAAAGCACAACTACCTTCCAGTAGCTGGCATAACTAGTATGCTTTAACCCACTACGCCATCAGACCTTACAAAAGAAGTAGATAGTTCGAGATATATATATCTCAAACATCTCTACCTCCCGAAGGCACCAGATGAGTGAGGGGTCAGTCTGCAATTTTCGTCAAGCCACTGTCAATGTGAGAGAACTCGTGTCCAGCTTATAAGCCTATACTTGCATAAACCACAAGTGAAGATAAACAATCTTTGGACAACACCCACCAGTGGGACTCGAACCCAGAAAGCACAACTACCTTCCAGTAGCTGGCATAACTAGTATGCTTTAACCCACTACGCCATCAGACCTTACAAAAGAAGTAGATAGTTCGAGATATATATATCTCAAACATCTCTACCTCCCGAAGGCACCAGATGAGTGAGGGGTCAGTCTGCAATTTTCGTCAAGCCACTGTCAATGTGAGAGAACTCGTGTCCAGCTTATAAGCCTATACTTGCATAAACCACAAGTGAAGATAAACAATCTTTGGACAACACCCACCAGTGGGACTCGAACCCAGAAAGCACAACTACCTTCCAGTAGCTGGCATAACTAGTATGCTTTAACCCACTACGCCATCAGACCTTACAAAAGAAGTAGATAGTTCGAGATATATATATCTCAAACATCTCTACCTCCCGAAGGCACCAGATGAGTGAGGGGTCAGTCTGCAATTTTCGTCAAGCCACTGTCAATGTGAGAGAACTCGTGTCCAGCTTATAAGCCTATACTTGCATAAACCACAAGTGAAGATAAACAATCTTTGGACAACACCCACCAGTGGGACTCGAACCCAGAAAGCACAACTACCTTCCAGTAGCTGGCATAACTAGTATGCTTTAACCCACTACGCCATCAGACCTTACAAAAGAAGTAGATAGTTCGAGATATATATATCTCAAACATCTCTACCTCCCGAAGGCACCAGATGAGTGAGGGGTCAGTCTGCAATTTTCGTCAAGCCACTGTCAATGTGAGAGAACTCGTGTCCAGCTTATAAGCCTATACTTGCATAAACCACAAGTGAAGATAAACAATCTTTGGGGGTCAGTCTGCAATTTTCGTCAAGCCACTGTCAATGTGAGAGAACTCGTGTCCAGCTTATAAGCCTATACTTGCATAAACCACAAGTGAAGATAAACAATCTTTGGACAACACCCACCAGTGGGACTCGAACCCAGAAAGCACAACTACCTTCCAGTAGCTGGCATAACTAGTATGCTTTAACCCACTACGCCATCAGACCTTACAAAAGAAGTAGATAGTTCGAGATATATATATCTCAAACATCTCTACCTCCCGAAGGCACCAGATGAGTGAGGGGTCAGTCTGCAATTTTCGTCAAGCCACTGTCAATGTGAGAGAACTCGTGTCCAGCTTATAAGCCTATACTTGCATAAACCACAAGTGAAGATAAACAATCTTTGGACAACACCCACCAGTGGGACTCGAACCCAGAAAGCACAACTACCTTCCAGTAGCTGGCATAACTAGTATGCTTTAACCCACTACGCCATCAGACCTTACAAAAGAAGTAGATAGTTCGAGATATATATATCTCAAACATCTCTACCTCCCGAAGGCACCAGATGAGTGAGGGGTCAATCTGGCAATTTTCGTCAGAGCCACTGTCAATGTGAGAGAACTCGTGTCCAGCTTATAAGCCTATACTTGCATAACCACAAGTGAAGATAAACAATCTTTGGACCAAACACCCCCAGGGACTCGAACCCACGACAGCACAACATACCTTCCAGTAGCTGGCATAACTAGTATGCTTTAACACCACTACGCCATCAGACCTTACAAAAGAAGTAGATAGTTCGAGATATATATCTCAAACATCTCTACCTCCCGAAAGGCACCAGATGAGTGAGGGGTCAGTCTGCAATTTTCGTCAAGCCACTGTCAATGTGAGAGAACTCACATTGAACTCACATTGAACTCACACGAACCCAGTGGGACTCTGGGTTCGAGTCCCACTGGTGGGTGTTGTCCAAAGATTGTTTATCTTCACTTGTGGTTTATGCAAGTATAGGCTTATAAGCTGGACACGAGTTCTCTCACATTGACAGTGGCTTGACGAAAATTGCAGACTGACCCCTCACTCATCTGGTGCCTTGGCGGGGTAGAGATGTTTGAGATATATATATCTCGAACTATCTACTTCTTTTGTAAGGTCTGATGGCGTAGTGGGTTAAAGCATACTAGTTATGCCAGCTACTGGAAGGTATTTGTGCTTTCTGGGTTCGAGTCCCACTGGTGGGTGTTGTCCAAAATTGCTTATAAGCACTTATGTTTTATGCAAGTATGGCTTACAAGCTGGACACGAGTAAACAATCTTTGGACAACACCACCACCAGTGAATTGCAGATTGACCCCTCACTCATCTGGTGCCTTCGGGAGGTAGAGATGTTTGATATATATATATCTCGAACTATCTACTTCTTTTGTAAGGTCTGATGGCGTAGTGGGTGGGTTAAAGCATACTAGTTATTGCAGCTACTGGAAGGTATTGTGCTGCTTTCTGGGTTCGAGTCCCACTGGTGGGTGTTGTCCAAAGATTGTTTATCTTCACTTGTGGTTTATGCAAGTATAGGCTTATAAGCTGGACACGAGTTCTCTCACATTGACAGTGGCTTGACGAAAAATGCAGATTGACCCCTCACTCATCTGGTGCCTTCGGGAGGTAGAGGATGTTTGAGATATATATATCTCGAACTATCTACTTCTTTTGTAAGAGTCTGATGGCGTAGTGGGTTAAAGCAATACGTAGTTATGCCAGCTACTGGGAAGTAGTTGTGCTTTCTGGGTTCGAGTCCCACTGGTGGGTGGTTGTCCAAAGAGTGTTTACTCTTCACTTGGTGTGTGTATGCAAGTATAGGCTTATAAGCTGGACACGAGTTCTCTCACATTGACAGTGGCTTGACGAAAATTGCAGATTGACCCCTCACTCATCTGGTGCCTTCGGGAGGTAGAATTAGTGTTGAGGACATATATATATCTCGAACTAGCTACTTCTTTTGTAAGGTCTGATGGCGTAGTGGGTTAAAGCATACTAGTTATGCCAGCTACTACAGGGTAGTTGTGTCTGCGGCGGGTCGAGTCCCACTGGTGGGTGTTGTCCAAGATTGTTGTATCTTCCCTTTGTGGTTTATGCAAGTATAGGCTTATAAAGGCTGGCACATCGAGTTCTCTCACATTGACAGTGGCTTGACGAAAATTGCAGATTGACCCCTCACTCATCTGGTGCCTTCGGGAGGTAAAGATGTTTGAGATAGGATATACGATATCGAACTATCTACTTCTTTTGTAAGGTCTGATGGCGTAGGTGGTTTAAGCATACTAGTTATGAGCCAGCTACTGGAAGGTAGTTGTGGTTTCTGGGTTCGAGTCCCACTGGTGGGTGTTGTCCAAAGATTGTTTATCTTCACTTGTGGTTTATGCAAGTATAAGGCTTATAAGCTGGACACGAGTTCTCTCACATTGACAGTGGCTTGACGAAAATTGCAGATTGACCCCTCACTCATCTGGTGCCTTCGGGAGGTAGAGATGTGTGAGATATATATATCAATCGAACTATCTACTTCTTTTGTAAGGTCTGATGGCGTAGTGGGTTAAAGCATACTAGTTTATGCCAGCTACTGGAAGGTAGTTGTGCTTTCTGGGTTCGAGTCCCCCTGTTGGGTGTTGTCCAAAGATTGTTTATCTTCACTTGTGGTTTATGCAAGTATAGGCTTATAAGCTGGCCACGAGTTCTCTCACATTGACAGTGGCTTGACGAAAATTGCAGATTGACCCCTCACTCATCTGGTGCCTTCGGGAGGTAGAGATGTTTGAGATATATATATCTCGAACTATCTACTTCTTTTGTAAGGTCTGATGGCGTAGTGGGTTAAAGCATACTAGTTATGCCAGCTACTGGAAGGTAGTTGTGCTTTCTGGGTTCGAGTCCCACTGGTGGGTGTTGTCCAAAGATTGTTTATCTTCACTTGTGGTTTATGCAAGTATAGGCTATATATATATAATATATATATATATATATATATATATATATAATATATATATATATATATATATATATATATATATATATATATATATATATATATATATATATATATATATATATTTATAGCAGTTCTTTCCTGTAGACATATTTTATTAAATATGACCGAAAAAGTAAGATTAATAATTCTAACACGAATTTTCCTCAATCTTTCGTACATTATGCTTCACTGTTGGAGGTAAATCAAAAATCACTTCTCCAAAATTCATTTTTTTATTTCTAGTCTGACGCGACACGGGGCGCGTTTCGTAAAACTTATTACATTTTCAAAGACTTCACAAATACACAACTGATTAGAACTTGCGTTTCCCTGATTTTATATCTACATTTGAGTGAGGTGGGAAGGGTGATGTGGCATTACATTTGAGTGAGGTGGGAAGGATGATGTGGCATTAGAGGATATTAATAGGGTATTAAAAAGTATCAACACAAGACAGAACACGAAACAATGGATATTGAATAGAAGTGTTTGTAGAAAGCCTATTGGTCCATATTTCTTGATGCTTCTATATTGGAGCGGAGTCTTGAGGTGGGTAGAATATAGTTGTGCAATATTGGCTGTTGATTGCTGGTGTGACTTCTTGATGTGTAGTGCCTCGCAAACGTCAAGCCGCCTGCTATCGCTGTATCTATCGATGATTTCTGTGTTGTTTACTAGGATTTCTCTGGCGATGGTTTGGTTATGGGAAGAGATTATATGTTCCTTAATGGAGCCCTGTTGTTTATGCATCGTTAAACGCCTAGAAAGAGATGTTGTTGTCTTGCCTATATACTGGTTTTTTTGGAGCTTACAGTCCCCAAGTGGGCATTTGAAGGCATAGACGACGTTAGTCTCTTTTAAAGCGTTCTGTTTCGTGTCTGGAGAGTTTCTCATGAGTAGGCTGGCCGTTTTTCTGGTTTTATAGTAAATCGTCAGTTTGTATCCTCTGATTTTTGTCTGTAGGGATAACGTTTCTATTAACAATATCTTTCAGGACCCTTTCCTCTGTTTTATGAGCTGTGGAAAAGAAGTTCCTGTAAAATAGTCTAATAGGGGGTATAGGTGTTGTGTTAGTTGTCTCTTCGGAGGTTGCATGGCTTTTCACTATATATATATATATTATATATAATATATATATAATATATATATATATATATATATATATATATAATAATATATATATATAATTATATATATATATAATATCGTACCTAGTAGCCAGAACGCACTTCTCAGCCTACTATGCAAGGCCCGATTTGCCTAATAAGCCAAGTTTTCCTGAATTAATATATTTTCTCAATTTTTTTTCTTATGAAATGATAAAGCTACCCATTTCATTATGTATGAGGTCAATTTTTTTTATTGGAGTTAATTGTTAACGTAGATATATGACCGAACCTAACCATCGCTACCTAACCTAACCTAATCTATCTCTAAAGGTTTGGTTAGGTTAGGTAGCCGAAAAAGTTAGGTTAGGTTAGGTTAGGTAGGTTAGGTAGTCGAAAAACAATTAATTCATGAAACTTGTCTTATTAGGCAAATCGGGCTTTGCATTGTAGGCTGAGAAGTGCGTTCTGGCTACTAGGTACGACATATATATATATATATATATATATATATATATATATATATATATATATAAGTAGAATAGGAAATGCCACATAGAGCCACCTATGTAAGGAGATCAGATAAGAAATCAGAAGCGGGGAGCCACATAGTGCCACTCCATATTAGGTCACCCAAGGTGTGAGTGGTAGCAGTCGAAAAAACAGTGAAGATAGGTATCTATTATGCGCCACTATGATCATGTTCATTTATACAGTAAAGTATGACAATATATTTAAGTAAAAATGAATTTATTTGTATAATAAACACTCGTGGGTGAGTGCCAGTTACGCCCCCACATTCCTCTATGGGGCAGGTGTAAAACAGGTTCCTCCCGGTGAGGGTGGTTGCCCGTACCCTTCCTCGCACCTAATGGCCTTGACTTTACCGTAACAGAGTTCCACACCCAGCGGAGGTTGAGTGGGTCTTATATAGGGGTATTAAATTATAAATCTCCTCCAGGGTTAAAAAAATCAAAGAATTTATTAATGTTTTATTAGGTAAAAATCACAAATGATGTATAAGAAGTTAATTATGGCCCCTATCCCTCTCCCCCCTCCACCTCCCCTTCCTCATCTGAGTAGAATTCTGACGTCTCCCCATCCGTGGTGAGTGGGGGGAGGTCTTGACCCCCTCCCCCCTCTCTTGGGGAGTGGGGTGAGTTGGTTGGTTGCCTTTGGACGACTTTCCTTCTGACTCTCATCTGAAGTGTTCTGGAAAGAGATGGGGAAAATAATTTATAGGACTATATCTTTTATTTGAAAAATATTCTATTTCCTCTAAGAACAGTTAGTACATACCTCTCCCCCTGCAGGAGCGACCTTGTGTCCTCTACAGCAGGCATCATCAATTAGGGTACGTAACAGCATCTTGTTTGGGGCAGACCTTCCTCGTAGAATTACTACTCTACAAATGTGGACAGGTCCTAAGAATTGCACTGAAAAAAAAAGAAGAGGTAAAATAGAGGTTGAGCAAACTTTCTATTGTGGGAAAAAAATAAATCTTTACCAGAAAGTGAGGGTAATACTAACCAGGCCCTTCAAGGACTTCAATCTTCCCTGCGTGTGTTTCTGGGGAGACGCCTTCCATTTGTAGGATAAGGGGGATGGGGGTCTTCTAGGGAGGTTGTGGGGTGAGAGGTGTTTTATATGTGGGGTAATCCCCCTGTTAGGTGGGTTGCCTAGCTAACAAAATATTCTCTACACCACCTATAAGAACCAACCCTTACTCCTCTACAAAATGTCCTAACACAGTGATGTTTCATAGGAAAATATCGTCTCGCATAAGCGAGGGCTCGTTTATCATTTAATTTTAAACTAACGCTTGAAAATACATTATGTAAGTATGTACTGTTGAAGGCAACCCCAGGTGACTCACCCTATGGACGAACATTACGCAATACAGTCCACAAGCAAGGGTAAAATCACTCTGGAGTCTGTAGCACATTCCA
>NC_059586.1:21052401-21064901 GCF_020424385.1 Procambarus clarkii
GGGGACTCCATGATGAGGCGGCATACTCTAAGACTGGCCTTACGTAGGCAGTGTAAAGCGCCCTAATGCCTCCTTACTTAGGTTTCTGAATGATGTTCTAACTTTTGCCAGTGTAGAGTACGCTGCTGTCGTTATCCTATTAATGAGGATCCCACAATCCTCATCTGTCACAGCTCTTCTCATTAATTTTGCGTCATCCGCAAACATTGACATATAGGACTCTTGTTGACATGTCGTTCACGTATATTATATATGTGTAGTCCTGCCTTATTCGTATTACTTTTTTCATAGAATTCCAGACGGTTTGTTAGGCATGATTTTCCTTACCTGAACACATGTTGATGTTTGTTTACTAACCTAATGTTCTCCAGGTGTGCAACAAGTCTTAACCTGATTATTCTTTCAAGCATTTTGCAGGGGATGCTTGTCAGTGATACGGGTCTGTAGTTAAGTGCCTCCTGCCTATCACCTTTGTTGAAAATTGGTGCCACATTTGCCTTCTTCCAGCAACTGGGCAATTCTCCCGTCATAAGGGACTCATTAAAGATCCTTGCCAGAGGCACGCTGAGGGCCTGCGCTGCCTCTTTTAGTATCCACGGTGATACTTTGTCTGGTCCAACTGCTTTAGTTGCATTTAGTGTTGTCAATTGTTTCATTACCTCCTCTGCTGTCACCTTTATATCTGATAGTCTTTCATCTAGGATAATCTCTTCTAACAATGGGAGCTGCTCAGGCTCAGTAGTGAACACTCCATGGAAACTGGCATTCAGTGCCGCGCAGATTTCCTCGTCACTTTCTGTATTTGCACCCTCTGTTTTCCTTAGTCTTGTCACTTGGTCGCTCCCCGACTTTTTTATTTTAAATGGCTATGTAGGAATTTAGGTGGCTTTTTCGCTTTGATCGTAATATCGTTCTCATAATTTTTGTCCGATATTCGTCTTATGTTAATGTAATCGTTCCTACCTATATTGCATCTGATCCTGTTGTTCTCTGTCCTTTGTCTTCTGTACTTCCTCCACTCCCTCCTGCTTCTCATTTTTGCTTCCTGACACTGTCTATTAATTCATGGGTTATTATATTCCTCTCTTACTTTTTTCCTTTACTGTTGGTATAAATCTCTCGTGGGCCTCCTGGCATTTCCATATGACTAGGTTCATCATGTGTGCATGTGTACTCACCTAGTAACACTCACATGTGTGTGTGTGTGTACTCAACTATTTGTACTCACCTACTTGTGCCTGCAAAATCGAACATTGACTCTTGGATCCCGCCTTTCAAGCCATCGGTTGTTTACAGCAATGACTCCGGTCCTATTTCCCTATCATACCTAGTTTTAAAATTATGAATAGAATTTGCTTCCACAAAGTGCTCTTTAAGTGCATTTCATTTTCCCACTACTCTCACGCTAAAAGAAAACTTCCTAACTTCTCTGTGGCTCATCTGAGTTTCCAGCTTCCATCCATATCCCCTCGTTCTGTTACTATGCCGTGTGAACATTTCGTCTATGTCCACTCTGTCAATCCCCCCCCCCTAAGTATTTTATACGTTCCTATCATATCTCCTCTCTCCCTTCTTTTTTCTAGTGTCGTAAGGCTCAGTTCCTTCAGGCGCTCTTCATACCCCATCCTTCGTAATGCTGGGACGAGTCTTGTTGCAAACTTCTGAACCTTTTCCAGTTTCCTTATGTGTTTCTTCAGATGGGGACTCCATGATGAGGCGGCATACTCTAAGACTGGTCTCACGTAGGCAGTGTAAAGCTCCCTAAATGCCTCCTTACTTAGGTTTCTGAATGATGTTCTAACTTTTGCCTGTGTAGAGTATGCCAGTGTGTGTGTGTGTGTGTGTGTGTGTGTGTGTGTGTGTGTGTGTGTGTGTGTGTGTGTGTGTGTGTGTGTGTGTGTGTGTGTGTGTGTGTGTGTGTGTGTGTGTGTGTGTGTGTGTGTGTGTGTGTGTGTGTGTGTGTGTGTGTATGTGTGTGTGTGTGTGTGTGTGTGTGTGTGTGTGTGTGTGTGTGTGTGTGTGTGTGTGTGTGTGTGTGTGTGTGTGTGTGTGTGTGTGTGTGTGAGAGTGTGTGTACTCACCTAGTTGTACTCACCTAGTTGTGTTTGCGGGGGTTGAGCTCTGGCTCTTTGGTCCCGCCTCTCAACCGTCAATCAACAGGTGTACAGATTCCTGAGCCTATCGGGCTCTGTCATATCTACACTTGAAACTGTGTATGGAGTCAGCCTCCACCACATCACCCCCTAATGCATTCCATTTGTCAACCACTCTGACACTAAAAAAGTTCTTTCTAATATCTCTGTGGCTCATTTGGGCACTCAGTTTCCACCTGTGTCCCCTTGTGCGTGTTCCCCTTGTGTTAAATAGACTGTCTTTATCTACCCTATCAATTCCCTTCAGAATCTTGAATGTGGTGATCATGTCCCCCCTAACTCTTCTGTCTTCCAGCGAAGTGAGGTTTAATTCCCGTAGTCTCTCCTCGTAGCTCATACCTCTCAGCTCGGGTACTAGTCTGGTGGCAAACCTTTGAACCTTTTCCAGTTTAGTCTTATCCTTGACTAGATATGGACTCCATGCTGGGGCTGCATACTCCAGGATTGGCCTGACATATGTGGTATGCAAAGTTCTGAATGATTCTTTACACAAGTTTCTGAATGCCGTTCGTATGTTGGCCAGCCTGGCATATGCCGCTGATGTTATCCGCTTGATATGTGCTGCAGGAGACAGGTCTGGCGTGATATCAACCCCCAAATCTTTTTCCTTCTCTGACTCCTGAAGAATTTCCTCTCCCAGATGATACCTTGAATCTGGCCTACTGCTCCCTACACCTATCTTCATTACATTACATTTGGTTGGGTTAAACTCTAACAACTATTTGTTCGACCATTCCTTCAGCTTGTCTAGGTCTTCTTGAAGCCTCAAACAGTCCTCTTCTGTTTTAATCCTCCTCATAATTTTAGCATCGTTCGCAAACATTGAGAGAAATGAATCGATACCCTCCGGGAGATCATTTACATATATCAGAAACAAGATAGGACCGAGTACAGAGCCCTGTGGGACTCCACTGGTGACTTCACGCCAATCGGAGGTCTCACCCCTCACCGTAACTCTCTGCTTCCTATTGCTTAGATACTCCCTTATCCACTGGAGCACCTTACCAGCTACACCTGCCTGTCTCTCCAGCTTATGTACCAGCCTCTTATGCGGTACTGTGTCAAAGGCTTTCCGACAATCCAAGAAAATGCAGTCCGCCCAGCCCTCTCTTTCTTGCTTAATCTGTGTCACCTGATCGTAGAATTCTATCAAGCCTGTAAGGCAAGATTTTATCCTCCCTGAACCCATGTTGGCGATTTGTCACGAAGTCCCTTCTCTCCAGATGTGTTACCAGGTTTTTTCTCACGATCTTCTCCATCACCTTGCATGGTATACAAGTCAAGGACACTGGCCTGTAGTTCAGTGCCTCTTGTCTGTCGCCCTTTTTGTATATTGGGACCACATTCGCCGTCTTCCATATTTCTGGTAGGTCTCCCGTCTCCAGTGACTTACTATACACTATGGAGAGTGGCAAGCAAAGTGCCTCTGCACACTCTTTCAGTACCCATGGTGAGATCCCATCTGGACCAACAGCCTTTCTAACATCCAGATCCAGCAGGTGTCTCTTGACCTCCTCTCTCGTAATTTCGAACTCTTCCAAGGCCGCCTGGTTTACCTCCCTTTCTCCTAGCACAGTGACCTCACCCTGTTCTATTGTGAAGACCTCCTGGAACCTCTTGTTGAGTTCCTCACACACCTCTCTGTCATTCTCTGTATACCTGTCCTCGCCTGTTCGAAGTTTCAATACCTGTTCTTTCACTGTTGTTTTCCTTCTGATGTGACTGTGGAGTAGCTTTGGTTCGGTCTTGGCTTTGTTTGCTATATCATTTTCAAAACTTTCTCTGCTTCTCTTCTCACCCTGACGTACTCATTCCTGGTTCTGGAAACTTCTCATCTGTTCATAATTCCCCTTTCGGTATGCCAGCCTTTTGATTCCTAGTTCTTTTTTGGGGGAGATAAGTCCTAGCTCTACCAGGTACTCAAAGTTCAATACACTGTGGTCACTCATTCCCAAGGGTGCTTCCATCTTACCTTCCCTTATATCCCACTCATTTAGGGTAAATATCAAATCAAGCATCTGAGTTTCCAGTTTCCACCCATGTCCCCTCGTTCTGTTATTATTACGTGTGAACATTTCATCTATTTCCACTTTGTCAATTCCCCTGAGTATTTTATATGTCCCTATCATATCTCCTCTCTCCCTTCTTTTTTCTAGTGTCGTAAGGTTCAGTTCCTTCAGATGCTCTTCATATCCCATCCCTCGTAACTCTGGGACAAGCCTCGTTGCAAACCTCTGAACCTTCTCCAGTTTCTTTATGTGTTTCTTCAGGTGGAGCCTCCATGATGGCGCGGCATACTCTAAGACGGGTCTCACGTAGGCAGTGTAAAGTGCCCTAAAAGCCTCCTCATTTAGGTTTCTGAATGAAGTTCTAATTTTCGCCAGTGTAGAGTACGCTGCTGTCGTTATCCTATTTATATGTGCCTCAGGAGTTAGATTAGGTGTCACATCCACTCCCAGGTCTCTTTCTCGAATCGTTACAGGTAGGCTGTTCCCCTTCATTGTGTACTGTCCCTTTGGTCTCCTGTCACCTGATCCCATTTCCATAACTTTACATTTACTGGTGTTAAACTCCAGTAGCCATTTCTCTGACCATCTTTGCAACCTGTTTAAGTCCTCTTGGAGGATCCTACAATCCTCGTCTGTCACAACTCTTCTCATTAATTTTGCATCATCCGCAAACATTGACATCTATGATTCCACTCCTGTAAACATATCATTTACGTAAATTAGAAAGAGGATTGGTCCCAGCACCGATCCTTGAGGTACTCCACTTGTTACTGTTCGCCAGTCCGACTTCTCGCCCCTTACCATTACCCTCTGGCTCCTTCCTGTTAGGTAGTTCTTCACCCATACTAGGGCCTTTCAGCTTACTCATGCCTGCCTCTCAAGTTTGTATAGCAGTCTCATGTGTGGTACTGTATCAAAGGCCTTTTGGCAGTCAAGAAATATGCAGTCTGCCCAGCCTTCTCTGTCCTGCCTCTGTCCTTGTTACTTTACCATAGAATTCTAAAAGGTTTGTTAGGCATGATTTCCCTGTCCAGAACCCATGTTGGTGCTTGTTTACAAACCCAATGCTCTCCAGGTGCTCAACAAGTCTTAGCCTAACTATTCTTTCAAGTATTTTGCAGGGGATGCTTGTCAGTGATACGGGTCTGTAGTTAAGTGCCTCCTCCCTATCACCTTTCTTGAAAATCGGTACGACATTTGCCTCCTTTCAGCAACTGGGCAATTCTCCCGACATCAGTGACTCATTAAAGATCATTGCCAGAGGCACGCTGAGAGCCTGCGCTGCCTCTTTAAGTATCCACAGTGATACTTTGTCTGGTCCAACAGCTTTATTTGCATCCAGTGTTGTCAACTGTTTCATTACCTCCTCTGCTGTCACCTCTATATCTGATAGTCTTTCATCTAGGGTAATCGCTTCTAACAATGGGAGCTGCTCAGGCTCGGCTGTGAACACTCCATGGAATTTTGCATTCAGTACCTCGCAGATTTCCTTGTCGCTTTCTGTATATGCCCCTTCTGTTTTCCTCAGTCTTGTCACTTGGTCATTTACCGACATCGTCCTTCTTATATGGCTATGTAGTAATTTAGGTTGCTTTTTCGCTTTGACTGCAATATCATTCTCATAATTTCTTTCCGACACTCGTCTTATGTTAATGTAATCATTCCTAGCTCTGTTACATCTAATCCTGTTGTCCTCTGTCCTTTGTCTTCTGTTCTTCCTCCACACCCTCCTGCTTCTCACCTTTGCTTCCTGACACTGTCTATTAAACCATGGGTTATTATATTCCCTCCTGCTTTTTTCCCTTATTGTTGGAATAAATCTCTCTTCAGCCTCCTTGCATTGCAATATGACTTGGTTCATCATACCTTGCACTGTTTTTCCTCTAAGTTCTTCCTCCCACTGCACTTCTCCCAGGTAGTCCCTTATTCTACTGTAGTCCCCTTTTCTGTAATCAAGTCTCCTTTTTCGGACCTCTTGTCCTTTGGTCACAATTTTAAGCTCCATCATGTAGTCAAATACTAGGACACAATGGTCACTGGCTCCTAGTGGTATTTCATGTTCCAACTGCTCGATGTCTTCTACATTCTGGGTGAAAATGAGATCTAATAGGCTGGGCGTATCCCCTCCTCTTTCCCTAGTATCTTCTTTCACATGCTGTGTTAGGAATTTCCTGTCAATAACGTCTACCAGCTTCGCTCCCCGCCATGGGGATTCCTCGTTTCCCAATCTATCTCTCCGTGATTTAGGTCCCCCATGACCAGCAGCTTCGCTCTCATTCTATGCGCTATAGTTTGTGTGTGTGTGTGTGTGTGTGTGTGTGTGTGTGTGTGTGTGTGTGTGTGTGTGTAATGTTAGCAGCAGTGTCATGTCAGCGGCCTTGTGTTTGCGTGTGTGTATGTAATGGTAACAACATTGTCATGTTAGAGGCCTTGTGTACATAATGCTAGCAATATTATTGTGTTATCGGCCTTGTGAATATGTAATGTTAGCAACATTATCATGTCAGTGGCCTGCTGAATTTCTATACATACAATATCTATACAATTTCTATACATCCCAGCAGCTGTCGAATAAAAATAACAAAAACGTGATTTTATTTCGCCTCTAGAAAATTTTATAAGGAAAATTTTGGGTCCTTTTTCTCAAATATTTCCAAGAAATTTTTAACTTTGCACTTCATCATTTTCTACACTAGTTGGAATCACTTTGAAATAGGCCATATTACGTGTTATACTATGATCTCTATTACTCGCTGTTACCATAGTTCCTTTTACACTAATCACTTTATATGGTTTTGTATAATACGGCATATCTGGCTTTCCCTCTTTTTTTCTTTTTAACGAGAACAGTATCTCCAACCTTTATGAATTGTTCCTTTGCACGTTGATCATGAGCAATTTTCATTTTGCCCTTGGCTAGTGCATCCTTCTGAGTGAGACGTTTATCCGTTACCTCGGCTGGCATGACAGGTAGTGAGATCCTCATAGGACGTCCAAATAAAAGTTCGCCAGGTGACTTGCCCAGTGTTCCATGCGGTGTTGCACGGTAGTTCCTGAGAAAAGCATACATAGCTTGTTTCCAGGATCGTCCTTCGGCATGAGCACAGCGTAATGCTTTCATGAGAGGTTGCATGAATCTCTCGATTTCTCCATTTGCTTGTGGATGCAGTGGCATCACACGGCAGTGTTTGAATCCAATATACTCAGCAAAGTTGACGAAGTCTTGTCCATTGAATGGCGGTCCATTGTCCGTCTTGACAACTTCAGGAATGCCAAAGTTTGAAAAGATCTTGTCGAGTTTCGGGATGACAGCCTTTGCAGATGTGGAAGTAATGATTTCTACTTCTGGATAATGTGAGTAATCATCAATGACTACAATCAAGTACTCTCCAGTTGGTAGCGGTCCGCAGAAGTCCATCGATACTTCCATCCATGGTGCAGCAGGTAGTGGTGAAGGTTGTAGAGGTGTTGGTCTTGAAGTATCCATTGCAGCTTGGCAAGGGACACAGGCGTCATGTATGTCCTTTGCTTGACGATCTATGCCAGGAAACCACACCTTTTCTCGTAGCAGCTGTTTGGTCCTAACAAGACCTTGGTGTCCTTGATGTGCAAGCTTCAGAGCACGTTGCTGGAGAACAGCTGGAATGACAATACGAGTACCTCGCAGCACGGTGTCGCGTTGTTATGTAACACTTAATTCTGTCTGGATGCGTTCAAGTGCTTTGAATGCATCTTGGTCAACTCCTGAGGGTGGGATGCGTGGAAACTTTTTCTTCGTCAATGCATCCACTGTTGCTTGCAGAGTTTGGTCCTCTAGGGTTGCAGTACAGATTTCATCAAGAGTGAGAGCCTTAGGGACTGCATCACAGGTTACAGAGTGTACATATTCCTCGGCAACTTGTTGATGCTTAGTGATGGTTATCTTGAGGTTATCTTGAGATGATTTCGGGTTTTTTTTTTAGTGTCCCCGCGGCCCGGTCCTCGACCAGGCCTCCACCCCCAGGAAGCAGCCCGTGACAGCTGACTAACACCCAGGTACCTATTTACTGCTAGGTAACAGGGGCATAGGGTGAAAGAAACTCTGCCCATTGTTTCTCGCCGGCGCCTGGGATCGAACCCAAGACCACAGGATCACAAGTCCCGCGTGCTGTCCGCTCGGCCGACCGACTCCATGGTGATGGTGAAACTGTTGGCAGGATGTCGACTGATGTAATAAGCGGGATTGCCTGTACCCGGCTTGTATTTCATCGTAAAGTTGTATGGTTGCAGACGAAGAGCCCATCGCTCAATGCGAGCTGGTGGTTTGGACTTTGGATTATTGAAGACGGTCTCCAACGGTTTGTGGTCAGTGACAATCGTGGTGAAGGGTGCACCAAGCAGATACACATTGAAGTGTTCACAGCCCCATACAAGAGCAAGAGCTTCCTTCTCTGTCTGACTGTATCGTTGCTCAACATCTGTGAGAGAACGGCTGGCGTAGGCAATTACTACTCTGGAATCTGGTTGACCAGGTTTGTGTTGGGCTAAAACAGCACCTAAACCAACAGCACTAGCATCCACCGTTATCTCAGTGTCCATTGATGGATCAAAGTACGCAGCAGTCGCCTTCTCTACTAGTGCATCTTTCACAGCATCAAATGCATTTTGCTCGATATCACTCCAGTACCCTGATGCATTTTTCTTCAGGAGCTCACGTAGAGGCTTCGTAATAGCAGCAAAATCTGGAATGAAGCGAGAACAGTAGTTTGCCATTCCAAGAAAACTATGTACTTCAGTGGATGTTGAAGGAGGTGCAGCATTCTTGATATCTGCAACTTTCTTAGGATCTGGAGACAGACCTTTGTCACTAAGTACATGTCCAAAAAATTCAATTTTATGTTGATTGAACTCACACTTTGTTCGGCTTAGTGTCAGATTTTTGTCTCGTAGGCGTTGCAATGTTGCACGAAGAGCTTTGTCGTGTTCAGCTTGGGTACGGCCATAAACAATGATGTCATCAGACATGTTGTCAGCATTAGATATATCTTGCAATATCCTGGCTGATGATGTGCTGGAATACCTCGGCAGCACTGTTAATACCAAAACTCAGGCGCTTGTACCTATACAGACCTCGATGTGTCGTAAACGTTGTGATGAATCGACTCTCATCATCAAGTTCAAGCTGATGATAGCCCTTGTTTAGATCTAACTTGCTGAATACAGTTGCACCATTCAAGCGGTAGATCATACCATCTACAGTGGGTGTAGGATGGCGTTCACGCATTATTGCCTTGTTGGGAACACGCATGTCCACACAAATGCATATCTCATTTGGATTCTTCGGCTTTGGTGGAGTGACAATTGGGCTTACCCATGGTGTTGGACCTGTTACTGGTTCAATGATACCTAGTTCGATCAGCCTATCCAGTTCGGCATCGACTTTCTTGCGAGTATGGAATGGTTGTCGGCGATGTGGTTGGGCAACTGGAATTACATCTGGATTGATATGCAGATGTACTTTGCTATCAGTATAACAACCTATGGATTCAAATCGATCAAAAAATTCAGCAACAATAGCATCAACATTGTCTGCAGCTTCCATTGCTACAGCATTAGAAAGCTGAAGAAGCCCCAATTTGGTTGAAGTCTTGTAACTGAGTAAAGACTCCTTTGCATTCCTAACAACATGGAATGTAGTAGTGAGCATTGCATTCTTTGACTTAATCTCTGCAGTGAAAGTTCCAATCACTGGCAAGGCTACCTTTGAAGCATAGGCAGTGGCTTTGCCATTATAGTTTTCAAGCTTTGGGAACTGTTTTTTTAATTTTTTTATAGTGACATTCAGCAATGGTGTCAATGTTTGATCCAGTGTCAATGAGAACTTTGAGACAAATGCCAGCAATGTATACTATAGTCTCTGGGTTCTTTGAAAGATCATTCCATTCTGTGATTGCTTGTACTCCATAAGTGTACTCACATTCACTGTACTCTGAGACTGATTGTAATGAAATGTTGTCTTGTACATTGTAAACATTCTGGATATGAGGTGCAATATTGCGTTTACCACCTCGACCCCTATGACCTGATCCTCGTACAGTGCTTTTATTCACTGACTGTGGTTTCTTTAGTGCAGACCGACACATAGCACCAAAATGACCTAGTTTTCCACACTCATAGCACTTCTTACCTTGAGCAGGACAAACATTATCTTGGTGTGGGTAGTTTCTTCCACAATTGTAACATTTATTGTTGACACCTTCTGATGTGGGTTGTTGTGATTGCTTGAGTCTTGTTCCATGACTCCAGTTAGGATGTGGTTCTCGGCTCAATTTGCTGTTAGGTTTGCCATGATATCTTTTATGATCACGGTGTCCTCCCTGAACCTTAAGTACCTCATCACTGTTAGTAACAGTGGCAGAGCTGTTGTTGGCACTGCACTCCACGACACGAGCATCACGTGCAGCATCTTCCATTCGACAAGCCATATCCAGTATCTTGGTAAGAGAACTTTCATCATCAACAAGTTCTAGAGCTCTTCGACGGAGACGTGAAGATGTGCATGTTTCAATTATTTGCTGTTTGATTTCTTTGTCAACATCAGTAAACTCACAATGGGCTGCTAAACCCTGCAGACGTGTATGGTATTGATCAACGGTTTCATTAGAGAGTTGTTTTGCTCTCCTGAAATGCATAATTTCCATTGCAGTATTTTGCCTTGGCTTGAAATGCTCTGTTAGTTTGGCTTTGGCAGTGTCATAATCTTTGGCACCACCAGTGTCTTTCAGTGTGTCAAAGATGTCACAAACTCTATCACCTGCATAATGAAGTAGAAAGCACGCTTTCTTTCTCCACTTTTGATGTCAGAAACTATCAACAAATTTTCAAACCTTTTAAGCCATTTGGTCCATCTCTGTGACAGGTTTGTCTGGTCACAGTCAGGATCAAATGCAGGAAACTGAGGTATATTTGCCTTTTTTTACTGAATAAATGTAAACTTATCACTTAAATGTTCCTCAGAATATTAAACACTTACTGCACTGTATATGTTAGTTAAGAATTCACTGTATTTACTTTAATTCTGCACTGTATATGTTAGTTAAGAATTCACTGTAATTACTTTAATTTTGCAAAGCACACAAGCATTTTAATGCAAACGTTCACAGCAGTGCACAATATAGCAGCAACTGACGTCTTTCCTAGCCCTTGTGTACATGTGTTGTCGCTACTCACAGCAGCACAGCAGTTGGAACAGCGTACTTAGCAGTTGGTACAGCAGTTGGCAGCAGTTGGTACAGCAGTTGGCAGCAGTTGGCACAGCAGTCAGTTCACAGTGTGAAGAATTGTAGCACAGAGCGCGTTTCGTACACAAAACATCGGGTTTTGTATACAGCATCAAAGCGTCGTTTCGTACACAGCGTCGGCAGATTCCTCAGTACTCAGCTTCAGTCAAAACAGCTTGGGTAGCACACAGCACTGGATAGCACACAGCATTGGTTAGCACGCAGCATCGGGTATGGTGCTCACAGACAGTAGGACTTCTTCCTCCTCCGGGGGCAAGACAGCATGTTTCTCCTTGTGTTTTAAGCTGAACAAATACCTGCGTTCACAGTTCATCTTTGTCGCCAGTGTGGTGTTTGTATGTATAGCTGAGGAAGTCTTGGTTGTAGGTTGATATAAAGCCATTGCTTGGTTACTGACTTTAATACTTATAAACAATTACATGACTAGTAGCTACCAAGCTTTGCGGGCGTCCTGTACGCTCTTGTTTACCTTCCACTCACGTCTGACTCGCAGCACATAGAAAACGGATGGTACCGTTTTCTGTGAACATGACAGAACATTCAGTCGATCACGACCCAGTAAACAATTTAAGGTTGCCACAACATATCTGGAAAGTATTTGAAAGGATTGGAAACATTTGTTTTATCGTATCTGATACGAATTTGTGTGTGGACTTAAATAGGTTTCCAAAACTTATAACCAAAACCTACGTATCTAAAACTAATTTGAGATGTTGTGGCAACTTTACAATCCAAACATGAATCATTCATAATCCATTCATATACCAATATGAATCTCTTATGAAAGGTTTGAGCCTATAATCTGAACCCTTTTCACATCTTTGTGTTTAAAGTTAAATATCTTGAAATAAAATTATATTATTTTATATTATATTATTATTTTTATTATATTTTATTTTATATTATATTATTATTTTCAATTTAAATATTAAAACCAATATAAGGGTAAAAAAAATCTAATAATTTATATTTCTTTTATTATTTACTAACAAATCAGCAAAAATACAAAAAACATATGCCCTATAAAAATACATATATATAAATATATTTATATAAAT
>NC_059586.1:21067401-21092401 GCF_020424385.1 Procambarus clarkii
AATGGATATTGAATAGAAGTGTTTGTAGAAAGCCTATTGGTCCATATTTCTTGATGCTTCTATATTGGAGCGTAGTCTTGAGGTGGGTAGGATATAGTTGTGCAATAATTGGCTGTTGATTGCTGGTGTTGACTTCTTGATGTGTAGTGCCTCGCAAACGTCAAGCCGCCTGCTATCGCTGTATCTATCGATGATTTCTGTGTTGTTTACTAGGATTTCTCTGGCGATGGTTTGGTTGTGGGAAGAGATTATATGTTCCTTAATGGAGCCCTGTTGCTTATGCATCGTTAAACGCCTAGAAAGAGATGTTGTTGTCTTGCCTATATACTGGGTTTTTTGGAGCTTACAGTCCCCAAGAGGGCATTTGAAGGCATAGACGATGTTAGTCTCTTTTAAAGCGTTCTGTTTTGTGTCTGGAGAGTTTCTCATGAGTAGGCTGGCCGTTTTTCTGGTTTTATAGTAAATCGTCAGTTGTATCCTCTGATTTTTGTCTGTAGGGATAACGTTTCTTTTAACAATATCTTTCAGGACCCTTTCCTCCGTTTTATGAGCTGTGGAAAAGAAGTTCCTGTAAAATAGTCTAATAGGGGGTATAGGTGTTGTGTTAGTTGTCTCTTCAGAGGTTGCATGGCTTTTCACTTTCCTTCTTATGATGTCTTCGACGAAACCATTGGAGAAGCCGTTATTGACTAGGACCTGCCTTACCCTACAGAGTTCTTCGTCGACTTGCTTCCATTCTGAGCTGTGACTGAGAGCACGGTCGACATATGCGTTAACAACACTCCTCTTGTACCTGTCTGGGCAGTCGCTGTTGGCATTTAGGCACATTCCTATGTTTGCTTCCTTAGTGTAGACTGGAGTGTGGAAACCTCCGCCCTTTTCCATGACTGTTACATCTAGAAAGGGCAGCTTCCCATCCTTTTCCATCTCGTAAGTGAAACGCAGCACGGAACTCTGCTCAAATGCATCCTTCAGCTCCTGCAGATGTCTGACATCAGGTACCTGTGTAACATTAGAGATCACGAGGCCTAGGCCTATCTGTGACCACACATCCGGCCTCCCTGGCCAGTTACCCTCTCACACCTCACACTCTTAACTCACTCTCACAATCACTCTCACTCTTACTCTCAATCACTCTTAGACACTATTACTCACTCTTACTCTCAGTCATCCTTACTCACTCTTACTCACTCTCATACTCACTCTTACTCACTCTTACTCTCACTCTAACTCTGTCACTCTTACACTGTCACTCTTACTCACTCTCAGTCACCCTTACCCATTCATACTCACTCTCTCACTCTTACTCTCATACTCTTACTCTCAATTACTCTTACTCTCAATCACTCTCAATTACTCTTACTCTCAATCACTCTTACTCTCACTCTTACTCCCAATCACTCTTACTCTCAATCACTCTTACTGTCATTCTTACTCTTACTCACTCTTACTCTTACTCTCAATCACTCTTACTCTCACTCCTACTCCCAATCACTCTTACTCTCAATCACTCTTACTCTCATTCTCAATCACTCTTACTCTCATTCTCAATCACTCTTACTCTCACTCTAACTCTCAATCACTCCTGCTCTCTCTCTCAATCACTCTTACTCTCATACTCACCCTTACTCACACTCTGTCACTCTTACTCTCACTCACTCTCAGTCACTCTTACTTTTACTCACTCACTCTTACTCACACTTACACACTCTCTGGCACTCTCATTCACCTTCAGTCACTCTTACTCTTACTCTCAGTCACTCTTACTCACTCTTACCCACTCTCGCTCACTCTTACTCTAGTTAATAAGAACACGCCAATATAAGACAACAAAACGTTTTCAGATTCTTTCACACCACTTTCCAGCAACTTTTATAATTTATATAAATTATCTTAGGGAATAATACATAAATTATATATTTAAACATGATATTAGTGTTTAGTGGAATGCATAAGGAGTCAAATTGTGTTAAAAAGAGCGATTTTTAGAAAATTTGGAAAATTACTTTTTTCTGATCATATTATAACTAAATGGATTTTGAACGTTTCACTGAGCCAATGAATATCATTCACAATTTATTAATGAATTTTACAAAAAAACACCATAAATTTTATATTCAAACATGTAAAAACTATTTGTAATACATTAGGAACAAAATAGTTGTAGAAAAACAATTTATTATAAAACCTTTGTGTTTGGATTTTTTGATTAAAAGTTTCTCAAAGGCTCTCCTGCACCATTCTCAATGCAAATCATTCCCACACCTATGGGAAGAGATAGACGAACGTTTTCTAGATGATTTGTGTTTGCTGGGGACTGATTCACGGCTGAATTTCTATAAATAACATCTTCCAGCAGCTATCGAATAAAAACAACAAGGACGTGATTTTATTTCTACTCTAGAAAATTTTGCAAGGCTTAAACACACGTTGCAAAATTTAGGGTCCTTTTTGTAGGAAATTTTAAATAAACAATCAGTCGATTATGAGGTAAGTAGAGTAGAAAGCAGGTTAGCAGCCCGCCACACTCTGGTCCTGGTTCAGAATTTATACGTTTGTTGTATGTCAACCCGTTCTTGCACTTTCGTACAGTCAATATTGACTTATTAAATAAGTGCTTATGTGACATACTAGAGAAAGTTGGAGAAAGGACCACACAAAATACATATTGTCCAGTACAATAAGAAGTCAAAGAAACATAATACCCAGGATTAAATGTATACATAATCATTATTTTTTAGCATATATAATATATTTGGCATACTAGGTTGATTTTTACCGAATAAAATAAACAGTCACGCTGACTTGACACCCTCCATTGGTAGTGCTCGCTTTCAAGCTTGACATATGCAGTATGGGATGGCATGCAGGAAGGACCCTCTGAAACGAACGTCCCTCGTGCTTGTTAAGACACGAGGTTATGCACTGGGCTCTTTTCCTCTTCAGTCGCCCTTGCTAAGGGAATCCCTGTTATCCTTTGTTTGTAATATACTCTTTAGTCGGGCTATAGTGTATTTATAATAATATTGTGACTGATCAAATTGGAAGAAATATTTTTTGAATGTAATTTTAATATGTAATGTTAGATATTGTTTCAAGGATACTATAATGTTGGTTAAATATAACAGATACTATGTCAATGTTAATAAATTATCCATTTTAAGTTGTATGTTGTGCTTTTTTTAGCATATATGTTGATACTATGTGGATGTTATGTTAAAAGTTTGTTTTGAGACTTCCAAATATTCCATATATATAAAGCAGAATTATTAATATATTTTATTGGCACAGGGTGAATCATGATTCTTCGTCATCATTCTCCTGTGATCATTGAACAACGACACCCTCTCCGACGTCGTCGTTCTCCTAGAAGTGCGTTGTCTACACTGGATGCTGAGAAGCTTAGGGATATACTAATTAGAAAGAAGAAAGTGATTAAATGGATCAAGATTGATCTAATGCATTTCATAGATTATCTAGGTAAACCCACCACAATAAATGTTGAAAAAAACAGGAATAATGATTGATTTATATAAATAATAACTAGACAATCAAGGCCTGATTTACTTAATAAGCCAAATTTTTCGAAAGTCATATATATTCGAAAATGATAAAGCTTCCCATTACATTACATATGAGTTCAGTTTTTTAAATTTGAGTTACAGTCAGTAAGTCATGATACTAAAATAATATAATAATATTAAAACAAATTGTTTGTTAATTAATGAAAATCCCACTGTTGAAGTGGCAAATCGGGCCTTATACACTAAGCTGAGTAGTACGTATGGCAATAATATATATGTTGTAGCCAGAACGCCATACTCTGCCTACTATGCGTGACCCGATTTGCCTAATAAGCAAAGTTTTCCTGTTCATTTTATTATAAATGGAATAATGTTTTCAATTTGAGTTCAAACTAACATAGTTAAATATAATTTGGCATATGTGGGAGCATTATGTGTTCTCGCGCTGGCGAGAAATTAGCAAAAGAAGAGTGTTTAGGCCGGTAGCTTAGGCCCTTTTGGACACCGAGTCGGCGCCGGCCCCTACATTCTCCCGCCAAAACGTTATGACGACAGTGGCACCAGATTGGTCAAGAATGGTGACGTGGCACAGGGAGCCAATGAGAAACGCCCCTGGCAAGTATGTCGTCACGAGTGTAAGGGGGTCCGGGCAGCGCGCCCCGTGGGGCCAAGGAGTTTGACAGGACACATCGAGGAGGTCGGACGTGTGATCAGGGGTCCTGTCAGTCTGACAGTTTTCGCCCCGCTCCGGTGGATTTACGCATCACCTGTAGGCTGCAAGCACCCTGTGAGGTCTTCCTGTATTCCGTGTGTCGGACAGAAGAAGGAATTGACGAGAAACGAGCATCAAGTGCTCCAGTGACAGGTGCTGTGCAAGAAGTGAAGTCTGAGCAGTTACGTCTGGGACGACTGTGCAGTTTCACCAGTTAGGTGATGACGTAGCGGCAGGGCCAATTCACCGTGAGGCAGGAGAAGGATTAACTAACTGGGAATATGAACGACTGCAGCCGAGAGAAAGGACTCCAGACGTAGTTGTGAGGAGAAGTCGAACGGCCAGGAGACCGACTCCAACCCTTCAAGAGGTTGTGGAGAAGCACGGAATCTGCAGAGGGAAGAGCATGGAGAAGACGCGTTTTTGGGTGTTGGTTGGGTTCTTGGAGAGAGCATCAGTGTGTGTGGGGGGGTGTTCCCTACAACGAGTCGAGAGCCGGGACCAGGAGCTTCAATTTAACTCTCAACAGAGGACGAGTCCACATCATTGATGGTGGAAGTAGGTAATTCAGTTTTCCCTCCCATTCCCCCATAGCTAGCTATTTAGCCAGAGTATCTTCTATGTAGTGAGCAGGGCTCACCAATATCTGTCATAATAAGGCACAGTTGTGAAGGGAGATGCTATAGAGAGCTCTCATGAGATATATATGGTGTGTGAGTACACCTGTGATTTATCGAAGAGATTTCTGTAACGAGGACATTCAATTCGTGTGTCATTTATATTATTAGTTTGTGCCAGAGAATATATATTTATAAATGTACCATTTATTAGTGTAAGGCTGTGTGCCCAGTATTACCACATTATTATAAATATTGATGAAGTGATCTATATATATGCTGGAGTTATTGAATAGTATATTCATGTGTTTATTGCCAGTATAGTGATTTGGTGTGTTTATTGCCAGTATAGTGATTTACTGTGTTTATTGCCAGTATAGTGATTTACAGTGTTTATTGACAGTATAGTGATTTATAGTGTTTATTGCCAGTATAGTGATTTACTGTGTTAATTGCCAGTATAGTGAGTTACTAAGAATTTAAAGAACTAGGCGCTTCACACCAAGACAGTAAGTACAAGTGACCAGAAAAAAGTACAGTGAACTGTGTGAGTGGGCGTGGCATCTCACGAATTGCCAAACGTTCGATAATACTGTATTTGGAGCGTGGGAAAATGTACAGCGGTGGGGGAGTGTTGCCATTGCATAGTGTTCCAGATTTATGAAGAGGGAATGATTGCTGCTCATGTACTTCGTTGCCTTGTTGCTGATCCAGAGTTATAATACTTTAATCTTTTAAGTAAAATACAAAACCACCTGTGTGTTTGTTATCCTTCCATTACTTTGTTGCTATTGGGTCCATTGAAAAGAGAGAGTGGTTGAGACATATACCTGCCTGTTACCCAAATTTGATTAGTGTTCTCTTGAACCACTACTTCCATAATCCCACAATTCCCCTGAAGTGTTACTGGACACGGGAAACACCAGTTGGCGACCTTTTAGTTAGCAATAGAGCCCTCTGTCGGGGCGGGCACATGATCAAGAGAGTAGATCATGTTCCCCCTCATCTTCAGGCTACGAGGCCGGCCGGAGGTAGACTGGGAGATTCTCCAGGTGAACAGAGGCACCTTGAGGATTGAGTGAAGACCCGCAGGGCTACAGTAAGTAACAGTTATCACTACTAGTATTTGGTGGTGACTGGTAAGAGAGAGAGACACCCCGACAAAGGTTATAGCAACTATTACAATGGTAAAGTTGTATGGCTTAGGTACACATATTTGGGGATTAGGTAACACTAGATACAGTGCGAGTTCAAAGCACTAGGTAGGAAACTATGAAGATAAATTTAGATACTTTTTGGTTTTATTTTTGAATAAGACAAAAGTTGAACCGTTTTTCAATTCGTTAGGGAGTGAATTCCATAGACTAGGTCCCTTTATTTGCATAGAGTGTTTACACAGATTAAGTTTTTCCCTGGCGATATCATAGAGATATTTATTTCTGGTGTAGTGATTATGGGTTCTGTTACATCTGTTCAGGAAGATTTTCAGAACAGGGTTTGCATTAAAGAACAGGGTTTTGAATATGTGAATTTCACAAGAAAATGTGTGGAGTAAGTTTATGTTTGGCATGTTTAGAGATTTAAGCAAAGCTGGGAGGGGGGGGGGGGGAATGAGGTTTGTTTGAAAGCAGAGTTTGTTATTGTTCTGATAGCAGATTTTTCCTTGGTGATGATGGCTTGAGGTAGTTTGCAGTGGCTGAACCCCATGCACTGGGACTATTTGTAAGATAGGGATAGATTAGTACGTAGTATAGTGTGAGGAGAGCAGAGTTTGGAATATAATATCTGATTTTACAGAGTGTATACCTACCGTTTATGAGACTTTCTTGGTTATGTGTTGTATGTGAGTGCTGAAGTTGAGTCTCTTGTCTAAGAATGGGCCAAGGCACTTTCCATCATTTTTATTGCTGATGTTAACAATGTTTATCTGAAGCTGAATTGTATTTTTTTATTTTCTTCCAAATAAGATGTAGTAGTTCTTTTCTATGTCTAGTGTGAATTTGTTGGTTGACATCCATAAGTAGACTTTTTAATTCATTATATACTCTGTTATTTAATGTGTGTTGGTTTAGGTCTGAGTAGATGAGGGTAGTATCACCAGCAAACAATATAGGTTTAAGAATGCTAGAGACATTAGGCAGATCATTGATGTATATAAGAAATAGGAAAGGTCCTCCATTATGAATGTTGGATTGACTGGTGGAAGGAACCACTGTTTGGTAAGACTGGGAAGTCTTCTGGTTGC
Organism: Procambarus clarkii; assembly: GCF_020424385.1. NCBI lineage: Eukaryota > Metazoa > Arthropoda > Malacostraca > Decapoda > Cambaridae > Procambarus > Procambarus clarkii. The sequence goes on from NC_059586.1 coordinate 21,074,500, forward strand.
TTGGTAAGAGCTGAGGTGATGGGTATAGCGTCATGGGCTCAGTTGGCATGGTTAGGAGGGTTGGCTTTTTGGTTTCAACCTGGGCCTATATTTTTTTTCCTGTCTGCAAGGGCAGCGGTGTGATATTGCAGAGTGGTCGCCATTACAAAGAGAACAGCGATGGGTTGTTGATTTAAAGATGGAGTAATGATGGTCCTGGGTGCAAAAGCTGCACTTTTGGACGGGGTGCTGACACCTGTTGGTAGGGTGAGAATAATCGTCGCACCGAGAGCACTGTTGGAGCTCGTGAAATCGTTCCTTCATCACTTGGAAGGGTAGAATCTTGATGCCGAAGCAATGGAGACCATATGTGGCAGCCTGGTAAGCCCCGACTAAGGATGTGAAGGATATCTTCATGGTGGTGCGCTTGTCATCGTCGGTATCGTTGCTGCAGAATATATCATCGAATACCCCAATGCCCCAGCCCCATACATCATCCTACTTGGGGTACTTTAACCTGCGGCCCCTAAAATGGAAGTCTCCTAGCTAATGCAGTTATATCAGAGAGAATTCCGGGAAGTAGCCTAAATGAGCAGTCACATGCAAATGACCTGCTACGGATGTGCGACAGGTTTGCCTTAAACCAGCAAATAGTAGAACCAACTAGGAGAACACGTTGGACCTCATTTTCACTAATAATGATGAATTGATCAGGAACATAATGATTACAAATACCTGTTACTCAGATCACAACTTAATTGAAGTTCTGACAAGCATGGGGAATAAACCTTCAAACCAGTCTCGATTCCCGGTGGAGAATATTTCAGCAAATTCAACTTCAAGAATAAACAAATAAACTGGGAGCAAATAAACCAAGACTTCACAGAAATAAGCTGGGAAGAACATCTAGAAAATACAAACCTGAACCAGTGCCTGGAAACAATAAGCTCAGTAATATGAGCTCATATTACTGAGCTCAAGCTCAAAAACAATAAGCTAGAAATATGCTTAAACCGCATTCCTCTAAGAAAAAAGAGGAAGATATGCAGATTGGAACAGGAACGTCGTTTCCTCTATAGGCGCAGAAAACGAATTGCGGAACAACTTGAGAGTTGCACCCGGTCTCAAGAAAGGCGAAGAAGGATACATAGACAAATAGAAACAATCGAACTAAAGCTACAACAATCATACAAAACCCGGGAGAGGCAAAGAGAGAAAAAAGCCATTAGTGAAATAGAGAAATATTTTTTTTCCAATGCAAAATTAAGATAAAAAAAACACATCTAGCATCGGGCCCCTGCGAAAGGAAGATGGAACTTTCCCAGAAGATAAAAAAAATGAGCGAAATACTGCGAAATCAGTACGACTCTGTTTTCAGCGAGCCACTAAACATGCTAAAGATTGATAATCCAAATGAATTTTTCATGGATATGATACCAACATCAAATCATATATCAGAGGTCACCCTATCCCCACTGGATATTGAAAAAGCCATAGACAGTATGCCTATGCACTTTGCACCAGGCTCTCATTCATGGAACTCTATTTTCATCAAGAACTGAAAAAAAACACTATCGCAGGCCCTTCACATTCTTTGGAGAAAAAGCCTAAATTCTGGCTTTATCCCTGACATACTAAAAATGATAGAGATAGTACCACTACATTAAGGAAGAAATAAAGCAGAGGGAAACAATTACAGACTGATAGCACTAACATCATACAATTTAAAAATCTTTGAGAGAGTGCTAAGAAGTAAGATCACAAAATTCATGGAATCACAGCATTTCCATAACCCCTGGACAACATAGTTTCAGAACAGGGCGCTTTTGCCTATTACAGTTGCTGGACCACTATGACATGGCACTAGATGTCATGGAAGACAAACAGAACGTTGAAGTAATTTATACAAGTTTCGCAAAATCCTTGGACAAATGTGACCATGGTCTTATTGCACATAAAATGTGTTCTAGAGGAATTACTGGAAAAATAGGCAGATGGATCTACATTTTCCTGACTAACAGAACCCAATGAGTAATAGTCAACAACAAAAATCCGGACCATCACCCACGAGGAGCTCTGTCCCCCAGGATACTGTGCTTGCTCAAGTATTTTTCTCATCCTCATATCGGACATAGACAAGAACGCAATCTATAGTACTGAATCACCCTTTGCAGATGACACTAGGATTTTTATGATGCGAAGACAACATAAAGGACATGGTGAACCTGATGTAAATCAGGTCTTTCTATGGGCTACAGAAAATAATATGGTAAATAACGAAAATAAGTTCCAGCTCATGCGCTACGGAAAAAAAAATATAAAACGGAAACCACGTACAAAACGTAGACAAATCTTAACATAGAACGAAATGGCAATGTTAAGGATATCTGTGAACTCATGATGGAAGACCTTACCTATAAAGAACATAATAAAGTAGCCATCACAACTGCAAGAAAAAGAACAGCTTGGATAACAAGAACTTTTCACACTTGAGATGCTATACCGATGATAATACTTTTCAAGACGCTAATGCTCTATAGAGTAAAATACTCCTGCACAATGACAGCCCCTTTCAAAGCTGGAGAAATTGCTGACTCGGAGAGCGTGCAGAGATCATTTACTGCTAGAATCCACTCAGAAAAACATTTAAACTATTGGGACCGACTAAAGAGCCCAAATCTGTATTCTCTTGAGCGCAGGCCGGAGAGATACATAATAATTTAAACATGGAAAATAGTAAAGGGGCTGGTCCCAAACCTGCACACAGAAATAACATCACATGAGCCCAGAAGACATGGCAGGATGTGCAGAATACCCCCCATTGAAAAGCAAAGGTGCAATAGGTACTCTGAGAGAGACCTCTATCAACATCAGAGGCCCGAGACTGTTCAACACGCTTCCACTACACATAAGGGGCATAACTGATCGACTCCTCACATTGTTCAAGAGAGAACTTGACAAACACCTCCAAAAGATACTTGATCAATCAGGCTGTGACTCATACGTCAGCTGCGAGCAGCCGCGTCCAACGACCTGGTAGACCAGTTTAGCAATGAGGAGGCCTGGTCGACGACCGGACCATAAGGTAACACACAGGTTCGGTTTTTTTTCCTCGATGTTGGCAATGATCTTCGTTTGATTTCTGTTTCCAGTGGCTGGTCCCACTGATAAAACTGTTCGGTCAGCGTTGTACTGATTTGAAAGAGAGGAAAGAGGTGGTGCACGTTGCGAAGTGTGCAATTGAAATTTTGGAGTTTTTCAAGATTCTACACACACGAGAAATGGAGGACAATATTCTCACCTTTTTGACCAAGGTCAATGGTTGGCGGCTTATTTAAGGATCTTCAAGACGTCGCTTTTGGTGAAAGCATGGCCGTCCATGGGACGAGTCCAGACTTTTAGGCGTTTGTGGCGCGTTGTTGTTGTTAAAACGCCCTCAATGGGTCCTAGTTGGGATGGATGTTTTATAAAGTTACTCAGGCTTGCTGGTGTGTAGACCGGGTGTGTGTGTGTGTGTGTGTGGTGTGGTGGTCAATTGATGTCTGGTAGATGATTAATCGCTTCTTGATTGCTTATATGATTGGACTACACCTCACTTCATCGTCCTCCAATTGGTTAGAAGGAATTGTAGCTGGAAATTAGGAAAGAGGTATGAGTTTCGTCATTTGTGCTAACAAGAGTTGTGCTATTCTCATTTAGCTAATGAGTTTGGAGCGAGTATATTGTTTACATAATATACTTCCTACAGAACACCCCCTGCCAGGAAATAAAAGAAAAAAGAAATACAACAAAAATGCGAGCCTGTTGTTCCCTTGATCGCTGTGGAGCATGTAGTTTGTTACTTAAAGATGCAGGGCAGCGTGTGTGGACAAGATTGATATAGCAGGAGAGAAAAATGTACACGGTTGTTGCATCATGGGTCTCTGGTGGAGCATGTAGATCCGGGGCGGATGGGCTTGGGCACCAGGACCAGAGAAGGTAATGTAGGCATGTAGTTAGGCCAACGAGGGAATCACTGTTAGATCTGAATTGTCCTGGCGGCCACGAAGAGTTGGAAACGCAAACTGTAAGTTTTGTACTGCGCAAGGAAAGTACTTGAGTCGGCAGAGTAGCATAATGCAGGGAACGTGTAGATTAATCTGAAGAAAAAGCAGCTGCCGTGGGAGTCCCTGTAGGGCTAGCAGAAAGTTGGCAGGACAGGCTGTAGATCCCACATGACGTAGTTACTGATGAGGTTGTCTGATGAGTAAGTAACGATCTTGGTGCAACAAGCAGGAGCAGATGACCATGCAGAGAAAATTAAAATGAAAATAATGAAAATTATTGCTGTGGCAAGGTTTCAGGCAGAGTTCCACGGCAGGTGGCAGTGGTCCAGCGCAGGCAGTAGCAGTAGTGGTCCAGCGCAGGCAGTAGCAGTAGTGGTCCAGCGCAGGCAGTAGCAGTAGTGGTCCAGCGCAGGCAGTAGCAGTAGTGGTCCAATGGGAGGCCATGTTGTAATCCGTCGGGGCTTGGTGGCTGGGTAATACTGTCATTCTCTGGGTCAACAATGTAATGCACAATTATGTTACATTGTTGGGTAGATTAGATACAGTGTTTAATGGGTTTTCATATTTATTTAGTTGTCGTGGTTATAGCAGTCAGTTGCTGGCAGTGTCGTAGACGTTGAGACGGAGCTTGGAGCAGAAAAGAGAGTTGAGTGCAGCCTGAGTCACGGAGCTCAGTGCGGGAGAACATTGCGGCTCGATGCGGGATGGTGAGTGCCGAAGCTCTATGAGGCTAAGAGCGTGGGGAACTCGTACGGGAACGAGAGCATGAAAGCTTGATGCAGTCGGAGTTTACTGTCTGCTCCGTGTCGAAGCTGAAGCGTCTTGGGGTCGGTTGAAACTGAATTCGCCGATTGCTACATTCTTGAGGTTGAAGGTGTGTGGTAACTCTCAAGCGTCTGTACTGAAGTTAACAACACCACTGTGTAAATTCAAGTTTTTTTGCAGGGATATTCTTGTGCGGGCCCTAATTCTCTGGCTGGCCCACTAAGTGTTACATATTTCAGTTTTACTTAGGCGGAGTATGAACATTTATGACTCATATGGTCGCTTCAGTAAGATTTTGCCCATGTGTTTAACAACTTCCTCTGCTCTGTTGAATCTAAATTGAAGTCTTAATGGGTTTGTAACTCTGCACTGTGTTAGATAATGTTTCAGTGGTCTGTTGGGCATTTCCTCTCATCTTCCGCAACCTGTAAGCCTATTTCCCTTGCACATGGGTATCCATGCCTGATGCGATGTAATTGTACTTCTGTTGTTCTACTGCTCCCTTTCATTAAAATAAGGTGTTCGTAGGTAGTGGAATTCTTGTACCAACCCGCAGATCCTGGCGTTGCAACTGCTATGTTGTGGTCACTGTACATCTTTTCTATTGCTCTATTTATAATTACTTTCATAATCTGTGATTGTCTCTGTGGTATGTAAATGTCTACATTTCTTCTCTTAGTAGCAAGTTTTGCAGCTTCATCTGCAAATGTCAATTCCTATTATTTCCACGTGACTTGGCACCCAGTTGATAAGTACCCAACGGCGTTGACATTTGAGTGTTTGTAATAAGGCTATGACATTTGTGATCAGATGGATGTTGTCACGTATTTGTTCTTGTTGCAAGGTTTCAATGGCAGTTCTCGAATCTGTATGTATGATAACCTGTTGTCAGTGTTCAGCAAAAGCATGTTTCAAAGCCTTTTGAATGGCTAGCATCTCTGTTTGTAAAGTTGAACACTCATTTGAGAGTCTCCAACTATTTACACAGTCTCTTGCCTTAACTACAGCAGCCCCGGTGTCCAGTTCTTACTGGTCTACTGATCCATCTGTGAAGTATTTGAAGCTCTCAGATGCCAAGTTTGCTTCTATATGCATCTGTGCAATATTACGTAGCAAATGAGGATTATTCTGGTTAATTTTTCCTTCAAGAGCCATAATCATAAAGTCTACTGGCAGAGATTCCCAAGGGACTTGCATAACAAAGTCTTCATGTATTTTGTCGACACCCCTCTCAGGGATTGTGTTTGTTATTTCGAATGTATTGATGGTGTTTATCGCACAATGGGTCCTCCTGTTGCTGTTGGAGGCTCTTCTGTCCCGAGTTAGTGCTCCAGTGATTATATCTTTAAGTGAACTGTTTCTAGGTCTAGCCAATATCTTGGTGAGCATGCATGCAGCAATCCTTTTTACCTTCCATTCACTTGTATTGTATCGAGTCTCGAGACCCATACAGTCCCGTTGAATGGAATGTCTATTTTCCATGGAAGTGTGGATGGCAATTTATAATAGATTTTACCTTTATTTCAATTGACGTTAGCTCTGTTTCTAGTCTTAAGTTCAGCATTTTAGTCCTTTTGGGAGCCCCTGTTATGACTCCTACTGCATAATTTTTTATAATCTTAACGTTTGCTCACTGACCAGGAGAAAGAGTGAGCAAGACAGGCGCTGTATAATCAACTAGGGAACAAACAGTGTATATGTAAAACATTCATAACACTTTGTGTCCCACTCATAGACGGGGCCCTGTGATTGGTATTATTATATTAAGCCGTGATTTTGCTTTCTCCTTCAGATATAGAATTTGCTTGTTGAATCTAAATTTTAGAATTTATCCACACTCCGAGATATTGGTATTGTGTAACCCAGTGAAGGTTAATGTCTTGAATGCGTAGGTGCCTGTCAGGAGTGTTGCCTCCTAGTCTCATTGCCTTAGGCTTCTGTGCCGATAATTTAGTCCAAAAATGCTGCATTCAGACGTTACTTTATCTAACGCCCCTTGTGCTTTATTTAGACAAGAAGGACTTGTAATGACGAATGCTGTATCATCAGCATAGCTTAGCAATTTAACCCCTTCTGCAAATGTCATGGTAATAAGGTTTTCCACAAGGATGTTAAAAAGACTAGAATTGAGGACTCCTCCTTGTGGAGTCCCATTCTCATGCAAGTGGTAGTCCGACACTTGTCCTTGCAACTTTACTCTAGGCATACCTGTGACTTAGGTGATCTTGAATCCATCCTAGCATATTTCCCTTTACACATTTTTTAACTAAGGTGTGTAAAATTGCTTGTGGGCTTGCAAGTTCGAATTCTTTTTCTAGATGAAGGAAGATCACTATAGCCGGACCTGAGTTAACTGTTCCTAGTGATGTTGCTATGCGGTTGGCAGTACCTACTCCTCTAGTGAAGCCAAATATGTGTTTCTGCAGGTCTCCAGTCTTCCACAGTAGCCTATTTAAGACCATCCATTCAGCAGTTTTACTAATGCATGATGGTAATGAAATGGGTCTGTTCATTAGTGTTAACGAGAATTGTGCTACTCTCATTAAGCTAATGAGTTTGGAGCAAGTATATTGTTTACATAATATACTTGATACAATTGCTTTGATTCTGATAAAGTTAGGGAGCAAGCTTTAACGGATTATGAGACAACTCTTGAAGCTCGCCCCCAGTCCAATTGGAGCCTTAGACCTACCACAACCAAATTTAGCAAACTAAATTTGCTAATATTCAGATAATTTTTTTTTTTTTGAGAAATGGATTTGCTCAGCTAAAGCCAAGATGGTTGATGCACTCACAAAATTAATTTTATTAGAATGATTTATATTGAATATGTCAGAAAAATAGCACAGTACTTAATAGAGAGGTATGAGGTAAATACTAATCTTGTTGATTTGGACAAACTGGCTAAAGACTACCAGTTGTCGGGCAAAATGTATATTAAAAGTACTTTTATTCCCAATGTTAACAAACCCTATAACTACAGCCAAGTGCAGATCAGCCCAACATAACCCCCCATAAATGTTATGCCATCTATTTCAGGCAAAACTAACCATGGTAAAATTTCTATCCCCATGACACCCAAGGGTGACCAATGGAGAAACCCTGGGGGTAATGTCCGTTCTCCTCAAAGAACATGTGGCCATTGTAATTGTACAAACCATATTGCTAGCCGCTGTTGGCAATTGTACCTGGAAAAAAGACTCAATGCTCCTATTGTAACTTAAGAGGCTGGATTACAGTATATTAGAAAAAATTATATTTCAAACTTTTTTACTAGTTGTATATAAAAAAGGCTGCAACTGTCCTACGTTTCATTATCGCAACCTAAATAGAAAGGGGGGGATTTTGTTTTTCAACGAATTTTACACATTTTCAATAATTCATTACAACCACAGGTTTCAAATGAAATCATTTCTGTGACACTCATCTATCACATTAGCATATAATAAAGGATTTGTATCAGAAGGATTATCCAAAACATGTTTAGTTTTACTAATACAAATATTCAAAGATCCCAAAATTTATGCAAATATATCATGTTTTTAAATATTTATAAAATCAATTAATAAGCTTAGGAATAAAGTATCTTAGATCAATTGTATAAACATAAACTCTACATATAAGGTGTAGGTTTCATGTAAATTGAATAAATTGAGTAAATTTCTGATATATGTGAATGATCTCCCAGAGGGTATAGAATCGTTCCTCTCATTGTTTGCTGATGATGCAAAAATTATAAGGAAGATTAAAACAGAAGAAGATAGTAGGAGGTTACAAGATGACCTAGACAGGATGAATGAATGGTCTGACAAATGGCTACTAAAGATCAACCCGAGTAAATGCAAGGTAATGAAACTAGGCGGTGGGAAGAGAAAGCCAGACACAGGATACCGAATAGGAGATGAAGTACTTCATGAAACGGACAGGGAGAAAGATCTAGGAGTTGATATCCCACCAAACCTGTCTCCTGAAGCCCACATAAAGAGAATGACATCTGTGGCATATGTTCTGCTGGATAACATCAGAACAGCCTTCAGGAACCTGTGTAAGGAATCATTCAGAACCTTGTATACCACGTATGTAAAACCAACCCTAGAGTATGCGGTCTCAGCATGGAGCCCGTACCTTGTAAAGCACAAGACAAATCTGGAAAAAGTTCAGAGGTATCTCATGAGGCTAGTCCCAGAACTAAGAGGCATGAGTTACGAGGAAAGGCTGTGTGAAATGCACCTCACGACACAAGAAGACAGAAAAGTAAGAGGAGACAAGATCACCACCAACAAAATTCTCAGAGGAATTGACAGAGTTGATAAGGATAAACTGTTTAACACGGGTGGTACGCGAACAAAGGGACACAGGTGGAAACTGAGTACCCAAATGAGCCACAGGGACGTTAGAAAGAACCTTTTCAGTGTCAGAGTAGTTAACAGGTGGAATGCGTTAGGCAATGATGTGGTGAAGGCTGACTCCATACACAGTTTCAAATGTAGATATGATAAAGCCCAGTAGGCTCAGGAATCTGTACACCGGTTAATTGACAGTTGAGAGGCGGGACCAAAGAGCCAGAGCTTAACACCCACAAACACAACTAGGTGAGTACCACTATACCAACACTACCATACCACACCACCATGGAAACCACAGCCATGAACACCATCAGTCACTACCACCAACTATGGCAATCACTCACCACTGCCACCAACCACAATAACCGACCACTACTGACACTAACCATAACCCACCAAAAACAACACCACCACAACTAGCATGTATTCTCCAATAAGTGAAAATGAATAAAAAAAAAGTGTGACCCACCTTTATTATGCTCCTGTTTTAGTTTTACTAAATGGAGAAATATATTTGTTATATTTCTACATTTTTATATACATTCATTTTTATAACATCAATAACGAAAACTACTTTTATACAACATTTAAGGTTACCACAAGATCTCAAATTTTTTTTTAGCCAAAGTTGTGCAGTAACCGTTGTGGCAACCTATTTACAACCACACACAATAACGTAGTTAATACATGAAAACAAACGTTGCCAATGCTTTCAAACACTTCCCAGGTAAGTTGTGGTAACCCAAAATTGTTTCCTGGGATGCTACTTACTATTGTGTTCTTTATGTAAGTTACTTACTTATATATACTAGTTATCATATCTGTTATGAATCTATTTTACTTAAGTATACTTGTAACTTTATTTTAAGTGTTCTGCAAGTTACTTAATCTATATAATATTACCATATTTGTATACGTACTTTATACTAGAAAAGTTTGTACTAATAAAAGTCCCCATCTATGGCGTGTTTCCATTAAGCTCAGAAAAGGAACCTGCTTGGAAAGTGGATAAATTTCGGTATAAAGGAAATATGCCTGCCGCCCTTCTTGAGTCGGCTGTGCGCGCATGGTATGGGGCACATTTAAGCACGCATCTTAGCACCGCTTTCCCTTATTTTCTGTGACTGAGCAGCGCGCAAACAGCCCCACCAACCTCCCGGGAACTTATAGTTCCCCCTATTGCTTCTCAGGGAGTATTTTTGTTCTGGTAGGTAGCATTTCTCTTGTCTATGCTAAAAGTCCTGGAGGTGGTCCTCGAATTTTTTGCGTGCATACTCATACTTCTATAATTATGTCCACACCTTGTCCTATTTTTTTTTTACCTTTGGAAAACCCTGTACTTGGTCGTCCTCCAAGGTTTAATTGGGGAGGTGCTCCACCGGAACCCCCCAACGTGTTATGTTTCCTTCTGACAGTAGACGTAATTCCATAACTTAGTTGAAAATACCCTAACTCATCTACACTTAAATTCAAATCAAGGTAAGACTTATAAAGTTTAAATTCTCTCTGCACATTTTAATTACAGGAAAGCAGTACGTGCTTTCATCTTGTGAAACTTTCAACGTGCTTGACTTGTACGTCAAGAGTAGTTGACGCAAGTCAACTACTCTTATCTGTAAGTTTTACTTAGTAATAAATTGGTTCTCTTACTTGTAACTATTTAAATAGTTACTTTTGGTAAATTACTTTATGTTACTTATGTACTTACTTTCTTTCTTAACTTATGTTACTTAATTTTGTTACTGTATGGTACATACTTTGTTGCTTTTGTTATTTACTTCATGTTACTTACTATTGTGTTCTTTATGTAAGTAACCTACTTATATATATTAGTTATCATATCTGTTATAAACCTATTTTACTTAAGTTTACTTGTAACTTTATTCTAGATTTTCTGCAAGTTACTTAAGCTATAATATTAAAATATTTGTAAATGTACTTTATACAAAAAAAAAATTGTACTGGTAAAAGTCCCCCATATATGGTGTGTTTCCTTAAAGCTCAGAAAATTGTGATTTATGCAGACGATGAGTCACAATAATGTGGCTGAAGAAATGATAACCAAAACACAACTCGGAAGATGGAGAACCGACGTTGTTTCAGTCCGTCCAGGACCATTATTAAGTCGTGTGATAGAAGAGATGATTGATTGATGAAGATTAAGCCACCCAAGAGGTGGCACAAGCATGCATAACTCGTGAGTTAGAAGAGAGGAAGCAAATATATGGTAAAAGAGTAAGATACGAGGTGAGGAGCAGGTAAGAGAAGGTAAGAATAAGGTATGGATAGGATGAATGTAAGAGAAGGTAAGAAAAGGAGGAATGTAAGAGTTAGGTAAGAATAGGATGAATGTAAATAATCAAATCACACTATTTGGTGATGGTCCAGGACGGACCGAAATGTCATCGCTTCTCTATCTTCTGAGTTGTGGTTTAGTTGTACTTAGGAGGCCTGGTCGAGGACCGGGCCGCGGGGACACTAACAAAAAGCCCCGAAATCATCTAAAGATAACCTCAAGATAGAAGATAGTCATCATGGTGATTTATTTTATAACTGTAGATGAGATTTAAAACAAAACGATATGCATTAATTATGATATTTTGAGCCAGGAATATTTAATATCAGTATATATATGTTAACCATTATCGTTCTTGTGGTTCTTACAGCCGTAATTTGCCCAAAACAACAGAACGTTCCGATGATGACTGTTGTTGTGATTGTCAACGTTATGTCAGCATTCTTTAACTCGCTTTTTTATTGTATTTTCGAAAAATACTACAATAAAAATGGTATTATGGTATCGAATGGTATTAAAAATCATTTGTATTGTATTGCAAATGATTTCAAATTGAACACTTTACTACGTAAAGTACAGTAACTTTGGCAGTATGTATTGGAAATAAAATGTCACAAAGCAATTTGCCCTTGGTCCAAGAAGCTTCTAGTGGCCAAAATTAGTAAGTTGGAAAAAAATGTAAAAGGGTAATCAAATTAAGGTTCACAATAACAGAAAAACACTGGTTGGCATGATAAGCAGGATTAGTAAAGGCGAGGAAAATTAGTTACCTAAAATTAATTAGGTACTTCCTAGTTCCTCTTTTTAACTGGTCATTTCATTAACATTTGGAGGGTCAATGAGATGGCCATTATGAAATAATCATATATAAATCATATATATATATGATTTTGGTCTAACTGCCTGGAGAGCCTAAATCATATCTATAAGATTTGCAGATTTAAAATATTTAAAATAGTCCTGCACATACACAGGGCTTACATTTGCTTCTTCAGGCCTCCAATAAACATCCCTCATCTTGGAAAAAATCATAAATTTTTCACTTAACTTGTACGGCCTTTATAAGAAATGAGGAATATTGCTTGGCAACATCACCATCCAATGTCTGAACGTTTAGAGCAGCCATATAGGAGAAACTTAAGTTTTTTAACAACATCAAATGAATGATTATCATTATATATATGAGACAAAATGTGTTCTATATGCAGTTTTAAGATTTAAGCTTATATATATCTATATATATATCTATATATATCTATATATCTATATATATATATATGTCGTACCTAGTAGCCAGAACACACTTCTCAGCCTACTTTGCAAGGCCCGATTTGCCTAATAAGCCAAGTTTTCATGAATTAATTGTTTTTCGACTACCTAACCTACCTAACCTAACCTAACCAAACTTTTTCTGCTACCTAACCTAACCTAACCTATAAAGATAGGTTAGGTTAGGTTAGGTAGGGTTGGTTAGGTTCGGTCATATATCTACGTTAATTTTAGCTTCAATAAAAAAAAATTGATCTCATATATAATGAAATGGGTAGCTTTATCATTTCATAAGAAAAAAATTAGAGAAAATAAATTAATTCAGGAAAACTTGGCTTATTAGGCAAATCGGGCCTTGCATAGTAGGCTGAGAAGTGCGTTCTGGCTACTAGGTATGGCATATATATATATATATATATATATATATATATATATATATATATATATATATATATATATATATATATATATATATATATATATATATTCGTATATTTTGGTAGCAGTCTTTCCTGTAGACATATATTATTAAATATGACCGAAAAAGTAAGATTAATTATTCTAACACGAATTTTCTCGATCTTTCGTATGTTTCTTTTCACTGTTGGTGGTAATTCAAAAATCAATTCTCCAAAATTCATTTTTATTTCTAGTCTGACGCGACACTTGAGCGCGTTTCGTAAAACTTATTACATTTTCAAAGACTTTAGTTTACACATACACAACTGAATAGAACTTACACATCTTCGATTTGTTTATATCTATATTTGAGCGAGGTGGATGGGGTGAGGTGGTATTAATAGGGTATTAAATTCATCAACACAAGACAGAACACGAAACAATGGGTATTGAATGGAAGTGATTGTAGAAAGCCTATTGGTCCATATTTCTTGATGCTTCTATATTGGAGCGGAGTCTTGAGGTGGGTAGAATATAGTTGTGCATTAATTGGCTGTTGATTGTTGGTGTTGACTTCTTAATGTGTAGTGCCTCGCAAACGTCAAGCCGCCTGCTATCGCTGTATCTATCGATGATTTCTGTGTTGTTTACTAGGATTTCTCTGGTGATGGTTTGGTTGTGGGAAGAGATTATATGTTCCTTAATGGAGCCCTGTTGCTTATGCATCGTTAAACGCCTAGAAAGAGATGTTGTTGTCTTGCCTATATACTGGGTTTTTTGGAGCTTACAGTCCCCAAGAGGGCATTTGAAGGCATAGACGACGTTGGTCTCTTTTAAAGCGTTCTGCTTTGTGTCTGGAGAAAGATCGAGAAAATTCGTGTTAGAATTATTAATCTTACTTTTTCGGTCATATTTAATAATATATATATATATATATATATATATATATATATATATATATATATATATATATATATATAATATATATATATATATATATATATATATATATGCAAACAAGCCTGAATGGTCCCCAGGACTATATACAACTGAAAACTCACACCCCAGAAGTGACTCGAACCCATACTCCCACAACTGGTATGTACAGGGACGCCTTAATCCGCTTGATCATCACGACCGGACAAAAGGAAGTGATAGCCGAGGCTATATGAACCACTTCCCCGCCGGCACTCGGATGGTAATCTTGGGCATAGCATTTTATCAAATCACCTCATTCTTTGGGGCACACGTGAGGAACACAAATGCAAACAAGCCTGAATGGTCCCCAGGACTATATACAACTGAAAACTCACACCCCAGAAGTGACTCGAACCCATACTCCCACAACTGGTATGTACAGGGACGCCTTAATCCGCTTGACCATCACGACCGGACAAAAGGAAGTGATAGCCGAGGCTATATGAACCACTTCCCCGCCGGCACTCGGATGGTAATCTTGGGCATAGCATTTTATCAAATCACCTCATTCTTTGGGGCACACGTGAGGAACACAAATGCAAACAAGCCTGAATGGTCCCCAGGACTATATACAACTGAAAACTCACACCCCAGAAGTGACTCGAACCCATACTCCCACAACTGGTATGTACAGGGACGCCTTAATCCGCTTGACCATCACGACCGGACAAAAGGAAGTGATAGCCGAGGCTATATGAACCACTTCCCCGCCGGCACTCGGATGGTAATCTTGGGCATAGCATTTTATCAAATCACCTCATTCTTTGGGGCACACGTGAGGAACACAAATGCAAACAAGCCTGAATGGTCCCCAGGACTATATACAACTGAAAACTCACACCCCAGAAGTGACTCGAACCCATACTCCCACAACTGGTATGTACAGGGACGCCTTAATCCGCTTGACCATCACGACCGGACAAAAGGAAGTGATAGCCGAGGCTATATGAACCACTTCCCCGCCGGCACTCGGATGGTAATCTTGGGCATAGCATTTTATCAAATCACCTCATTCTTTGGGGCACACGTGAGGAACACAAATGCAAACAAGCCTGAATGGTCCCCAGGACTATATACAACTGAAAACTCACACCCCAGAAGTGACTCGAACCCATACTCCCACAACTGGTATGTACAGGGACGCCTTAATCCGCTTGACCATCACGACCGGACAAAAGGAAGTGATAGCCGAGGCTATATGAACCACTTCCCCGCCGGCACTCGGATGGTAATCTTGGGCATAGCATTTTATCAAATCACCTCATTCTTTGGGGCACACGTGAGGAACACAAATGCAAACAAGCCTGAATGGTCCCCAGGACTATATACAACTGAAAACTCACACCCCAGAAGTGACTCGAACCCATACTCCCACAACTGGTATGTACAGGGACGCCTTAATCCGCTTGACCATCACGACCGGACAAAAGGAAGTGATAGCCGAGGCTATATGAACCACTTCCCCGCCGGCACTCGGATGGTAATCTTGGGCATAGCATTTTATCAAATCACCTCATTCTTTGGGGCACACGTGAGGAACACAAATGCAAACAAGCCTGAATGGTCCCCAGGACTATATACAACTGAAAACTCACACCCCAGAAGTGACTCGAACCCATACTCCCACAACTGGTATGTACAGGGACGCCTTAATCCGCTTGACCATCACGACCGGACAAAAGGAAGTGATAGCCGAGGCTATATGAACCACTTCCCCGCCGGCACTCGGATGGTAATCTTGGGCATAGCATAATGGTCCTGGGGGACCATTAGTTTGCAGAATGGTCCTGGGGACCATTCAGGCTTGTTTGCATTTGTGTTCCTCACGTGTGCCCCAAAGAATGAGGTGATTTGATAAAATGCTATGCCCAAGATTACCATCCGAGTGCCGGCGGGGAAGTGGTTCATATAGCCTCGGCTATCACTTCCTTTTGTCCGGTCGTGATGGTCAAGCGGATTAAGGCGTCCCTGTACATACCAGTTGTGGGAGTATGGGTTCGAGTCACTTCTGGGGTGTGAGTTTTCAGTTGTATATAGTCCTGGGGACCATTCAGGCTTGTTTGCATTTGTGTTCCTCACGTGTGCCCCAAAGAATGAGGTGATTTGATAAAATGCTATGCCCAAGATTACCATCCGAGTGCCGGCGGGGAAGTGGTTCATATAGCCTCGGCTATCACTTCCTTTTTGTCCGGTCGTGATGGTCAAGCGGATTAAGGCGTCCCTGTACATACCAGTTGTGGGAGTATGGGTTCGAGTCACTTCTGGGGTGTGAGTTTTCAGTTGTATATAGTCCTGGGGACCATTCAGGCTTGTTTGCATTTGTGTTCCTCACGTGTGCCCCAAAGAATGAGGTGATTTGATAAAATGCTATGCCCAAGATTACCATCCGAGTGCCGGCGGGGAAGTGGTTCATATAGCCTCGGCTATCACTTCCTTTTGTCCGGTCGTGATGGTCAAGCGGATTAAGGCGTCCCTGTACATACCAGTTGTGGGAGTATGGGTTCGAGTCACTTCTGGGGTGTGAGTTTTCAGTTGTATATAGTCCTGGGGACCATTCAGGCTTGTTTGCATTTGTGTTCCTCACGTGTGCCCCAAAGAATGAGGTGATTTGATAAAATGCTATGCCCAAGATTACCATCCGAGTGCCGGCGGGGAAGTGGTTCATATAGCCTCGGCTATCACTTCCTTTTGTCCGGTCGTGATGGTCAAGCGGATTAAGGCGTCCCTGTACATACCAGTTGTGGGAGTATGGGTTCGAGTCACTTCTGGGGTGTGAGTTTTCAGTTGTATATAGTCCTGGGGACCATTCAGGCTTGTTTGCATTTGTGTTCCTCACGTGTGCCCCAAAGAATGAGGTGATTTGATAAAATGCTATGCCCAAGATTACCATCCGAGTGCCGGCGGGGAAGTGGTTCATATAGCCTCGGCTATCACTTCCTTTTGTCCGGTCGTGATGGTCAAGCGGATTAAGGCGTCCCTGTACATACCAGTTGTGGGAGTATGGGTTCGAGTCACTTCTGGGGTGTGAGTTTTCAGTTGTATATAGTCCTGGGGACCATTCAGGCTTGTTTGCATTTGTGTTCCTCACGTGTGCCCCAAAGAATGAGGTGATTTGATAAAATGCTATGCCCAAGATTACCATCCGAGTGCCGGCGGGGAAGTGGTTCATATAGCCTCGGCTATCACTTCCTTTTGTCCGGTCGTGATGGTCAAGCGGATTAAGGCGTCCCTGTACATACCAGTTGTGGGAGTATGGGTTCGAGTCACTTCTGGGGTGTGAGTTTTCAGTTGTATATAGTCCTGGGGACCATTCAGGCTTGTTTGCATTTGTGTTCCTCACGTGTGCCCCAAAGAATGAGGTGATTTGATAAAATGCTATGCCCAAGATTACCATCCGAGTGCCGGCGGGGAAGTGGTTCATATAGCCTCGGCTATCACTTCCTTTTGTCCGGTCGTGATGGTCAAGCGGATTAAGGCGTCCCTGTACATACCAGTTGTGGGAGTATGGGTTCGAGTCACTTCTGGGGTGTGAGTTTTCAGTTGTATATAGTCCTGGGGACCATTCAGGCTTGTTTGCATTTGTGTTCCTCACGTGTGCCCCAAAGAATGAGGTGATTTGATAAAATGCTATGCCCAAGATTACCATCCGAGTGCCGGCGGGGAAGTGGTTCATATAGCCTCGGCTATCACTTCCTTTTGTCCGGTCGTGATGGTCAAGCGGATTAAGGCGTCCCTGTACATACCAGTTGTGGGAGTATGGGTTCGAGTCACTTCTGGGGTGTGAGTTTTCAGTTATATATATATATATATATATATATATATAT
>NC_059586.1:21094901-21197401 GCF_020424385.1 Procambarus clarkii
CCCCCCTCAAAGGCCCTGACGATCTTTTTCCAGCTGAATTTTAAAACCCAGCAGAGTTTTGTCATTTACGGATTCGGCAGGTAGGCGGTTACACGGGTTTACATTTATCTGGGTGAAAAAGCATCTCCTGTTTTCTGTTCTACATTGTGGTTTGTTGAACATGATCCCGTTGCTCCTTCTTTGCGATACATTTGACCTATTGAAGATAATGTCTGGACCGACATCCTCCAAATTGTTAAGTATTTTAAAGGTTTCGTTGAGATCTGCCCTGTCCTGCTTGGTTTGTAGTGTTGTTAGCCAAGTGGCCCTCAACAGTTCTTAATACGTCAGATGACTAAGCTCTAGTATGTACCTAATCTTAATTTCATGTTTTCTCAACCTGTGCTTTGTCTGCCTCGAGTATTATTGGCCAGCGCAGTCCAGTGGGTAAACCATTTAATATTGGGGAATTTTGGAAGGTTCTTCAAGGATGTTCAGCGTCCTTGATGGCATACACTGGAGGGAAAACCAGAGACACACGAAGATGGAAAATTAATAAGATTTTTTGAATCAAAATTATGATATTCAACAAAATCCTTAAGCTACTCCTGTCTACACTGGCAGATTGTAAGTAATTCTGACATGGACAATACATCAGAGATATCTCACGTTACTTTGAACCACGACCTCTCAACCAGCTGGAGATTCACTGCGAGTCAACCATGCTCTTGATGGGTCAGCCCTCCAGTCCTTCACTCTCCAGGCACTCTAAATTCTATCCTCTACAATAAGGTATATATGGTGTGACGGGAAAGTGTAGGAGTGTAGATGTTCGGCAGTCCTCCAATGGCAGGTGTCAATGCCTAGTCACACTTACAAAAAAAAAAGATAAGACTGCTTGCCTGTTTATCTGTGGTAAAGTAAGGGAAGACACGCAAAACACATAGTATGAACAATGAAACTTTAATTAATATAGAAAACAAATTATAAACAAAGAAAATCCCTTGGCAATGCACAGTGCAAACAAACAAGTCAACAAATATAACATAAATGAATAATAGGGATGATGTTACTCTACAATGATATAAATACACAGTGAAAAATAATCAGGTGCTGAGAATATGGCGCTAGCTGAGAAACATCCACCTGATACACAGCGTGTATCAGTTAGTTGTTCACTGCTTGAGAGCACAAGGATATTCTGACTTCAATGGCTGGTTCAAGCCCAGACATCGACTCGGGTAGAGGGCGCCAAGGTGCAGAAGTGCAGGTGTGCAGTCGGCGAGTCACCAATCAGGAGCAGGCAGGCTGGGAAGGGAAGTTGGCTGGTTGATAACGAGCCAGCGTGGAGGGAGTGTGGAGCAGGGGGTGAGTCTTGGGTACGTTTTACTCCTGGTCAAAACGTTTTTATGCTACTAGTAGACGTATCTTGAAGGTAGCATCTTATTGTTGTATAATATATGTAACTTGATGTAAAGAAGAGCAGGCTCAATCTCTCTTGAAAGAGATAATCGTCACAACTCTCTCCTGAAGCCTGCGCTTACGGGTGAAGTTACGTCTTCAGGTGGTAGAGTGGTAGGTGGAGCTGTCTCTACCTCATAGACTCTGGAGAGGGCGTCTACTATGATGTTGTCAGAACCTTTGATGTAAAAGATCTCCAGGTTGAAATTCTGCAGATATAAAGCCCATCGAAGAAGATGTTGATTGGTGAATTGGGCTTGCTGCAAGAAGCGTAGGGGATTGTGGTCCGAGTAGATGGTGGTAGACCGAGCACCTTGCAGGTATGATTCAAAGTGCTGCAAGTTCAGGACGATGGAGAGCAGCTCCTTTTCGATCGTCCTGTAATTCATCTGGTGTGGTTTTAACTTGTAGCTGTAGTAGCTAACAGGTAGAACATCCCCGCCTCGTTGTTGCATCAGGACACCCCCGATGCCGGTACCACTGGCGTCGACATGGAGGATGAAAGGCTTCGTGATATCTGGCGAGGCGAGAATAGGAATAGAACAGAGCAGGAATTAAAGTTGTTCAAAAGCAATGGTTTGCTGAATGGTCCAATGATACTGTTGCTTGGGGCTGGTTAAAGTGATCAATGGTGTCGCCACCGTACTAAAATTCTTCAGAAACCTACGGTAGTAGGAGGCAAGACCAAGGAAGCGCAGGAGCTGCTTCCTGGTGGTAGGCTGTGGGTAATGCTGGATGGCTTGGGTATGTATGTTTAACGGAGCTATGCTGCCACTCCCTATCTCATGACCAAGATAACGCACTTTACCTTTAGCAAAGGTGGACTTGCCCAAGTTGATGGTGAGGCCGGCTGTCAGGAGCTAGGCAAACAATCGTTGCAGCTGGAGCAGATGTTTGCTTCAGGTATTGGTTGCCACAACGATGTCATCCAAGTAGGCGTAGGTGTTATCTAAGCCCTGGATGACGCAGTTGACTGCTCGCTGGAAGGTGGCTGGGGTATTACATAGTCCAAATGGAAGGCGTTCGTATCTGTAAAGGCTTAAAGGAGTGGTGAAGGCAGATATTTCCTTAGCTCGCTCCGTCAAACACACTTGGTATTATCCCTTGAGTAAGTCTAGCTTTGATAGATACCGAGCATTACCAATGGCGTCAAGGATGTAATCTATTCTAGGTAATGGATAAGCATCCTTGATAGTCACAATATTCAATTTCCGGTAATCGGTACACAACCTCTCTTTACTTTGCAGTTTCGGCACCAAGATGCAGGGTGAGGCCCAAGGGGACTCACAAGGGGTGGCCAGCCCATGATCCAGGAGGTACTGTATCTCAGCACGTATGACTTCCTTTTTGCTTGGGCTGATACTGTAGAAAGGTTGACAAATCGGTCGGGTGTCAGGGAGTAGCTGGATGTCGTGCTGAACCACATTACACTCCTGTAGATCATCACTGAACAACTTCTGATGTTCCTTGAAGATTCTGATGAGAGGAGCAATATTACTGTCCTGAAAATAGGTATGAAGATCATTAAGGATTTCCGAGTTGGAAGGCACTGACTCAGTGTTAGTGCTTTCGGGAGGAGAAGCAGGGAAGATCTCACTGTGGAGGTATGGACCTTTAAAGGTGGATAATGATACCAACACAGTAAGGGGAGTACCTTGATACTGCTTCAGGAGGTTGACGTGGCACAACTGGGTCTTCTGCCGCCTATCTGGAGCCTCAAGAACGTAGTTGTGATTGTTTCTGCACTCCTTGATGCGGTAAGGTCCTGAAAACTTGTTTTGCAATGGAGAACCTGGGATAGGAAAATATGCCAACACGAAGTCTCCTGGTTTAAATTTCCTTAGTTTGCTGCGTTGGTCAAAATGAGTCTTCATCCTCTCCTGAGCTTTCAATAGATTGTCATTAGCAAATTTACGTACTTTCTCTAGAATGTGTTTTAAGTTTTGAAGAAACTGGGGCACATTCTGAGGGTCACTGGCATTACATAGAGAGTCTTTGAAAGACTCTCAGAAAGAAGAGAGTCTTTGAGAGTCTTTGCATCTCATAAGGAGATACTCCTAGAGACTCATTGGGGAGACTTATGAAAATGCACATAATGAGGTCAAGTTGTTTATCCCAGACCTTCAAGGGTTCATTACAAAATTTCTTTAGGAGTGCTTTAATAGTCTGATGACTACGTTCAAGAGAACCCTGTGAAGCAGGATGATAGGGCTGGACAGTACCTGTGTGGTGTTGAACTCTTCCAGTGTCTTCTTGAAGAGATCACTGGTGAAGTTGGTGCCACAGTCACTTTGAACCTCTCTTGGAAATCCATACTGGGTGAAGATCTTCATTAGTTGTTTCACCACAGTAGCAGCCGTAATGTTCTTTACTGGAACTGCTATGGGGAATCTGGTGGTAGGACACAGGATAGTTAGTATATAGTCGTTGCCAGAACTGGTCCGGGCAAAAAGGACCAACACAGTCTATGATGAGTCTGTGGAAAGGTTCCGCAGGCACCTGGATAGGAGTCAATGGGGCCTGGGGAATAGAGATGTTAGGTTTACCTGCCATCTGACATGTATGACACTGTTGCACGTAACTTTTGACGTCTTTAACCATACCTGGCCAATAGTAGTCTTGTCTGATTCCGTGGTAGGTTTTGTTAAAACCATAGTGAGAAAGAGCTCCGTGGGTCAGGTGTAGAATGTCGGGCCGTAGGCTGGTGGGAACCACTAGTTGTTCGACATTTGCCATATCGTCGTCCTCCTGTAGCTTACTGGGTCTGTACCTGCGGTAGAGCAACTGATTCTCTAGGAAGAACCCAGGGATACTGTCAGGTTGAGTCTCAGCCTGGAAGAAAAATTGTGTTAATGATAGATCTTCCCTTTGTAACTTACGGAACTCCAAACTAGTAAGATTAGGTGGTAGATTCTGAGGGTCTTGAGGGACAGTGGTGGCAGTAGAATCAGCTGGTTGCGGGCGTGCAACTTGTGCATGGGTGGTCACCAAAACCGGAGGAGAAACTTCATCACTTTCTTGGACCTCTGCTGAAACATACTTAAAGATGGGATTGTCCACTACAGAGTTACACACCTGGGGTTTATCCATGATGATCAGGTTGGACGGTTGCAGATCTTCTGCCAAGTCGTTGCCCAGGAGAAGTTGTACTCCAGACATGGGAAAAAGCTATTCCCTGATGGCGACTTGGACTTCACCGGTCACAAAAGGACAATCCAGGTGGAATCTGGCGAGTGGATACGGAGTGGTAGCAGTGAGGTCAGTGATAAGGACAATTTCCCAGGTGTAGGTGATGTCAGGCACAGCTGATTTCAATATTATGGATTGAAGAGCCGCTGTGTCCCTCAAGATCTTCAATTTGAAAGTTCCCTCCGAATCTGTACCGTTGGCAGAGACAGTTCCAGGATACAGGTTTTTGCTGAAGAGAGAAAGATCATTAACAGGAACACCAACATTCATCACAGGCTTACCGGAGTTAGGAGGAGTCGGTTTGGGTTTAGGAGTTTCATTGCCTTTGTATTGGGCCTTCCCACATCTATCTATGGTATGTCCATAGAGTTTGCAATACTTACAATACAATTGAGAGCTTGCTTGATCGGCACTCACTTTATCGTAACTGTACCAAGACTTCTTACTGGGAGGTGGTGTTAGCCGGTGGATGAGGCTGTAGGTGTCAGCTGACTTCGCACATTTGATGTAGTCGGTTTCTTCTTTATCTGCTAAATATAAATGGACGGAAGGGGGAACACGTCTCAAGAATTCCTCAACTAGCATGACGTTGACGAGTTCTAAAAATGTAGAGACATGTGCTGCTTCCAGCCATTTCATGAAATATCTTTTCTTTGTATTGGCAATTTCTAGAAAGGTGGTGGTACTTGCCTTTAGATAGTCACGGAATTTTCGTCTGTAGCTTTCGGTGGAGAGAAGGTAGGCGTCCAAAACTGCTTGCTTCAGGGTCTGGTAGTCATTATCAGACACTAAGGTACTGAGAGTAACCGCAGCTGTGAGATGCACTCTGAAAAGGGTAGACCATTGATCTGCAGGCCAGCTAAGGTTTTTAGCTAGGGTCTCAAAAGTGGTGAAAAAGACATCAATCTCTGTCTCAACGAATGGTCGCATTAACTTACTTACATGGGAGACATTGAAACTTACGGGAAGACTAGCTGTAGCTTGTTGGCGCTGAGTGTGGTGTGTAGTTTCCAAGGCGAGTTCTTGTCGCCGGTATTCGAGAGCACTGTCAGCTTGCTGTTTATTGTACTCCCGTTGGATTTCCAGGTCACGTTGTTTTGCTTCAAGCTTTACTCTCTCACGCTCTCTGAATAGGGCCAGCTCACGTTCCTTTAGGGCCACCTCGCATTCTTGTTGTTCTTTCTTTATGGCAGCCTCATGTTCTTGTTCTTCTTTCCTGATTGCAGCTTCTTCTTTCCTCATTTGTAGAGCTGCTTTTTGTTGTTGATGGACTTCTTTTTGTTGCTCTCGCTCGAGCTTTGCAAGTTCGAGCTTGAGTTTCATAGTTGTCAGAGCATGTTTATCTGCAATAGAGTAATTTTCGTGAGTTTCAGAATCAATCTTCCCTTCGTCTAAGAGGTGATCCATTATTAAATTGTGCAATTCACTTTTGTTGGCTCCATGGGGAACATCTAGTTGATACTCGTATGCAAGAGTTTGTAATTCGATCTTTTTGGCACGACATAAGTTCCCTATTTCACCTGCTGGATCGTTACGAAAAGCTTGGAGACGAAACACGGGGAAAAATAGCAAATAAATGTACAAAGAATACTTGTGATATGGTAAGTGTCAGTAACAGGATAACGTGGCAACTGGTAACTATCCCGTGGAATTTTATATTTAACAATTAATGTTAATTTTAGAATAGCAAATGATTAGTCAATCAAAATCGCAGGAAATCTTGTACCCGGTACTCAATGTAAGAGAATAAGGGCAAGAAAATCCTACTAAATAAATGAAACTGAGTTTCTAAAACAAATGAAACATTTAATTGTTCCAAAAGTGAATAAGGTAGTCCAAGAATGTAGGCATACCTTGCCGAGACTCTATAGGACAGAAGCAAGGGTTTTCCAACTAATGAAATATGATACTTACAGAATTAGCGAACTTTGTGCTCTGAAAAAAGAAAGCTAATTCCCTACCTAAGTAAATATCATCATCTCTGACCGACGTGTAGGGGTGCGAGTGTCAACTGGTGACGAGAACTGCTGCTGAGGTCCCAACTCAGCAACTTAGTCCGTGCTAGAGGAACTATGGCCCTCTTTATCCTACTTCGGTCGGATTGCAGAAGATAGGGTGCTTTGACCCGAAGACAAACCAAAGTACCAGGGTACCCAAAATGATGATCTGTCTGAGATTGAGAAATATCCTAGGGACAAAAGGTGGAAAACACGAGTAATAACACAGAGGGAGGGATGACCAATTAAGAGAATGACTGAGGCCCCCAGTCACCACGTAATCCAACGTTATCCAACACTCACAATATGCTACTCTCGGAATGCACAATACACACAGCACCATATAAATATTAAAAATAATGAAAATATTGAAAAGCAACTGTATCAAAGCCAAGTACGCTTACCACAAATTGACGTTCTGGTACTAGTACCTGAGTGAAGCTCCTAGGACAGGCCCCCATTAAATATGACGGGAAAGTGTAGGAGTGTAGATGTTCGGCAGTCCTCCAATGGCAGGAGTCAATGCCTAGTCACACTTACAAAAAAAAAGATAAGACTGCTTGCCTGTTTATCTGTGGTAAAGTAAGGGAAGACACGCAAAACACATAGTATGAACAATGAAACTTTAATTAATATAGAAAACAAATTATAAACAAATACAATCCCTTGGCAATGTACAGTGCAAACAAACAAGTCAAAAAAATATAACATAAATGAATAATAGGGATGAAGTTACTCTACAATAATATAAATACACAGTGAAAAATAATCAGGTGCTCAGAATATGGAGCTAGCTGAGAAACATCCCACCTGATACACAGCGTATATCAGTTAGTTGTTCACTGCTTGAGAGCACAAGGATATTCTGACTTCAATGGGAGAATGAGAGAGAGAATGAGAGAGAGAATGAGAGAGAGAATGAGAGAGAGAGAGAGAGAGAGAGAGAGAGAATGAGAGAGAGAGAAAGAGAGAGAGAGAGAGAGAGAGAGAGAGAGAGAGAGAGAGAGAGAGAGAGAGAGAGAGAGAGAGAGAGAGAGAGAGAGAGAGAGAGAGAGAGAGAGAGAGAGAGAGAGAGAGAGAGAGAGAGAGAGAGATAACGAGAGAGAGAGAGCAAGAGAGAGAGAGAGAGAACAAGAGAGAGAGAGAGAGAGAGAGAGAGAGAGAGAGAGAGAGAGAGAGAGAGAGAGAGAGAGAGAGAGAGAGAGAGAGAGCGAGAGAGAGAGAGAGAGAACAAGAGAGAGAGAGAGAGAGAGAGAGAGAGAGAGAGAGAGAGAGAGAGAGAGAGAGAGAGAGAGAGAGAGAGAGAGAGAGAGAGAGAGAGAGAGAGAGAGAGAGAGAGAGAGAGAGAGAGAGAGAGAGAGAGAGAGAGAGAGAGAGAGAGAGAGAGAGAGAGAGAGAGAGAGAGAGAGAGAGAGAGAGAGAGAGAGAGAGAGAGAGAGAGAGAGAGAGAGAGAGAGAGAGAGAGAGAGAGAGAGAGAGAGAGAGAGAGAGAGAGAGAGAGAGAGAGAGAGAGAGGATTTTCCTGGTTGTTACAATACATACATACATGTGTGCATGCATATATACATAATATACAAGGACACTGGAGGATTCCTAAGTAAAACAAGAACAATGACTAAAGTCACCAAAACAATAATGCAACCAAATCACCTGTCCAAAATAATAATTCATCATTATTTCAACACTGGAGAAACAGAAGTGTCAAGTGGTTTCACAGAAAGCTCTGGTAATGAGACGGTCAAGTGGTATTACATTGCCATCCACAGTCTTCTTGAGGCCTCCCATCTTCTCTATTGTTTCTATGGCATAGTACCCGAGGATGCCCAACACGAGAAGGATGATGAAAATGATCACCTTGGAATTGAGGCAGAGGACACTGCTACTGGCATAGGAGGCACTATAGCCAAAACACATCCATAGGACGGAGTTGGTGAAGGCCTCATCCATCTGCTTAGGGAAGACCACGGCATACAGCACTGAGGGTGGAAGTTAGGACAAATGTTTACTCACAAGCTGTGACAGATAAAACAATAGGTTGAAGAATTCATCCCTATCCTTTTTTGTATTGTACTGCAAATGTTATTTTTTACTGACAAAAATGATTATGAAGAAAAGTTATAAACAGATGTCCTTTGGTCATACCAGTAACCTGCGTCTGCCAGATAGCATCAGACAATCCCCAGATGCCACCTATGATGAAGAACCAAATCATGTCGTCGGGTTGTGGTACCCAGAAGATCATGACGAGGATGAGGCCCAAGTTGATGAGGAACCCCAAGGTGAATACTGTCACTAGACCCAACACCTTCACTAGGAGGCTCATCCCCAACGCGCACACAGCCGAACTTGCACCAAAACATACTATGATGTAACCCACCATATGCACACCCAACACGCACGAGATGTACGCCTGAAATATAATGACAGCGTTTAATGAGTAGGTCACAATAAGGACAGAGTAAAGACACCACCAACGGAAACCTCTAAGTCTGTTCAGAATATGCTCAAGTAAAGGTTTCAGTAAGTAAATGGGGGTCAATGTCATGCTTGGAGATTGGCAAAAATGTTCTAAGGATGGTTAGACACTACCTGAACTGACGTATCCCTTCATTGCCCTCACAAGTTTGCAGTATTGCTATTTTTTCCTTTAAGGGTCCAATGTGATCACACAAACCTCTCCAAGCAGCCATTTGACCATAACACGCATTATACATAACCCAAAATATATGCAATTAGTAGCTATATAATTTATTGGAAAATGTCCACATCTCTACAGCCCACCCTAACATCCCCTAGCACAGGCAGCTAAAGTGCTATAAATAAGTGCTAAGATTAGTTTCTGTCCTAGTAACAACCCAAATCCAAAAATATCTGAAGTTTTCCATGAAGCAACGCTGCCGATTTATCATTGGTAGGAAACAAACAATTTTATTTATAAGAATATCACTATTTATATCTTTAATAGAGAATGTATGTTGTCTGCCCAAAGATACCGGCCAAATGCTTGGGGGCTAACTTCACTGAACTTTGCAAGGAGAATAGCCTGATTATGGGACGGACATAAGCTGGTCGCGGTCAGCCAAAATTAAATGCTTTAATATATATTAGCATTTATAGAAACCCTCCATACGATTTCCATTTAATAAAGTGCAAAATATATGGTGTGTTTCCAACAGAGGGAAGGTTGCTGTAGCTCACCAAAGCACATGCCTTGCTGAGCCACAGCAATGCGTGGCCAATATATATATATATATATATATATATATATATATATATATATATATATATATATATATATATATATACATATATGCAAACAAGCCTGAATGGTCCCCAGGACAATATGCGACTGAAAACTCAAACCCCAGAAGTAACTCGAACCCATACTCCCAGGAGCAACGCAACTGGGAGTATGGGTTCCACATACGCATATGGGTAACACATTAATGCACAACTATATTCTACCCACCTCAAGACTCCGCTCCAATATAGAAGCATCAAGAAATATGGACCAATAGGCTTTCTACAAACACTTCTATTCAATACCCATTGTTTCGTGTTCTGTCTTGTGTTGATGAAATTAATACCCTATTAATGCCACCTCTTGTTCTGTCTTGTGTTGATGAAATTAATACCCTATTAATGCCACCTCTTGTTCTCTCTTGTGTTGATGAAATTAATACCCTATTAATGCCACCTCACCCCATCCACCTCACTCAAATGTAGATATAAAATCGGAGATGCTTAAGTTCTATTCAGTTGTGTATTTGTAAACTAAAGTCTTTGAAAATGTAATAAGTTTTACGAAACGCGCTCGTGTCGCGTCAGACTAGAAATAAAAATGAATTTTGGAGAATTGATTTTTGATTTACCTCCAACAGTGAAAAGAAATGTACGAAAGATTAAGAAAATTCGTGTTAGAATTATTAATCTTACTTTTTCGGTCATATTTAATAATATATGTCTACAGGAAAGACGGCTACCAATATATATATATATATATATATATATATATATATATATATACATTGGCTACGAGTTGCTGTGGCTCAGCAAGGCATGTGCGTTGCTGAGCTACAGCAACCTTCCCTATATTGGAAAAAACACCATATATTTTACACTTAATTAAATGGAAATCATATGGAGGGTTTCTATAAATGCTAATATATGTTAAAGCATTTAATTTTGGCTGACCGCGACCAGCTTATGTCCGTCCCATAATCAGGCCATTCTCCTGACACACATAATAACATAAGTTACACATTAAAGATAAACAGAACGGGTATTCTGTGACGTCATCCAACAAGACATATTTATATATCTCATCTCTTTTTAAACCTTATTCTAGTATTTAAACTTAATAAAAAAGTGTTCACTAGGACTGAATATAATTTCCAACACCAGGAATATAGCTTTAACTCTCTATTCCATAATCATAAATAGAACCACCAAATATTTTAGGACGTCTCCCCTAGAGGTGTAGTCACGTACACCACAGACAGAATCATAACAAAACAACACGCTGCAGAGGTGGCTCTTTCCATACAAGCTGGTATAACTCGATAGACACCCAGATTACGTGTCAACAAGCGAGCAACAACCACAACAGCACATCTACAACCACAGGAACCTCAGTATCCATCATACGAAGTATTTTTGCGTATATTGTGGCCATTTTATAACATAAATTTGTTAGATGGTTATACTGTGGAATTAAAATCCCTAACACATACGTAATCTACCTTATACATCCCTCTTATTACAAATCATACCTGTACCTTAAAAAGTTGGTGTGCTTTTAATAAGGTTAAACATCCCAACTGGTAGTTGTGAGGGAAATTACTGAAGGAGACAGTTGGCCCTCAATATAAGTGTTTCATTCTGCTGTACATCAAGCCTTTCAGGCTTCAAGATAGCCGCCATTACCTGGCACTCTGAGGCACAGGGCCACACCCTAATCTGATGCTTCCATTACACAGCCTTAGCAGGCCCCATCTACAGTATCAGCTAAGGCTCCTCTTTTGTTTAATACTGTAGATAGAGTAGTATACAGAATTAAATTAAATATAAGAACAGTACATTGGACCACCATAGGTGGTATGACTTATTTTTTATATTTGTAATAATAAGGTAAACAAATTCTGCTTGTACCATTTTCATACGGCAGTGCAAGTTGCATTTGTCCCTCCCATTGTGTGAGATAAGTTCTAGCAAGCAGAATTAGAATATATACAGTCCACTAACTAAGAACTAAGAACTAGCATAGAAGAAAAATAATATAATATTAAATGCAACTGAAAAATAAATTAAAGTAAACATTTAATATTTCATTTAAAGGAAATAAATTAAAAACTGCTAGGATTTTCCCACATAAATTATGATCCTTCGAACCGGATTAGCAGGAAGACACTGCTCTACAATTTTCTTGCCTAACTTTTTCAATCTCTGCTAACAAGTGAACAGAACTTACAACAAGCACTATTATTGTTGGTAGGCCTAAACCAAAAGAATAATTGTGCTTTATCATTACAAGAGGTTTATATGAGGCTAATTAATTTACTCATATATGTATATTTAATTTTAAGTGTTTATATAAACATTACATAATATTTAATATTGCACCATTCCTGTAACAATTACTACATGTCACATTATTTACAACCAGTTCTTGCACAAGGGTAGGACATTTTAGGCTGGTGTTGTACAGCAATCTAGTCTAATTTATTGTGATAACATGGTGTAAGGGTAAGAATTTACACTTGTCTAGAGTTGAACCTATATTACAACCTAGCAAGCACATATTTTATGCAGTTACTCAAGGCAACCTGAGTTGTGTTGTCTACATAATATTACCATAACTATAGTGTTGGGAAGAAAGCTTACTCTCTATTAATTGATTGATATTTAATTATTAGATTAATTTAAATAAATCGAAGGACCACCCTATTTTGACTGAAAAGGGAAACAGATAAAGTTGAACGATGAAGACTGAAATACCAGTGCCTATGGATAAGAAACTATTAAAGATTATTCTTTAAACGTTAATGGGCTGTATAATATTAATGTTCGAGAATAAACTTTCCGTCCTTCACAAAATTGGGGGTTAATACTAGAAGTAATCTACTCCCAGTACGCTTCATCGAGGCTGGTTCTTTCTCGAATAAAAATTAGTAATTCTACTAAATACTATTAAGAAACATTAGATGAATTGATTAATGGTAAAAAGATTATATGTTGATTAATCAAGCAATTATTCTCATTTGACTTTTATGAGGCTAACATATTACGTTAGATATCTCAAATCAAATAAACTAAATCTCTTCGACTGATCTATAATTTTCTCAATTAAAGAAATAATAGAAAAGATTTCAGCTGCTTAGCTGTAATAGTGAACGGAGAAGTAGAGGTGCAATGGCGTCGTCTGCTACTTGCGGCAACACGTGAGTTCAAGCATGGCGTGGGAACATGATGACCATGACCGCTTACAACACAAGCTGAAATTTCAACTATATATACTAATTGGTTACACCTACTATATAATATCCTCACTATGCCATAAAAGGAATAAATTTAATTCCTTATGGACGTACTTATTGTTTGGGGAGGTCGCGTAGCATAACGATGGACAGTGCACAGTAAAATGATATACCTAGAGATCTCACGATATAGCAAATATTAGAGCACTTAACCTGCTGGTTGTCCACTGAAGCAATTCCAGATTGCTACTGGAGCAATTGCACGCTCCTAAGCCGATTAAATGCAAGGGCCTAACGTAGTATTGATGGAAATCGACTCTCCCGGGACGCACGATGTGATTGTTGGCGTCTCTCGCTCGTGGCCCAAGCAGGAATAATGGCGGCGCCTCTCCGCCCTCCCTCAACTCGTCTCCCGCATTCACAACAGAAATTACTAATCATGGATAATTCTTTTCCATGTAATTACTGATGTAATGCGTTAATGAGAACCGGGTTGCAATTATAGGGAATTAAATAATATCATATTCTCGTCAAATGGTGTTAATCGAGAAATGGAGAGAAATTTTATTTCCTCCATAGCATTCGTACGTAAGAGATGAAACTGCCACTTGATAATAATTTCAGTCAATAACTCTCGGTTTTGGATTATTGGGAGCTATATTATCCATAGTTAATTATTGTACGGAATACTGATAATTTTAGAGAACCACATTCAATTCTCTAACATATTGGTAATAAATATGTTTAAATGTACATTATCTGACGCAATCCTGCCTCTCGATGTCGTGAGAATATTAGCAATAGGCTCAGATAAAGAAATATTAATTTATATTAACACTACCGTTAGTGAAATTAATAACTACTGTAATTAGTATATAATAATGATGTATTATAATACAATGGTAGTGTGTTAGTGTTGGAAATTTCCAACATAACTCCGAGGGGGGGAAATTCGGGTCGCAGTTCAATGTTGAGTACTGACGTACCTATCCCGAAGTTAATATTAATGTTAGTATGTTAGTACGTTAGTACACACATAACGGATGTCCCGTAATTGTCAAGGACAGACAAGACTTTAAGTCTTGTAAAGGAACTCATGTTAAATGTAAAACATGGAATTGTGAATCATCTAAAGTTAATAACTACTAAAGCCTACAATGTACTCAAAGACTGGTGTCGCGATGACGTGTAACGGTTATGTTACTAAGTCTTAAAGTTTTGTAAACTCATAGATGCTCTAGATGGAATAATGTTATAGTTGATAGCCTACACAAACAAATTAATGATTAAATCATACAATCTAAGGTAACTGAGAATCCACTGTGAGGTGAATGTCTTGGGTCATTGTGACTTGTAACTGATTTGTTACTTGACATCACAACACAGTATCATCATGATTACTCAAATTGGATGGTAAATTATTTGCTCTTAGTCAGAGCTATAATAGGCTTGTAGTTTCCGTTTACATGGTTGAGCAGCTGCTCTAGGTGGGCGGGTGCTCGGTGGATCAAAATTGTTGTCTTCAGAAACTGTAGATGCAGTTGGTCCTGTTAAACACTCTCGTTCTGCTAATTCGAGAGGTACCAACTTCTCTATTTTTTTCAGGATAGTAGTGCCTCGGCACACAACCCGTACTACTCTCAGGATGCCTTGGTGATCTGGGTGGATAGAGACAATTTTGCCTATAGGCCATTCTGACCTGGGTCCATCACTGTCAACCAATACTAGGTCTCCTGGTTTGAGTTGAACTTTATTATAGGGGCTCGAAGTTCCATAGTGGTACTCTCGTAGAGCTGTGAGGTACTCTCGAGTCCACATCTCATTCCACCTTTCAATTACTCTCGAGAGATGTTGGTAACTTTCCACTAAATCACTCCTAGTCACATGGGAAGGGTCAACGGGATCCTCTTCTGCCAAAGGTATCAGAGGGCTCAGCAGGCCTCCATGTATTAAATGTGAGGGACTCAGGGGTTCTCTCTGTGAGAAGTCATCTGATAGGTAAGTTAATGGGCGATTGTTGACTCGCGCCTCAATTTCCACGACGAGTGTTTGGAGTTCAGAGAAACTAATTTTCTGTCGATGCAAGGTCTTCCTTAAACATTTCTTGACAGTCCCTATCATACGTTCGTAGAACCCACCTTGCCAGGGGGCTCTGGGAGCAATAAATTTCCAGTGGCATTGTCGTCCCTTCATGACAGACTGCACTTCTGGATGATTCCATATCTCTCGTAGGCAGGCTTCTCCCGCTACAAAATTTGAACCATTATCAGATATCATTAGTTTGGGACAGGATCTGCGAGCTGCAAATCTACGAAAAGCTCGGATGAAGTCTTCGGCGCTCATGTCAGAAGTCACTTCTAGATGTACGCCTCGTGTGGTTGCACACGTGAAGAGGCAAATATAAGCTTTCACTGGTATCTTATCTGGAGTACCAGTGAGAAGCAAGGCTCCTGTGTAATCGACACCAGTGGTCTAAAAAGGACGAAGACGGACTACTCTCTCCTTAGGGAGTGGTGGAGGTCCTGGGTAAGGACACACTCGAGCGTCGTATCTTTTGCAGATTACACAGAACTTAACGATTGATTTGACAGTTTGACGACCTTGGGGAAGCCAATATTTCTGTCTCAAGTCGGTGAGAGTGTCCAACACTCCACCATGTAAAGTACCATATTGATGATGATGTAAAACTAGAAGTTTGGTAATAATGTGGTGACGTGGTAGAAGGATCGGATTCTTTGTATCCAAATCAATTTCCGCATGAAGCAGACGTCCTCCACACCTTAATATATTATGAGTGTTGGTATCATACCAGATACCTAGAGACTTGGTTAATTTATCTGGAAGATTTTCATATTCACTTCCATACGTCTCTTGTTGTGCACGTTTGATCCAGTAGAGGATAGGATTGGGAAACTTATGCCTGATACCTATCTTAGCAAGAAAGTCAAACACATGTGCTGTCACTCTTAATAACTTACTCAAGTTAGAATAATTGTGAGGATTAATAGCTGAGATTCGATGAGGTTCTGGGTCTTTCATGGGAGTAGCGATACTGGTCACTATGACTTGTGGTTTCTGTTTGGGCCACTGACCACTAACAAGCCATGAAGGTCCATTAAACCACATCGAAGACTTGATTAGTTGTTTTAAGGTTAACCCTCTTGATAAGTAATCTGCAGGATTGTCCTTAGTGGGGACATGTCTGAATTTATATCCAGCAGATAATTCATGAATTTCCCTAACGCGATTACTAACGTAGGGAGTTTTATTGTTGTTATTTCTTACCCATTGTAAGACTGCCTCATTGTCTGACCACACTACGATTTCACCAAAGTGGATATTATTGAGTGTTCTGGTCAGGCAATGAGCCAATCGTACTCCCACCAGCAATGCAGTTAACTCCATTTGAGGTAAAGATCTCTTCTTGATTGGAGCAACTCTTGCTTTAGATGTGAGTAAAATTGATTGTGCACTATTGACTAAGTAGGCTGCAGCGCCATACGCTTTGCCAGAGGCATCGCAAAAAACGTGCAAATTTGTGGGTAAGTTTTGTCCTGAAGCATTACGAGGAAATTTCAAAACACCTAATTGATTGAAATCCGTTGCGAGTATTTGCCATTTATCTTGCAACTCAATTGGCAACGGATCATCCCATCCCATATGTTTCTGCCAGCATTCCTGCATGAGGAGTTTGCCCCTTATTAATATAGGACTAAGTAAGCCCAAAGGGTCAAATGGTTGACTGACATACGAGAGTAATTTTCTCATGGTAAGGGATGAATTATTGGTTTGTACTGACTTGACATTCATCTCATCAGTACCTGTGTTCCATTCCACGCCCAGAACTTTTAATTGATTAGGCACCTGATAACCCGGAAATTCTTTCTCGATTATCTGGTTTAATGATTTATTGTTTGAGGCCCATGATTGTAGTGGCATATTGGCTCCTAACAATTCACGGTTAGCCTCATGGTAGATTTCTACCAATTTGGATTTGTCATTAGTAGTTCCCTGGAAATTATCGACATACAAGTTGTCACTGATCTCCGTTTTATAAGGGCTATTTGACTTCTTCAAATGTGTATCTAATGTGGCTTGAAGTAGAAACGGTGAAGAAGTCGCACAGAGGCAAACCGGTAGGTTATGACGTCACTGTCAGGATCCAGTGGGTCCTTAATCCAGAGAAATTAGGTGTAATTACGATCCTCCTCTTGCAAGCCTACTCTAAGGAAAGCTTTACTGATATCAGCAGTATAAGCGAAAATACCAGTGCGGAATCGTAATAATACATTATGTAGCCTTTGTGTTAGGCTAGGTCCCGTTTGGAGACATTCATTCAAGGACACGCTGTTTGTCTTCACTTTGGCACTACAGTTGAAGACAATACGTATTGGCGTTGTCAATGAATCTTTCACCACAGCGTGATGGGGTAAATAGTGACCTGTTTTTCGGTCATCATTATCAACAACTTCGATAAATTTACTATTGAGTTGTTGTTGAATTAATTGATGATACATGTTCAATTTATCTGGCTGTTTCTTCAGCCGTATTAATTGAGACTGTAATTGAGAGGCTGCCATGAAATAATTAACTGGAAGTTGTGGATGATTCAACTTCCATGGCAGTCTCACCCAGTATTGTTTGTCTTTATAGACAACTGTGTCCAGATATTGCTGGTAAGTCCACGTATCATCAGGGCTTGGTTTATCAGGGACAATACCTAAAGTGTCTAAATCCCACAGACGATGTACAGGTGGATCAGACTCATTATCTTCAGATATTTCTCTGAAATGTAGGGGTGACTGTTCCAAGCCTAGTCACGCCACTATTGAATTGTTAGTTTGTTTGTTGGTTGACGCTGTTTTTTGTTGGAAAAGCACCGGTCCAGTAAGCAATTTGCCTCCAGCAGATGACAACAAATTCATTCCGTGTTGTCTGGTGCATCCTGTTATAAATTTATAATAATAGTCAGCGCCTATTAGGATACCAACATCTGTGAGGCAGTCAGAATTTATTTTGTGATCTGCTAGCCTCATGCGGTTTCGTTTGAGATATCTCGCAGTGCGAGCTAGTCCTGTGACCTGCAGGTCTGAAGGAAGTTTATCTACTACTACCGCTTGTATTGGACTAGTGGAAGATCCAAGTCTCACTAACACCTTGACTACTTGGTATTCACGAGGTCCACTATTAGTCAAGAACCCAGAAATATTCAGTCTCACACTTTTGGCAGGTTTTAATTTCAACTGCTCGACTAATTGTTGTGTGATGAAGGTTTTCTGTGATCCTTGATCAAAGAGACCTCTAGTGTTAACTCTAGACTTCCTATCAATTAGTTTGAGTTGAGCCGTAGGCAGAGTAGTATTATTGCCTGACTCAGTAGCAAGTACATTTATTTCTTGGTGTACCTTGCAATATTGTACTGTGGTAGAATTCATAGAATCCTCCCTAGGTGTCACAGATTGTGTAGAAGTTTTTCTACATAAGGCATAATGATGTACACCTTTGTTGCATCTACTGCATAACCGTAGCTGCACTACACATTTACTGGGATCATGAGAACCCATGCACTTGGTGCATCTGTGTAATTCTTGTAGCCGTTTAATCCTGGTATTAAAGTTAGGATAAACAGTGCATTTGTAGGTGACATGTTCTTGATCACAGAACAGACACCTTCTCTCTCTGGCTGAGTTTGTCCTTTTAGTAGACACATCAGTTGCAACGTCAGAGGGAGATACAGAATAAATACCTACACTACCACTCCTTTTTCCAGTGGATGGAGTAGTCCTAGGTTTGGATTTATTGGACTTATTCAAAGTCGATTTGGGTTTGACTGAGTTGTCAAAGTTAGGTTGTTTAGACTCAGGTTTAATCTTATCATGAGTCTTCAACCTGTTAACCGTTATTCTCAGTCCCTCGAATATTTGCTCGAGAGTGAGAAACTCGGTTTTATAGTGAGAGCAGATTTCTGCTAAGATATTTCGAGGTAATTTCCTCTGTAAAAGTAACTTAATTGACCATTCTGAGGCTGGTACATCAACTTTAGTACCTAAGGCCTTCACTAGAGACTCTACTTCTAGCCTGAAGCTTTGAAGTGAGTCTGGTCGGTTACTTGGTGCATTCAGATCCAGTAACTGGTAATACAGGTTAGCTATACTCAACTCCTTGTTGCAATAGTTCAACTTTAGTAGTTTTATAGCTTCCTCATAATTACTCTCAGTGAGAGCTAGGTTATTTATGACCTTTTTAGCCTCCCCTTTGAGAAGACTAATCAGGTATGAGAATTTAGAAACTCTGTCAAGAGAAGATTTCTTATGTATATGTACTTCAAATGAAGTCCAAAATGTGTCCCAATTTTCTTCATCCAGCCCTGCAAATGTAGGTAAGTCTAAAGTAGGTAGACGAACCTCAGGTAATTGATTACTGGATTGAGACATAGTATTATTTGTATTAGATTTATATTGTTTTACTATATTGGATATTACATCAATTTTATCTTGAGTCTCATCTTCATACTGAGAAATATCTGCTAGAATTTGATCTATTTCATCAGGATCAGTTTCAGTTGCATTCAGTAGGTTGAGATAAGACTGGCTTGTAGATCTGACTTGATCAAATTTGAGATCAGCTACTCTCAATGATGTTTCTAGTTGATAGTAATCAATGGGAGTTGCTTTAGACAAAGTATCAGACTTATTAATTAGTCTGGTTAAGTGACCTTTAAGGCCAATATAGGTTCTCCTTAATTGTTCAGGAGTAGCCATGTTGGCTTTAAGTCCAAGTTTCATAGGACTTGAATAAGTATTACTAATGAAGCTTGGGTACTTGCTCATTAGTTGACAAGTAATATTGAATATAGCCTAAATTAATCTGGCTAAATTACACTCTACCTCACTCGAGGTTAAATGTACCTACCTAACAATAAGTAGCTAAGGATTTTGAGCAGTGCTTGAATTTCACCATTAACTTTCTTCCGGCTAGCTCATCTTTATCACCATTAGATGTAATAGTGATCATTCAGCAGCACTCAAAATTCATACACATAAATAATTGATATGGATATACTCTAATCAGAGTTACCATAAAGTTTGAATCCCACCCTTGGTAGGGTCAGCACAAGAATGAGTAATGTATGCACTACTGACTAGTCCAAGACTAGTTGAAAGAATTTCTACCTAAGAAACTACTAATTTATTTAGTCTGCATTTGTGCAAAACTCAGCACAATCACAGCCTAAATTCCTACCTAATAAAGGTTGGCATAGATTAATTTGTGGTGCAATAATGTGAATATATAGTTGTGCTGTGTTTTTGTTTTTTTTAGATTTTATAGTTTATATAAAGGTGCACTTGCACACACAGGTGAAAATACAAATATGTACAATTAATTTTGGCTTGCCAGCCACAGCCTTTTATGGTGGTTGATTGTGTTGATCAACTTGTCAACTACATGTGACCTAGACTCACCTGACAGGTGTACACCATCTCTTGCCAGGTTTTGCCTGTATGGTCTGGCTGTAAATTGAATGTAAGTGGCATCCAATCGTACTCTCTTCCTCAGCCTAAAGTTTATATATTTGGCAGCTCTTTGGTAATATTCTGGACTCACTCCCCAACGATTATTATTGCTTAGTTGGCGAGGTTCCACCAATGTGAACACTACTGAACTGCTAACAAGTTTAAATGAGGAAATTATTGTTTTAAGGTGATTAATTACCTCAGCTGGGTGTCGAGTAGGATGGATGTCATTACCACCTAAATAAATAATAGTTAGATGGTGAGGCCACTCTAACGCAGGTGTTAATGTGGAGTTATTATAGAAATTATGAGCTGTTGCTCCTGGTGACCTGAAGATTCTTACCTCAGTGTGAGGTATAGGTCTGAGTGTTGTGGGCAATTGACTGTGTCCCACTAGTGCTACTTTATACATGAGGTATAAGCAGCAAATAAATTGGTGTGTATTAGGCTAGCCTACGTGGTACTCTGCCGGTAGCCACGATTAATAAAATGTGGTTAGCCTAGATTACTACACACAGTAATTAGTTATGATTATGGTATTAATTGTAATATATCCGGTTCGAAGGACCATATTTTTGTGTTGGGAAGAAAGCTTACTCTCTATTAATTGATTGATATTTAATTAATAGATTAATTTAAATTAATCGAAGGACCACCCTATTTTGACTGAAAAGGGAAACAGATAAAGTTAAATGATAAGGACTGAAATACCAGTGCCTATGGATAAGAAACTATTAAAGATTATTCTTTAAACTTCTATGGACTGTATAATATTAATGTTCGAGAATAAACTTTCCATCCTTCACAAAATTGGGGGTTAATACCAGAAGTAATCTACTCCCAGTACGCTTCATCGAGGCTGGTTCTTCCTCGAATAAAAATTAGTAATTCTACTAAATACTATTAAGAAACATTAGATAAATTGATTAATGGTAAAAAGATTATATGTTGATAAATCAAGCAATTGTTCTCATTTGACTTTAATGAGGCTAACATATTCCGTTAAGTATCTCAAATCAAATAAACTAAATCTCTTTGACTGATCTAGAATTTGATCAATTAAAGAAACAATAGAAAAGGATTTCAGCTGCTTAGCTGTAATAGTGAACGGAGAGGTAGAGGTGCAATGGCGTCGTCTGCTACTTGCGGCAACACGTGAGTTCAAGCATGGCGTGGGAACATGATGGCCACGACCGCTTACAACACAAGCTGAAATTTCAACTAAATATACTAATTGGTTACACCTACTATATAATATCCGCACTATGCCATAAAAGGAATAAATTTAATTCCTTATGGACGTACTTATTGTTTGGGGAGGTCGCGTAGCATAACGATGGACAGTGCACAGTAAATGATATAAAGAGTTCTCAATATAACAAATATTAAAGCACTTAACCTGCTGGTTGTCCACCGAAGCAATTCCAGATTGCTACTGGAGCAATTGCACGCTCCTAGGCCGATTAAATGCAAGGGCCTAACGTAGTATTGATGGTAATCGACACTCCCGGGACGCACGATGTAATTGTTGGCGTCTCTCCCGCTCGTGGTTGGGCAGGTTGGCGTCTCTCGCTCGTGGCGGCGAATATCTCTCCGCCCTCCCTCAACTCGTCTCACGCATTCACAACAGAAATTACTAATCACGGATAATTCTTTTCTGTGTAATTACTGATGTAATGCGTTAATGAGAACTGGGTTGCAATTATAGGGAATTAAATAATATCATATTCTCGTTAAACGGTGTTAATCGAGAAATGGAGAGAAAATTTATTTCCTCCATAGCATTCGTACGTAACAGATGAAACTGCTACTTGATAATAATTTCAGTTAATAACTCTCGGTTTTGGATTATTGGGAGCTATATTATCCGTAGTTAATTATTGTACGGAATACTGATAATTTTAGAGAACCACATTCAATTCTCTAACATATTGGTAATAAATATGTTTAAATGTACATTATCTGACGCAATCCTGCCTCTCGATGTCGTGAGAATATTAGCAATAGGCTCAGATAAAGAAATATTAATTTATATTAACACTACCGTTAGTGAAATTAATAACTACTGTAATTAGTATATAATAATGATGTATTATAATACAATGGTAGTGTGTTAGTGTTGGAAATTTCCAACACCACACAGAGTACAAACAGTACTCTAAATAAATCTAAAACAACTTCCCCTCCCAAAAGTGGAAACAAGACAGAGTGGGCACATATGCAGTGGGTCCCTCCAAACCTATAGTTATTGTGTCACCCAAAACGGTGACTCCCCAAGATGCTGTTAACATCTGGAGGCCACGTGTGTTCTGTGAAGAACAACATACCATATACAACTGCAAAGCTTACCCGGATCGTGCTACATGTATAAAACGACTCAAGGAGTTATGTAAATGCACTAGGTGTATAAGGTCACATAATCCTGACACCTGTGTAACTCAAATGTGCACCTGTAATAGATGCACAAACAACACCATACAGCATTCTGTGGGGACTCAAGTACAAAGTCTCCCAAACCATATGTGGAGGAACGAACTTCCACTTCAGTACAGCTTTGTATCATAACATAACATATCTGACATAAGTGTCTTGTCAACAAAGTTCTTGTCTGTTCTATCCCACTGTTCAAATGATCATGAAAAATGGAAAGTCCAAGGTCACCATACGTAGATTATTTGACCAAGGATCCCAAATGACTTTTATCTCAAAAGAGTTGGTAGATGCCTTGAAACTCAAGCCTGTTCAAGAGACAAGAATAGACATAGCAGGATTCCTGACTAACTCAGGAGCCCAAGTTTTCAGGGTAGTACAACCTAAAGTACGTTTAGGCGGTTATGTCTGAACGATACAAGCTCTTGTAGTAGATAAATTCCCATCAGACCTGTATGGGTATGATCTAGGGGCAACAGCCAAAATCCTGGAAGAAAAGGGAATCAAATTGGCTGACAAAATTACATTAGACGACCTCTCCAATATTGGAAACCTTATGGGATCAGATGTCTACCATGTTTATCAAAAGAAAAGAAGAAAAACAAGGAATGAACCAGTTTCCGTCTGCAGGTGGCTACTTGCTAACAGCCCCAGTATTACAGCTGAGGCAACCAGCACCTCTAGACCACCAACATGCAAACCCAGAAATAGTTGCATATCTAGGAGAACAGTCTTCATTACAATTCAGAGACATGTCCGAGGATGAGCTTAATCCCCCCTGTACATATATTATGGGACCTGGCAACTCTCGGCACTGTCCCTGAACAACCTAGTCCAGATTATGACAGGACTTACAAACAATACCTAGACTTAGTTATCTACAGAGATAATAAATTCTGGGTCAGGTTACCATGGAAGCTGAATCCCCCTCAGCTACCCGTCAACCATTTTATGGCACAAAACCAATTAAGGTCATAGGTGTTGTGCTTACAAAGACATCCTGAGAACATGAAATTGTACCATGAAATAATCAAGAGGCAACTCGATGACAAATTTATCGAAGTTGTCACAAATGATAACCCAAAGGAAGGACACTACCTGCCACACCACCCTGTACTGAAAAATTCAGCTACTTCCCCACCATGGATAGTATTTAATTGCAGTGCTAAGACAAAGCAGAGTAGTGTTTCCTTAACCCTTGTATGGCGCCTGGCTATTTAGCATGTTTAGCACAGGCACACACACCCAAAAAAAATCTTCTAAACCTGTTAATTTGTGTTCACTGATCATGGGATATATAATAAAAAAATCGTAAGTGGCATATATATTGCCCGCTGTAGGGCGGGGAAGTCTGGCAAAAAGCAGGCGCTGACTCAGCGTGCGTTCCAGACGGTCTGTTGCTCGCCCAGCTGTCAGGCCGGAGTTGCCACAAAGAGATAATTACCTAATTATTTCAATGTCTCTGATTGATTTTTCGTAGTTTTTTGCTGTAATATTATTCAATAGTGTGTAGTGTGATATATTTATATAAAAAAATGAGTGAATCATCGCTGTACTCAAAAATATGGTGTGCATATTGTTGATTCAATTATGTTCATCAAACAATGAACAAATACTTAAACGGTTATTACACTATATACACAGGTTATATATAATTATCTGCATGTTTTGTTCACCATAACGAACCACTAAGTTGCTATTATGAATCAAAAAGTAACGAGGAGTGACCGCCACTCACTCCCTCAACACCTCACTCGCCCACATTCTCCTCTCACCATACTGTTTTTGCTTTTATTCACTATATACAGACGTTATATATAAGTATCTACATTCGTGTTCACCATAACGAACCACTAAGTTGGCATGCTGAGTGGCAGTGCCAGTGGCAGCCCGCCACTGGTTGCTACTTTCTCCCTCCCTCAAGTCACCTGACTCATCCACATTCTCCTCCCACAATACTGTTTTTGCTTTTATTCACTATATACAGATGCTATATATAAGTATCTACATTCGTGTTCATCATAACGAACCACTTAGTTGGTATGCTGTGTGGCAGTGGCAGTGGCAGCCCACCACTGGCTGCCACTCCCTTCCTCCTTCACCTCACCTGACTTGCCACCATTCTCCTCCCACCATACTGTTTTTGCTTTTATATACCGACGTTTTAAATAAGTATTTACATGTTTTGTTCACCATAACTGTACATCTAAGCTTGTATGGTGAGTAAAGGCACAAAGACATATGTACTCACATAGCCAGCTGGTGGTGGCCGCCCTCAAGGCCAGACGCACTAATATTTCTCCTCCAACAATACTGTTTGTGGTGTTAATATGCTATATACACACACATTTTATATAAGTATCTACCTGTTTTATTCACCATACTTGTACTAAGTAAACTGGTATGGTGCCCATAGACCATAGTGGTCACCAGTAAACAACATGATAAGTTGTGCAGATGACGCCACCTCCCTCACCAAAATGACGGTTTCCAACCTACTCCTATTGCTATTTATACCCTCTATACACACGTTATATATAAGTATCTACATTTGTGTTCACCATAGCAAACCACTAAGCTGGTATGGTGAGTGCAGTCAATAAAAGGTGGCCACACACAGTCAGAAGACATCGCCACCACCCTCCCTCCCACAGCATTACTCCTCCCTCCATGAAGCATGGCGCTAAATATCACCACAATCCTGCTATTATCAGAACCCTGGTCAGATTTATCACAGTCAGGGGTCTTCTGTAATAATATCATCGCTACATAATAGCATGAACAAGCATATTATGGCATTTTTAGGCGATGCTGTAGTCACAAGCTGAACAGCAGTGCTGTGAGCTCATGCTGCATGTGTCAGGCTTGGTAGCTCACTCAATACTGAGGGCCCCTAACACCCGGGAATTTGCCCCACAATTTAAAAAAAAAAATGGCGTCTGTTTACAAGAGCCCTGATGAAGGTGTGGTGAACCCTGTGTATCCACGGGCCGTTTAAATCTTGCGTAGTACTCCAAAGCATCAGATGATGCGATGCGCAACTTAAGGGTTAAATGACTGCCTTCAAACTAGCCCTAGCCTGACACAAAGGCTATACGATGTGCTGTTAAAGTTCTGCATCGGGACTTCCACATACCCATCAGACATCAATAAAGCTTTCCTTCGGGAAGGTCTCCAAGAAGAAGACCGTAACTACACAAAGTTTCTATGGATCAAGGATTCTAACGATCCAAACAGTGAATTAATCAATTACAGGTTTGCATCTGTTTTGTTTGGTGCCACGTCTTCTCCGTTTCTGCTTCAAGTTACCTTAGACACACACTTGAAGAAGTCCAATAGCCCAAATAAAACAGAAATTAGCAATAACTTGTATGTGGACAATTTTCAAGGAACAGCCAGCATTGAAAATAAACTGCTGAACATATACCACAAGGCCAATCGAGACTTAATGGGAGCAAATATGCCTCTCCAGTCATTGGTCTCCATCTATGCAAATTTAACCCTTTAACTGCGTGGCCTATAAAAATGACACCCCCCAGTGTGCAAGAAATAAATTCTCGGGAAAAAATTATTTTTAGTTCTGAAAGTGTCAAAAACCCCTCCCTGTATATGGATATAGCAACGGAATTTTGAAATTGTACTTACTTTGGCTGCTATGGGGTCCATAAGGTGGCGTGTGACGTCATCATTCCCTGTGCGCCCGTGCAGTAAGCTCTCGGGGCCGGTGGGGCGCGCAAGTTGCCGCGAATATATTTTTGTTAATTTTTTGTGCACAGTTCCAAATAC
Organism: Procambarus clarkii; assembly: GCF_020424385.1. NCBI lineage: Eukaryota > Metazoa > Arthropoda > Malacostraca > Decapoda > Cambaridae > Procambarus > Procambarus clarkii. The sequence continues at coordinate 21,121,734 of NC_059586.1, forward strand.
ATTTTATTAGTTTTTATGTGCTAATCCTATGTATAATGAACACGTACACTATATTATGGCAGTAAAACATCCGTACTGTCCAAGGACACTGTTATGTGCATGACACTTGTGTACACACATGTTGCACATATTTACCATATATCATGTTAATTTATGTATATTTACAATCTATTTACAGACTATACACTGTCACACACTATATACATTCACCATCAACACATTCAGAACACCGCGAGTGAGAGCTGCCACACCCAGCCAGCCCTCCCACACTCCTCCAACATTGTATTCGCCAACTTTGCCCCTCCCATCATACAGTTATTCACACCAATGTTTCATGTTCATTTATGAATATTTACAACATATGTACACACTATACACTGTCACACACTATATACATTTACCATCAACACATTCAGAACATCGCGTAGCATCTGCTTCGAATGGGCCAATAGGAGCTGCCTCGAATGGGTCAATAGGAGCTGCCTCGTATGGGCCAATATGAGCTGCCTCGTATGGGCCAATAGGTGCTGCCTCGTATGGGTCAATAGGAGCTGCCTCGTATGGGCCAATAGGAGCTGCCTCATATTGGCCACTAGGAACTGCCTCGTATGGGCCAATAGCAGCTGCCTCGTATGGCCCAATAGCAGCTGCCTTGTATGGGCCAATAGGAGCTGCCTCGTATGGGCCAATAGGAGCTGCCTCGTATGGGCCAATAGGAGCTGCCTCGTATGGGCCAATAGGCCTTCTGCAGTTACCTTTGTTCTTATGTTCTTAGCTCCTCTCAACATACTCCTGTTGCTGTTATTACACTATATACATACACACACTGTATACCCATGTACATATGTGTTCCCCATAGCAAACCACGAAGCTAGTATGGTGAGCCAAACAAGAGTGGCTGCCACACAGTGAGGGTACCACAATTCTCTCCCTCCTTCAACGCACTTCCTCCTTCCACAATAGTACGCTCAACGCTAATTATAATCACAATCCTGATCACTAATTCCTGTAAATGAATAATTGACCACAAGGTTATTTTGAAAAGGAACCTAATAAGTCGTTTGAAGATTCCTAGATGGACGAAATAATGCTGTGGTGCTGTGGCTAGCACTGTGAACATCGTGAACAGCATTGAATCACTGATATTTGAACATTGTACCCAGTCATTATCACACTCAGGCTCTTCTATAATACTATCATGGCTAAATAATACAAGTTATTATGACATATTATAATACAAGTATATTATGACATTATTAGGTGATGCTGTGGTCACACGCTGAACAGCAGTGCTGTGAGCTCATGCTGCGAGCACCAGCCTTGGTTGCTCACTCACTACCGAGGCTCCCACACCTGAGAATGTGGACCACGATTTTGTTTAAAGATGGCGTCTGTTCACAAGAGCCCTGAGGAAGCTGATGTGAACCCCATGTAGCCGCGGGAGTTTTGAATGGAAAGTGAAAAATACAAATACCCAGAGGCGCGTTGCACACCTGAAGCCTGGGCCTGCAGGCGCGTTGCGCAGTTAAAGGGTTAAATCAACTGATCGAAACTGATTTTTCAGATTACCAGGTACCCGAGAAGACAAAAGTACTAGGCATCGAATGGGATACGACAGCAGATCAGTTGACAATCAAGTCGGTTTAGCCAGATACCACCAACCAAACAATGAGAAAATTACTCTCACAAGTCAGCAAATCGTTCGACCCATAGGCACTATTAGTCCAATCTTAATTAATGGGAAGTTGATAATGCAGGAATGTTGGCAACAAAAGATAGTCGGGGATGATCTTCTAACATCTGCCTTACAAGAAAAATTGCAAGGGCTATTGAAAGATTTAAGCATCCTAGAGTCTGTCAAGTTCCCTCGTAACACAGTAAATGAAAAAGAACCAATTAAGCTACATGTATTCTGTGATTCCTCAGGAAAGGCTTATGGCACAGTAGCTTACCTGGTCTCAAATGGGCAAGCCAATTTGCTTACATCAAAGGCCAGAGTGGCACCATTAAAGAAACGATCATTGACGCAACTGGAATTAACAGCCTTACTGCTAGGAACAAGATTGGCTCATTATCTGATCAAGGCCTTAAGCAACATCCACTGTGAAGAAAGAGTGGTATGGTCAGATAATGAGGCAGTGCTACAGTGGGTGAAAAACAATGATAGTAAAAATCCTTACTTGAGTAACCACATTAAGGAAATTCAAGAGTTGTCGGCAGGGTACAAACTGAGATATGTACCCACCAAAGAGAATGCAGCTGACTATCTCTCCCGAGGCCTGACTTTACGGCAGTTAACAAAGGCAGAGATGTGATTCAATGGACCTCAGTGGCTAGACAGCGACCAGTGGCCTAAACAAAAGCCACAAGTCATTGTGACCAATGTCACTGTTCCCACTGAGAACCCAGAACTACCTCGGACTTTGGTAATGGATCCTAATCGGTACTCTAAACTGAACAAACTAATAGGTGTCACCCAAGTAGTGTTTGATTTTCTAAAGAAAATAGGTATCAAGCATAAATTCCCTAGTGCCAAAGGTACTAGGTCAAAAGAGCTCAGACAGACACATTCGGGACAGAATTTGACAATGTTCCTAAGACGCTACAAAATTATCTGTGTCTCTGGGTAGATACTAACAATTATATCATAGTCAGTTGCAGAGGCCGCTTACAGCATGCGGACATTGATCTGGAAGCAAAAAATCCAATATTGTTTCCGCATCACCACATAGTAAGCAAACTAATTGTGTTTCACATACACAAATACAACACTCTGCATGGTGGGGTATTAGATACTCTCACGGACTTAAGACAACAGTACTGGCTACCCCAAGGTAGGCTGACTGTAAAATCCATAATTAAATCCTGTGTTATTTGCTGGAGATATGATGCCAGAGTGTGTCCATATCCGGGACATAATCCACTTCCAAAGGAACGAGTTGTCCATATTCGTCCCTTTGAGACTACAGTAGATTTCACAGGAGCACTGATACTAACAGGTACCAAGGACAAAAAACCATTAAAGGCATATATCTGTCTTTTTACTTGTGCCACAACAAGGGCAGTCCATCTAGAAGTGACTCCCGATATGAGTGCCAAGGCATTCTTACAGGCATTCCACAGGTTGGCTTCACATAGATCCTGTCCTAAGTTAATGTTCTCAGATAATGGGTCCAACCTAGTGGCAGGAGAAGCATGTCTGAGGAAAATCTAGACACACCCAAAGGTGCGCACGGCCCTAAATCAACGGCAGTGCCAGTGGAAATTCATTCCTCTCAGAGCACAGTGGCACGGAGGCAAAGATGAACGCATGATTGGTATGGTGAAACCTTCTTTACGTAAAACCCTACAGCGCCAAAAGATTGACCTACAGGAGCTCCAAACTGTAGCCATAGAGATAGAAGCATGAGTTAATAACCGACCACTTATCTACCTCTCTGATGATGTTTTGCAGTGTAAACCATTAAGTCTAGCTCATCTGATGTATGGGAGACCTCTCATCACCCTAGTGTCCCTTATGGACGAGGAACCAGAGGATCCTTCATATGTCTGAGAGAGTGATTTGGTTCAACGTTTCAAAAATCTATAAAGGGTGATAAGTCGGTGGAATGACGTATGGACTCGAGAATACCTTACTGCTCTGAGGGAGTATCATTACAGGGCTAACAACCCCTACAACAGACCACGGGTCACCAGGGTTACAACTAACCCTGGTGATATAGTTCTGGTGGACAGCGATTGGCCATGCTCAAAATGGATAATAGGCCAAATAGTCTCTGTTCATCCAGACAGCCAGGGCATCTTGAGAAAAGTGAAAGTAAAATGCCGAGGCAACACTACTCTCAAAACATTAGAGAAATTAGTTCCTTTAGAACTTGCAGGAAAAGAAAACGTTAAACAACTTCCAGCACCCGAAGAGCCAGTAAGGGACGTCCGTCCCGATCGGACTGCTGCACAACAATGCAAATTCAAATGAAAGCAACATTATAATTCTGAAGGAGAGGAATAAAGTGTTTGCAGTCCTTACCGGGAGCACGAGCTGTGTTCCTCCCCCCCCCCCCTAAATTATGTCGGAAATCTGACACACATAATAATATAAGTTACTCATTAAAGAAAAAGAGAATGGGTATTCCGTGACACCTTCCAACAAGACGTATATTTATATAACTCATCTCTTTTTAAACCTCATTCTAATATTTAAACTTAATAAAAAAGTGTTCATTAGGACTGAATATAATTTTCAATACCCTGAATATAGCTTAACTCTATTCCTTAATCATAAATAGAACCACCAAATATTTTAGAACATCTGCCATAGAGGCGTCGTCACATACGCCATAGACCGAATCATAACAAAACAACATGCTGTAGAGGTGGCTCTTTCCAAACAAGCTGGTATAACTCGATAGACACCCAGATTACATGTCAACAAGCGAGCAACAACAGCACCTCTACAACCACAGGAACCCCAGTATCCGTCTTACCAAGTATTTTTGTGTATATTGTTGCAATTGTATAACATAAATAGGTTAGGTGGTTATACTGTGGAATTAAAATCCCTAACACGTGCGTAATCTACCTTATACATCCCTCTTATTACAAGTCATACCTGTACCTTAATATGTTGGTGGGATTTCACTAAAGTTAAACATCCCAAACAGGTAATTGTGAGGGAAGTTACTGAAGGAGACAGTTGGTCCCCAATATAAGTGTTTCACTCTGCTAAACATCAAGTCTTGCAGGCCTCCAGATAGCCGCCATTATGTGGCACTCTGAGGCACAGGGCCACACCCTAATCTGGTGCTACCGTTACACAGCCTTAGCAGGCCCCATCTACAGTATCAGCTAAGGCCCTCCCCCCCCCCTTTTGTTTAATACTGTAGATAGAGAAGTATACATGATTAAATTAAATATAAGAACAGTAGATTAGACCACCAAATGTGGTATTACTTATATTTTATATTTGTAACAATAAGGTAAACAAATACTGCTTGTACCATTTCCATAAGGTTGTGCAAGTTGCATTTGTCCCTTCTATTGTGTGAGATAAGTTCTATTATGCTGAATCAGAATATATACAGTCCATTAACTAACTAAGAACTAGGACCTAAGTCAGAAAAAAATAAATATAATATTGATGTCAACTGAAAAATACATTAAAGTAAATATTTAATATTTCATAAAAGGAAAAAGAATTAAAAAGTGCTAGGATTTTCCAACAATATATATATATATATATATATATATATATATATATATATATATATATATATATATATATATATATATATATATATATATATATATATATATATATATATACATATAAAAATTCAGGCTTGTTCGCATATATATATATATATATATATATATATATATATATATATATATATATATATATATATATATATATATATATAATATATTATTAAATATGACCGAACAAGTAAGATTAATAATTCTAACATGAATTTTCTCAATGTTTCTTATATTCTTTTTCACTGTTGATGGTAACTGAAAAATCAATTCTCCAAAATTCATTTTTATTTCAAGTGTGACGCGACACTTGAACGCGTTTCGTAAAACTTATTACATTTTCAATCACTTTGGTGTTTCAAAGACAAAGTGTTTCCTTATCTACACTAAGGAAACAAACATAGGAATGTGCCTCAATGCCAACAGCGACTGCCCAGACAGGTACAAGAGGAGTGTTGTTAACGCTTATGTCGACCGTGCTCTCAGCCACAGCTCAGGATGGAAGCAAGTCAATGAAGAACTCTGTAGGGTAAGGCAGGTCCTAGTCAACAACGGCTTCTTCAATGGTTTCGTTGAAGACATCATAAGAAGGAAGGTGAAACGCCATGCAACCTCTGAAGAAACAACTAACAGAACACCTGTACCCCGTATTAGACTATTTTACAGGAACTTCTTTTCCACAGCTCATAAAACGGAGGAAAGGGTCCTGAAAGATATTGTTAATAGAAACGTTATCCCTACAGACAAAAATCAAAAGACACAATTGACGATCTACTATAAAACCAAGAAAACTGCCAACCTACTCATGAGAAACTCTCCAGACACAAAGCAGAACGCTTTAAAAGAGACCAATGTCGTCTATGCCTTCAAATGCCCACTTGGGGACTGTAAGCCTCAAAGAATTCAGTATATAGGCAAGACAACAACATCTCTTTCCAGGCAATTAACGATGCATAAGCAACAGGGCTCCATTAAAGAACATAAAATCTCTTCCCACAACCAGACCATCACCAGAGAAGTCTTAACAAAAAACACGAAAATCATCGATAGATACAGCGATAGGAGGCGGCTAGATATCTGCGAGGCACTACACATTAAGAAGGTGACACCAGCAATCAACAGCCAATTAATGCACAACTATATTCTACCCACTTCAAGACTCCACACCAATATAAAAGCATCAAGAAATATGGGCCAATAGGCCCTTTGCAGTTACTTCCATTCTTCCCTTTAACTTACAAAATATTATACCCATTGTTTCGTGTTCTGTCTTGTGTTGAAAGTTTGTTTTCACCTCATCCAAAACTGTTGTAACATATCACCTCACCCAAATGCAGGTATAAAATCGAAGCTGTTTTAAAAGTCTGTTCAGTTATAGTTGTGTGTGTGTAAACTAAAGTCTTTGAAAATGTAATAAGTTTTACAAAACATGTTCAAGTGTTGCGTCAGACTAGAAATAAAAATGAATTTTGGAGAATTGATTTTTCAGTTACCATCAACAGTGAAAAAGAATATAAGAAACATTGAGAAAATTCATGTTAGAATTATTAATCCTACTTTTTCGGTCATATTTAATGATATATGTCTACAGGAAAGACTGCTACAAAAATATACTAATACACACACACACACATATATATATATATATATATATATATATATATATATATATATATATATATATATATATATATATATATATATATATATATATATATATATATATATATGAGTCTGAGTACTCTTTATTTTCCTCTCTGAAGCTATGGGTCCCTACACTTGCACCAGAGGTGGTACCCCCAAAAAATATATATATGTGTATGTATGTATATATATATATATATATATATATATATATATATATATATATATATATATATATATATTGGTGTATACTGGCAGCAGGTTTTCTTTCAAACATGTTTCATTGAATATGACCGCATATTCTGTATTTATTATTTTCTGGTTTAGGGCTTCTATCCCTCTAACTATTTTCTTAGCATCAGGGCTTAATTGAAATAGGAGTTCTCCAAAACTCATTTTCGTACTTTTAAGGTGAAGAAAAGAAGTGATTTACTATAGAGTGTATTACACTTATTTGTATAATTTGCACGACGTTTCGAACCTCCATGGTTCATTCTCAAGTGAACAGATCTTACAATACTAGTTGATTTTATACCCGCATTAGGTCAGGTGATAATACAATGAAGGTGAAAACATGGGGGGATACATAAGGGATAAACATAGGGGCTGCAGAAGGCTTATTGGCCCATACGAGGCATCTCCTATCAAAACACAAAGATTAATCCAGTGTAATTGTCCTGTTATGTTGGACATTGTCTTCTGTGTTGGCATCGATATGTTCTTGTCTTGTCCTTACAGTAAGGACAGGTTAGGTTAGGTAGGGTTGGTTAAGTTCGGTCATATATCTACGTTAATTTTAACTCCAATAAAAAAAAATTGACCTCATACATAATGAAATGGGTAGCTTTATCATTTCATAAGAAAAACATTAGAGAAAATATATTAATTCAGGAAAACGTGGCTTATTAGGCAAATCGGGCCATGCATAGCAGGCCGAGTACGACGTTCTTGCTACTAGGTACAACATATATATATATATATATATATATATATATATATATATATATATATATATATATATATATATATATATATATATATATATATATATATATATATGTCGTACCTAGTAGCCAGAACGTACTTCTCAGCCTACTATGCAAGGCCCGATTTGCCTAATAAGGCAAGTTTTCATGAATTAATTATTTTTCGACTACCTAACCTACCTAACCTAACCTAACCTAACTTTTTCGGTTACCTAACCTAACCTAACCCATAAAGATAGGTTAGGTTAGGTTAAGTACATCAACATCAGAGGCCCGAGACTGTTCAACACGCTTCCACTACACATAAGGGGCATAACTGGCAAACCCCTCACAGTGTTCAAGAGAGAACTGGATAAGCACCTCCAAAGGATACCTGATCAACCAGGCTGTGACTCATACGTCAGGCTGCGAGCAGCCGCGTCTAACAGCCTGGTTGATCAGTCCAGCAACCAGGAGGCCTGGTCGACGACCGGGCCGCGGGGACACTAAGCCCCGGAAGCACCTCAAGGTAGCCTCAAGGTAGGTAGGATATATATATATATATATATATATATATATATATATATATATATATATATATATATATATTTCGTTCTGGCTACCAGGTACGACATATATATATATATATATATATATATATATATATATATATATATATATATATATATATATATATATATATATATATAACTGAAAACTCGAGGAATGTTTGTGTTCCTCACGTGTTGCCCCAAAGAATGAGGTGATTTGATAAAATGCTATGCCCAAGATTACTATCCGAGTGCCGGTGGGGAAGTGGTTCAAATAGCTTAGGCTATCACTTCCTTTTTGTCCGGTCGTGATGGTCAAGCGGATTAAGGCGTCCCTGTACATACCAGTTGCGTTGCTCCTGGCAGTATGGGTTCGAGTCACTTCTGGGGTGTGAGTTTTCAGTTGTATATAGTCCTGGGGACCATTCAGGCTTGTTTGCATATATATATATATATATATATATATATATATATATATATATATATATATATATATATATATATATATATATCGTACCTGGTAGCCAGATCGCAATTCTCAGCCTACTATGCAAGGCCCGATTTGCCTAATAAGCCAAGTTTTCATGAATTAATTGTTTTTTGACTACCTAACCTAACTTTTTCGGCTACCTAACCTAACCTAACCTATAAAGATAGGTTAGGTTAGGTTAGGTAGGGTTGGTTAGGTTCTGTCATATATCTACGTTAATTTTAACTCCAATAAAAAAAATTGACCTCGTATATATAGAAATGGGTAGCTTTATCATTTCATCAGAATAAAATTAGAGAAAATATATTAATTCATGAAAACTTGGCTTATTAGGCAAATCGGGCCTTGCATAGTAGGCCGAGTACGACGTTCTGGCTACTAGGTACGACATATATATATATATATATATATATATATATATATATATATATATATATATATATATATATATACTTTAACCGAACGTTCTCTGCCTTCCAGAGAACAATTTGACATATGTGGGAGCATGAGGTGTTCTCGCGTTGGCGAGAAATTAGCTAAAGAAGAGAGGTTTTGGCCAGTGGCTGAGGCCCTTTTAGACGCAAAGATGGCGCCGGGCCCTACGTTTTCCCGCCAAGACGTTATGACGTCAGTGGCACCAGATTGGTCAAGAACGGTGACGTAGTACAGGTAGCCAATGGGAAACGCCCCTGGCAAGTATGACGTCACGAGTGAAGGGGGGTCCAGACGGCGCGCCCTGTGCCGCCAAGAAGTTAAATACGACATGTCGTCAAGGGCGGACATGCGATAGGAGGTCCTGTCAGTCTGACAGTTTTTGCCCCGCTCCGGTGGACATATGCATCACCATTGGTCTGCAAGCATCCTGTGAGGTCTTCGTGAACTCCGTGAAGCGGACAGAAGAAGGAATTGACAGGAAACGAGCAACAAGTGCTCCAGTGACAGGTGCTTAGCAAGAGTGGAGCCTGGGCAATGACGTCATGGACGACTGTACAGTTTCACCAGTTGGGTGATGACATAGCGGCTGGGCCAGTTCACCGTGAGGAAGAAGAAGAACAAACTAGCTGGGAATACGAACGACTGCAGCCGTGATTAAGGACTGCAGACGTAGTTGTGAGGAGGAGGCGATGGCCAGGAGACCGACTCCAACCCTTCAAGAGGTTGTGGAGGAGCACGGAGCCTGCAGTAGGAAGCAGCACGAAGAAGACGCGTTTTTGGGCGTTGGTTGAAGTCCTCGGAAGAGCATCAGTGTGTGTGAGGGGTGTTCCCTACAGAAAGTCGTGAGCCGGGACCAGGAGCTTCAATTCAACCCTCAACAGAGGACGAGTCCACATCATTGATGGTGGAAGTAGGTAATTCAGTTTTCCCTCCAATTTCCCTTTAGTTAGCTATTAGCCAGAGTATCTTCTATGTCGTGAGCAGGGCTCACCAATGTCTATGTTTCTAGTGAGACACATTTGTGAAGGGAGATGGTATAGAGCTCTCACGAGATATATATATGGTGTGTGATTGCACCTGTGACTTGATGAAGAGATTACTGTGACAAGGACATTTATATTTACGTGTCATTTACATTATAGGTTTGTGCCAGAGGATATATATATATATATATATATATATATATATATATATATATATATATATATATATATATATATATATATATATATATATATATATAAATGTACAATTTAATAGTGTAAGGCTGTGTGCCCAGAGTTACCTAGTTATTGTGAATATTAATAGAGTGATCTATATATACTGGAGTTATTAATTAGTGTATTCATATGTCTAGTGGTTAACTGTGTTTATGCCAGTGTAGTGATATACTGTGATCTTGAAGGAATAACAGGCACCTCACGCCAAATAGTGTGAGTATAGCGAGAGTATAGTGAGCAGTGTGAGTACAGTGAGGAGAGTGAGTGGGCGTGGCATCTCGTGAGTTGCCAAACGTTCGATAACACTGCATTTGGACCGTGGGAAAGCGTGACAGCTGGGAGTGTTGCCAATCCGGAGTGTTCCAGAATTGAGAAGAGTACGGAGTGAATGCCGCTCATTTATTCCTTCGCCATGTTGTTGATCCAGAGTTATGATTATTTAATCTTTTAAGTAAACTACAAAACCTCCTTCGTGTTTGTGTTATCCCTCCATTACTTTGTTACTATTGAGACTATCTGAGAGAGAGAATGATTTAAACATACACTTACCTGTTACCGAATTGATTAGTTTTCTCTTGGGGCCACTACTACTACATTATTACTATTTCCACTGAGGTGTAACTGGACATGGGAAACACCAGCTGGCGACCTTTATTGAGCAGTAGAGCCCTCTGTCGGAGCGGGCACATGATCAAGTGAAGTGATCGTGTTCTCACTCGTCTTAGGGTACGAGGCCGGCCGGAGACAGACTTGAGAGACTCTCCGGATGAACAGTGGCACCGTGAGGATTGAGTGAAGACCCGTGGGGGCTACAGTAAGTAACGCTTTACACTACTAATATTTGGTGGTGACTGGCTACAGAGAGAGACTCCCCGACATTGGCGACCTCGCCAGGGCAACGATTACGGTTACGATTGTGGTGCTTGATAGTGGCCAAAGGTATTAGGTACAGGTAACAGGTATTCACTCATAGCACAAGTATGGAGGATGAAAAGGTAGCAAGGTTTATTGACACCAGGGACGAACAGGTGCTGGAGGATTGCACCAAGGCGCAGCTGCAGTTAATAGCTGACCACTTTGGGATCCAGTTGAGATCCTCCAACGTGGGAGAAAGGAGGCTTGAGATAGTGGCACAGCTCAGGGCCCGAGATGAGGCTTTGAGGGAGGAACGGCCACAGACACCTGCCAGTGCAGGGGAGAATTTAAGCATTGGTGGAAGCAGTAGGGGATCCAGCGGCAGCATCAAGCTGGAGATGATGAAGCTGCAGCTGGAGGCACAGCTGCGCAGGGAAGAACGAGAAGCACAGCTGAAGCGTGAAGAACGAGAAGCACAGCTGAAGCGTGAAGAACGAGAAGCACAGCTGAAGCGTGAAGAACGAGAAGCACAGCTGAAACGTGAAGGACGAGAAGCACAGCTGAAGCGTGAAGAACGAGAAGCACAGCTGAAACGTGAAGAACGAGAAGCACAGCTGAAGCGTGAAGAACGAGAAGCACAGCTGAAGCATGAAGAACGAGAAGCACAGCTGAAGCGTGAAGAACGAGAGGCACAGCTTAGACGGGAAGAGCGTGAAGCACAGCTGAGACGGGAGGAGCGCGAGCTGGAAGCCAAGCTGAAGCAGCAAGAGATTGAAGCTAACAGGGAGGTTGAGCTGAAGTGGGCTGAACTAGGGCTAGCCCCACCCGCACCACCCCAGCAGGAAGACCGCCGGGTGCGAGAGCGTCATTTGCCGGTCTTTGTGCTTAATGAAGCTGAGGGCTTCTTTGACCATTTCGAGAGAGTAGCTACCTTGAAGAAGTGGCCAAGAGCAGAGTGGGCGGAGCTGGTCCAGGTTCGGCTCACAGGTTTTTGCTTGCGAGGCTTACATCATGCTTGACCTCAAGGAATGCACCAATTATGATGCAGTGAAGAGAGCAGTGCTTCACTCGTTTAAGCTGACTCCAGAGTGTTACAGGAAAAGGTTCCGAGAATGTACCTGTTCGCCAGGTAAATCTTATGCAGAGACGGCGAGGGACATGGAAAGAAAATTTCTGAAGTGGTTGGAAGCTGAAGGAGCTAAGTCAACTGAGGACATCAAACGGCTAATTGTCATGGAAAAATTTATGTCCGTGCTCTCTCCTGAGATCAGGATTAGAGTCAAGGAGGCGGACATAAAAGACCTGAGGGCTGCTGCTGACAGAGCTGACATGTTGGATGAAGCCTTGGGACCACGCAGAGAGGGACCGCACCGACCGCCAGTAGAGCCCTCCGGCTATGGGAGTAGTTTTAGGAAGACAGACTGATGGAGGACAGGAACGAGTTCTCCCAAGTCCCACCTCTCGAGTGGAGACGGTAGGGGTCCGAAAAGTTCTGTGTAACTAGTCAAGAAGTCCCTAGCTGAGAGTGCTGGATCTCTTGTTGTGCCGAAGGACGCTACGAGGGAGACGACGGAAGGCGCGTGGAAGACCCACGGAGCGATGGCCTCTGGAGGCGTTGCCAGGGCGAGCGGTGGTGGAAGGTCACCGCCAGGAAGGGTCCGCTGCTACAACTGTGGAGCATATGGACACTTCGCGCGGGATTGCAAACGCCCTAAGCAGCAGGGGAACGTTGCTTTCGTTCGGATGGAGGACCAAGTGGCCGAGAACGTACGGGGTGAGCCCGTACCAAGTGTGGAGACGAGAATTCATCCGTTCGTGTGTGAGGGGACAGTAAGGATGGGGGAGGCAGACCCAATTCCTGTGAATATATTGAGAGACACCGGGGATGATTTTACCCTGGTGAGTAGAACCCTGTTCCCCGAGGGTTATGACAATACCAGTGTGGGGATGGCTGTTGTGACCACTGTGGGAGGCCCAGTGAGGATGCCCCTGCACAAGGTAACGTTGGATTCTGATTATGGCTGTCAGACCCTAGTGGTAGGGGTCTGCGCCTCAATACCCAAGATCAAGGCGCAAGTCATCCTTGGGAATAACGCCTGTGGAGGATGTGTCCTCCCTAACCTCGTGAAGGGCGAGGAGTGCTTGGAGCACTACAGAGAAAAAGGCGGAGTATTAGACGCCTGTGGGAACGGGAAAGGACTCGCCGAGGTGGCGTTCCCTGTATGCGCTGTGATCCCAAGGCGGTGCAACGAGCATGAAGTGAGTGGATCTGATGGGGCTGAAGAAGAGACGTCTGAGAGCCTGGTAGTCGATCACCTCTTCGTGGAACCCGGAGAACAAGTGGAGGGGGAAGGCAACCTGGATGGTGAGCTACAGTTGACCCTTGCCAGTTCTCTTGGGGTGGACCGCGCTCGTCTGGGGGAGTTACAGCAGGTGGAGTTCCCAGAGTTGATTCGGGAGGCCAAAGGAGGACGTGCTGGTCCTGAGAGAGCCACACATTTTTATCTGCAGGATGGGATGCTGATGAGACAATGGAGGCCTGTGAGAATGGAGGCCAGAGAGGAATCACTAGGTATGAGACACCAGGTAGTGTTGCCGGCCAGGTGCAGAGCGGCAGTGCTGGATCTGTCGCACTCTGTGGACTCTGCAGGTCACCTGGGAGTGACCAAGACTCTACACAAGATCAGGGACCATTTCTACTGGCCGGGTATGGACGCCGATGTGAGGCGTCACTGTAAGACTTGCTTACCTTGCCAGAGGGCAGGAAAGAGTGTACCAGCGATACCAAAGGCCCCGTTAGTCCCTGTTCCTGCATTTGAGTCAGCGTTTGAGCGTCTGTTGGTCGATGGGGTAGGACCGTTGCCACGGACGAAAAAGGGAAATACCTACCTGATGACCATCATGTGTGCGGCGACAAGGTTCCCAGACGCTGTCCCGATGCGACGCTTGACGTCAAAAGAAGTAGCCGGGCAGTTGCAGCGTTTTTTCTCTTGGGTGGGAATGCCCAGGGAAATCCAGACTGACTGTGGGAGCGTATTCCAGTCCAAGTGGTTTAGACAGACCATGTCGAATTGGGGAGTAACTCAGATTCGGTCGTCGCCCTACCTACCGCAGTTGCAAGGGGCGATCGAAAGGTTTCACTCCACACTGAAAACCATTCTGAGAGTGTTCTGTGCAGAACAAGGAGCTGAGTGGGATGAGGCAGTGTACCCTGCATTGTTTGCTATAAGGAACGCTGTAGGGGAGTCGCTGGGTTTCTCACCGTTCCAACTGGTATATGGACATGAGGTACGGAGTCCTCTATCCATGCTGAAAGAGCAATGGGCGCCAGGAGTGACCGTGAAAACGGTCAATGAATATGTACAGAAATTTAAGGAGCGTCTCGCATTGGCGAAAGAACTATCAGGAAAGCATTTGAAAGAGGCGCAGCAAAAGATGTCAGAGTGGTATGACAAGAAAGCTACGCCAAGAGAGTTCCAGGTTGGGTCCCAGTTATGGTGTTGCTGCCAGGGAAGAGCCGTGTGACCGAGTCACGATTTGAGGGACCGTACAAGGTGCTACGACGGTTGGGTCCAGAAAGCAATGAAGTCAGCAAGCCGGACAGACCCCGCAAGACACGGGTGTGTCATATTGACCGTCTGAAGCCTTTCTTTCCTGAAGAAGGAGGAGCCGCCGTGCAGGACGGAACAATGCCACGAGAACTACAGCAGAAAGTGGTCTTATGCGTGCAGGTGAATCAAGAGATTCCAGCAGAGGAAGAAAAATGGTCCAGGGCGGACGGCACCCATCTCTCCAATGCGGAGAGTTTGGAGAATATCGAAAACAAGCTTCAACACCTGGAAGGAAGACAGAGAGCGGATCTGACGGACCTGTTAGGAGAGAATGCATCTCTTTTTTACCGACGTGCCCCAACGCCACAAGAGTGTGACGCACGAGGTAGAGGTGAGGGACGCCAGGCCCATTAAACAGAGTGCTTATAGGGTCTGCCCTAAGAAGCGGGAATTGATGAGGAAGGAGGTAGAATATCTTCTTGAGAATGACCTTGCCGAGCCTAGCAACAGCGAGTGGAGTTCCTCGTGTTTGCTGGTTAAGAAAAGCGACGGCACATACCACTTTTGCACGGACTACAGGAAAGTGAACTCTATCACTGTGGCAGATTCCCACCCCATGCCCAGGGTAAGTGATTGCATCGATCAGGTGGGTAGTGCCAGATATGTGTCCAAGGTCGACCTGCTCAAGGGGTATTACCAAATCTCGTTAACTCCCGAGGCTAGAAAGATATCAGCTTTTGTGACACCAGATGGACTGTATCAGTATAAAGTGTTCCCCTTCGGGATGAAGAACAGCGGGAGTTGTTTTCAACGTATGATGAACGAGTTGCTGAGAGGACCCGAAGGCTGCACTGTATACATTGACGATATAGTAGTGTACTCCGACGATTGAGAGGCACACCTAGAGCGACTCAGGGAGCTGTTCAGGAGGCTGGAAGATGCTAACCTGACCGTGAACCTAGCCAAGAGTGAGTTTGGGAAGGCCCATCTAGAATACCTGGGCTTCGTCATCGGTCAAGGAGAGGTGACCCCTGTGGACCACAAGGTATCAGCTATTAGAGAGTACCCAATACCCAGGACACAGAAGGAATTGCTGAGGTATCTTGGGATGATTGGATACTATCGTGGTTTTTGTAAGAACTATTCCACGATAGCGCATACTCTGACAGAGTTACTCTCTAAGAATACACGATGGAAGTGGGGAGTTGCCTGCCAGGAATCCTTCGAGAAGACGAAGAACCTGTTGACAGAGGCCCCAGTGTTGATATCTCCAGATTTTACAACCAGGTTCATTCTGTACATAGATGCCAGTGATGTAGGGATAGGAGCCATGTTGGCCCAGGAAAGGAGCGAGGTACATAGGCCTGTCGCATTTTACTCCAAGAAATTCGTGAAGTACCTGCGTACCTATAGTACCGTCGAAAGGGGGCTTTGGCTCTAGTAATGGCCCTAATGCACTTCGACGTGTACGTGGAAGGAGGGGCGAGGCCTGTTCTTGTTTTTACAGCTCAAAACCCTCTGACCTCCTTGTACAAGATGAGAAACTTCAACCAAAGGCTGACGAGGTGGGCATTACTACTACAAGAATACTGGTTGGAAATTAAGCACATCAGAAGGAAGGACAACGTGGTCAACCCGTTCTCGCAAATTTAATAAGTCAATATTGACTTATTAAATATGTGCATAGGTGACATACTTAACATAATAGTTTCCCTTGAAAAGCTCCATAGAAAACACCGACCTTACCTAACCTACTTAGTATGTTAAGATAAGCATCTTATTGCTTCGTAATTACAATTATTACCTAACCTATACCTATAATAGGTTAAGTAACAATTGTAATTACGAAGCTATAAGATGCTTATTTTAACATACTAAGTAGGTTAGGTAAGGTCGGTGATTTCTATGAAGCTTTTCAAGGGAAACTATTATATTTAGTATGTCACCTATGCACGCAACTAATAAGTCAATAGTGACATATTAAATTTGCGAGAACGGGTTGACGTGGTAGCGGATGCCCTGTATCGAGTACACTAAACCGATATGGCTCTTATTTTAAGAGGGGGTAAGTGACGGTGTTCTACCCTTATATTTCTCCCACGCCAGCTGTAAGAGTCATATCTACTTTACCCGAACGTTCTCTGCCTTCCAGACTACAATTTGACATATGTGGGAGCGTGAGGTGTTCTCGTGTTGGTGAGAAATTAGTTAAAGAAATGTGTTTTGGCCAGTGGCTTAGGCGCTTCTGGACGCCAAGATGGCGCCGGCCCTTACGTTTTCCCGCCAAGACGTTATGACGTCAGTGGCACCAGATTGATCAAGAACGATGACGTAGTAACGGGAGCCAATGAGAAACGCCCCTGGCAAGTATGATGTCACGAGTGAAGGGGGGTCCAGGCGGCGCGCGCCGTGGCGCCAAGGAGTTAGATACGACACGTCGTCAAGGGTGGACGTGCAACAGAAGTTTTTGCCCCTCTCCGGTGGACATACACATCACCAGTGGTCTGCAAGCATCCTGTGAGGCCTTCCAGAACTTCGTGAAGCGGACAGAAGAAGGAATTTACGGGAAACGAGCAACAAGTGCTCCAGTGACAGGTGCTTAGCAAGAGTGGAGCCTGGGCAGTGACATCAGGGACGACTGTACAGTTTCACCGGTTGGGTGATGACGTAGCAGCTGGGTCAGTTCACCATGAGGAAGGAGAATAACAAACTAGCTGGGAATACGAACGACTGCAGACGTAGTTGTGAGGAGGAGGCGACGGCCAGGAGACCGACTCTAACCCTTCAAGAGGTTGTGGAGGAGCACGGAGCCTGCAGTAGGAAGCAGCATGGAGAAGACGCGTTTTTGGGTGTTGTTTGAGGTCCTGGGAAGAGCATCAGTGTGTGTGGGGGTGTTCCCTACAGCAAGTCGTGAGCCGGGACCAGGAGCTTCAATTCAACCCTCAACAGAGGACGAGTCCACATCATTGATGGTGGGAGTAGGTAATTCAGTTTTCCCTCCAATTCCCCTTTAGTTAGCTATTAGCCAGAGTATCTTCTATGTCTTGAGCAGGGCTCACCAATGTCTATGTTTCTAGTGAGACACAGTTGTGAAGGGAGATGCTATAGATGCTAACGACCACGTAGTGTGTGGTGCCTGACGCAACTGCCAGCCTTGAATTCTAGGAAAGTTTTGGCATTCCCTTACTAAATTTAATATTATTAGTAAATTGAATTTCCTGACACAACTTATATATCTTGCTGTGCCAGTGATTAGTACTTTGGGTGTTGAAAATTTCGACAATAGCACTTGAAAGGGGTCAGGATAAGGATTGGGGATGGGACGGGGGGGAAAGGAATGGTGCCCAACCACTTCGATGGTCTGGGATTGAACGCCTATGTTATGATCTCAGCCTACAGGAGAAACGAGTCTCCCTCCTTGAGAGTTATTCAGCAAGCCTGACCTAACTAGAAGGTCTAGCAAATATTGAGGTGATAACCCATATGTAAAAGAGTTGCTTGGATATATATAACAATTTAAGATTATGGGCAATGAAGAAGAAAACAGATAAATGACTGGCTAGGAGATGTGGACATTTTGCTGGAGGCGTGAGGCTCGCTTCCGGAGGACCTTGACCTCACTTGAGTGCCAGACATCGCAGGGGGAAGCCGCGCTCCGTTTGAGCTCCCGTCAGAAGGGAACCCCTAGTGATATATCTCTAAGAGAAGAGAAGTGTGCAGACGTGCCAGCTGTGGAATTGAGCTGAGAACGTTGTGGTCTCAAGTCTTGGACGGCGAGGAGAGTTTAATAAGCTGCTCAGAGGCATTTTCGTGGGCTGTGTGGAGCGCCCTGACCAGACGCCGTCAGAGGGAAAGCGCCCTCGACCTTATAATCTGTGGTAAGCACGATATACGCCAGTTCATAGTGATTGCTTGTAGTTGGTCGTGTGCCCAGCGACAGTAGCGATGTTTATTTATAAGTTAGACATGTTTTAATAAGGCAGAAGGCCTGAAATAAGAGAGTGGAGAGGGAGGAACACAGAGCGACGTCCGTCCCCTCTGAGCGCTTGCGGGCGACTGAGGGAGCCTGGCTCCTGACAGCGAAGGACCCTCCCAGCGTGAGTGAGGACCGCCGCCGGGCGAGGTGGAGTATGGACCCGCCCAAAATGGGGGAGTCCACTCTCACTGTATGTAGAGGACAGATAGAGGTTGGAGACAAACATATTGTGTGATTATTTTTGTTTATGTGTTAAAGGGGAAATAATTCTATTGGAGTGTCGATGGGTTGCAGGTTTGTCTTTGGGGAAGAAGTTGCTGAGAACTTCGAAGCCAGCATAGATGAAGTAATTGACGAGACTCCAAGGTAGTGAAGCAGAGGACCTCGAGCTGTGAGGAGAAGCAGTGAAGAGGAGTGTCACGTGCTTCTGTAGAGGTGGTGTAGCAGCCAAGAGAGCTGTGGAGGAACCTAGCAGAAGGGTGAAGCACCATAGTTGCTCAAGGAAACTTCATGATAGCAGCCTGGAGGAGCTGCAGAGGATCCTGGTAGTGAAGCCCGGAAGAACCTAAGGATATTAGGGTAGTGAACTTCCAGAGGTGGAAGGGGAAGTTCTGGTGGATTACTTGTAGGGAGTTGATAGTGTTTGGTTGTCATTAGCGTGCAAGACGCAGTGAGAGGTGAGTGACTGTTTGCATTCTTATGTCAAGGAGTGTTTTAAACTGAAGTTTAGAGTTACAGTCGTAGGCTGGATTACCTACAGATGTATGCGTTCCAGGACTGACAGTGATCGATTGATCATTGTTGTGTATCAATGAACATTTATACTGATATATGTTATTGCATTCAAATGCTGATTTTCTATATATATATATATATATTATCTTGCTGATGGTGCAACAGTGTATGTAGACTTGATCAACTTGAGGTGGTTGATAGTATCAGGTGGTGAACCAGGAGTTAGGATACCACTTGATAAGCTGATAATAGAGTTCTGATGGTGTTGGAGTGCAACCTGAATGTAATATTATAGAGTATAGGATTCATTATTGTTATATGTGTGTATGTATCGTGTATGTGCTTTGTCCAGTAAATGTATCCCAATTTGCTGGTGTTTGCCCTTGTCCTAGTGAGGCTTCCCATGAAATAGTACAGAAGAAGAGAGAGAGAGAGAAAGAACCAGGAACCACTGCTGTGGGCAGGGTAGGAGGTAATACTAGTAAGTCATAGGGGATTGAGGAGATCATATCTCATAAGGAGAGAGTGGGGAGTCACAGCAGCTCGAGTGGGTGTGTGCACGTGACAACGAGGCTAAGTGTTGGAGCCGCATCCCCTAAACGTGTGACGTTGAGCCCCTCTCCAAGAGCCAGAAGTGCCAAGGGTGATCTCCTAGTATAAACACTCTACCGAGTTGTGGGTTGGGTTGTCCGTAGAGAAGGATCAACGACGACAACACAACCAACCCACGACTATAATAAATTGGGGGCCTGTCCGGGAGAGTGAACTGACACACCCACACCCTGTCCAAGAGTGGATTTGTACACCCTTGCTGAAATAGATAAACTGTGTGACCGCAGGTGTATATTCTCTCTCTTGGGAAGACTCACAGGACAAGATGGATAAGGTGCAAGCGTTTGTGGAGTCAGGCAAGCCTGAGGACTTGGAAGGTTGCACGAGGGATCAATTGAAACAAATAGCAGAAAAATGTGGCATCAGGTTGAGAGCATCTAAAGTAGCTGGGATGAAGGATGAGATCCTGAGGCAGTTAAGAGCCAGAAGTGAAGCAGCAGAGCAAGGAGCCCAAAAAGGAGCTGAAAGTGGAAAGGAGGATGATGGGCAGGATGAAGTGAGATCCCAGGGATCAAGTAGGAGCAGCAAGAGTAGCCGCAGTAGCAGGAGTAGCCGGAATAGAAGCTTGGAGAGATTCCAGTTAGAGCTCCAGATGCAGCGTGAGGACAAGGAGAGACAGTTCCAGCTGGAAAAGATGAAATTAGAACTCCAGATGAAAAATGAAGCCGAGAAGGAAAAAGAGAAAACCAGAATAAGGGAACTGGAGTTGGAACAGGAGAAAGAAAAAGAGAAAACCAGACTGGAAATAGAAAAAGAGAAAACCAGAGTAAGAGAACTGGAGTTGGAACAGGAAAAGAAAAAGAAAAAGCCCAGGTCGAAAAAGAAAAAGTCCAGGTCGAAAAAGAAAAAAGAGAGAACAAAACAAATGCAGATAGAAGCGAATAGAACCTTGGCTGAGCAAAGGATTGAACATGGGTTGCCAGAGAGCACCACCCAGGTATCACACCCACCAGATGTTAGGGTTAGGGAGAAGGACATTCCCTTGTTTGTTCCCGAAGAGGCAGAGAGCTTTTTCGAGCACTTTGAAAAAGTTGCCAGCATCAAAGAGTGGCCACAGGAGGAATGGGCCCAGCTGGTCCAGTTAAGATTGACCGGTGCAGCCAGGGAGGCATACACCCAATTGTCACTGGAAGAGTGCCAGGATTATGCCACAGTAAAGAGCAGCATATTGCGCTCGTTTCAGTTAACCCCAGAAGCATATAGGAAGTGCTTCAGAGAAATGATCAAAGTTGGAGCGTGTACGTTTCCTGAGACAGCAAGAGATCTGGAAAGACGATTCCAGAAGTGGATTGAGGCTGCTGGAGTTGGATCTTACGCTGACCTGAAGCAACTGATGGTCATGGAGAAGTTCTTGGAGATGATGCATCCCGAAACAAAGTTCAAGATCCAAGAAGCAGGGATAAAGGAGGTGAAAGATGCCGCAGATAGGGCGGATATGATTACTGAAGCATATAAGAGCTTAAGGGAGAACGGAGTGAGAAGCGAGGAGCGATGCAGCAATGGCAGATCCAGTGGAGTCTGGGGAGGAAGAAATTATGAGAGACCCAGAAGAGTCTGGGGTGAAAAGAATTTTGATAAATGGGCAAATAAAAGTAAGTACCCTAAAACTCAGAAGAGTAGGTCGCGCACTTCGTCTGAAAGTGAAGATGGAGGAGCTAAACGAGAAACTAATCGTGATCCTGGAAATCAAGAGTCCAGTAAAGCCTCACAGAGTGCAAGTAGTGTGCCTGGCCCGAGGTACTCTCATGCGAGTGGACAAAGTCAGAGCCACTCTGGTTCGTATAGGAGAGATTTCTCCCAGGTGAGGTGTTACAGTTGTAACGGATTAGGTCACGTGATGCGAGATTGTAGGCAGGGCAAAAGAGTTGTGACCCTGGCCATGTGTGACCCCCGAGGTAAATATGCCAATGTGTTCCGAGACAAACCACAGAAAGTGAACTTAGTGAACGAGAGGTATAGGCCGTTCATGAGCAAAGGTTGAATCAGTGTAGGAGGCCAACCTGAGGTAGAAGTTGGTATCTTAAGAGATACCGGAGCTAATCAGAGCTTGATTGCGAGAAGCCTGATTGGGAATGGTCGACGGTTAGCTGGCAGTGGGAAGATGAAAGTATATGGGTTATTGTCTGAGAGTGACATGCCCGTATGCACTGTCCAGCTAAGGTCGGAATATGTGTCAGCAGAGGTGATGTTGGGAGTATGCCCCGACATACCTATTCCAGGAGTCCAAGTGATCCTGGGGAATGACTTGTGCGGGACAAAGGTGTTGACAAGAGTCATAGCGGAGACTGTGCCAGAGGAGTTCCCAGAAGGCCACGGCACGGGTGGGACACCTGAGAGTGTGAGCCTGACTGACATCCGAGGAGATGAGTCAGGAGACCGCCAAGCCATTGAGTACCCTGTCTCGGTAGTGATGAAGACAGAGGTGGCCGACAAGGAAGACGCTGGAGAAGAGGAGACAGTGTCGATTCAGCCGGTGGAAGATATCGATGTAGATATAGCATGGCTGTTTGATGAAAGTCCAGCCCAGAAAAATGAAGTCTCGGTGAGGTCAAAAGTGAAGATGGCCCAGCCGAAGAAGAATCATGTGAAGAGAGCGGACCTGAGTAGAGCCCAGACTGCTGAAATTAGGAGTCGGAAGGCGAATGCAACTGTGCTGAGTAGGAATGAGGAAAGATGTGGACAGATCAAGGACGGGTGTAAAACGTCAAATTGTCCACGAGCACAGAAGCATATGGATAGTGGAGTTAAGTTGTGGGAGATGTCGAGAGTTGACGTGTTTCACAGACAACGTGGAGGAGAGATAATGAGGAAGAGTAATAGCCGAGAAAATGAAAGGAGAAGAGACAGTATGTGTGGAGAGATGCTTACGAGCACTCTGGGAGAGGCAAGGTGACGCGTACGGTCGAATGCTGTTGGATGTAGTACAGCGCTCGAAGAAACTTTTAGGGAACGAAGAAGAGTTGAAGGAGAAGAAAGGGAGTTGTATAAAGATGAAAAGTGTGGGAAGAGGAAGATGATACAATCATGGAGGAATAGAAGAAAGCTGAGGACTCGATGGAAGTCAAAAAGGATGTCGCGGATAAATGAAGAGACGAAAGGGAGAATCGTCGGTGAAGACGAGGAAGTGAAGTATGATGACAGGAGACGAAAGTATAATGACAGTAGATGGAAGTGTGAAGACGACAGAGGAGGTACAGACAGTAGATGTCTGACTCTGGATGTGAAGAGAGGAAGACGAGGAAACGGAGGGTGGAAACAATAAGTAGAGTGGACCGATAGAGTGCAGGCGTCCAAGGAGGACAGCCTAGCCAAGAGATGCCAGAGAAGTCAAATCGTTTGTGAGAAGATCATGTTTCGGGCGAGTTGTGAGCCAGATGTTGCAAGGAGCAACGAACTAATTGTAGACTCCTAAGAGAGTATATCGGGTGAAGAACGAGACAGTGTGGTGGCGGATGTATTATCCCGAGCTTTGCCACTGGAATAACTCTCAAAAATAAGGGGAGGGGAGTGTTATGATCTCAGCCTACAGGAGAAACGAGTATCCCTCCTTGAGAGTTATTCAGCAAGCCTGACCTAACTAGAAGGTCTAGCAAATATTGAGGTGATAACCCATATGTAAAAGAGTTGCTTGGATATATATAACAATTTAAGATTATGGGCAATGAAGAAGAAAACAGATAAATGACTGGCTAGGAGATGTGGAAATTTTGCTGGAGGCGTGAGGCTCGCTTCCGGAGGACCTTGACCTCACTTGAGTGCCAGACATCGCAGGGGGAAGCCGCGCTCCGTTTGAGCTCCCGTCAGAAGGGAACCCCTAGTGATATATCTCTAAGAGAAGAGAAGTGTGCAGACATGCCAGCTGTGGAATTGAGCTGAGAACGTTGTGGTCTCAAGTCTTGGACGGCGAGGAGAGTTTAATAAGCTGCTCAGAGGCATTTTCGTGGGCTGTGTGGAGCGCCCTGACCAGACGCCGTCAGAGGGAAAGCGCCCTCGACCTTATAATCTGTGGTAAGCACGTTATACGCCAGTTCATAGTGATTGCTTGTAGTTGGTCGTGTGCCCAGCGACAGTAGCGATGTTTATTTATAAGTTAGACATGTTTTAATAAGGCAGAAGGCCTGAAATAAGAGAGTGGAGAGGGAGGAACACAGAGCGGCGTCCGTCCCCTCTGAGCGCTGGCGGGCGACTGAGGGAGCCTGGCTCCTGACGGCGAAGGACCCTCCCAGCGTGAGTGAGGACCGCCGCCGGGCGAGGTGGAGTATGGACCCGCCCAAAACGGGGGAGTCCACTCTCACTGTATGTAGAGGACATCTAGAGGTTGGAGACAAACATATTGTGTGATTATTTTTGTTTATGTGTTAAAGGAGAAACAATTCTATTGGAGTGTCGATGGGTTGCAGGTTTGTCTTTGGGGAAGAAGTTGCTGAGAACTTCGAAGCCAGCATAGATGAAGTAATTGACGAGACTCCAAGGTAGTGAAGCAGAGGACCTCGAGCTGTGAGGAGAAGCAGTGAAGAGGAGTGTCACGTGCTTCTGTAGAGGTGGTGTAGCAGCCAAGAGAGCTGTGGAGGAACCTAGCAGAAGGGTGAAGCACCGTAGTTGCTCAAGGAAACTTCATGATAGCAGCCTGGAGGAGCTGCAGAGGATCCTGGTAGTGAAGCCCGGAAGAACCTAAGGATATTAGGGTAGTGAACTTCCAGAGGTGGAAGGGGAAGTTCTGGTGGATTACTTGTAGGGAGTTGATAGTGTTTGGTTGTCATTAGCGTGCAAGACGCAGTGAGAGGTGAGTGACTGTTTGCATTCTTATGTCAAGGAGTGTTTTAAACTGAAGTTTAGAGTTACAGTCGTAGGCTGGATTACCTACAGATGTATGCGTTCCAGGACTGACAGTGATCGATTGATCATTGTTGTGTATCAATGAACATTTATACTGATATATGTTATTGCATTCAAATGCTGATTTTCTATATATATATTATCTTGCTGATGGTGCAACAGTGTATGTAGACTTGATCAACTTGAGGTGGTTGATAGTATCAGGTGGTGAACCAGGAGATAGGATACCACTTGATAAGCTGATAATAGAGTTCTGATGGTGTTGGAGTGCAACCTGATTGTAATATTATAGAGTATAGGATTCATTATTGTTATATGTGTGTATGTATCGTGTATGTGCTTTGTCCAGTAAATGTATCCCAATTTGCTGGTGTTTGCCCTTGTCCTAGTGAGGCTTCCCATGAAATAGTACAGAAGAAGAGAGAGAGAGAGAAAGAACCAGGAACCACTCCTGTGGGCAGGGTAGGAGGTAATACTAGTAAGTCATAGGGGATTGAGGAGATCATATCTCATAAGGAGAGAGTGGGGAGTCACAACGGCTCGAGTGGGTGTGTGCACGTGACAACGAGGCTAAGTGTTGGAGCCGCATCCCCTAAACGTGTGACGTTGAGCCCCTCTCCAAGAGCCAGAAGTGCCAAGGGTGATCTCCTAGTATAAACACTCTACCGAGTTGTGGGTTGGGTTGTCCGTAGAGAAGGATCAACGACGACAACACAACCAACCCACGACTATAATACCTACCTGCCTGGCGCGAGATTGTTGCTCGACTGTCCACCCTAAGTGTTTACTTAGCCTAAGGTCTTGTGTTTACCAGAGTGGTGGGAATGCCTCCAGCTGCTCCTGTTGTTGCAGCAGTGGTTCTGCTCCTGGAGTTGCAGTGGTGGTTCTGCTCCTGGAGTTGCAGTGGTGGTTCTGCTCCTGGTGTTGCATGGCTGTTGCCGTGCCACTCTCAAATAACGTAACGTAGCATCCATTATGGTGCATTAGTCAGTAAGTTTGTTGAATAAATATGATCTTGTTTGTAAACGTGATTTTCCGTCATTTTCCTTGATTTCTGCCTTGTTATTTCGCTCTGCTTTATTTTAATTTTTTGCTTCTTCAAATGCATTAGGTTGCCTCAGAGAGCCTGACGGCTGAGTGGATACAGCTCGGAATTCGTAGTCTTAAGGTTCCGGGTTCAATCCCCGGCGGAGGCGGTAACAAATGAGCAAAGTTTCTTTCACCCTGATGCACCTGTTCACCTAGCAGTAAATAGGTACCATGAAGTTAAACGGCTGCTTCCTGGGGGGGGGGGTGTAACAAAAAGGAAGCATGGTCGTGGACTGGGCCGCGGGGACGCTAAACCCCAAAATCATCTCAAGATAACCTCAAGGGATCGAGCCCATTTACCTGAATCCTTAAGCTTTGTATGAGGACTCATTAATTAAACTCTAAATTGTCTTTATTCAGTAGAGGAACTAGCGATCCAGTGACTGGGAGATCCATGTATGCTCGTAGAGGCGAAGGTTATCCAGAGTCTTGCCTTTGGTGTGCTCACCTGAGGCCATGACAGTGCCATCCCCACACCCGTCACCTCACTTCCCTCTCCAACTGACCTTATAGTGGACCGGGGCGTGTGCTCTTCCTTGTGGGGTTTGTTGTTATGGCTCAGCTTGGTGACCTCTTGCAGTGTGGCCAACACCAGTCTTGGCGCTGTTATTTATGTATTTATTTATTTATATACAAGAAGGTATATTGGGTTGTGAGAGTACATAACATTGATGTTCTTACATTCATACAAAGATACTAACACGCATGCTATTGCAGGTTGTTGCAGCGTGAAAGGACGATTGACAAACGAATCTCAACACATATAAAATAGGACAAAAGAAAACTCATACTTAGACACGAGACAGCCGAGCTAAGAGGGCTGACTGATGTAAATAATATCCCCTCACGAGACAGCCGAGTTAAGAGGACAGATTGATGTAAATAATGTCCCCTCACGAGACAGCCGAGCTAAGAGGACAGACTGATGTAAATAATATCCCCTCACGAGACAGCCGAGCTAAGAGGACACAGACTGATGAAAATAATGTCCCCTCACGAGACAGCCCAGCTAAGAGGACTGACTGATGTAAATAATGTCCCTTCACGAGACAGCCGAGCTAAGAGGACAGACTGATGTAAATAATGTCCCCTCACGAGACAGCCGAGCTAAGAGGACTGACTGATGTAAATAATGTCACCTGCACGAGACAGCCGCGCTAAGAGGACTGACTGATGTAAATAATATCACCTGGTGACGCTAAAAGTGAATGGAATGTTTTGCAGACATATGCACTATTTAAGAATGGATTAGTATATACAGACTTTAGTAGATGATTTAATTTAATTTAATTTGAACAAATGAGATGCCAAATCATTGAAGCTAGACAAAAAGATGTATCACAATAATATCAGAAGCAATGTTTTTAGTTAATGCAACAAATGGAATAAAGGTGTGGAAGTAATAGAGACTAAGTCCCTCCACTGTCTCTAAAGCTAATGTGGCTTAAAACAGAAGGGTTTGATTCCTTGTCCACATGTGGTATGAAAGACAACATGTGGTACGAACGACTACATGTGGTACGAAAGACCACATGTGGTACAAAAGACCACATGTTGTACGAAAGACCACATGTGGTACGAAAGACCCAGCTGCTGATGCTCGGCTGTGAGAACTCTGTTAAGTAAAAACACCTAGTTAAATTCAGACAAACATTGAGAGATAATGCTCACGGCAGTGTAGTCTGCCATGAGGGTCCCAGTGTTGAAGCCAACAACTGCAGATATAGGGATGAGCAGCAGCTGGTATGGATGGCGTAAGTGGTTGAATGTGGCTACCAGAAGCTGCAAGCTGCTCTTGCTTCTGCTGCGACTCTCGTCAATGTTAATGAATCTGTCAAGTAAAAGAAAATGATATGATATCATCCACAATCTTCCAGAATTAGTAAATCTCAGAAATATCTACAGTATCTTGAAATCAGCAATGAGAGATTAGTAAACTAATATTCATATAGAGGACACATTCGAAAATCAGTCACTGATTCCTCACTCTTTTTACCTGCTGAGGGGATCGACGAAGATGACGATGATGACTGGGGCGAGGAGAGAGGCGATCAGGAAGATGGTGGCCAAGATATATAAATTAGAGAGGACCGAACCTTCACTCCCGCCGGAGTAGCTGCTGTTGGAGAGGCCAACACTCTCTGCATTACAGGAGTTGTAACCGCAGTGGAGCGCCTTCTCCGTCACATTGGCGTCCTTCACTTCCACCGACAACACTGCCGCAAGTTAATGGTAATATTTATTCAAACATCGATTAAGAAGATTCATAGGAAAGAGTGATTCTTGTAGCAAAGCGAACATGTGAGATAAAGATGCAAGAGACAGAGATAACGTGCAAGATAAAGAGATAGTGAGGCAGGTAGCAACTGAGACGAAAATGCCAGTGGGAAAGTTGATATGTGAGATAAAAATGCTTGTGAGAAAGAAAACATCTCAGATGAAGTTCCTAACTGTTACAGGAAAGGAAGGGCAGAGCCACGTTGAGCTCTGGCGGTGACACTCCGTCACTACTCACTTTATTCTTGGTTCGTTACTCAATTTACCTCTTGATAAAGTCGGTGCTTACCCCCTGCGAACACCAGCCCCAAAAAACATAGGGACCTGGCAGGACCTTTGGGGACTCACTACGCAACTTTCTGTCCCCAAGAGAACAGGAGATAGAGCGGCAGGTGTCAAAGAGAGGCAAGTGATAATGCTGAGTGAGTTCTATCTGCAAATAGAACCACGGATACCTGGTTATCCAGGTACTCCTGTGGCCATTGGGGTTCTCACCTGCGCACAATGCGGGGGGGGGGGGGAAATCGCTACAATTCCCTGCTCTAGTTCTCTTGAACCTGAGGCTACCTTCCATGATTTAATTAATTATATATATTCCGGTACTCAGTGGTTAATACCCGACTGTCAGGCTTCCAAACAATGTGCATATATATATATATATATATATATATATATATATATATATATATATATATATATATATATATATATATATATATATATATATATATATATATATATATATATATATATATATATATATATATATATATATATATATATATATATATATATATATATGCAAATATATATATATATATATATATATATATATATGCAAATATATATATAATATATATATATATATATATATATGCAAATATATATATAATATATATATATATATATATATATATATATATATATATATATATATATATATATATATATATATATATATATATATATATATGCAAATATATATATATATATATATATATATATATATATATATATATATATATATATATATATATATATATATATATATAGTATATTTTGATAGCAGTCTTTCCTGTAGACATATATTATTAAATATGACCGAAAAAGTAAGATTAATAATTCTAACACGAATTTTCTCAATCTTTCGTACATTTCTTTTCACTGTTGGAGGTAAATCAAAAATCAATTCTCCAAAATTCATTTTTATTTCTAGTCTGACGCGACACGAGCGCGTTTCGTAAAACTTATTACATTTTCAAAGACTTTAGTTCACAAATACACAACTGAATAGAACTTACGCATCTCCGATTTTATATCTACATTTGAGTGAGGTGGAAGGGGTGATGTGGCATTAACACAAGACAGAACAAGATGTGGCATTAATAGGGTATAAATTTCATCAACACAAGACAGAACAAAAGGTGGTATTAATAGGGTATTAATTTCATCAACACAAGACAGAACACGAAACAATGGATATTGAATAGAAGTGTTTGTAGAAAGCCTATTGGTCCATATTTCTTGATGCTTCTATATTGGAGCGGAGTCTTGAGGTGGGTAGAATATAGTTGTACAATAATTGGCTGTTGATTGCTGGTGTTGACTTCTTGATGTGTAGTGCCTCGCAAACGTCAAGCCGCCTGCTATCACTGTATCTATCGATGATTTCTGTGTTGTTTACTAGGATTTCTCTGGCGATGGTTTGGTTGTGGGAAGAGATTATATGTTCCTTAATGGAGCCCTGTTGCTTATGCATCGTTAAACGCCTAGAAAGAGATGTTGTTGTCTTGCCTATATACTGGGTTTTTTGGAGCTTACAGTCCCCAAGAGGGCATTTGAAGGCATAGACGACGTTAGTCTCTTTTAAAGCGTTCTGTTTTGTGTCTGGAGAGTTTCTCATGAGTAGGCTGGCCGTTTTTCTGGTTTTATAGTAAATCGTCAGTTGTATCCTCTGATTTTTGTCTGTAGGGATAACGTTTCTATTAACAATATCTTTCAGTACCCTTTCCTCCGTTTTATGAGCTGTGGAAAAGAAGTTCCTGTAAAATAGTCTAATAGGGGGTATAGGTGTTGTGTTAGTTGTCTCTTCAGAGGATGCATGGCTTTTCACTTTCCTTCTTATGATGTCTTCGACGAAACCATTGGAGAAGCCGTTATTGACTAGGACCTGCCTTACCCTACAGAGTTCTTCGTCGACTTGCTTCCATTCTGAGCTGTGGCTGAGAGCACGGTCGACATATGCGTTAACAACACTCCTCTTGTACCTGTCTGGGCAGTCGCTGTTGGCATTTAGGCACATTCCTATGTTTGTTTCCTTAGTGTAGACTGCAGTGTGGAAACCTCCGCCCTTTTCTATGACTGTTACATCTACAAAGGGCAGCTTCCCATCCTTTTCCATCTCGTAAGTGAAACGCAGCACAGAACTCTGCTCAAATGCCTCCTTCAGCTCCTGCAGATGTCTGACATCAGGTACCTGTGTAAAAATGTCGTCAACATACCTGCAGTATATGGCCGATTTCAAATTCATAAAAATGAATTTTGGAGAATTGATTTTTGATTTACCTCCAACAGTGAAAAGAAATGTACGAAAGATTGAGAAAATTCGTGTTAGAATTATTAATCTTACTTTTTCGGTCATATTTAATATATATATATATATATATATATATATATATATATATATATATATATATATATATATATATATATATATATATATATATATATATATATATATACATATACATATATATATATATATATATATATATATATATATATATATATATATATATATATATATATATATATATATATATATATATATATATATAGATATATAGATATTGGTGTATACTGGCAGCAGGTTTTCTTTCAAACATGTTTCATTGAATATCACCGCATATTCTGTATTTATTATTTTCTGGTTTAGGGCTTCTATCCCTCTAACTATTTTCTTAGCATCAGGGCTTAATTGGAATAGGAGTTCTCCAAAACTCATTTTCGTACTTTTAAGGTGAAGAAAAGAAGTGATTTACTATAGAGTGTATTACACTTATTTGTATAATTTGCACGACGTTTCGAACCTCCATGGTTCATTCTCAAGTGAACAGATCTTACAATACTAGTTGATTTTATACCCGCATTAGGTCAGGTGATAATACAATGAAGGTGAAAAACATGGGGGGATACATAAGGGATAAACATAGGGGCTGCAGAAGGCTTATTGGCCCATACGAGGCATCTCCTATCTAAACACAAAGATTAATCCAGTGTAATTGGCCTGTTATGTTGGACATTGTCTTCTGTGTTGGCATCGATATGTTCTTGTCTTGTCCTTACTCTCATGGTGGGTAGAGTAAATAGTTCCGTGATTTGGGTGTTCATGGTAGGTCGCTCTATTCTTATGTGAATTGCCTCATGAATTTGTAATCTTCTTGAATCTTGGGTTTTGTCTATTATGCAAGTATTCTTGTTCAACATTTCTCTTGTTAGAGTAATGTCATGGGCTTGTCTCATGTGATTCCTAGGGGCACCAGATTGAAGATGGCATGTCAAACGCCTCGTCAGCTTGGTCGACGTCATAACTATGTACTTACATTGAAGGTTACATCCTTCGTGGGGGCAAGTGTACATGTATACAACGCTTGACTGCTGTAGAGGGTTCTCCGTCGGCTTCGGGCTGTTTTTGATAAGGAGTTCGGAAGTCTTCTTGGTTTTGTAGAATATTATCAGGTTTATGTTTTGGTTAGGAGTAGTGCTTTTTACTCCTTTACGGATTATTTCTTTCATTATTCTTTCCTCTTTTATATGTTCACTGTGCATGGTTGATTTGTAATATAATTTTATTGGGGGTGTTGTGGTTTCTGTTCTAGGTTCTGAATTATACCAACGGTCCAAGTGTCTTCTTATAGCAGCGTTTATTTCCGCGTTGCTATATCCGTTGTTCACCAATACCTGAGTTACTCTTTCAAACTCTCTACTCACGTTGCTCCATTCAGAGCAGTGGGTAAGCGCTCGACGAATATAAGCATTGAGAACACTGGCTTTGTATCTTTGGGGGCACTCACTTCTACCGTTCAGGCATAATCCTATGTTGGTGGGCTTGGTATATACGTTGGTGCTTAAAGAGGTTCCTGTTTTTGTTATTAGTACATCCAAGAATGGCAGACTGTTATTTTCACTATTTTCATGTGTAAATTGGAGTACTGACTCTCTCTCTTGGTGTCTTTTTAGGTCAATTAGTTCATCTGAGTCTTTTACTATTACGAATATGTCATCTACATAACGGCAGTATACAGTTGGTTTTTGTCTGCTACTGAAGACCCAATCTTCGATGGTTCTCATATAAAAATTAGCAAATAAAACTCCTAAGGGGGAGCCCATTGCTACTCCGTCTATTTGTAAATACATGTCTCCTTGTGGACTGATGAAAGGGGCTTCCTTTGTACATGCTCGAGAAGACTTTTCAAGTGTGGCTCAGGTATGTCTAATTTGGGGGTGCTCTCGTCTCTGTATACTCTGTCCAGTATCATTCCTATGGTTGTGTCGACTGGGACGTTGGTAAAAAGGGATTCAACGTCCAGGGAAGCGATGATTCCATCGGGCTGGGTAGATTTGATCAATTCTAGGAAATCTGCTGATGATTGTAGACTAAACTTACTTGGAGTGTATGGAGTTAGGAGTTCACATGAGAAAAGCCCATGACATTACTCTAACAAGAGAAATGTTGAACAAGAATACTTGCATAATAGACAAAAACCCAAGATTCAAGAAGATTACAAATTCTTGAGGCAATTCACATAAGAATAGAGCGACCTACCATGAACACCCAAATCACGGAACTATTTACTCTACCCACCATGAGAGTAAGGACAAGACAAGAACATATCGATGCCAACACAGAAGACAATGTCCAACATAACAGGCCAATTACACTGGATTAATCTTTGTGTTTAGATAGGAGATGCCTCGTATGGGCCAATAAGCATTCTGCAGCCCCTATGTTTATCCCTTATGTATCCCCCCATGTTTTTCACCTTCATTGTATTATCACCTGACCTAATGCGGGTATAAAATCAACTAGTATTGTAAGATCTGTTCACTTGAGAATGAACCATGGAGGTTCGAAACGTCGTGCAAATTATACAAATAAGTGTAATACACTCTATAGTAATCACTTCTTTTCTTCACCTTAAAAGTACGAAAATGAGTTTTGGAGAACTCCTATTCCAATTAAGCCCTGATACTAAGAAAATAGTTAGAGGGATAGAAGCCCTAAACCAGAAAATAATAAATACAGAATATTCAATAATAAATACAGAATAAATGCGGTCATATTCAATGAAACATATATATATATATATATATATATATATATATATATATATATATATATATATATATATATATATATATATATATATATATATATATATATATATAAATGGAAATGTTCGTTTCTTCATAATCGCTAATCTCCGAAAGTTCTTCACCGCTTGTTTCGAAATTTTCACACAATGTTCCATTCACCTCCGGCCAGATTTTTATATACGTTCTATATAGATGTCACGTCTGTAACGGTAAAAAAAAATGCTTTTTCTGAAAAACTCTGATTTTCATGTGAGGGAAATCTTCGAAACCTCTTTACCGATTGCTTTGAAATTTTGAAACAACGTTGCATTCGAATAGGCGCGTCATTTTATATATCTACTATGTACATGCCTCACCTATGACAGTAAAAACCATGCTTTTTTTTAAAAACAGCGCCATCTGTTGGACGTAAGAGCAACACACGATGTAAGTAAGTAAGTAATTATCAAAAGAAGGCACCAAACCGGGAAGGCTATGTAGCACCATCAAATGCGCAAAATAATCAGAGGGCGCTAAATATTACCAAGGATGCCAATATGAGAACAAAAACGCATAAGGCGAACGATATCAAACGTATCTGAGTCACCAAGAATTCTATTGAGGGACAGGCGACCGCGAGGGGCGGTCGGAAAGCAAGACACACGCTCGTCCTGGAAGTCAGGACATTCAAGAAGGACATGCACGACCGTAAGAGGGACAATGCAACTAGGACAATAAGGAGCAGGGCGGCGCTCCATCAAGTGACCATGGGTTAAGCGAGTATGGCCAATACGCAACCTCGCCAGAGCTGTTTCCCACCGCCGGTTACAGTGGAAGGAGGACGGCCACGAGGAAACACAACATTTAAGAGTACGTAGCTTGTTACCAGTAACAGACAACCAAGAAGTTTGCCAATGGGTAAGGACTGAGGAAAGGATAACCGGGTAAAAGTCGGAATACGGAATGCCTTTACGAGAGATGGGACAAGAGCGGACCGCTTCCTTGGCGGCAGTATCCGCACGCTCATTTAAAGACACACCAATATGGCTGGGAACCCAACAAAACTCAACCGACTTAAATTTACTGTGAACAAGAAACAGCCAATGCTGGATCTCGACAACTACTGGATGAACCGGATTAAAGGACCCGAGAGCCATGAGGGCACTACAAGAGTCAACAACAACTACAAAGGAAGACTGACAACGAGAAAGCAGGAGACGAAGAGCATAGAGAATAGCATAAAGTTCTGCTGTAAAGATGCTAGTCTCCGGAGGTAAGTGACACATATAAGTGTGATCAGGAAAAACAACAGAGTAGCCAACACCGTCCGCCGACTTAGACCCATCGGTGAAGACAGAAACGGAGCGGGAGTGAGAAGAAAAGTGCTCAAGGAAAAGGCGTTTTAGAACCGTAGGAGGGGTAAAGCTTTAGTGATACGGGTCAAGGAAGGACAAAACCGCGGAAGAGGGACTCTCCACGGGGGCAAAGAAGGAACAACACGAGGAGAAACATTAGAAATACGAACGGAAAGAGAATCCTGGAGGCGAGATAACCGGACAGAAAGAGGGAGGTGGTGAAGAGGAACAGGAACCGCAGGAGGGGTAAAAGTTAAAGCACGACAGAGGCGAGAGGAAGGATGTTGTAAGGACCGCGCAAGATCTCGAAGACAGTAGTGATCACGGCGGTCCAGGAGAGACAGGAAGCCAGTGTCAACATACAAGCTAAGGACGGGAGTCGAACGAAAGGCACCAGAACTGAGGCGCAACCCAGTATGGTGCAAAGCATCAAGACGGCGAAGAGTAGAAGGAGAAGCAGACGAGTAAGCAGGGCAACCATAATCGAGCTTAGACAGGACAAGAAAGGAATGTAAAGCAAGGAGAGTGCGCCTATCTGCCCCCCAAGAAGTATGGGACAAGACCCAGAGGAGGGTAAGGGCCTTAGAGCACTCAACACAGAGGTAAGAGATATGGGGAGACCAAGACAAACGAGTGTCACGGAATAACCCCAAAAGCTTTGCGGAATCTTTGTATTCAAGGGGATGACCATAAAGTGACAAAGAGGGACGAAGAACAACCCGTTTCCGCGTAAAAGTCATGGCACAAGTCTTAGAAGTAGAGAACTTGAAGCCATGATCGGTGGCCCAAGACGACACGGCATCAATTGCAAGTTGAAGCCGGCGCTGAAGGAGAGGCGAATCATCACCCTGACAGCAAAGGGTAAGATCATCGACATAGAGAGCGGAGAAGACACCAGAAGGAAGAGAGGAAAGAAGACCATTGAGGGCAACCAGAAAAAGAGTAGTGCACAGAACACTACCCTGGGGCACACCTTCGTATTGCTGAAAAGAGGCAGAGAGCGCGGTACCAAGGCGCACCCGAAAGGAACGACG
The DNA here is from genome assembly GCF_020424385.1 of Procambarus clarkii. Taxonomy (NCBI): domain Eukaryota; kingdom Metazoa; phylum Arthropoda; class Malacostraca; order Decapoda; family Cambaridae; genus Procambarus; species Procambarus clarkii. Next base: position 21,157,970 of record NC_059586.1, read on the forward strand.
GGAGAGGAAGCTGCGGAGAAAGAGAGGGAGATGACCACGAAGGCCAAAAGAATGAAGTTGAGATAGAATATGATATCGCCAAGTGGTGTCGTAAGCCTTTTCCAGGTCAAAAAGGACGGCAACAACGGAGGTCTTCGCAGCAAAAGCAGTACGAATATAGACCTCCAAGCTCACCAGGACATCTGTCGTGCTGCGGCACTTGCGGAAACCAAATTGAGAAGGGGAGAGGAGGTGATGGTGTTCCAGGAACCACATCAGACGAACGTTAACCATACGTTCAAAGAGTTTGCAGACACAACTTGTGAGAGCAATAGGGCGAAAGTCCTTAGGGGAAGTACCCAGAGACCCCGGTTTGCGAACAGGGAGGACAACGGCATCGAGCCAGTCCTCAGGGACTGACGACGACTCCCAGATCCGATTATACAGACTCAGTAAATACTGAGACGTGCACGGAGGGAGATGGCGAAGCATCTCAAAATGAATACCATCGGAGCCCGCCGCCGTAGAACCGCAGAGGGCCAGGGCAGAACGAAGTTCAGAGAGAGAGAAGGGATCATTATAGTGAAGTCGAAGACGAGTGCAGAAATCTAAAGGACGAGACTCAAGGACAGGTTTACGAAGAAGAAGAGATTGGGGAAGATGAAGACCAGAGCTAACAGAAGAAAAGTGGGAACCCAGTACGGAAGCGACCTGCAACGGGTCCGCTACAAGAGTATCATGGAGGTGAAGGACCGGTGAAACATCGGGAACGAATTTACCCGCTATCTTGCGGATACGCTTCCAGATCTGGGCCAGAGGAGTTTCGGACGTAATTGTTGAGACATAAGATGCCCAACATTCACGTTTAGCCGTACGGATGGCCCTACGGGCCACCGAACTCGCTTTCCGAAAGAAAAGAAAAGAATCGGTCGTCTGCCTACGGCGGTACCTCTTCCAGGCTGCACGCTTACAGCGGACAGCCCGAGCACAGTTCGCATTCCACCAGGGAACGCACTTCCGTGGACCCCGAGAGGAATAGCGAGGGATAGAGCGGAGGGCAGCGTTGAAGACAGTGTCATGAAAAAGGAGGAGAGCGCGAGAGAGAGGCAGAAGGGAGAGGTCAGAGAGAGTAGCACTGAGGGTAAATAGGGTCCAGTCCACCTTAGCAAACTGCCACCTAGGGAAAGAGAGGGAAGGGCGAAAAGAGAAAAAAGAAACAAGGATGGGGAAATGATCACTTCCATGGAGGTCATCAAGAACCTGCCACGTGATATCTAAGTAAAGAGAAGAAGAGCAGATAGAAAGATCAAGACAAGAAAGGGTGCGAGTCCGAGAGTCCAAATGAGTGGGCTCACCAGAATTCAGAAGAGACAGGGAAGAAGAGAGGAGAAACGGCTCAAGAAGGCGACCCCGGGTATTCGTCAGAACGTCACCCCAAAGAGAATGACGACAATTGAAGTCACCCAGCAGGAGCACAGGCTCCGGCAAGGAGTCTAGGAGGTGTTTCAAATCAGGAAGAGAAAGCGGGACACTCGGGGGGAGATAAATGGAACAAACTGTGTACCATTTCCCCACAGAGATACGAGCAGCAGAAGAATGGAGAGGCGAAGGAAAAAGTAAAGGAACAAAGGGAACATCAGCACGAATCAAAAGAGCAGAAGAATTAGAAGCCCCAGCAACGGCTAGGAGGGGGGAGAGAAAGGAATAGCCACGAAAACGACCAGGACAAGCACCAAGCATCGGCTCTTGGAGACAGACACAAAGGGGCGAAAACCGCGAAATCAGAAGTTGGAGTTCGAGGAAATTGGCGTAATAACCTCGAACGTTCCATTGAAGAATGGACAACGACGAGAAGAGAAAGGACAAAAACAGAGAACAAGGAAGAAACAAAGGCGAAAGAGCAACAGAGTATTTTAAAGAATATCAGGGTCGGGATCAGGGTCAGCAAAGTCAGGGTTAGGGGGCATGGGTAAACTGAGCAAAGACGGAGGGAAGGAAACGGGAGAACAGATCAGAGGTGGGCGGGCGGGGTCCGGAGGACGAGGAGGAGGAGGAAGAGGAGGAGACAACGGAGAGGAGCAGACATGGACAGCAGCAGGAAGAGGAGGGGTAGAAAGAGGGGAGCGTACCTCAGCAAGGGCAGCAACCGAGAGGGAAGCGGGGGCTAAAGAAACCTCCATAGCAGGAACAGGGGGGGGGGCAACCACCGAAATGGGAAGGAAAGGAACGAGAGAGGCAGAAGTAGGGGCCGAGGAAGAAAGCAAAACCTTCTTACCCGCCGGGGAGGAGGAAGGAGAGGAGCCAGGTTTACGCTTCTGACTTAAAGAGACAGGTGTCCCAGCAACCACGTACTGGGCAACGGATTCTAGCGTCTCAACAGGAGAAGCTGAACGAGAGCACACATGACAGCCGTTTGGAGAGCGATGGACATCAGCCCGCACCGACAGGCGGCGGGGAGAGTCAAGAGACGGAGGGGAAGGATGGGAAGGAGGAACGGAGGGAGACGAGGAAGAAGACACAGGAGACACGACAGACCGGGAAGAAAGAAGGGGAACCCCAGACAGAGGACCAGGAGGTGGATCCTTCGGGAGAGAACCCAAAGGAACAAAGGAGGGGGCAGTGGGCATATCAGGGTCCAAGGCCCGGAAACGGTTGTGAGTCTGAGGAAGGCGGGAAGGACGAGGAGAGGAAGAGCGCAACACGTGAACATAAGAGATATTAGCATAAGGCGGGAGCCGGCGAACCTGGCGTCTCGCCTCAGGAAAAGATAAACGCTCCCGGTGCTTCAAGTTGAGGACGGCTGCCTCAAGCTTGTAATGGACACACGCACGGGAGAAGGTAGAATGGGCCTCACCGCAGTTGAGGCAACGAGCCTGGGGAGAAGTGCACTCCGACTTAGAGTGACCTTCGCCACCACACAAAGGACAGAGAGAGACAGTCCCGGAGCAGCGGAGGGCACCATGCCCAAACCTCCAGCACTTGTTACAGAGCCGAGGAGAAGGAATGTACTCCTGGACAGAACACCTGGCAACAGCAAGAATGACAGAGGGTGGAAGGGTCCTACAATCAAAGGTAATCTTCACAACCCAGAGGGGTTGATGGCGACTACCACGAGGGGGACAAGTAAACGTGTCCACCTGGAGAATAGAATGGCCCTGGACAGCAAGGATATGTCGAATATCGTTGTGGCAGTCGTGCAGGTCCCGAACACCGGTCGCAACATGGGGCTGGAGCAGAATAGTGCCAACACTGGCATTCAAATGAGCATTCTTCGAGACCCGAACAGGGGTCTCGCCAAGGCAGCCAAGCGGGAAGCAGCATCCTGAGAAGGAGCAGCAACGACACGTGTACCGAGACGAGTGGGGTTGAAAGTAATGGAGGCATCCACGGAATCAACGAGATGTCGATGGAGGGAGAAATCGTCAGGAGGCGCAGAATCAAGAGGGAGGAGATCAAAATATTTGGCCCACGAAGCGGGACCAAACAAGGCTTGATAGGTAGCAGAACTGGAAGGAATCGAGCGAGGGCGGCCGTGACGAGGACGGCGGTGAGAACCCCCAGAGAGAGAAGGGTTAAAAGGCGCAGTAGTTACAACTAGAGAAGGAGCCGCGCCAGGGGACGAGGTAGTCACCACTGGGGGCTTGGGGCTCGACCCAACCACAGAGGAGGGAGGGGAGCCAGGGGGAAGGAGTCAGAGAGGCCAAAGAAGGAGCAAGGTCGGGGCCCAATGCAGCGGAGGCTACAAAGCCCGGTCTTCCAACACGGACTGACTCGGGGGCTTGGTCGCCCACCCCACGAGCCTGAGAAGGTAAACCAGAAACAGCCGAAACAGGGGTCATCATCATTACGAAAAGAAAAATTCATTCACGAATGTGCCCCCACACCCACCATGGAGCCACAATTAGAGGCAGGACACCCAGCAAGAAGCTATCGCCGATCTTGTCGGGGCCTCCTAGGGGTGCGTCGCGAGTATACGCCCCACAAACGCTACCTTAAGAAACCGACAGTCCGTCGAGATCGGGTTCAGTGACGAAAGGGGGATTGACAATAAAAGGTTCCCCTCGCTCTCGACGTCGGGTACTACAGTTCTACGGGTGCAAGAGTATGCCTCCTCAAGCACCCAGGAGTCAAAATAGAAGAAGTCCAAGGGAAGAACCAGAACAAGCAAAAGGTCGGCAGGAAACGGCAAGCAGATAGGAGAAGAGGGGCGAGAAAAACGAAACAGAAGGAAAAGGAAAAGGTGCCCAGCAGAATTGGAGAGGACGGCAGCAGGAGCACAAGGCTAGAAAAGGACAGAGGACTGTCCCAAGGAGCATCACACTCCGGCAGCCGCCCAATAAGCCCTCACACGGCAACAACGAGCTGAGCGGGGAGGGGGAACACACGATGTAATCTCCGAAAGTTTTCATCGATTGCTTTGATATTTTGACACAACGTTGCATTCGAATAGGCACGTTTTTTTTATATACCTACTATATAGACGCCACCTCGGTGACAGGTAAAAACATGGATTTTTGAAAAACGGCGCCATCTGTTGCACATAATAGCAACATTCACGCTATACTAAAAATGTCACGAATTCCATTTCAGTGTTTCCGATTGCATGGATAAAAATTTTTTCGTAGATTTCGATTAATTTCATTTTTTATTGAATTACTTTGTGTGACATTGTGTTGGAATTCAGCTGTGTTGTTTACCATACCATTCTTTTCGTGAGTATAAGTATAGATGCCACACCTGTGACAGGTAAAACTATGCTTTTATTGACAAACAGCGCCATCTGTTGCATGTAAGAGCAACACAAACATCGTATCTATATAAATAAAAATGGAAATGTTCGTTTGTTCAAAATTGCTATTCTCCGAACGTTCTTCACCGATTGCCTTGAAATTTTCACACACCGTTCCATTCGCATCCGAGCAGGTTTTTATACACATACTATATACATGTCACATCTGTGATGGGAAAAAACATTCTTTTTTTGTAGAGCTGTGTTTTTCAAGTGAGGGAAATCTTCGAAACCTCTTTAACAATTGCTTTGAAATCTTGACACAACATTGCATTCGAATAGGCGAGTGTTTTCATATACCTACTATATACATGCCTCACCTGTGACAGGAAAAATCTTTTGTTTTTTAACAGTGCCATCTGTTGGAAATATGAGAAACACATGCTGTAATCTCCGAAAGTCCTTCACCGATTGCCCTGAAATTTTGACACGACGTGTCTTTCGAATACATGTGTGTTTTGATATACTATTTAGATGCCACACCTGTAACAGGTAAAAACATACAGTTTTTGAAAAACAGCGCCATCTGTTGCACGTAAAAGCAACATACGATATATATGATATGTTAGGATTCAATTTCAATGTTTCCGATTGCATTGATATATGAAATTTTCAGAAATTTTGATTTAATTATTTGGTGTGACATTGTGTTGGAATTGAGCTGTTTTGTTTACCATACTGTTCATTTTTTGGGAATAGATTATTTCTTTCGTTTTCATTGTTTTTCATTCCATTTTTTTAACTGTTCTTATTTTTCAGTGCAATTGGTTGTTAAATTGAGCTGTGTCGATTGATCGGCGTTTGAATTGAAATATTTCGTTAGCATATTTTGTTTTTGTTTGGAAAACAAAAAAACGGACAACACGTTAATTTCACAGCTGCAAATGTCCAACAAACAGCTATGAATCCACCGGCAACAACAACGTTAACTGCTTTATTCACATTATATTAAAATTTCGCGTTTGCGAAAACATTAATGTATTCGGAAGTGCCTACGTATTACACATGGATTGCCAGTAGAAAATCATTTGAACGACGTAAACGAGGAGAGCGAGTCGACGGACAACCTGGCATATTCAAACTAACTACGATAGGCTGACTTTACACTATGAATTACAATCAGGATCAGTGCTTCTTTCTTCGCAAGCTGTTGGTAAATGTCCCCGGTCCAACGTCATTCCAGCAATTGAGATTTGTCAGCGGCGTAACACATGCCACTTTCCGTAGTGCATGTCAAGCTCTGTATTTATTGGAGAACGACCGACACTGGGATGTATGCATTAATGACACGTCCAACACGTCACATCCAAATCAAATTCGTGCATTGTTTGCAATCATATTGACCACCGGCTCTCCTTCATCTCCAACAGAGTATGTAAGAAACACAAATCTCACATGGCTGAAGATATTGTCAGTCGAATACGCAAGGAAAATTCAAATATGAACATGAATTTCACAGCAGAAATCTACAACGAAGCGTTGATAATGATTGAAGATTTGTGCTTAGAAATCGCGAACAAAGTTCTCAATCAATTGGTAATGCCATCACCGAATCGATCTACTGCTGCTTCGTTCGATGTAGAATTGCGTCGTGAACAAAATTACAACTCGGGGTGATCGGTTGTCGTATGTGCGATCAAATATTCTTAAGCTAACGCTTGAGCGAAAAAGCATTTACGATCAAATAATTCACACTGTCAATAACGGGTTTGGAGAAATCTTCTACAATGCGTTAGAAGGAACTGTAAAACTCTCTAAATAGACTGATTTTGGCCACATTTCGATCCCAAATTTTATATTTTTTTATTATTATTTTTTTATTTTTACATGCGAACATGCGAATAAATACAATAAAATAATAAACTAATAACAAACTATCAGACAACAAAAAAATACAGAAGCACAAAGCAAGTTAATACAAAGTAACACAAATACACTAAATACCGGCCCAAAGGGCCGACAACAAAAGAACAATAAGGAGCATAAACACAATGAAACACAACACCGGACAGAAGGGTAACGGAAATATGATAACTTACAAAAAAAAAAAAAACACCGGCCTGAAGGGCGCACAATAGGTACACCACATTGTAACTAACCACAGGTCACAGCAAGCACACAGACTACTCAAAGTGTTCAAACTTATCCGGCCACACTGCCGCCAGGAATCGAACACAATACGCCTCCCACAGTAACATGACGTCATCCGGAACAGGTGCAGTATTAACAGTAGGAGGATCAGGCATTAACTCCGGCACACCCACAACAAAACACCGAGCCTGCTGTACCCAGATGGAAGAAGGGCACCACGGAACAGGATGCACGCGGTCAATAATAAGAACATAAGAACAAAGGCAACTGCAGAAGGCGTATTGGCCCATACGAGGCAGCTCCTATTTATAACCACCCAATCCCACTCATAAACATGTCCAACCCATGCTTGAAACAATCGAGGGACCCCACCTCCACAATGTTACGCGGCAATTGGTTCCACAAATCATAAGAACATAAGAACAAAGGTAACTGCAGAAGGCCTATTGGCCCATACGAGGCAGCTCCTATTCTATAACCACCCAATCCCACTCATATACTTGTCCAACCCGTGCTTGAAACAATCGAGGGACCCCACCTCCACAATGTTACGCGGCAATTGGTTCCACAAATCAACAACCCTGTTACTGAACCAGTATTTACCCAAGTCTTTCCTAAATCTAAACTTATCCAATTTATATCCATTGTTTCGTGTTCTGTCCTGTGTTGATACTTTTAATACCCTATTAATATCCCCCCGGTTATGTCCATTCATCCACTTGTAAACCTCTATCATGTCACCCCTAACTCTTCGCCTTTCCAGTGAATGCAACTTAAGCTTTGTTAATCTTTCTTCATATGAAAGATTTCTAATTTGGGGAATTAACTTAGTCATCCTACGCTGGACACGTTCAAGTGAATTTATATCCATTCTATAATATGGCGACCAAAACTGAACTGCATAATCTAAATGGGGCCTAACTAGAGCAAGATATAGCTTGAGAACCACACCAGGTGTCTTGTTACTAACGCTGCGATTAATAAATCCAAGTGTCCGATTTGCCTTATTACGAACATTTATGCATTGATCCTTTTGTTTTAAATTCTTACTAATCATAACTCCCAGATCCCTTTCGCAATCCGACTTCGCAATCACAACACCATCTAGCTCGTATCTTGTAACTCTATCATCATTACCTAACCTCAGAACTTTACATTTATCAGCATTAAACTGCATCTGCCAATCCTTTGACCATTTCAAAACCCTATCTAGATCAACTTGAAGTGATAGTGAGTCCTCCTCCGAACTAATTTCCCTACCGATTTTCGTATCATCGGCAAATTTGCAAATGTTGCTACTCAAACCTGAATCTAAATCATTTATATATATTATAAACAACAGAGGTCCCAGGACAGAGCCTTGAGGCACTCCACTTACAACATTTTCCCACTCTGACTTGATTCCATTTATACTAACTCTCTGTTTCCTTTGGTATAGCCATGCCCTAATCCAGCTTAATATAGCACCCCCAATACCATGAGACTCTATTTTTTTAATCAGTCTTTCATGTGGCACTGTATCAAAAGCTTTGCTAAAGTCAAGGTATACAACATCGCAATCCTTACCACTATCAACTGCCTCAACAATGCTAGAATAAAAAGATAACAAATTTGTTAAACATGAACGGCCATTTATAAAACCATGTTGCGACTCAATTATTAATTTATGTTTTTCAAGATGAAGACGAATTTTATTTGCTATTATAGATTCGAGTAACTTTCCCACAATAGACGTTAGGCTAATTGGTCGATAGTTAGACGCAAGTGATCTATCTCCTTTCTTAAAAACTGGTATCACATTAGCAACTTTCCAAAACTCTGGCACTCTGCCTGACTCTATTGATTTATTAAATATGGTTGACAGACAAATCAACAACCCTGTTCTGAACCAGTATTTACCCAAGTCTTTCCTAAATCTAAACTTATCCAATTTATACCCATTGTTTCGTGTTCTGTCTTGTGTTAATACTTTTAATACCCTATTAATATCCCCTTTGTTATGTCCATTCACCCACTTGTAAACCTCTATCATGTCACCCCTAACTCTTCGCCTTTCCAGTGAATGCAACTTAAGCTTTGTTAATCTTTCTTCATATGAAAGATTTCTAATTTGGGGAATTAACTTAGTCATCCTACGCTGGACACGTTCAAGTGAATTTATATCTATTCTATAATATGGCGACCAAAACTGAACTGGAATAATGTCAAACTGCAAAGGATGCTGCGCATCATGCGCCATTCCGGAGGCCAAGACGAGAGGGAGGGGCTTCTTCCCACGAGGCCGGGCAATGGGCAACGCACTGGGAGCCTCCTCGGCCGCCTCACAGCGCTCCGCGTCAACCACCGGACGTTGTTCCTGCCGGGACCCCCCACGCTTGGCATCCTTCTTCAGTACCAGCTTGATGCCTCGGCGCACCAGAACTCTCACCATCCACGTCAGTAGGAGCGACCACCCCCCACTGCGGAGAACCTTCTGCAGGAGAAAGAACAGGAGGTAAATCATAAGTACAAACATCGTCAACAGCAGACACATGGACGTCAGCCACCACTAGCGTCGTAGAGCGCGAAGCACCCGGAGTCCCCACATCATCTCCCGAAGCTCCACCTGCGTCGTAGTCCTCCGCATCAGCCCAAGCAGTAGAAGAACGCGTGGAACGCTTGGGCACTGGCCGCACATCCTCACAGCCGGAGGCGGACCCAGAATCACGGGCCTCACGAACCGGGCGAACCGACGCCCGTCGCAGAACGGCAGCAGCCTCTACCACAGGGGGAACCGGACCACACACAGTAGGAGGCTCCGCAGCCACCCCAGTACCCAGCACAGGAGGAACCCGAGGGGAGGACGCAGGGCCAGGTTCCACAGCCGAAGACGAGGAAGCCGACGGCGACGCTCCACAGGGATCACCAGGAAGGTCCATGGGAACGGCAGGGCCAGAGACATGGTCAGGAGGAACATCCGACGGCACCGCAACACCCGGAGGAGGGTCTGCGACAACCGGGGGAATGTCGGGTGACGCTGGGGGAGCCTCAGCAGCGAACGGGATGCTCACCTCCTCACCCCTGGAGTCCTCCTCCAGAGGGAGCGGCGGGAAATCCTCCTCACGGAACAAGTTCACAGGAGCGACCGGATCAGCAGTACACCCGGCAGCCTGATGCCCCAACAAGCCACATCGGAAGCAAGTACGGGGTTGCCGGGCATAAAACACACGCACGTAGTACCCCAACAGCCGGACAGAGCACGGTATGTCCGACCTCAGTCGCATCCCGAGGGCCCGAATGTTGGTCTTCACACCCGAATACGTGCCAGACGACAGTGAGTTCATCCGCACACTGATGACGGAGCCGTACCTCTGGAAGAATCGCCGGAGGAGAGTCTCAGGAAACTCCATGGGGGCGCCATGAACACTGACATACGTCACAGCACCACTACGGTCTGAAATGGTCACAGACCTGGTGCCGTCCTGTAGCTGCAAAGTACGTCCCTCGTACCTCCGTAAGAAAGCACGGTACACCGCCTCACCCACAAACTTGATAATAACACGGTGAGCAGTTACCAGCTCAATGCCATATACGTCCCCAACCGGGACACGAAGCATGTCACTCAATACCACGTCCACCAGCGGGTAACCAGCACGGCCAGTAAACTCCAATCCGATGGAGTTTAACCGCACGACAGCGGGAATAAGGCCGCCCATCACAAAACACGCCACGTCCCCATCACCAGGAACAGCAGGGAGGGTAGAGACACCCACACCCCCTTCAGGCGAAAACGTCAATCACCCCAAAACTGCCAGAGTGGACAAACGACACGTCCACACCGCTCGGCAACCCACAGGCGACTCCCCTTCGATCCCAAAATGGCATAACCTTAGCTCTTGCATCGCCCAGAATAGCTGCTACCAGGTGGAAGAACTGATACTTCAGCTTTGAAATTGCCATTAAACATGCAATTCATTGAAACTCCCACGTGCAACATTTCCAAAGCATCCGGCATGGGAAAAGTATTGCAGAAATGTAAACTTATTGTTTGGGATGAATGCACAATGGCCCACAAAAAATCGCTCGAGGCTCTTGATCGATCATTGCAAGATTTGCGTGGAAACATCAGACCATTTGGGAACGCATTAATATTGCTTGCAGGAGATTTCATGCAAACATTACCTCCAATTCCTCGATCGACACCAGCGGATGAAATAAATGCTTGCCTGAAATACTCTACTTTGTGGCACCACGTAAAGATGTTAAAATTAACTACAAATATGCGTGTCCAACTGCAAAACGACTCATCAGCTGAGATATTCTCACAAAATTTCTGGAAATTGGGAACGGAAACATGGCAGTTACATACAAGTTCGTCGACACTGTGGTGGAAACAGATGAAACGGTTAATTATTCAACAGAATTGTTTAATTCACTGGATCTGCCAGAGATACCTCCACCGCCCGCACGAACTGCAATTAAAAATCAGCGTGTCAATTATCATGTTACGAAATATCAACCTGCCAAAGCTTAGCAACGGCACGCTGCTTGAAGAAAAAAATTATTCAGCAACGTCGTAGAAGCAACAATCTTGAAAGCATCTTTCAAAGGTGAAGATGTCGTCATTCCTCACATTCCTATGATTCCAACGGATTTGCCATTTCAATGTAAGAGATTGTAACTCCCAATTCGATTGGCGTTTGCAATCACCATCAACAAAGCTTAGGGCCAATCTTTAGAATTGTGCGGTTTAGATCTAGACACGGATTACTTCTCACATGGACAATTACATGTTGCGTGTTCTGGAGTCGGCAATCAGACAATCTCTATATCTTCACAGACAGTGAAAAAAGAAAAAATATTGTAGACCCACAAGCATTGTGAAATTAAATATATATATATATATATATATATATATATATATATATATATATATATATATATATATATATATATATATATATATATATATATATGTCGTACCTAGTAGCCAGAACTCACTTCTCAGCCTACTATTCAAGGCCCGATTTGCCTAATAAGCCAAGTTTTCCTGAATTAATATATTTACTATAATTTTTTTCTTATGAAATGATAAAGCAACCCTTTTCTCTATGTATGAGGTCAATTTTTTTTTATTGGAGTTAAAATTAACGTAGATATATGACCGAACCTAACCAACCCTACCTAACCTAACCTATAATTATAGGTAAGGTTAGGTTAGGTAGCCAAAAAAAGCTAGGTTAGGTTAGGTTAGGTAGACGAAAAAACATTAATTCATGAAAACTTGGCTTATTAGGCAAATCGGGCCTTGAATAGTAGGCTGAGAAGTGCGTTCTGGCTATTAGGTACGACATATTGCAGGCGATGAGTCACAATAACGTGGCAAATAGGCAAGAGAGAGCTGAGGAGGAAAGTCAGGTGTAGGGGATAGTAGTAATGAGAACTGCAGCAGGCCTATTGGCCCATACGAGGCAGCTCCTATTATAACCACCGAAGGAGATAGTAATAGGAATAAGAAGAGGATAGCAAGGGAGCGTAGAAGACAATGAACAGAAAAAGGGAGAAGAGAGAAAGAAAGAAAGAGAAAGAAAGAAATGGAAGGGGGAAAGCTTATGTTAAGTCACGTTTGTTAGAAAGATTAGAGCATTTGAGTATATACTGTGAAAGGGAAGAGTCCACAGCAACAAAGCCAGGACTCAAGTTCATGTTGGGTACATTGTTAATAAGAGCCGATTCTACAAGACGGCGTCTGTGTAGAGTAGAGGCAGGAAAGATTATTTTGGAGGAAGACCAATCAATGGGATGATTAGAATCCCTCACATGGCAGAAGAGAGCATTGTTAGTGTCTGCAGACATAACACTTCTCTTGTGTTCTTTAAGTCTGTCATTCAGTGTACGGCCAGTTTCGCCAAAGTATTGGAGAGGACAAGATGAACAGGAAATAGAGTAGACACCAGCAGCATTAGAAGCAGGAGGAGCAGTGTGAACTAGATTGCTACGAAGTGTGTTAGTTTGTCGAAAGGCGAGTTTAATGTCAAGAGGACGAAAGGTATTGGTAAAAGTTTTGAGTTCAGATATGAAGGGAAGGCATAGTACAGTGCTACTAGTGTTGGAAGCAGGTTTAGGATGAAAGAAATTTCGTTTAGCTTGAGAGTGGGCACAGTTGATGAAATGCAAAGGATAACCAAGGCGAGAGAATGATTTGTAGATAAAGGCAATTTCAGAATCAAGAAACTGAGGGTCGCTGATGCGTAGAGCGCGGAGGAAGAGAGAGACGAGGACACTTTTCTTAACAGAAGGAGGATGGTAGGAAAAGAAGTGAATGTACATGCCACTATGCATGGGTTTACGGTAGACAGAGAAAGAGAACCCAGACACAGAGCTGTGAACATGAACATCAAGAAAAGGAAGGAGGGAATTAGATTCCCACTCAACTTTGAAATGGATAGAAGGAGCCAGATTGTTAAGAGAGGCGAGGAAAGGCTGGAAAAGATTAAGGTCATGAGGCCATAAAGCAAAAATGTCATCAACATAGCGAAGCCAGAGAGAGGGACGAGTATCAATAGAAGGAAGAAAAACAGTTTCGAAGTATTCCATGTAAAAATTAGCAAGAACAGGGGAGAGAGGGGAACCCATAGCGACACCGAAAGTTTGAGTGTAATATTTACCGTTGAAAGAGAAAGAGTTAGATTCAACACAGAGTCTAATGAGATCGAGGAAAACGTCAGTGGGAAGTGGAAGAGGAAGGAGACCCTCTGACGCCTTCTGTCTGAGGAAAGAGAGAACGTCATCGAGCGGAACATTAGTGAACAGAGAGTCGACATCAAGACTAAGCATTTTACAAGAGGGTTGCAGGCGCAGTCTTTCTATGAAGTCTTGAGAGTGACGAAGGTGGGCAGGGGAAAAAGTGCCAAGGTAAGGTGTCAGGGTTTTAGCGAGCCAGGAGGCAAGAGGATAGCTGACAGAGCCCCGTGAAGAAATGATAGGACGAAGAGGAACACCAGGTTTATGAGTCTTAGGAAGACCATAGAAATAAGGAAGAGAAGGGCAGATGACACGGAAACGTTTAATGAGATCAAAGTCAGGAGGGCAAAGACTAGAGAGCTGTCTTAGTTTGCGGTTAAAGGAAGTTTTGAGGCGATCCAAAGGGTTAGAAGTTAGAGGAGCATAAGTGTGAGAGTCAGAGAGCAAGACATCTGCTTTTCGGAGGTAGTCTTCACGGTCAAGGACAACCACCGAATTGCTTTTGTCTGAAGGAAGGATAAGAATAGAGTTGTTAGATTTCAGGGAGGCAAGGGCAAGCTGGAAGCGACGAGGAAGGTGGTTATTTTTTGAAAACAAGCTGTCAAGAACGGGGATAAGGGCCCCTCTAAAGGCAGACACTGAAGTATGTTGACCAGACCACACACTAGAAGTTGAAGGGACGACGACGTTTCGGTCCGTCCTGGACCATTCTCAAGTCGATTGTGATGAGGAGGTAGGGACAGGCAATAAATAGGCAAGAGAGAGCTGAGGAGGAAAGTAAGGTGTAGGGGATAGTAGTAATAATGAGAACTGCAGAAGGCCTATTGGCCCATACGAGGCAGCTCCTATTATAACCACCGAAGGAGATAGTAATAGGAATAAGAAGAGGATAGCAAGGGAGCGTAGGAGAAGACAATGAACAGAAAAAGGGAGAAGAGAGAAAGAAAAGGAAAGAGAAAGAAAGATAAATGGAAGGGGTAAGCTTATGTTAAGTCACGTTTGTTAGAAAGATTAGAGCATTTGAGTATATACTGTGAAAGGGAAGAGTCCACAGCAACAAAGCCAGGACTCAAGTTCATGTTGGGTACATTGTGTATAAGAGCCGATTCTACAAGACGGCGTCTGTGTAGAGTAGAGGCAGGAAAGATTATTTTGGAGGAAGACCAATCAATGGGATGATTAGAATCCCTCACATGGCAGAAGAGAGCATTGTTAGTGTCTGCAGACTTAACACTTCTCTTGTGTTCTTTAAGTCTGTCATTCAGTGTACGGCCAGTTTCGCCAAAGTATTGGAGAGGACAAGATGAACAGGAAATAGAGTAGACACCAGCAGCATTAGAAGCAGGAGGAGCAGTGTGAACTAGATTGCTACGAAGTGTGTTAGTTTGTCGAAAGGCGAGTTTAATGTCAAGAGGACGAAAGGTATTGGTAAAAGTTTTGAGTTCAGATATGAAGGGAAGGCATAGTACAGTGCTACTAGTGTTGGAAGCAGGTTTAGGATGAAAGAAATTTCGTTTAGCTTGAGAGTAGGCACAGTTGATGAAATGCAAAGGATAACCAAGGCGAGAGAATGATTTGTAGATAAAGGCAATTTCAGAATCAAGAAACTGAGGGTCGCTGATGCGTAGAGCGCGGAGGAAGAGAGAGACGAGGACACTTTTCTTAACAGAAGGAGGATGGTAGGAAAAGAAGTGAATGTACATGCCACTATGCATGGGTTTACGGTAGACAGAGAAAGAGAACCCAGACACAGAGCTGTGAACATGAACATCAAGAAAAGGAAGGAGGGAATTAGATTCCCACTCAACTTTGAAATGGATAGAAGGAGCCAGATTGTTAAGAGAGGCGAGGAAAGGCTGGAAAAGATTAAGGTCATGAGGCCATAAAGCAAAAATGTCATCAACATAGCGAAGCCAGAGAGAGGGACGAGTATCAATAGAAGGAAGAAGAACAGTTTCGAAGTATTCCATGTAGAAATTAGCAAGAACAGGGGAGAGAGGGGAACCCATAGCGACACCGAAAGTTTGAGTGTAATATTTACCGTTGAAAGAGAAAGAGTTAGATTCAACACAGAGTCTAATGAGATCGAGGAAAACGTCAGTGGGAAGTGGGAGAGGAAGGAGGCCCTCTGACGCCTTCTGTCTAAGGAAAGAGAGAACGTCATCGAGCGGAACATTAGTGAACAGAGAGTCGACATCAAGACTAAGCATCTTACAAGAGGGTTGCAGGCGCAGTCTTTCTATGAAGTCCTGAGAGTGACGAAGGTGGGCAGGGGAAAAAGTGCCAAGGTAAGGTGTCAGGGTTTTAGCGAGCCAGGAGGCAAGAGGATAGCTGACAGAGCCCCGTGAAGAAATGATAGGACGAAGAGGAACACCAGGTTTATGAGTCTTAGGAAGACCATAGAAATAAGGAAGAGAAGGGCAGATGACACGGAAACGTTTAATGAGATCAAAGTCAGGAGGGCAAAGACTAGAGAGCTGTCTTAGTTTGCGGTTAAAGGAAGTTTTGAGGCGATCCAAAGGGTTAGAAGTCAGAGGAGCATAAGTGCGAGAGTCAGAGAGCAAGACATCTGCTTTTCGGAGGTAGTCCTCACGGTCAAGGACAACCACCGAATTGCCTTTGTCGGAAGGAAGGATAAGAATAGAGTTGTTAGATTTTAGGGAGGCAAGGGCAAGCTGGAAGCGACGAGGAAGGTGGTGATTTTTAGAAAACAAGCTGTCAAGAACGGGGATAAGGGCCCCTCTAAAGGCAGACAGGTCCGAAAGAGTACTAGAGTTAGAATTGACAAACCTGTCAAAGGAACTAATGAGATCAATGCCACAGCGTGGGCCAGGGGAAGTAGCAAAAGACAGACCAAGACCAAGAAGTTCTTGCTGGTGCTTAGAAAGAGAGTAGGACGAAAGGTTGGTAACACAGTCAGAGAGAGAGTATTTGGCCCAAGGACTGTTGGAGATCAGGCTTTGAAGTTTGTTGTGTAGTGTGGAGGAGTGGTGGAAAGAGGAGACGTGAGCAGTGTCAAATGCAATTGGAAAAATGATATTGCATAGATCACTGGGAAGAGAAGAGGACAGAAAGCGTTGCTGTTGACGAACAGCAAGAAAAGCCTCGTCAACTTGCAAGGAGGTGGCATGAATAAGTTCTTGAAGAAGAAGGCGGGCATGTTCAGGGAAAGGAGAACCCGAAGAGTTGAACTGGAGAAAGTGAGATAAAGAAAGAGGGAGAACTTGCTCAGCAAGACAGTCTTTAAGAAACCTGAGCTGGTTCTTTCGACGCTTGGCGGCAAGAAGGGAAGATTCAAAGGCGCGAAAAGGCCGTTTGAAGGAAGGTAGAACATCAAAGAAATTAAACAGAGTAAGACGCGTACGTGTGGTATCCATATGCAGGCGATGAGTCGCAATAACGTGGCTGAAGTATGTTGACCAGACCACACACTAGAAGTTGAAGGGACGACGACGTTTCGGTCCGTCCTGGACCATTCTCAATTCGATTGTGATGAGGAGGTAGGGACAGGCAATAAATAGGCAAGAGAGAGCTGAGGAGGAAAGTAAGGTGTAGGGGATAGTAGTAATAATGAGAACAGCAGAAGGCCTATGGGCCCATACGAGGCAGCTCCTATTATAACCACCGAAGGAGATAGTAATAGGAATAAGAAGAGGATAGCAAGGGAGCGTAGGAGAAGACAATGAACAGAAAAAGGGAGAAGAGAGAAAGAAAGGGAAAGAGAAAGAAAGATAAATGGAAGGGGTAAGCTTATGTTAAGTCACGTTTGTTAGAAAGATTAGAGCATTTGAGTATATACTGTGAAAGGGAAGAGTCCACAGCAACAAAGCCAGGACTCAAGTTCATGTTGGGTACATTGTGTATAAGAGCCGATTCTACAAGACGGCGTCTGTGTAGAGTAGAGGCAGGAAAGATTATTTTGGAGGAAGACCAATCAATGGGATGATTAGAATCCCTCACATGGCAGAAGAGAGCATTGTTAGTGTCTGCAGACTTAACACTTCTCTTGTGTTCTTTAAGTCTGTCATTCAGTGTACGGCCAGTTTCGCCAAAGTATTGGAGAGGACAAGATGAACAGGAAATAGAGTAGACACCAGCAGCATTAGAAGCAGGAGGAGCAGTGTGAACTAGATTGCTACGAAGTGTGTTAGTTTGTCGAAAGGCGAGTTTAATGTCAAGAGGACGAAAGGTATTGGTAAAAGTTTTGAGTTCAGATATGAAGGGAAGGCATAGTACAGTGCTACTAGTGTTGGAAGCAGGTTTAGGATGAAAGAAATTTCGTTTAGCTTGAGAGTAGGCACAGTTGATGAAATGCAAAGGATAACCAAGGCGAGAGAATGATTTGTAGATAAAGGCAATTTCAGAATCAAGAAACTGAGGGTCGCTGATGCGTAGAGCGCGGAGGAAGAGAGAGACGAGGACACTTTTCTTAACAGAAGGAGGATGGTAGGAAAAGAAGTGAATGTACATGCCACTATGCATGGGTTTACGGTAGACAGAGAAAGAGAACCCAGACACAGAGCTGTGAACATGAACATCAAGAAAAGGAAGGAGGGAATTAGATTCCCACTCAACTTTGAAATGGATAGAAGGAGCCAGATTGTTAAGAGAGGCGAGGAAAGGCTGGAAAAGATTAAGGTCATGAGGCCATAAAGCAAAAATGTCATCAACATAGCGAAGCCAGAGAGAGGGACGAGTATCAATAGAAGGAAGAAGAACAGTTTCGAAGTATTCCATGTAGAAATTAGCAAGAACAGGGGAGAGAGGGGAACCCATAGCGACACCGAAAGTTTGAGTGTAATATTTACCGTTGAAAGAGAAAGAGTTAGATTCAACACAGAGTCTAATGAGATCGAGGAAAACGTCAGTGGGAAGTGGGAGAGGAAGGAGGCCCTCTGACGCCTTCTGTCTAAGGAAAGAGAGAACGTCATCGAGCGGAACATTAGTGAACAGAGAGTCGACATCAAGACTAAGCATTTTACAAAGAGGGTTGCAGGCGCAGTCTTTCTATGAAGTCCTGAGAGTGACGAAGGTGGGCAGGGGAAAAAGTGCCAAGGTAAGGTGTCAGGGTTTTAGCGAGCCAGGAGGCAAGAGGATAGCTGACAGAGCCCCGTGAAGAAATGATAGGACGAAGAGGAACACCAGGTTTATGAGTCTTAGGAAGACCATAGAAATAAGGAAGAGAAGGGCAGATGACACGGAAACGTTTAATGAGATCAAAGTCAGGAGGGCAAAGACTAGAGAGCTGTCTTAGTTTGCGGTTAAAGGAAGTTTTGAGGCGATCCAAAGGGTTAGAAGTCAGAGGAGCATAAGTGCGAGAGTCAGAGAGCAAGACATCTGCTTTTCGGAGGTAGTCCTCACGGTCAAGGACAACCACCGAATTGCCTTTGTCGGAAGGAAGGATAAGAATAGAGTTGTTAGATTTCAGGGAGGCAAGGGCAAGCTGGAAGCGACGAGGAAGGTGGTGATTTTTAGAAAACAAGCTGTCAAGAACGGGGATAAGGGCCCCTCTAAAGGCAGACAGGTCCGAAAGAGTACTAGAGTTAGAATTGACAAACCTGTCAAAGGAACTAATGAGATCAATGCCACAGCGTGGGCCAGGGGAAGTAGCAAAAGACAGACCAAGACCAAGAAGTTCTTGCTGGTGCTTAGAAAGAGAGTAGGACGAAAGGTTGGTAACACAGTCAGAGAGAGAGTATTTGGCCCAAGGACTGTTGGAGATCAGGCGTTGAAGTTTGTTGTGTAGTGTGGAGGAGTGGTGGGAAGAGGAGACGTGAGCAGTGTCAAATGCAATTGGAAAAATGATATTGCATAGATCACTGGGAAGAGAAGAGGACAGAAAGCGTTGCTGTTGACGAACAGCAAGAAAAGCCTCGTCAACTTGCAAGGAGGTGGCATGAATAAGTTCTTGAAGAAGAAGGCGGGCATGTTCAGGGAAAGGAGATCCCGAAGTGTTGAACTGGAGAAAGTGAGATAAAGAATGAGGGAGAACTTGCTCAGCAAGACAGTCTTTAAGAAACCTGAGCTGGTTCTTTCGACGCTTGGCGGCAAGAAGGGAAGATTCAAAGGCGCGAAAAGGCCGTTTGAAGGAAGGTAGAGCATCAAAGAAATTAAACAGAGTAAGACGCGTACGTGTGGTATCCATATGCAGGCGATGAGTCACAATAACGTGGCTGAAGTATGTTGACCAGACCACACACTAGAAATTGAAGGGACGACGACGTTTCGGTCCGTCCTGGACCATTCTCAAGTCGATTGTGATGAGGACAGGTAGGGACAGGCATTAAATAGGCAAGAGAGAGCTGAGGAGGAAAGTCAGGTGTAGGGGATAGTAGTAATGAGAACTGCAGCAGGCCTATTGGCCCATACGAGGCAGCTCCTATTATAACCACCGAAGGAGATAGTAATAGGAATAAGAAGAGGATAGCAAGGGAGCGTAGAAGACAATGAACAGAAAAAGGGAGAAGAGAGAAAGAAAGGGAAAGAGAAAGAAAGAAATGGAAGGGGGAAAGCTTATGTTAAGTCACGTTTGTTAGAAAGATTAGAGCATTTGAGTATATACTGTGAAAGGGAAGAGTCCACAGCAACAAAGCCAGGACTCAAGTTCATGTTGGGTACATTGTTAATAAGAGCCGATTCTACAAGACGGCGTCTGTGTAGAGTAGAGGCAGGAAAGATTATTTTGGAGGAAGACCAATCAATGGGATGATTAGAATCCCTCACATGGCAGAAGAGAGCATTGTTAGTGTCTGCAGACTTAACACTTCTCTTGTGTTCTTTAAGTCTGTCATTCAGTGTACGGCCAGTTTCGCCAAAGTATTGGAGAGGACAAGATGAACAGGAAATAGAGTAGACACCAGCAGCATTAGAAGCAGGAGGAGCAGTGTGAACTAGATTGCTACGAAGTGTGTTAGTTTGTCGAAAGGCGAGTTTAATGTCAAGAGGACGAAAGGTATTGGTAAAAGTTTTGAGTTCAGATATGAAGGGAAGGCATAGTACAGTGCTACTAGTGTTGGAAGCAGGTTTAGGATGAAAGAAATTTCGTTTAGCTTGAGAGTGGGCACAGTTGATGAAATGCAAAGGATAACCAAGGCGAGAGAATGATTTGTAGATAAAGGCAATTTCAGAATCAAGAAACTGAGGGTCGCTGATGCGTAGAGCGCGGAGGAAGAGAGAGACGAGGACACTTTTCTTAACAGAAGGAGGATGGTAGGAAAAGAAGTGAATGTACATGCCACTATGCATGGGTTTACGGTAGACAGAGAAAGAGAACCCAGACACAGAGCTGTGAACATGAACATCAAGAAAAGGAAGGAGGGAATTAGATTCCCACTCAACTTTGAAATGGATAGAAGGAGCCAGATTGTTAAGAGAGGCGAGGAAAGGCTGGAAAAGATTAAGGTCATGAGGCCATAAAGCAAAAATGTCATCAACATAGCGAAGCCAGAGAGAGGGACGAGTATCAATAGAAGGAAGAAGAACAGTTTCGAAGTATTCCATGTAGAAATTAGCAAGAACAGGGGAGAGAGGGGAACCCATAGCGACACCGAAAGTTTGAGTGTAATATTTACCGTTGAAAGAGAAAGAGTTAGATTCAACACAGAGTCTAATGAGATCGAGGAAAACGTCAGTGGGAAGTGGGAGAGGAAGGAGACCCTCTGACGCCTTCTGTCTGAGGAAAGAGAGAACGTCATCGAGCGGAACATTAGTGAACAGAGAGTCGACATCAAGACTAAGCATTTTACAAGAGGGTTGCAGGCGCAGTCTTTCTATGAAGTCCTGAGAGTGACGAAGGTGGGCAGGGGAAAAAGTGCCAAGGTAAGGTGTCAGGGTTTTAGCGAGCCAGGAGGCAAGAGGATAGCTGACAGAGCCCCGTGAAGAAATGATAGGACGAAGAGGAACACCAGGTTTATGAGTCTTAGGAAGACCATAGAAATAAGGAAGAGAAGGGCAGATGACACGGAAACGTTTAATGAGATCAAAGTCAGGAGGGCAAAGACTAGAGAGCTGTCTTAGTTTGCGGTTAAAGGAAGTTTTGAGGCGATCCAAAGGGTTAGAAGTCAGAGGAGCATAAGTGTGAGAGTCAGAGAGCAAGACATCTGCTTTTCGGAGGTAGTCCTCACGGTCAAGGACAACCACCGAATTGCTTTTGTCTGAAGGAAGGATAAGAATAGAGTTGTTAGATTTCAGGGAGGCAAGGGCAAGCTGGAAGCGACGAGGAAGGTGGTTATTTTTAGAAAACAAGCTGTCAAGAACGGGGATAAGGGCCCCTCTAAAGGCAGACAGGTCCGAAAGAGTACTAGAGTTAGAATTGACAAACCTGTCAAAGGAACTAATGAGATCAATGCCACAGCGTGGGCCAGGGGAAGTAGCAAAAGACAGACCAAGACCAAGAAGTTCTTGCTGGTGCTTAGAAAGAGAGTAGGACGAAAGGTTGGTAACACAGTCAGAGAGAGAGTATTTGGCCCAAGGACTGTTGGAGATCAGGCGTTGAAGTTTGTTGTGTAGTGTGGAGGAGTGGTGGGAAGAGGAGACGTGAGCAGTGTCAAATGCAATTGGAAAAATGATATTGCATAGATCACTGGGAAGAGAAGAGGACAGAAAGCGTTGCTGTTGACGAACAGCAAGAAAAGCCTCGTCAACTTGCAAGGAGGTGGCATGAATAAGTTCTTGAAGAAGAAGGCGGGCATGTTCAGGGAAAGGAGATCCCGAAGTGTTGAACTGGAGAAAGTGAGATAAAGAATGAGGGAGAACTTGCTCAGCAAGACAGTCTTTAAGAAACCTGAGCTGGTTCTTTCGACGCTTGGCGGCAAGAAGGGAAGATTCAAAGGCGCGAAAAGGCCGTTTGAAGGAAGGTAGAGCATCAAAGAAATTAAACAGAGTAAGACGCGTACGTGTGGTATCCATATGCAGGCGATGAGTCACAATAACGTGGCTGAAGTATGTTGACCAGACCACACACTAGAAATTGAAGGGACGACGACGTTTCGGTCCGTCCTGGACCATTCTCAAGTCGATTGTGATGAGGACAGGTAGGGACAGGCATTAAATAGGCAAGAGAGAGCTGAGGAGGAAAGTCAGGTGTAGGGGATAGTAGTAATGAGAACTGCAGCAGGCCTATTGGCCCATACGAGGCAGCTCCTATTATAACCACCGAAGGAGATAGTAATAGGAATAAGAAGAGGATAGCAAGGGAGCGTAGAAGACAATGAACAGAAAAAGGGAGAAGAGAGAAAGAAAGGGAAAGAGAAAGAAAGAAATGGAAGGGGGAAAGCTTATGTTAAGTCACGTTTGTTAGAAAGATTAGAGCATTTGAGTATATACTGTGAAAGGGAAGAGTCCACAGCAACAAAGCCAGGACTCAAGTTCATGTTGGGTACATTGTTAATAAGAGCCGATTCTACAAGACGGCGTCTGTGTAGAGTAGAGGCAGGAAAGATTATTTTGGAGGAAGACCAATCAATGGGATGATTAGAATCCCTCACATGGCAGAAGAGAGCATTGTTAGTGTCTGCAGACTTAACACTTCTCTTGTGTTCTTTAAGTCTGTCATTCAGTGTACGGCCAGTTTCGCCAAAGTATTGGAGAGGACAAGATGAACAGGAAATAGAGTAGACACCAGCAGCATTAGAAGCAGGAGGAGCAGTGTGAACTAGATTGCTACGAAGTGTGTTAGTTTGTCGAAAGGCGAGTTTAATGTCAAGAGGACGAAAGGTATTGGTAAAAGTTTTGAGTTCAGATATGAAGGGAAGGCATAGTACAGTGCTACTAGTGTTGGAAGCAGGTTTAGGATGAAAGAAATTTCGTTTAGCTTGAGAGTGGGCACAGTTGATGAAATGCAAAGGATAACCAAGGCGAGAGAATGATTTGTAGATAAAGGCAATTTCAGAATCAAGAAACTGAGGGTCGCTGATGCGTAGAGCGCGGAGGAAGAGAGAGACGAGGACACTTTTCTTAACAGAAGGAGGATGGTAGGAAAAGAAGTGAATGTACATGCCACTATGCATGGGTTTACGGTAGACAGAGAAAGAGAACCCAGACACAGAGCTGTGAACATGAACATCAAGAAAAGGAAGGAGGGAATTAGATTCCCACTCAACTTTGAAATGGATAGAAGGAGCCAGATTGTTAAGAGAGGCGAGGAAAGGCTGGAAAAGATTAAGGTCATGAGGCCATAAAGCAAAAATGTCATCAACATAGCGAAGCCAGAGAGAGGGACGAGTATCAATAGAAGGAAGAAGAACAGTTTCGAAGTATTCCATGTAGAAATTAGCAAGAACAGGGGAGAGAGGGGAACCCATAGCGACACCGAAAGTTTGAGTGTAATATTTACCGTTGAAAGAGAAAGAGTTAGATTCAACACAGAGTCTAATGAGATCGAGGAAAACGTCAGTGGGAAGTGGGAGAGGAAGGAGACCCTCTGACGCCTTCTGTCTGAGGAAAGAGAGAACGTCATCGAGCGGAACATTAGTGAACAGAGAGTCGACATCAAGACTAAGCATTTTACAAGAGGGTTGCAGGCGCAGTCTTTCTATGAAGTCCTGAGAGTGACGAAGGTGGGCAGGGGAAAAAGTGCCAAGGTAAGGTGTCAGGGTTTTAGCGAGCCAGGAGGCAAGAGGATAGCTGACAGAGCCCCGTGAAGAAATGATAGGACGAAGAGGAACACCAGGTTTATGAGTCTTAGGAAGACCATAGAAATAAGGAAGAGAAGGGCAGATGACACGGAAACGTTTAATGAGATCAAAGTCAGGAGGGCAAAGACTAGAGAGCTGTCTTAGTTTGCGGTTAAAGGAAGTTTTGAGGCGATCCAAAGGGTTAGAAGTCAGAGGAGCATAAGTGTGAGAGTCAGAGAGCAAGACATCTGCTTTTCGGAGGTAGTCCTCACGGTCAAGGACAACCACCGAATTGCTTTTGTCTGAAGGAAGGATAAGAATAGAGTTGTTAGATTTCAGGGAGGCAAGGGCAAGCTGGAAGCGACGAGGAAGGTGGTTATTTTTAGAAAACAAGCTGTCAAGAACGGGGATAAGGGCCCCTCTAAAGGCAGACAGGTCCGAAAGAGTACTAGAGTTAGAATTGACAAACCTGTCAAAGGAACTAATGAGATCAATGCCACAGCGTGGGCCAGGGGAAGTAGCAAAAGACAGACCAAGACCAAGAAGTTCTTGCTGGTGCTTAGAAAGAGAGTAGGACGAAAGGTTGGTAACACAGTCAGAGAGAGAGTATTTGGCCCAAGGACTGTTGGAGATCAGGCGTTGAAGTTTGTTGTGTAGTGTGGAGGAGTGGTGGGAAGAGGAGACGTGAGCAGTGTCAAATGCAATTGGAAAAATGATATTGCATAGATCACTGGGAAGAGAAGAGGACAGAAAGCGTTGCTGTTGACGAACAGCAAGAAAAGCCTCGTCAACTTGCAAGGAGGTGGCATGAATAAGTTCTTGAAGAAGAAGGCGGGCATGTTCAGGGAAAGGAGATCCCGAAGTGTTGAACTGGAGAAAGTGAGATAAAGAATGAGGGAGAACTTGCTCAGCAAGACAGTCTTTAAGAAACCTGAGCTGGTTCTTTCGACGCTTGGCGGCAAGAAGGGAAGATTCAAAGGCGCGAAAAGGCCGTTTGAAGGAAGGTAGAGCATCAAAGAAATTAAACAGAGTAAGACGCGTACGTGTGGTATCCATATGCAGGCGATGAGTCACAATAACGTGGCTGAAGTATGTTGACCAGACCACACACTAGAAATTGAAGGGACGACGACGTTTCGGTCCGTCCTGGACCATTCTCAAGTCGATTGTGATGAGGACAGGTAGGGACAGGCATTAAATAGGCAAGAGAGAGCTGAGGAGGAAAGTCAGGTGTAGGGGATAGTAGTAATGAGAACTGCAGCAGGCCTATTGGCCCATACGAGGCAGCTCCTATTATAACCACCGAAGGAGATAGTAATAGGAAAAAGAAGAGGATAGCAAGGGAGCGTAGAAGACAATGAACAGAAAAAGGGAGAAGAGAGAAAGAAAGGGAAAGAGAAAGAAAGAAATGGAAGGGGGAAAGCTTATGTTAAGTCACGTTTGTTAGAAAGATTAGAGCATTTGAGTATATACTGTGAAAGGGAAGAGTCCACAGCAACAAAGCCAGGACTCAAGTTCATGTTGGGTACATTGTTAATAAGAGCCGATTCTACAAGACGGCGTCTGTGTAGAGTAGAGGCAGGAAAGATTATTTTGGAGGAAGACCAATCAATGGGATGATTAGAATCCCTCACATGGCAGAAGAGAGCATTGTTAGTGTCTGCAGACATAACACTTCTCTTGTGTTCTTTAAGTCTGTCATTCAGTGTACGGCCAGTTTCGCCAAAGTATTGGAGAGGACAAGATGAACAGGAAATAGAGTAGACACCAGCAGCATTAGAAGCAGGAGGAGCAGTGTGAACTAGATTGCTACGAAGTGTGTTAGTTTGTCGAAAGGCGAGTTTAATGTCAAGAGGACGAAAGGTATTGGTAAAAGTTTTGAGTTCAGATATGAAGGGAAGGCATAGTACAGTGCTACTAGTGTTGGAAGCAGGTTTAGGATGAAAGAAATTTCGTTTAGCTTGAGAGTGGGCACAGTTGATGAAATGCAAAGGATAACCAAGGCGAGAGAATGATTTGTAGATAAAGGCAATTTCAGAATCAAGAAACTGAGGGTCGCTGATGCGTAGAGCGCGGAGGAAGAGAGAGACGAGGACACTTTTCTTAACAGAAGGAGGATGGTAGGAAAAGAAGTGAATGTACATGCCACTATGCATGGGTTTACGGTAGACAGAGAAAGAGAACCCAGACACAGAGCTGTGAACATGAACATCAAGAAAAGGAAGGAGGGAATTAGATTCCCACTCAACTTTGAAATGGATAGAAGGAGCCAGATTGTTAAGAGAGGCGAGGAAAGGCTGGAAAAGATTAAGGTCATGAGGCCATAAAGCAAAAATGTCATCAACATAGCGAAGCCAGAGAGAGGGACGAGTATCAATAGAAGGAAGAAGAACAGTTTCGAAGTATTCCATGTAGAAATTAGCAAGAACAGGGGAGAGAGGGGAACCCATAGCGACACCGAAAGTTTGAGTGTAATATTTACCGTTGAAAGAGAAAGAGTTAGATTCAACACAGAGTCTAATGAGATCGAGGAAAACGTCAGTGGGAAGTGGGAGAGGAAGGAGACCCTCTGACGCCTTCTGTCTGAGGAAAGAGAGAACGTCATCGAGCGGAACATTAGTGAACAGAGAGTCGACATCAAGACTAAGCATTTTACAAGAGGGTTGCAGGCGCAGTCTTTCTATGAAGTCCTGAGAGTGACGAAGGTGGGCAGGGGAAAAAGTGCCAAGGTAAGGTGTCAGGGTTTTAGCGAGCCAGGAGGCAAGAGGATAGCTGACAGAGCCCCGTGAAGAAATGATAGGACGAAGAGGAACACCAGGTTTATGAGTCTTAGGAAGACCATAGAAATAAGGAAGAGAAGGGCAGATGACACGGAAACGTTTAATGAGATCAAAGTCAGGAGGGCAAAGACTAGAGAGCTGTCTTAGTTTGCGGTTAAAGGAAGTTTTGAGGCGATCCAAAGGGTTAGAAGTCAGAGGAGCATAAGTGTGAGAGTCAGAGAGCAAGACATCTGCTTTTCGGAGGTAGTCCTCACGGTCAAGGACAACCACCGAATTGCTTTTGTCTGAAGGAAGGATAAGAATAGAGTTGTTAGATTTCAGGGAGGCAAGGGCAAGCTGGAAGCGACGAGGAAGGTGGTTATTTTTAGAAAACAAGCTGTCAAGAACGGGGATAAGGGCCCCTCTAAAGGCAGACAGGTCCGAAAGAGTACTAGAGTTAGAATTGACAAACCTGTCAAAGGAACTAATGAGATCAATGCCACAGCGTGGGCCAGGGGAAGTAGCAAAAGACAGACCAAGACCAAGAAGTTCTTGCTGGTGCTTAGAAAGAGAGTAGGACGAAAGGTTGGTAACACAGTCAGAGAGAGAGTATTTGGCCCAAGGACTGTTGGAGATCAGGCGTTGAAGTTTGTTGTGTAGTGTGGAGGAGTGGTGGGAAGAGGAGACGTGAGCAGTGTCAAATGCAATTGGAAAAATGATATTGCATAGATCACTGGGAAGAGAAGAGGACAGAAAGCGTTGCTGTTGACGAACAGCAAGAAAAGCCTCGTCAACTTGCAAGGAGGTGGCATGAATAAGTTCTTGAAGAAGAAGGCGGGCATGTTCAGGGAAAGGAGATCCCGAAGTGTTGAACTGGAGAAAGTGAGATAAAGAATGGGGGAGAACTTGCTCAGCAAGACAGTCTTTAAGAAACCTGAGCTGGTTCTTTCGACGCTTGGCGGCAAGAAGGGAAGATTCAAAGGCGCGAAAAGGCCGTTTGAAGGAAGGTAGAGCATCAAAGAAATTAAACAGAGTAAGACGCGTACGTGTGGTATCCATATGCAGGCGATGAGTCACAATAACGTGGCTGAAGTATGATGACCAGACCACACACTAGAAATTGAAGAGACGACGACGTTTCGGTCCGTCCTGGACCATTCTCAAGTCGATTGTGATGAGGACAGGTAGGGACAGGAATTAAATAGGCAAGAGAGAGCTGAGGAGGAAAGTCAGGTGTAGGGGATAGTAGTAATGAGAACTGCAGCAGGCCTATTGGCCCATACGAGGCAGCTCCTATTATAACCACCGAAGGAGATGGTAATAGGAAAAAGAAGAGGATAGTAAGGGAGCGTAGAAGACAATGAACAGAAAAAGGGAGAAGAGAGAAAGAAAGGGAAAGAGAAAGAAAGAAATGGAAGGGGGAAAGCTTATGTTAAGTCACGTTTGTTAGAAAGATTAGAGCATTTGAGTATATACTGTGAAAGGGAAGAGTCCACAGCAACAAAGCCAGGACTCAAGTTCATGTTGGGTACATTGTTAATAAGAGCCGATTCTACAAGACGGCGTCTGTGTAGAGTAGAGGCAGGAAAGATTATTTTGGAGGAAGACCAATCAATGGGATGATTAGAATCCCTCACATGGCAGAAGAGAGCATTGTTAGTGTCTGCAGACATAACACTTCTCTTGTGTTCTTTAAGTCTGTCATTCAGTGTACGGCCAGTTTCGCCAAAGTATTGGAGAGGACAAGATGAACAGGAAATAGAGTAGACACCAGCAGCATTAGAAGCAGGAGGAGCAGTGTGAACTAGATTGCTACGAAGTGTGTTAGTTTGTCGAAAGGCGAGTTTAATGTCAAGAGGACGAAAGGTATTGGTAAAAGTTTTGAGTTCAGATATGAAGGGAAGGCATAGTACAGTGCTACTAGTGTTGGAAGCAGGTTTAGGATGAAAGAAATTTCGTTTAGCTTGAGAGTGGGCACAGTTGATGAAATGCAAAGGATAACCAAGGCGAGAGAATGATTTGTAGATAAAGGCAATTTCAGAATCAAGAAACTGAGGGTCGCTGATGCGTAGAGCGTGGAGGAAGAGAGAGACGAGGACACTTTTCTTAACAGAAGGAGGATGGTAGGAAAAGAAGTGAATGTACATGCCACTATGCATGGGTTTACGGTAGACAGAGAAAGAGAACCCAGACACAGAGCTGTGAACATGAACATCAAGAAAAGGAAGGAGGGAATTAGATTCCCACTCAACTTTGAAATGGATAGAAGGAGCCAGATTGTTAAGAGAGGCGAGGAAAGGCTGGAAAAGATTAAGGTCATGAGGCCATAAAGCAAAAATGTCATCAACATATCGAAGCCAGAGAGAGGGACGAGTATCAATAGAAGGAAGAAGAACAGTTTCGAAGTATTCCATGTAGAAATTAGCAAGAACAGGGGAGAGAGGGGAACCCATAGCGACACCGAAAGTTTGAGTGTAATATTTACCGTTGAAAGAGAAAGAGTTAGATTCAACACAGAGTCTAATGAGATCGAGGAAAACGTCAGTGGGAAGTGGGAGAGGAAGGAGGCCCTCTGACGCCTTCTGTCTGAGGAAAGAGAGAACGTCATCGAGCGGAACATTAGTGAACAGAGAGTCGACATC
Source organism: Procambarus clarkii (assembly GCF_020424385.1). Classification (NCBI taxonomy): domain Eukaryota; kingdom Metazoa; phylum Arthropoda; class Malacostraca; order Decapoda; family Cambaridae; genus Procambarus; species Procambarus clarkii. Next base: position 21,187,566 of record NC_059586.1, read on the forward strand.
AAGACTAAGCATTTTACAAGAGGGTTGCAGGCGCAGTCTTTCTATGAAGTCCTGAGAGTGACGAAGGTGGGCAGGGGAAAAAGTGCCAAGGTAAGGTGTCAGGGTTTTAGCGAGCCAGGAGGCAAGAGGATAGCTGATAGAGCCCCGTGAAGAAATGATAGGACGAAGAGGAACACCAGGTTTATGAGTCTTAGGAAGACCATAGAAATAAGGAAGAGAAGGGCAGATGACTCGGAAACGTTTAATGAGATCAAAGTCAGGAGGGCAAAGACTAGAGAGCTGTCTTAGTTTGCGGTTAAAGGAAGTTTTGAGGCGATCCAAAGGGTTAGAAGTCAGAGGAGCATAAGTGTCGTCGAAACGTCGTCGTCTCTTCAATTTCTAGTGTGTGGTCTGGTCATCAATTATTAATCTTATTTTTTCGGTCATATTTAATAATATATGTCTACAGGAAAGACTGCTACCAAAATATACTAATATTAAAGCGCACGACCCAGCAGCAAGGAATCAAGCCTTCACGATAAAATATCGCCAGGATCTGATTCGTGATCAGATATACAAGGCAGAGAATGAAATCAAAGACAACAAAACGCAACTACTTCATGCTACAAACGAGTGGAGAAATAGCAACATCGACGAAAGTATCCGTACCCGCATTGAACAACACCTCGACATCCTCACAGACCGACATCACCTCAGCACTGAAACAAGGATTATCAAGAAACTAACAACATTATATGGAGGACCTATGGCAATTCCACGACCAAGAGATGGCTTCCTGAACCTTGCAGGAATTAACCTCACTGAGGACCAAGTCACTCTCCTAAATCTGGGCATAAACTGTCATGTTATGTCTAGACCGAGTGAGATGGCCCGGAAAGTAGAGTTGGAAATTTTGTTGGACGACATATTCGACCTCGAGACACAAAAGAAGGTCACTACCAAAGATACCTTACAAGCAGAACTTATTGCAGAAGGAGGAAAGAATCGAGGCAATTACAGAAGCACCATACTGTCCCCCGAGCTCAAAGCGGCAGCTAAAAGCCTTCGTGAGAACAAGGAGATAGTTGTCAGGAGAGGTGACAAGTCGCCAATATATGTCATTCTCAAAAAAGACGAATATCTGGCGAAAATGAACATCATACTCTCTGACCAAACTAAGTTCCAAAGGGTAACGAAGGACACTACAGCCGAATTAAAAGCAAAGGTCAACAAACTGATCGAAACTGTGAACGCCAAGAAATCCGGACTCCACCTGCCAAAGATCATTGGGGAATATAAACCTGGATATGCGTATGGAAATGTCAAGACACACAAGCCTGGAAACCCACTTCGGCCAATCATTAGCCAGATACCCACACCCACGTACAGACTGGCGAAGCGACTCAACGGCCTGCTGACTCCTTATGTTCCTTGCGCCTTCTGCCTGAAGTCTCCAAAGGAATTTGTTGACTTACTGCGGGGCACACGGGCCACAGGGATAAGAGCCTCGTTGGACGTAGAATTGCTGTTTAACAACGTACCTGTGGACGAGACAATCGGGATGATAGCCGACAGAGTGTATCGTGATCCAGCCTGTACTGCTCTTGACATACCAGAAAATATTCTGAGGAAACCACTCCAAGCTTGTACTAAAGAGACACCCTTCTTGAGCCCGGATGGGCACATGTATAAGCAAGTAGATGGGGTCGCCATGGGTTCTCCCCTAGGTGTCCTGTTTGCAAACTTCTACATGGGTACCATCGAGCAAAAAGTCTTAGTCGACATGAACTTGAAACCGGCCATATACTGCAGGTATGTTGACGACATTTTTACACAGGTACCTGATGTCAGACATCTGCAGGAGCTGAAGGAGGCATTTGAGCAGAGTTCCGTGCTGTGTTTCACTTACGAGATGGAAAAGGATGGGAAGCTGCCCTTTCTAGATGTAACAGTCATGGAAAAGAGCGGAGGTTTCCACACTGCAGTCTACACTAAGGAAACGAACATAGGAATGTGCCTAAATGCCAACAGCGACTGCCCAGACAGGAACAACAGGAGTGTTGTTAACGCTTATGTCGACCGTGCTCTCAGCCACAGCTCAGAATGGAAGCAAGTCGACGAAGAACTCTGTAGGGTAAGGCAGGTCTTAGCCAACAACGACTTCTCCAATGGTTTCGTCGAAGACATCATAAGAAGGAAAGTGAAACGCCATGCTACCTCTGAAGAGACAACTAACACAACACCTATAACCCCTATTAGACTATTTTACAGGAACTTCTTTTGCACATCTCATAAAACGGAGGAAAGGGTCCTGAAAGATATTGTTAATAGAAACGTTATCCCTACAGACAAAAATCAGAGGATACAACTGACGATTTACTACAAAACCAGAAAAACGGCCAGCCTACTCATGAGAAACTCTCCAGACACAAAGCAGAACGCTTTAAAAGAGACCAACGTCGTCTAGGCTTTCAAATGCCCTCTTGGGGACTGTAAGCTCCAAAAAAAACAGAATATAGGCAAGACAACAACATCTCTTTCTAGGCGTTTAACGATGCATAAGCAACAGGGCTCCATTAAGGAACATATAATCTCTTCCCACAACCAAACCATCGCCAGAGAAATCCTAGTAAACAACACAGAAATCATCGATAGATACAGCGATAGCAGGCGGCTTGACGTCTGCGAGGCACTACACATCAAGAAGTCAACACAAGCAATCAACAGCCAATTAATGCACAACTATATTCTACCCACCTCAAGACTCCGCTCCAATATAGAAGTATCAAGAAATATGGACAAATAGGCTTTCTACAATCACTTCCATTCAATACCCATTGTTTCGTGTTCTGTCTTGTGTTTAGGAATTTAATACCGTATTAATACCACCTCACTCCATCCACCTAACTCAAATGTAGATATAAACAAATCGAAGATGTGTAAGTTCTATTCAGTTGTGTTGGTGTAAACTAAAGTCTTTGAAAATGTAAAAAGTTTTACGAAACGCGCTCAAGTGTCGCGTCAGCCTAGAAATAAAAATGAATTTTGGAGAATTGATTTTTGAATTACCACCAACAGTGAAAAGAAACGTACGAAAGAGCGAGAAAATTCGTGTTGAAATTATTAATCTTACTTTTTCGGTCATATTTAATAATATATGTCTACAGGAAAGACTGCTACCAAAATATACTAATAAATATATATATATATATATATATATATATATATATATATATATATATATATATATATATATATATATATATATATATATATATATATATATATATATATATATATATATATATATATATATATATATATATATATGCGAACAAGCCTGAATGGTCCCCAGGACTATATGCGAATGAAAACTCACACCCCAGAAGTGACTCGAACCCATACTCCCAGAAGCAACGCAACTGGTAACTACAGGGCGCCTTAATCCGCTTGACCATCACGGCCGTCAAAAGGAAGTGATAGCCGAGGCTATTTGAGCCACTTCCCCGACGGCAACTCGGATGGTAATCTTGGGCATAGCATTTCACCAAATCACCTCATTCTTTGGGGCACACGTGAGGAACACAAATGCGAACAAGCCTGAATGGTCCCCAGGACTATATGCGAATGAAAACTCACACCCCAGAAGTGACTCGAACCCATACTCCCAGAAGCAACGCAACTGGTAACTACAGGGCGCCTTAATCCGCTTGACCATCACGGCCGTCAAAAGGAAGTGATAGCCGAGGCTATTTGAGCCACTTCCCCGACGGCAACTCGGATGGTAATCTTGGGCATAGCATTTCACCAAATCACCACATTCTTTGGGGCACACGTGAGGAACACAAATGCGAACAAGCCTGAATGGTCCCCAGGACTATATGCGAATGAAAACTCACACCCCAGAAGTGACTCGAACCCATACTCCCAGAAGCAACGCAACTGGTAACTACAGGGCGCCTTAATCCGCTTGACCATCACGGCCGTCAAAAGGAAGTGATAGCCGAGGCTATTTGAGCCACTTCCCCGACGGCAACTCGGATGGTAATCTTGGGCATAGCATTTCACCAAATCACCTCATTCTTTGGGGCACACGTGAGGAACACAAATGCGAACAAGCCTGAATGGTCCCCAGGACTATATGCGAATGAAAACTCACACCCCAGAAGTGACTCGAACCCATACTCCCAGAAGCAACGCAACTGGTAACTACAGGGCGCCTTAATCCGCTTGACCATCACGGCCGTCAAAAGGAAGTGATAGCCGAGGCTATTTGAGCCACTTCCCCGACGGCAACTCGGATGGTAATCTTGGGCATAGCATTTCACCAAATCACCTCATTCTTTGGGGCACACGTGAGGAACACAAATGCGAACAAGCCTGAATGGTCCCCAGGACTATATGCGAATGAAAACTCACACCCCAGAAGTGACTCGAACCCATACTCCCAGAAGCAACGCAACTGGTAACTACAGGGCGCCTTAATCCGCTTGACCATCACGACCGTCAAAAGGAAGTGATAGCCGAGGCTATTTGAGCCACTTCCCCGACGGCAACTCGGATGGTAATCTTGGGCATAGCATTTCACCAAATCACCTCATTCTTTGGGGCACACGTGAGGAACACAAATGCGAACATGCCTGAATGGTCCCCAGGACTATATGCGAATGAAAACTCACACCCCAGAAGTGACTCGAACCCATACTCCCAGAAGCAACGCAACTGGTAACTACAGTTTTAGTTACCAGTTGCGTTGCTTCTGGGAGTATGGGTTCGAGTCACTTCTGGGGTGTGAGTTTTCATTCGCATATAGTCCTGGGGACCATTCAGGCTTGTTCGCATTTGTGTTCCTCACGTGTGCCCCAAAGAATGAGGTGTTTTGGTGAAATGCTATGCCCAAGATTACCATCCGAGTTGCCGTCGGGGAAGTGGCTCAAATAGCCTCGGCTATCACTTCCTTTTGACGGCCGTGATGGTCAAGCGGATTAAGGCGCCCTGTAGTTACCAGTTGCGTTGCTTCTGGGAGTATGGGTTCGAGTCACTTCTGGGGTGTGAGTTTTCATTCGCATATAGTCCTGGGGACCATTCAGGCTTGTTTGCATTTGTGTTCCTCACGTGTGCCCCAAAGAATGAGGTGATTTGGTGAAATGCTATGCCCAAGATTACCATCCGAGTTGCCGTCGGGGAAGTGGCTCAAATAGCCTCGGCTATCACTTCCTTTTGACGGCCGTGATGGTCAAGCGGATTAAGGCGCCCTGTAGTTACCAGTTGCGTTGCTTCTGGGAGTATGGGTTCGAGTCACTTCTGGGGTGTGAGTTTTCATTCGCATATAGTCCTGGGGACCATTCAGGCTTGTTTGCATTTGTGTTCCTCACGTGTGCCCCAAAGAATGAGGTGATTTGGTGAAATGCTATGCCCAAGATTACCATCCGAGTTGCCGTCGGGGAAGTGGCTCAAATAGCCTCGGCTATCACTTCCTTTTGACGGCCGTGATGGTCAAGCGGATTAAGGCGCCCTGTAGTTACCAGTTGCGTTGCTTCTGGGAGTATGGGTTCGAGTCACTTCTGGGGTGTGAGTTTTCATTCGCATATAGTCCTGGGGACCATTCAGGCTTGTTCGCATTTGTGTTCCTCACGTGTGCCCCAAAGAATGAGGTGATTTGGTGAAATGCTATGCCCAAGATTACCATCCGAGTTGCCGTCGGGGAAGTGGCTCAAATAGCCTCGGCTATCACTTCCTTTTGACGGCCGTGATGGTCAAGCGGATTAAGGCGCCCTGTAGTTACCAGTTGCGTTGCTTCTGGGAGTATGGGTTCGAGTCACTTCTGGGGTGTGAGTTTTCATTCATATATATATATATATATATATATACATATATATATATATATATATATATATATATGCAACAATGATCACAAAAACACTGATCCAAGTATGCAGAATACCCACATATGAAAAATAGAAAATGCTTAACGCGTTTTCGGCTAATTCGCCTTCATCAGAGCAAAGTAGAATGATTCTACTTTGCTCTGATGAAGGCGAATTAGCCGAAAACGCGTTAAGCATTTTCTATTTTTCATATGTGGTTATTCTGCATATATATATATATATATATATATATATATATATATATATATATATATATATATATATATGTCGTACCTAATAGCCAGAACGCACTTCTCAGCCTACTATGCAAGGCCCGATTTGCCTAATAAGCCAAGTTTTCATGAATTAATGTTTTTTAGACTACCTAACCTACCTAACCTAACCTAACCTACCTTTTTCGGCAACCTAACCCAACCTAACCTATGAAGATAGGTTAGGTTAGGTTAGGTAGGGTTGGTTAGGTTCGGTCATATATCTACGTTAATTTTAACTACAATAAAAAAAAATTGACCTCATACATAATGAAATGGGTAGCTTTATCATTTCATAAGAAAAAAATTAGAAAAAATATATTAATTCAGGAAAACTTGGCTTATTAGGCAAATCGGACCTTGAATAGTAGGCCAAAAAGTGAGTTCTGGCTACTAGGTACGACATATATATATTTATATATATATATATAAGTAGAATAGGAAATGCCACATAGAGCCACCTATGTAAGGAGATCAGATAAGAAATCAGAAGCGGGGAGCCACATAGTGCCACTCCATATTAGGTCACCCAAGGTGTGAGTGGTAGCAGTCGAAAAAACAGTGAAGATAGGTATCTATTATGCGCCACTATGATCATGTTCATTTACAGTAAAGTAGCTGCCTATGAAGGGCAATCAGATAAGAAAATCAGAGGCGGAGTGCCACTTAGAGCCACCCCATATTAGGTCGTCCAAGGTGTGGGGCAGCAACAATCGTAAAAATAGTGAAGATAGGTATCTATTATGTGTCGCTATGTTCATGTTCATGTTCATTTATACAGAAAAGTATGACAGTATATTTGTATAATAAACACTCAGGTGAGCGGTAGTTACCCCCCCCCCCTCCCCCCCCCCCCCCCCCCCCCCCCCCCCACCTCCCCCTATGGGACAGGTGTAAAAAACAGGATCCTCGCAGTAGGGGCGGTCCCCCCTCACCAGCCCTCCTCATACTTGATGACCTTGAGTGTACCGTAAGAGGGACCAGCCTCCCTTAGTTGTTTTTAAGTTGGTTATATTTTAAGCCTCTATACTTAAAGAAGGAGAAAAAGAAATAATCCTGATGATTTATAGATTATATTATCAAAGTACATAGGGTTAAACATAGTCGTATTGTAGGTCATCTCCCCCCACATAATATTTATTAACAAGAGCTCTCCTTCTCGCCCACAAGTCCGTTGTGGGGTCTTCCTCCCCCTCCTCCTCCTCCTCCTGGGACGAAGATGATGACTCATCATCTCCCAGAGAGTGAATGGGATGTAGTGCGCCTCCCTCAGGTGACTGACTGCTGACGTCATAGGGTTCACTCTCGCTGGTGGGGTGTTGTCCTTCCTCTCCTTGTGGTTCAATGACGTCACCACCTTCACTCTCGGTGGACATTCCTTGGGCTGAGGTGATGGGGTGGGGCTCGGATGGTATGTCTGGGTGACCATACGCTAGGCTAGTGTATTTATTTAGGTAAAAGCGCTTATCATCAAATGCACTTAAACCCCTCTTAGTATTGAATGTGGTTGCCATCTGCCCCCCTATGTTTCTTATTTGTGAGTAATTAAAAGTATTTACTACACCATTACTGTGAAGGGTCTCTTTAAAGTGGTTATGTGTTAAAGATCTTTGCACAGCTCGGGGAATACCCTTAGCGGTGATGGAATTTTTATTGTCAAGCAAAAGCACACTATACATTTTGGGCTTGAGTGCCACAACTTCAAGGATGTGTTTATCTGACACCTCTGACTTTAACAGCCCTAAAACACCCTTTTTAGAAGGATCATACAAGGGATGAGTTTCAGGAAAATTACTCGTATCCATCCACAAACTAAGGGGTTCTTTCCCCATCTCATTAAAGACATCTTCAGCTAGTAAGGTGAAAATGAAACTGTCTGTATCACTATACACCAGTTGTACCCTATCTGAATAGTGGTTCTTAAGTACCCTGTACCAAAAATGGTACAAGCTGTATTTTGCTAGCTCAAGAATCTGGAACCCAATGTAATTAGGATGAGTAATTTTAATGAATGGTCTGGAACTGACAGACAATAATTTATTGTCGCCTAAATGCACCATTCGTTTAAAGCGGGGATTCTTCACCTCTCGTAAAAAGGCCCTAGCTGAAGTCACTAGTTTGGTGTCAATGGCATAACGAGCTGGATTCAGTAGCGTTTTACCAAAAACACTGTTCGTCAGTAATTTGAAGAGTGTTTTCCTATCATTACTGCTGGAGGCATTTCTATTGTTAACGTTGGTGTTAACAAATTCTGCCATAAAATCTGACTGGTGGAACTCGTAAATTGCATGTATTGTTTCCACTTCAAGTCCTATCTCAATAAATAGTTGTAAAAGGTGAAGAGATATGAAATAATGTTTTTTGGGGAGATGATCTCCAACCAGTTTGATGTTTTTTGGGGGGAGGTGTGTGATGTTATTTGTTTCCAGAAGTCCCCTACTAAATGGTGAGATATCCTCCATACTTATTCCCCTATGGTGTAAACAAAGGGGCAGATCGTCTGTTAGTCTAGCTATTTCGGGTCTTAAAAGTTTGGTGTCAATTAAGAGCCAGTACCCTTTGTTAGAAGAGAAAGGCTGTTCTGTCATTATCTTCCCCCCGCTAATGAAGGAGTTCATCTCATCAGATGATAGTCTCCTTAGTCCCCCATGGGGCAATTTCCTAGTCATACAACTCCCATAGAGGCTGTTAAAGTCGAGATAAAGTAAGAATGAAGACCTATCCTCCTGGGGGTTAAAAGATGGGTTGACATAGCGGTTGTTAGCTCTGACATAACTCCTAACTGCAGTTGTAAAACCCCCTCGTATGTTTTGTGATAAGAGATTGTGCAACGTCACATCTGCACTTAACTCCAACGATATTCTACTACTTTTCAGGAAGCAGTCGTAGGAGTACCCTGGGAGGCTGCAATAGTGTGTCAATTCTAAAGAATATATATCATTTAGAATTGCCCTATGGTGTGTAAAAATGTCAGCCAGTAATCCTACATCACACCTCAAATAAATGAGGAGGTAGTCTTTTAATGTCCTACACCCTGTAGCCTCCCATACTAATTTAGAATGTCTATATTCGTCCAAAGTTATACCTGATTTGTTTAGGGAGCTGTAGAACATTTCAATAGGAGGGAGTGATGTGTCATTAAAGCAGCTGATTTTTGTGGTATATTCATAAGGGAAAAACTGCTTACCCTTTAAGAGTAGGTGGTGACTCTTTTTGGGCAAACCCTCTATCATTGAGTGAGTGAATGTTAAGGGGCTGGCTGAATCAATGTGGGTCTTTGCTAGGGATGAAAGACTACCTGTAATAAAAGCCAGTGAATCAAGAAATTTAAGCTTCCCTATTTCCACCTTAAGATATTTCGTCCCCTGTCTCATGAGGATATTGCTCTTAATATTTGAATCCATGGTAAACTCCCTCAAAATTAAGCCCATGTCATAAGACATATTATGGGCAATTAGAACTAAACTCTCCAGAGCATTCTTGTGGCGGAGGTTGCAGTAATTACATAGAGCTCCAATATAATTGAGCTTTTCCCTAAGGTGATCATGATGTTGAACCTTGAAATTGGAGGGGGTAAATACCTGCTCACAAAACTGGCAGTGAGTCTGTCTCCTAAAATGGGTCATATCCTCAAGAGACATGTCTATTTCATAATGGTGGAGGGTAGATCTGATAATTTCCCATTTGGTGGCAACTCGCTGCATGAAATGAGTAACAC